>CATORF010000547.1:0-1208000 GCA_951804975.1 Anthophora plumipes
TGCGATAATCTTGGTGAGTCTTCTGTCAGAAGTATGCAGAATCTTCGAGATCGCTCTATTCGAGCTATTTAATGCGAGAAACACGTTATTTGATGTTTTCACCACTCCACAGTGCGTTTGATATGCAGAACCGGCGATATCTTGGTTTTCGTGGGGTTTCAAGCTGAGATATGCATTCTCTACGATAATCTTGGTGAAACATCTGTCCGAAGTATGCAGAAACATTAAGAGCGCTCATTCCGAGCTATTTAATGCGAGAAACACGTTTTCTGGGGTTTTCACCACACCACAGTTCGTTGGATATGCAGAACCGGAGATATCTTGGTTTTCGTGGGGTTTCAAGCTGAGATATGCATTTTCTGCGATAATCTTGGTGAGACTCCTGTCCGAAGTATGCAGAATCATCGAGATCGCACTTTTCGAGCTATTTTATGCGAGAAACACGTTGTTTGGTGTTTTCACCACTCCACAGTGCGTGTGATATGCAGAACCGGCGATATCTTGATTTTCGTGGTGTTTCCAGCTGAGATATGCATTTTCTGTGATTATCTTGGTGAGTGTTCTGTCAGAAGTATGCAGAATCATCGGGATCGCTTTTTTCGAGCTATCTAATGCCAGAAACATGTTTTCTGGTGTTTTCACCACACCACAGTGCGTTTGATATGCAGAACCGGCGACATCTTGGACTTCGTCGGGTTTCAAGCTGAGATATGTATTTTCTTCGATAATCTTGGTGAGACTTCAGACAGAAGTATGCAGAATCATCTAGATCGATCATTTCGAGCTATTTAATGCGAAAAAACAACTTTTCTGGTGTTTTCAACATTCCACAGTGCGTCTGATATGCAGAACCGGCGATATCTTGATTTGCGTGGTGTTTCCAGCTGATATATGCATTTTCTACGATAATGTTGGTGAGACTTCTGTCAGAAGTATGCAGAATCTTCGAGAACGCTCTTTTCGAGCTACTTAATGCGCGAAACAAGTTTTCTGGTGTTTTCACCACTCCACGGTACGTTTGATATGCAGAACCGGCGACATCTTGGATTTCGTCGGGTTTCAAGCTGAGATATGTATTTTCTACGATAATTTTGGTGAGACTTCTGTGCGAAGTATGCTTAATCATCGAGATCGCTCGTTTCGAGCTATTTAATGCGAAAAAACAAGTTTTCTGGTGTTTTAACCACTCCACAGTGCGTCTGATATGCAGAACCGGCGATATCTTGGTTATCGTGGGGTTTCCAGCCGAGATATACATTTTCTGCGTTAATCTTGGTGAGTCTTCTGTCAGAAGTATGCAGAATCTTCGAGATCGCTCTATTCGAGCTATTTAATGCGAGAAACACGTTATCTGGTTGTTTTCATCACTCCACAGTGCGTTTGATATGCAGAACCTGCGACATCTTGATTTTCGTGGGGTTTCTAGCTGAGATATGCATTTTCTGCGATAATATTGGTGAGACTTCTGTCCGAATTATGCAGAGTCATCGAGATCGTACTTTTCGAGCTATTTAATCCGAGAAACACGTTTTCTGGGGTTTTCACCTCTCCACAGTTGGTTGGATATGCTGAACCGGCGATGTTTGGTTTTCTTCGGGTTTCAAGTTGAGATATGCATTTTCTACGATAATCTTGGTGAAACATCTGTCCGAAGTATGCAGAATCATTAAGAGCGCTCTTTTCGAGCTATTTAATGCGAGAAACACGTTTTCTGGGGTTTTCACCACACCACAGTTCGTTGGATGTGCAGAACCGGAGATATCTTGGTTTTCGTGGGGTTTCAAGCTGAGATATGCATTTTCTGCGATAATCTTGGTGAGACCTCTGTCCGAAGTATGCAGAAACATCGAGATCGTTCTTTTCGACCTATTTAATGCGAGAAACACGTTATCTGGTGTTTTCACCACTCCACAGTGCGTTTGATATGCAGAACCAGCGAAATCTTGGTTTTCGTGGGGTTTCAAGCTGAGATATGCATTTTTTACGATAATCATGGTGAGACTTCTGTCAGAAGTATGCAGAATCATCGAGATCGCACTTTCCGAGCTATTTAATGCGAGAAACACGTTATCTGGTGTTTTCAGCACTCCACAGTGCGTTTTATATGCAGAACCAGCGATATCTGGGTTTTCGTGGGGTTTCAAGCTGAGATATGCATTTTCTGCGATAATCTTGGTGAAACATCTGTCCGAAGTATGCAGAATCATCGAGATCGCACTTTCCGAGCTATTTAATGCGAGAAACACGTTATCTGGTTGTTTTCATCACTCCACAGTGCGTTTGATATGCAGAACAGGCGACATCTTGATTTTCGTCGGGTTTCTAGCTGAGATATGCATTTTCTGCGATAATATTGGTGAGACTTCTGTCCGAAGTATGCAGAGTCATCGAGAACGTACTTATCGAGCTATCTAATGCGAGAAACACGTTTTCTGGGGTTTTCACCTCTCCACAGTTCGTTTGATATGCAGAACCGGCGAAATCTTGGTTATCGTGGGGTTTCCAGCTGAGATATACATTTTCTGCGATAATCTTGGTGAGTCTTCTGTCAGAAGTTTGCAGTATCATCTAGATCGACCTTTTCGAGCTACTTAATGCGAGAAACACGTTATCTGGTTGTTTTCATCACTCCACAGTGCGTTTGATATGCAGAACCGGCGACATCTTGATTTTCGTGGGGTTTCTAGCTGAGATATGCATTTTCTACGATAATCTTGGTGAGACTTCTGTCAGAAGTTTGCAGAATCATCTAGATCGCTCGTTTCGAGCTATTTAATGCGAAAAATCAAGTTTTCTGGTGTTTTAACCACTCCACAGTGCGTCTGATATGCAGAACCGGCGATATCTTGGTTATCGTGGAGTTTCCAGCTGAGATATACATTTTCTGCGATAATCTTGGTGAGTCTTCTGTCAGAAGTATGCAGAATCTTCGAGATCGCTCTATTCGAGCTATTTAATGCGAGAAACACGTTATCTGGTTGTTTTCATCACTCCACAGTGCGTTTGATATGCAGAACCGGCGACATCTTGATTTTCGTGGGGTTTCTAGCTGAGATATGCATTTTCTGCGATAATATTGGTGAGACTTCTGTCCGAAGTATGCAGAGTCATCGAGATCGTACTTTTCGAGCTATTTAATCCGAGAAACACGTTTTCTGGGGTTTTCACCTCTCCACAGTTGGTTTGATATGCAGAACCGGCGATGTTTGGTTTTCTTCGGGTTTCAAGTTGAGATATGCATTTTCTACGATAATCTTGGTGAAACATCTGTCCGAAGTATGCAGAATCATTAAGAGCGCTCTTTTCGAGCTATTTAATGCGAGAAACACGTTTTCTGGGGTTTTCACCACACCACAGTTCGTTGGATGTGCAGAACCGGAGATATCTTGATTTTCGTGGTGTTTCCAGCTGAGATATGCATTTTCTGTGATTATCTTGGTGAGTGTTCTGTCAGAAGTATGCAGAATCATCGGGATCGCTTTTTTCGAGCTATCTAATGCCAGAAACACGTTTTCTGGTGTTTTCACCACACCACAGTGCGTTTGATATGCAGAACCGGCGACATCTTGGATTTCGTCGGGTTTCAAGCTGAGATATGTATTTTCTACGATAATCTTGGTGAGACTTCTGTGCGAAGTATGCTTAATCATCGAGATCGCTCGTTTCGAGCTATTTAATGCGAGAAACACGTTATCTGATGTTTTCACCACTCCACAGTGCGTGTGATATGCAGAACCGGCGATATCTTGATTTTCGTGGTGTTTCCAGCTGATATATGCATTTTCTACGATAATGTTGGTGAGACTTCTGTCAGAAGTATGCAGAATCTTCGAGAACGCTCTTTTCGAGCTACTTAATGCGCGAAACAAGTTTTCTGGTGTTTTCACCACTCCACGGTACGTTTGATATGCAGAACCGGCGACATCTTGGATTTCGTCGGGTTTCAAGCTGAGATATGTATTTTCTACGGTAATCTTGGTGAGACTTCAGACAGAAGTATGCAGAATCATCTAGATCGATCATTTCGAGCTATTTAATGCGAAAAAATAAGTTTTCTGGTGATTTCAACATTCCACAGTGCGTCTGATATGCAGAACCGGCGATATCTTGATTTTCGTGGTGTTTCCAGCTGATATATGCATTTTCTACGATAATGTTGGTGAGACTTCTGTCAGAAGTATGCAGAATCTTCGAGAACGCTCTTTTCGAGCTACTTAATGCGCGAAACAAGTTTTCTGGTGTTTTCACCACTCCACGGTACGTTTGATATGCAGAACCGGCGACATCTTGGATTTCGTCGGGTTTCAAGCTGAGATATGTATTTTCTACGATAATCTTGGTGAGACTTCTGTGCGAAGTATGCTTAATCATCGAGATAGCTCGTTTCGAGCTATTTAATGCGAGAAACACGTTATTTGGTGTTTTCACCACTCCACAGTGCGTGTGATATGCAGAACCGGCGATATCTTGATTTTCGTGGTGTTTCCAGCTGAGATATGCATTTTCTGTGATTATCTTGGTGAGTGTTCTGTCAGAAGTATGCAGAATCATCGGGATCGCTTTTTTCGAGCTATCTAATGCCAGAAACACGTTTTCTGGTGTTTTCACCACACCACAGTGCGTTTGATATGCAGAACCGGCGACATCTTGGATTTCGTCGGGTTTCAAGCTGAGATATGTATTTTCTACGATAATCTTGGTGAGACTTCAGACAGAAGTATGCAGAATCATCTAGATCGATCATTTCGAGCTATTTAATGCGAAAAAACAAGTTTTCTGGTGATTTCAACATTCCACAGTGCGTCTGATATGCAGAACCGGCGATATCTTGATTTTCGTGGTGTTTCCAGCTGATATATGCATTTTCTACGATAATGTTGGTGAGACTTCTGTCAGAAGTATGCAGAATCTTCGAGAACGCTCTTTTCGAGCTATTTAATGCGAAAAATCAAGTTTTCTGGTGTTTTAACCACTCCACAGTGCGTCTGATATGCAGAACCGGCGATATCTTGGTTATCGTGGAGTTTCCAGCTGAGATATACATTTTCTGCGATAATCTTGGTGAGTCTTCTGTCAGAAGTATGCAGAATCTTCGAGATCGCTCTATTCGAGCTATTTAATGCGAGAAACACGTTATTTGGTGTTTTCACCACTCCACAGTGCGTGTGATATGCAGAACCGGCGATATCTTGATTTTCGTGGTGTTTCCAGCTGAGATATGCATTTTCTGTGATTATCTTGGTGAGTGTTCTGTCAGAAGTATGCAGAATCATCGGGATCGCTTTTTTCGAGCTATCTAATGCCAGAAACATGTTTTCTGGTGTTTTCACCACACCACAGTGCGTTTGATATGCAGAACCGGCGACATCTTGGACTTCGTCGGGTTTCAAGCTGAGATATGTATTTTCTTCGATAATCTTGGTGAGACTTCAGACAGAAGTATGCAGAATCATCTAGATCGATCATTTCGAGCTATTTAATGCGAAAAAACTACTTTTCTGGTGTTTCCAACATTCCACAGTGCGTCTGATATGCAGAACCGGCGATATCTTGATTTGCGTGGTGTTTCCAGCTGATATATGCATTTTCTACGATAATGTTGGTGAGACTTCTGTCAGAAGTATGCAGAATCTTCGAGAACGCTCTTTTCGAGCTACTTAATGCGCGAAACAAGTTTTCTGGTGTTTTCACCACTCCACGGTACGTTTGATATGCAGAACCGGCGACATCTTGGATTTCGTCGGGTTTCAAGCTGAGATATGTATTTTCTACGATAATCTTGGTGAGACTTCTGTGCGAAGTATGCTTAATCATCGAGATCGCTCGTTTCGAGCTATTTAATGCGAGAAACACGTTATCTGGTGTTTTCACCACTCCACAGTGCGTATGATGTGCAGAACCGACGATATCCTGGTTTTCGTGTGGTTTCAAGCTCAGATATGCATTTTCTGCGATAATATTGGTGAGACTTCAGACAGAAGTATGCAGAATCATCTAGATCGATCTTTTCGAGCTACTTAATGCGAGAAACACGTTATCTGGTTGTTTTCATCACTCCACAGTGCGTTTGATATGCAGAACCGGCGATATCTTGGTTTTCGTGGGGTTTCAAGCTGAGATATGCATTCTCTACGATAATCTTGGTGAAACATCTGTCCGAAGTATGCAGAAACATTAAGAGCGCTCTTTTCGAGCTATTTAATGCGAGAAACACGTTTTCTGGGGTTTTCACCACACCACAGTTCGTTGGATATGCAGAACCGGAGATATCTTGGTTTTCGTGGGGTTTCAAGCTGAGATATGCATTTTCTGCGATAATCTTGGTGAGACTCCTGTCCGAAGTATGCAGAATCATCGAGATCGCACTTTTCCAGCTATTTTATGCGAGAAACACGTTATTTGGTGTTTTCACCACTCCACAGTGCGTGTGATATGCAGAACCGGCGATATCTTGATTTTCGTGGTGTTTCCAGCTGAGATATGCATTTTCTGTGATTATCTTGGTGAGTGTTCTGTCAGAAGTATGCAGAATCATCGGGATCGCTTTTTTCGAGCTATCTAATGCCAGAAACACGTTTTCTGGTGTTTTCACCACACCACAGTGCGTTTGATATGCAGAACCGGCGACATCTTGGATTTCGTCGGGTTTCAAGCTGAGATATGTATTTTCTACGATAATCTTGGTGAGACTTCAGACAGAAGTATGCAGAATCATCTAGATCGATCATTTCGAGGTATTTAATGCGAAAAAACAAGTTTTCTGGTGATTTCAACATTCCACAGTGCGTCTGATATGCAGAACCGGCGATATCTTGATTTTCGTGGTGTTTCCAGCTGATATATGCATTTTCTACGATAATGTTGGTGAGACTTCTGTCAGAAGTATGCAGAATCTTCGAGAACGCTCTTTTCGAGCTACTTAATGCGCGAAACAAGTTTTCTGGTGTTTTCACCACTCCACGGTACGTTTGATATGCAGAACCGGCGACATCTTGGATTTCGTCGGGTTTCAAGCTGAGATATGTATTTTCTACGATAATCTTGGTGAGACTTCTGTGCGAAGTATGCTTAATCATCGAGATCGCTCGTTTCGAGCTATTTAATGCGAGAAACACGTTATCTGGTGTTTTCACCACTCCACAGTGCGTATGATGTGCAGAACCGACGATATCCTGGTTTTCGTGTGGTTTCAAGCTCAGATATGCATTTTCTGCGATAATATTGGTGAGACTTCAGACAGAAGTATGCAGAAACATTAAGAGCGCTCATTTCGAGCTATTTAATGCGAGAAACACGTTTTCTGGGGTTTTCACCACACCACAGTTCGTTGGATATGCAGAACCGGAGATATCTTGGTTTTCGTGGGGTTTCAAGCTGAGATATGCATTTTCTGCGATAATCTTGGAGAGACTCCTGTCCGAAGTATGCAGAATCATCGAGATCGCACTTTTCGAGCTATTTTATGCGAGAAACACGTTATTTGGTGTTTTCACCACTCCACAGTGCGTGTGATATGCAGAACCGGCGATATCTTGATTTTCGTGGTGTTTCCAGCTGAGATATGCATTTTCTGTGATTATCTTGGTGAGTGTTCTGTCAGAAGTATGCAGAATCATCGGGATCGCTTTTTTCGAGCTATCTAATGCCAGAAACATGTTTTCTGGTGTTTTCACCACACCACAGTGCGTTTGATATGCAGAACCGGCGACATCTTGGATTTCGTCGGGTTTCAAGCTGAGATATGTATTTTCTTCGATAATCTTGGTGAGACTTAAGACAGAAGTATGCAGAATCATCTAGATCGATCATTTCGAGCTATTTAATGCGAAAAAACAACTTTTCTGGTGTTTTCAACATTCCACAGTGCGTCTGATATGCAGAACCGGCGATATCTTGATTTGCGTGGTGTTTCCAGCTGATATATGCATTTTCTACGATAATGTTGGTGAGACTTCTGTCAGAAGTATGCAGAATCTTCGAGAACGCTCTTTTCGAGCTACTTAATGCGCGAAACAAGTTTTCTGGTGTTTTCACCACTCCACGGTACGTTTGATATGCAGAACCGGCGACATCTTGGATTTCGTCGGGTTTCAAGCTGAGATATGTATTTTCTACGATAATCTTGGTGAGACTTCTGTGCGAAGTATGCTTAATCATCGAGATCGCTCGTTTCGAGCTATTTAATGCGAGAAACACGTTATCTGGTGTTTTCACCACTCCACAGTGCGTATGATGTGCAGAACCGACGATATCCTGGTTTTCGTGTGGTTTCAAGCTCAGATATGCATTTTCTACGATAATATTGGTGAGACTTCAGACAGAAGTATGCAGAATCATCTAGATCGATCTTTTCGAGCTACTTAATGCGAGAAACACGTTATCTGGTTGTATTCATCACTCCACAGTGCGTTTGATATGCAGAACCGGCGATATCTTGGTTTTCGTGGGGTTTCAAGCTGAGATATGCATTCTCTACGATAATCTTGGTGAAACATCTGTCCGAAGTATGCAGAAACATTAAGAGCGCTCTTTTCGAGCTATTTAATGCGAGAAACTCGTTTTCTGGGGTTTTCACCACACCACAGTTCGTTGGATATGCAGAACCGGAGATATCTTGGTTTTCGTGGGGTTTCAAGCTGAGATATGCATTTTCTGCGATAATCTTGGTGAGACTCCTGTCCGAAGTATGCAGAATCATCGAGATCGCACTTTTCCAGCTATTTTATGCGAGAAACACGTTATTTGGTGTTTTCACCACTCCACAGTGCGTGTGATATGCAGAACCGGCGATATCTTGATTTTCGTGGTGTTTCCAGCTGAGATATGCATTTTCTGTGATTATCTTGGTGAGTGTTCTGTCAGAAGTATGCAGAATCATCGGGATCGCTTTTTTCGAGCTATCTAATGCCAGAAACATGTTTTCTGGTGTTTTCACCACACCACAGTGCGTTTGATATGCAGAACCGGCGACATCTTGGACTTCGTCGGGTTTCAAGCTGAGATATGTATTTTCTTCGATAATCTTGGTGAGACTTCAGACAGAAGTATGCAGAATCATCTAGATCGATCATTTCGAGCTATTTAATGCGAAAAAACAACTTTTCTGGTGTTTTCAACATTCCGCAGTGCGTCTGATATGCAGAACCGGCGATATCTTGATTTGCGTGGTGTTTCCAGCTGATATATGCATTTTCTACGATAATGTTGGTGAGACTTCTGTCAGAAGTATGCAGAATCTTCGAGAACGCTCTTTTAGAGCTACTTAATGCGCGAAACAAGTTTTCTGGTGTTTTCACCACTCCACGGTACGTTTGATATGCAGAACCGGCGACATCTTGGATTTCGTCGGGTTTCAAGCTGAGATATGTATTTTCTACGATAATCTTGGTGAGACTTCTGTGCGAAGTATGCTTAATCATCGAGATCGCTCGTTTCGAGCTATTTAATGCGAGAAACACGTTATCTGGTGTTTTCACCACTCCACAGTGCGTATGATGTGCAGAACCGACGATATCCTGGTTTTCGTGTGGTTTCAAGCTCAGATATGCATTTTCTGCGATAATATTGGTGAGACTTCAGACAGAAGTATGCAGAATCATCTAGATCGATCTTTTCGAGCTACTTAATGCGAGAAACACGTTATCTGGTTGTTTTCATCACTCCACAGTGCGTTTGATATGCAGAACCGGCGATATCTTGGTTTTCGTGGGGTTTCAAGCTGAGATATGCATTCTCTACGATAATCTTGGTGAAACATCTGTCCGAAGTATGCAGAAACATTAAGAGCGCTCTTTTCGAGCTATTTAATGCGAGAAACACGTTTTCTGGGGTTTTCACCACACCACAGTTCGTTGGATATGCAGAACCGGAGATATCTTGGTTTTCGTGGGGTTTCAAGCTGAGATATGCATTTTCTGCGATAATCTTGGTGAGACTCCTGTCCGAAGTATGCAGAATCATCGAGATCGCACTTTTCCAGCTATTTTATGCGAGAAACACGTTATTTGGTGTTTTCACCACTCCACAGTGCGTGTGATATGCAGAACCGGCGATATCTTGATTTTCGTGGTGTTTCCAGCTGAGATATGCATTTTCTGTGATTATCTTGGTGAGTGTTCTGTCAGAAGTATGCAGAATCATCGGGATCGCTTTTTTCGAGCTATCTAATGCCAGAAACACGTTTTCTGGTGTTTTCACCACACCACAGTGCGTTTGATATGCAGAACCGGCGACATCTTGGATTTCGTCGGGTTTCAAGCTGAGATATGTATTTTCTACGATAATCTTGGTGAGACTTCAGACAGAAGTATGCAGAATCATCTAGATCGATCATTTCGAGCTATTTAATGCGAAAAAACAAGTTTTCTGGTGATTTCAACATTCCACAGTGCGTCTGATATGCAGAACCGGCGATATCTTGATTTTCGTGGTGTTTCCAGCTGATATATGCATTTTCTACGATAATGTTGGTGAGACTTCTGTCAGAAGTATGCAGAATCTTCGAGAACGCTCTTTTCGAGCTACTTAATGCGCGAAACAAGTTTTCTGGTGTTTTCACCACTCCACGGTACGTTTGATATGCAGAACCGGCGACATCTTGGATTTCGTCGGGTTTCAAGCTGAGATATGTATTTTCTACGATAATCTTGGTGAGACTTCTGTGCGAAGTATGCTTAATCATCGAGATCGCTCGTTTCGAGCTATTTAATGCGAGAAACACGTTATCTGGTGTTTTCACCACTCCACAGTGCGTATGATGTGCAGAACCGACGATATCCTGGTTTTCGTGTGGGTTCAAGCTCAGATATGCATTTTCTGCGATAATATTGGTGAGACTTCAGACAGAAGTATGCAGAAACATTAAGAGCGCTCATTTCGAGCTATTTAATGCGAGAAACACGTTTTCTGGGGTTTTCACCACACCACAGTTCGTTGGATATGCAGAACCGGAGATATCTTGGTTTTCGTGGGGTTTCAAGCTGAGATATGCATTTTCTGTGATAATCTTGGTGAGACTCCTGTCCGAAGTATGCAGAATCATCGAGATCGCACTTTTCGAGCTATTTTATGCGAGAAACACGTTATTTGGTGTTTTCACCACTCCACAGTGCGTGTGATATGCAGAACCGGCGATATTTTGATTTTCTTGGTGTTTCCAGCTGAGATATGCATTTTCTGTGATTATCTTGGTGAGTGTTCTGTCAGAAGTATGCAGAATCATCGGGATCGCTTTTTTCGAGCTATCTAATGCCAGAAACACGTTTTCTGGTGTTTTCACCACACCACAGTGCGTTTGATATGCAGAACCGGCGACATCTTGGATTTCGTCGGGTTTCAAGCTGAGATATGTATTTTCTACGATAATCTTGGTGAGACTTCAGACAGAAGTATGCAGAATCATCTAGATCGATCATTTCGAGCTATTTAATGCGAAAAAACAAGTTTTCTGGTGATTTCAACATTCCACAGTGCGTTTGATATGCAGAACCGGCGATATCTTGATTTTCGTGGTGTTTCCAGCTGATATATGCATTTTCTACGATAATGTTGGTGAGACTTCTGTCAGAAGTATGCAGAATCTTCGAGAACGCTCTTTTCGAGCTACTTAATGCGCGAAACAAGTTTTCTGGTGTTTTCACCACTCCACGGTACGTTTGATATGCAGAACCGGCGACATCTTGGATTTCGTCGGGTTTCAAGCTGAGATATGTATTTTCTACGATAATCTTGGTGAGACTTCTGTGCGAAGTATGCTTAATCATCGAGATCGCTCGTTTCGAGCTATTTAATGCGAGAAACACGTTATCTGGTGTTTTCACCACTCCACAGTGCGTATGATGTGCAGAACCGACGATATCCTGGTTTTCGTGTGGTTTCAAGCTCAGATATGCATTTTCTGCGATAATATTGGTGAGACTTCAGACAGAAGTATGCAGAAACATTAAGAGCGCTCATTTCGAGCTATTTAATGCGAGAAACACGTTTTCTGGGGTTTTCACCACACCACAGTTCGTTGGATATGCAGAACCGGAGATATCTTGGTTTTCGTGGGGTTTCAAGCTGAGATATGCATTTTCTGCGATAATCTTGGAGAGACTCCTGTCCGAAGTATGCAGAATCATCGAGATCGCACTTTTCCAGCTATTTTATGCGAGAAACACGTTATTTGGTGTTTTCACCACTCCACAGTGCGTGTGATATGCAGAACCGGCGATATCTTGATTTTCGTGGTGTTTCCAGCTGAGATATGCATTTTCTGTGATTATCTTGGTGAGTGTTCTGTCAGAAGTATGCAGAATCATCGGGATCGCTTTTTTCGAGCTATCTAATGCCAGAAACATGTTTTCTGGTGTTTTCACCACACCACAGTGCGTTTGATATGCAGAACCGGCGACATCTTGGACTTCGTCGGGTTTCAAGCTGAGATATGTATTTTCTTCGATAATCTTGGTGAGACTTCAGACAGAAGTATGCAGAATCATCTAGATCGATCATTTCGAGCTATTTAATGCGAAAAAACAACTTTTCTGGTGTTTTCAACATTCCACAGTGCGTCTGATATGCAGAACCGGCGATATCTTGATTTGCGTGGTGTTTCCAGCTGATATATGCATTTTCTACGATAATGTTGGTGAGACTTCTGTCAGAAGTATGCAGAATCTTCGAGAACGCTCTTTTCGAGCTACTTAATGCGCGAAACAAGTTTTCTGGTGTTTTCACCACTCCACGGTACGTTTGATATGCAGAACCGGCGACATCTTGGATTTCGTCGGGTTTCAAGCTGAGATATGTATTTTCTACGATAATCTAGGTGAGACTTCTGTGCGAAGTATGCTTAATCATCGAGATCGCTCGTTTCGAGCTATTTAATGCGAGAAACACGTTATCTGGTGTTTTCACCACACCACAGTGCGTTTGATATGCAGAACCGGCGACATCTTGGATTTCGTCGGGTTTCAAGCTGAGATATGTATTTTCTACGATAATCTTGGTGAGACTTCAGACAGAAGTATGCAGAATCATCTAGATCGATCATTTCGAGCTATTTAATGCGAAAAAACAAGTTTTCTGGTGATTTCAACATTCCACAGTGCGTCTGATATGCAGAACCGGCGATATCTTGATTTTCGTGGTGTTTCCAGCTGATATATGCATTTTCTACGATAATGTTGGTGAGACTTCTGTCAGAAGTATGCAGAATCTTCGAGAACGCTCTTTTCGAGCTACTTAATGCGCGAAACAAGTTTTCTGGTGTTTTCACCACTCCACGGTACGTTTGATATGCAGAACCGGCGACATCTTGATTTTCGTGGTGTTTCCAGCTGAGATATGCATTTTCTGTGATTATCTTGGTGAGTGTTCTGTCAGAAGTATGCAGAATCATCGGGATCGCTTTTTTCGAGCTATCTAATGCCAGAAACACGTTTTCTGGTGTTTTCACCACACCACAGTGCGTTTGATATGCAGAACCGGCGACATCTTGGATTTCGTCGGGTTTCAAGCTGAGATATGTATTTTCTACGATAATCTTGGTGAGACTTCAGACAGAAGTATGCAGAATCATCTAGATCGATCATTTCGAGCTATTTAATGCGAAAAAACAAGTTTTCTGGTGTTTTAACCACTCCACAGTGCGTCTGATATGCAGAACCGGCGATATCTTGGTTATCGTGGGGTTTCCAGCTGAGATATACATTTTCTGCGATAATCTTGGTGAGTCTTCTGTCAGAAGTGTGCAGAATCTTCGAGATCGCTCTATTCGAGCTATTTAATGCGAGAAACACGTTATCTGGTTGTTTTCATCACTCCACAGTGCGTTTGATATGCAGAACCGGCGACATCTTGATTTTCGTGGGGTTTCTAGCTGAGATATGCATTTTCTGCGATAATATTGGTGAGACTTCTGTCCGAAGTATGCAGAGTCATCGAGATCGTACTTTCCGAGCTATTTAATCCGAGAAACACGTTTTCTGGGGTTTTCACCTCTCCACAGTTGGTTTGATATGCAGAACCGGCGATGTTTGGTTTTCTTCGGGTTTCAAGTTGAGATATGCATTTTCTACGATAATCTTGGTGAAACATCTGTCCGAAGTATGCAGAATCATTAAGAGCGCTGTTTTCGAGCTATTTAATGCGAGAAACACGTTTTCTGGGGTTTTCACCACACCACAGTTCGTTGGATGTGCAGAACCGGAGATATCTTCGTTTTCGTGGGGTTTCAAGCTGAGATATGCATTTTCTGCGATAATCTTGGTGAGACCTCTGTCCGAAGTATGCAGAAACATCGAGATCGCTCTTTTCGACCTATTTATTGCGAGAAACACGTTATCTGGTGTTTTCACCACTCCACAGTGCGTTTGATATGCAGAACCAGCGAAATCTTGGTTTTCGTGGGGTTTCAAGCTGAGATATGCATTTTTTACGATAATCATGGTGAGACTTCTGTCAGAAGTATGCAGAATCATCGAGATCGCACTTTCCGAGCTATTTAATGCGAGAAACACGTTATCTGGTGTTTTCAGCACTCCACAGTGCGTTTTATATGCAGAACCAGCGATATCTGGGTTTTCGTGGGGTTTCAAGCTGAGATATGCATTTTCTGCGATAATCTTGGTGAGACTTCTGTCCGAAGTATGCAGAAACATCAAGATCATACTTTTCGAGCTATTTAATGCGAGAAACACGTTATCTGGTGTTTTCACCACTCCACAGTTGGTTTGATATGCAGAACCGGAGATATCTTGGTTTTCGTGGGGTTTCTAGCTGAGAAATGCATTTTCTACGATAATCTTGGTGAGACTTCTGTCAGAAGTTTGCAGAATCATCTAGATCGCTCGTTTCGAGCTATTTAATGCGAAAAAACAAGTTTTCTGGTGTTTTCACCACTCCACAGTGCGTCTGATATGCAGAACCGGCGATATCTTGGTTATCGTGGGGTTTCCAGCTGAGATATACATTTTCTGCGATAATCTTGGTGAGTCTTCTGTCAGAAGTATGCAGAATATTCGAGATCGCTCTATTCGAGCTATTTAATGCGAGAAACACGTTATCTGGTTGTTTTCATCACTCCACAGTGCGTTTGATATGCAGAACCGGCGACATCTTGATTTTCGTGGGGTTCCAAGCTGAGATATGCATTTTCTGCGATAATCTTGGTGAGACTTCTGTCCGAAGTATGCAGAAACATCAAGATCATACTTTTCGAGCTATTTAATGCGAGAAACACGTTATCTGGTGTTTTCACCACTCCACAGTTGGTTTGATATGCAGAACCGGAGATATCTTGGTTTTCGTGGGGTTTCAATCTGAGATATGCATTTTCTGCGATAATCTTGGTGAGACTCCAGTCCGAAGTATGCAGAATCATCGAGATCGCACTTTTCGAGCTATTTAATGCGAGAAACACGTTATCTGGTGTTTTCACCACTCCACAGTTGGTTTGATATGCAGAACCGGAGATATCTTGGTTTTCGTGGGGTATCAAGCTGAGATATGCATTTTCTGCGATAATCTTGGTGAGACTTCTGTCCGAAGTATGCAGAAACATCGAGAGCGCACTTTTCGAGCTATTTAATGCGAGAAACACGTTATCTGGTGTTTTCACCACTCCACAGTGCGTATGATGTGCAGAACCGACGATATCCTGGATATCGTGGGGATTCAAGCTCAGATATGCATTTTCTGCGATAATATTGGTGAGACTTGAGACAGAAGTATGCAGAATCATCTACATCGATCTTATCGAGCTATTTGATGCGAAAAAACAAGTTTTCTGGTGTTTTCAACATTCCACAGTGCGTTTGATATGCAGAACCGGCGATATCTTGATTTTCGTGGTGTTTCCAGCTGAGATATGCATTTTCTACGATAATGTTGGTGAGACTTCTGTCCGAAGTATGCAGAAACATCGAGAGCGCTCTTTTCGAGCTATTTAATGTGAGAAACACGTTTTCTGGTGTTTTCACCACACCACAGTTCGATGGATATGCAGAACCGGAGATATCTTGGTTTTCGTGGGGTATCAAGCTGAGATATGCATTTTCTACGATAATCTTGGTGAGACTTCTGTCCGAAGTATGCAGAATCATCGAGATCGCACTTTTCTAGCTATTTAATGCGAGAAACAAAGATATCTGGTGTTTTCAGCACTCCACAGAGCGTATGATATGCAGAACCGGCGATATCTTGGTTTTCGTGGGGTTTCAAGCTCAGATATGCATTTTTTACGATAATCTTGGTGAGACATCTGTCCGAAGTATGCTTAATCATCGAGATCGCTCGTTTCGAACTATTTAATGCGAGAAACACGTTATGTGGTTGTTTTCACCACTCCACAGTGCGTTTGATATGTAGAACCGGCGACATCTTGATATTCGTGAGGAGTCAAGCTGAGATATGAATTTTCAGCGATAATCTTGGTGAGTCTTCTGTCAGAAGTATGCAGAATCTTCGATATCGCTCTTTTCGAGCTAGTTAATGCGAGAAACACGTTATATGGCGTTTTCACCACTCAACAGTGCGTATGATATGCAGAACCGACGATATATTGGTTTTCGTGGGGTTTCAAGCTCAGATATGCATTTTCTGCGATAATCATGGTGAGACTTCTGTCCGAAGTATGCAGAATCATCGAGATCGCTCTATTCGAGCTATTTAATGCGACAAAACGTTATCTGGTGTTTTCAGCACTCCACAGTGCGTTTGATATGCAGAACCAGCGATATCTTGGTTTTCGTGGGGTTTCAAGCTGAGAGATGCATTTTTTACGATAATCTTGGTGAGACATCTGTCCGAAGTATGCTTAATCATCGAGATCGCTCGTTTCGAACTATTTAATGCGAGAAACACGTTATGTGGTGTTTTCACCACTCCACAGTGCGTACGATATGCAGAACCAGCGATATCTTGGCTTCCGTGGGGTTTCAAACTGAGATATGCATTTTCAGCGATAATCTTGGTGAGTATTCTGTCAGAAGTATGCAGAATCTTCGAAATCGCTCTTTTCGGGCTAGTTAATGCGTGCAACACGTTATCTGGCGTTTTCACCACTCCACAGTGCGTTTGATATGCAGAACCAGCGATATCTTGGTTTTCGTCGGGTTTCAAGCTGAGATATGCATTTTCTACGATAATCTTGGTGAGACTTCTTTCCGAAGTATGCAGAATCATCGAGATCGCACTTTTCTAGCTATTTAATGCGAGAAACAAAGATATCTGGTGTTTTCAGCACTCCACAGAGCGTATGATATGCAGAACCGGCGATATCTTGGTTTTCGTGGGGTTTCAAGCTGAGATATGCATTGTCTGCGATAATCTTGTTGAGACTTCTGTCCGAAGTGTGCAGAATCATCGAGATCGCTCTTTTCGAGCTATTTAATGCGAGAAACACGTAATCTGGTGTTTTCACCACTCCACAGTGCGTTTGATATGCAGAACCAGCGATATCTTGGCTTCCGTGGGGTTTCAAACTGAGATATGCATTTTCAGCGATAATCTTGGTGAGTCTTCTGTCAGAAGTATGCAGAATCTTCGAGATCGCTCTTTTCGGGCTAGTTAATGCGAGAAACACGTTATCTGGCGTTTTCACCACTCCACAGTGCGTTTGATATGCAGAACCAGCGATATCTTGGTTTTCGTCGGGTTTCAAGCTGAGATATGTATTTTCTACGATAATCTTGGTGAGACTTCAGACAGAAGTATGCAGAATCATCTAGATCGATCATTTCGAGCTATTTAATGCGAAAAAACAAGTTTTCTGGTGTTTTCAACATTCCACAGCGCGTCTGATATGCAGAACCGGCGATATCTTGATTTTCGTGGTGTTTCCAGCTGATATATGCATTTTCTACGATAATGTTGGTGAGACTTCTGTCAGAAGTATGCAGAATCTTCGAGAACGCTCTTTTCGAGCTACTTAATGCGAGAAACACGTTATCTGGTTGTTTTCATCACTCCACAGTGCGTTTGATATGCAGAACCGGCGACATCTTGATTTTCGTGGGGTTCCAAGCTGAGATATGCATTTTCTGCGATAATCTTGGTGAGACTTCTGTCCGAAGTATGCAGAAACATCAAGATCATACTTTTCGTGCTATTTAATGCGAGAAACACGTTATCTGGTGTTTTCACCACTCCACAGTTGGTTTGATATGCAGAACCGGAGATATCTTGGTTTTCGTGGGGTTTCAATCTGAGATATGCATTTTCTGCGATAATCTTGGTGAGACTCCTGTCCGAAGTATGCAGAATCATCGAGATCGCACTTTTCGAGCTATTTAATGCGAGAAACACGTTATCTGGTGTTTTCACCACTCCACAGTTGGTTTGATATGCAGAACCGGAGATATCTTGGTTTTCGTGGGGTATCAAGCTGAGATATGCATTTTCTGCGATAATCTTGGTGAGACTTCTGTCCGAAGTATGCAGAAACATCGAGAGCGCTCTTTTCGAGCTATTTAATGCGAGAAACACGTTATCTGGTGTTTTCACCACTCCACAGTGCGTATGATGTGCAGAACCGACGATATCCTGGATATCGTGGGGATTCAAGCTCAGATATGCATTTTCTGCGATAATATTGGTGAGACTTGAGACAGAAGTATGCAGAATCATCTACATCGATCTTATCGAGCTATTTGATGCGAAAAAACAAGTTTTCTGGTGTTTTCAACATTCCACAGTGCGTTTGATATGCAGAACCGGCGATATCTTGATTTTCGTGGTGTTTCCAGCTGAGATATGCATTTTCTACGATAATGTTGGTGAGACTTCTGTCCGAAGTATGCAGAAACATCGAGAGCGCTCTTTTCGAGCTATTTAATGTGAGAAACACGTTTTCTGGTGTTTTCACCACACCACAGTTCGATGGATATGCAGAACCGGAGATATCTTGGTTTTCGTGGGGTATCAAGCTGAGATATGCATTTTCTGTGATTATCTTGGTGAGTGTTCTGTCAGAAGTATGCAGAATCATCGGGATCGCTTTTTTCGAGCTATCTAATGCCAGAAACACGTTATCTGGTGTTTTCACCACTCCACAGTTGGTTTGATATGCAGAACCGGAGATATCTTGGTTTTCGTGGGCTATCAAGCTGAGATATGCATTTTCTGCGATAATCTAGGTGAGACTTCTGTCCGAAGTATGCAGAAACATCGAGAGCGCTCTTTTCGAGCTATTTAATGCGAGAAACACGTTTTCTGGGGTTTTCACCACACCACAGTTCGTTGGATATGCAGAACCGGAGATATCTTGGTTTTCGTGGGGTTTCAAGCTGAGATATGCATTTTCTGCGATAATCTTGGTGAGACTTCTGTGCGAAGTATGCTTAATCATCGAGATCGCTCGTTTCGAGCTATTTAATGCGAGAAGCACGTTATCTGGTGTTTTCACCACTCCACAGTGCGTATGATGTGCAGAACCGACGATATCCTAGTTTTCGTGGGGTTTCAAGCTCAGATATGCATTTTCTGTGATAATATTGGTGAGACTTCAGACAGAAGTATGCAGAATCATCTAGATCGATCTTTTCGAGCTATTTAATGCGAAAAAACAAGTTTTCTGGTGTTTTCAACATTCCACAGTGCGTTTGATATGCAGAACCGGCGATATCTTGATTTTCGTGGTGTTTCCAGCTGAGATATGCATTTTCTACGATAATGATGGTGAGACTTCTGTCAGAAGTATGCAGAACCTTCGAGAACGCTCTTTTCGAGCTACTTAATGCGCGAAACAAGTTTTCTGGTGTTTTCACCACTCCACGGTACGTTTGATGTGCAGAACCGGATATAACTTGGTTTTGGTCGGGTATCAAGCTGAGATATGCATTTTCTACGATAATCTTGGTGAGACTTCTGTCAGAAGTATGCAGGATCATCGAGATCGCACTTTTCGAGCTATTTAATGCGAGAAACACGTTATCTGGTGTTTTCAGCACTCCACAATGCGTTTGATATGCAGAACCAGCGATATCTGGGTTTTCGTGGGGTTTCAAGCTGAGATATGCATTTTCTGCGATAATCTTGGTTAGTCTTCTGTCAGAAGTATGCAGAATCTTCGTGATCGCTCTATTCGAGCTATTTAATGCGAGAAGCTCGTTATCTGCTTGTTTTCACCACTCCACAGTACGTTTGACATTCAGATCCGGAGATATCTTGGTTTCGGTCGGGTTTCTAGCTGAGATATGCATTTTCTACGATAATCTTGGTGAGACTTCTGTCAGAAGTATGCAGAACCTTCGAGAACGCTCCTTTCGAGCTACTTAATGCGAGAAACACGTTTTCTGGTGGTTTCACCACTCCACAGTGCGTTTGATATGCACAACCGGCGATATCTTGGTTTTCGTCGGGTTTCATGCTGAGACATTCATTTTCGGCGATAATCTTGGTGTTTCATCTACGAGAAGTATGCAGAATCGTCGAGAACGTTCTCTTCGAGCAACTTAATACGAGAAACACGTTTTCTGGTGTTTTCGCCACTCCACAGTACGTTTGAGGTGCAGAACCGGAGGTATCTTGGTTTTCGTGAGGTTTCAAGCTGAGATATGCATTTTCTGAAGCAATCTTGGTGAGACTTCTTTCCGAAGTATGCAGAATCATCTAGATCGCTCGGTTCGAGCTATTTAATGCGAGACACACGTTATCTAGTGTATTGACGACTCCACAGTGCGTTTGATATGCAGAACCGGCGATATCTTGGTTTTCGTCGGGTTTCAAGCTGAGACATTCATTTTTGGCGATAATCTTGGTGTTTCATCTATGAGAAGTATGCAGAATCATCGAGAACGTTCTTTTCGAGCAACTTAATACGAGAAACACGTTTTCTGGTGTTTTCACCACTCCATAGTGCGTTTGATATGCAGAACCGGCGACATCTTGATTTTCGTGAGGTTTCTAGCTGAGATATGCATTTTCTACGATAATCTTGGTGAGTGTTCTGTCAGAAGTATGCAGAACCTTCGAGAACGCTCCTTTCGAGCTACTTAATGCGAGAAACACGTTTTCTGGTGGTTTCACCACTCCACAGTGCGTTTGATATGCACAACCGGCGATATCTTGGTTTTCGTCGGGTTTCATGCTGAGACATTCATTTTCGGCGATAATCTTGGTGTTTCATCTACGAGAAGTATGCAGAATCGTCGAGAACGTTCTCTTCGAGCAACTTAATACGAGAAACACGTTTTCTGGTGTTTTCGCCACTCCACAGTACGTTTGAGGTGCAGAACCGGAGGTATCTTGGTTTTCGTGAGGTTTCAAGCTGAGATATGCATTTTCTGAAGCAATCTTGGTGAGACTTCTTTCCGAAGTATGCAGAATCATCTAGATCGCTCGGTTCGAGCTATTTAATGCGAGACACACGTTATCTAGTGTATTGACGACTCCACAGTGCGTTTGATATGCAGAACCGGCGATATCTTGGTTTTCGTCGGGTTTCAAGCTGAGACATTCATTTTTGGCGATAATCTTGGTGTTTCATCTATGAGAAGTATGCAGAATCATCGAGAACGTTCTTTTCGAGCAACTTAATACGAGAAACACGTTTTCTGGTGTTTTCGCCACTCCACAGTACGTTTGATGTGCAGAACTGGAGATATCTTGGTTTTCGTGAGGTTTCAAGCTGAGATATGCAATTTCTGCGATAATCATGGTGAGACTTCTGTTAGAAGTATGCAGAATCATCGAGATCGCACTTTTCGATCTATTTAATGCGAGAAACACGTTGTCTCGTGTTTCCACCACTCCACAGTTGGTTTGATATGCAGAACCGCCGATGTTTGGTTTTCGTCGGGTTTCAAGATGAGATATGCATTTTCTACGATAATCTTGGTGAAACATCTGTCCGAAGTATGCAGAAACATCAAGAGCGCACTTTTCGAGCTATTTAATGCGAGAAACACGTTTTCTGGGGTTTTCACCACACCACAGTTCGTTGGATGTGCAGAATCGGAAATATCTTGGTTTTCGAGGGGTTTCAAGCTCAGATATGCATTTTCTGCGATAATCTTTGTGAGACCTCTGTCCGAAGTATGCAGAAACATCGAGATCGCTCTTTTCGACCAATTTAATGCGAGAAACACGTTATCTGGTGTTTTCACCACTCCACAGTGCGTTTGATATTAAGAACCAGCGAAATCTTGGTTTTCGTGGGGTTTCAAGCTGAGATATGCATTTTTTACGATAATCACGGTGAGACTTCTGTCCGAAGTATGCAGAATCATCGAGATCGCACTTTTCGAGCTATTTAATGCGAGAAACACGTTTTCTGGGGTTTCCACCACACCACAGTTCATTGGATATGCAGAACAGGTGATACCTTGGTTTTCGAGGGGTTTGAAGCTGAGATATGCATTTTCTGCGATAAACCTGGTGAGACTTCTGTCCGAAGTATGCTGAATCATCGAGATCGCTCTTTTCGAGCTAGTTAATGCGAGAAAAACCTTGTCTGGTGTTTTCACCACTCCACAGTGCGTTTGATATGCAGAACCAGCGATATCTTGGCTTTCGTGGGGTTTCAAGCTGAGATATGCATTTTTTACGATAATCTTGGTGAGACTTCTGTCCGAAGTATGCAGAATCATCGAGATCGCTCTTTTCGAGCTATTTAATGCGAGAAACACGTTATCTGGTTTTTTCACCACTCCACAGTTCGTTTGATATGCAGAACCAGCGATATCTTGGTTTTCTTCGGGTTTCAAGCTGAGATATGCATTTTCTACGATAATCTTGGTGAGACTTCTGTCCGAAGTATGCAGAATCATCGAGATCGCACTTTTCTAGCTATTTAATGCGAGAAACAAAGATATCTGGTGTTTTCAGCACTCCACAGAGCGTATGATATGCAGAACCGGCGATATCTTGGTTTTCGTGGGGTTTCAAGCTCAGATATGCATTTTTTACGATAATCTTGGTGAGACATCTGTCCGAAGTATGCTTAATCATCGAGATCGCTCGTTTCGAACTATTTTATGCGAGAAACACGTTATGTGGTTGTTTTCACCACTCCACAGTGCGTTTGATATGTAGAACCGGCGACATCTTGATATTCGTGAGGAGTCAAGCTGAGATATGAATTTTCAGCAATAATCTTGGTGAGTCTTCTGTCAGAAGTATGCAGAATCTTCGATATCGCTCTTTTCGAGCTAGTTAATGCGAGAAACACGTTATCTGGCGTTTTCACCACTCAACAGTGCGTATGATATGCAGAACCGACGATATATTGGTTTTCGTGGGGTTTCAAGCTCAGATATGCATTTTCTGCGATAATCATGGTGAGACTTCTGTCCGAAGTATGCAGAATCATCGAGATCGCTCTATTCGAGCTATTTAATGCGACAAAACGTTATCTGGTGTTTTCAGCACTCCACAGTGCGTTTGATATGCAGAACCAGCGATATCTTGGTTTTCGTGGGGTTTCAAGCTGAGAGATGCATTTTTTACGATAATCTTGGTGAGACATCTGTCCGAAGTATGCTTAATCATCGAGATCGCTCGTTTCGAACTATTTAATGGGAGAAACACGTTATGTGGTGTTTTCACCACTCCACAGTGCGTACGATATGCAGAACCAGCGATATCTTGGCTTCCGTGGGGTTTCAAACTGAGATATGCATTTTCAGCGATAATCTTGGTGAGTATTCTGTCAGAAGTATGCAGAATCTTCGAAATCGCTCTTTTCGGGCTAGTTAATGCGTGCAACACGTTATCTGGCGTTTTCACCACTCCACAGTGCGTTTGATATGCAGAACCAGCGATATCTTGGTTTTCGTCGGGTTTCAAGCTGAGATATGCATTTTCTACGATAATCTTGGTGAGACTTCTTTCCGAAGTATGCAGAATCATCGAGATCGCACTTTTCTAGCTATTTAATGCGAGAAACAAAGATATCTGGTGTTTTCAGCACTCCACAGAGCGTATGATATGCAGAACCGGCGATATCTTGGTTTTCGTGGGGTTTCAAGCTGAGATATGCATTGTCTGCGATAATCTTGTTGAGACTTCTGTCCGAAGTGTGCAGAATCATCGAGATCGCTCTTTTCGAGCTATTTAATGCGAGAAACACGTAATCTGGTGTTTTCACCACTCCACAGTGCGTTTGATATGCAGAACCAGCGATATCTTGGCTTCCGTGGGGTTTCAAACTGAGATATGCATTTTCAGCGATAATCTTGGTGAGTCTTCTGTCAGAAGTATGCAGAATCTTCGAGATCGCTCTTTTCGGGCTAGTTAATGCGAGAAACACGTTATCTGGCGTTTTCACCACTCCACAGTGCGTTTGATATGCAGAACCAGCGATATCTTGGTTTTCGTCGGGTTTCAAGCTGAGATATGCATTTTCTACGATAAGCTTGGTGAGACTTCTGTCAGAAGTATGCAGAATCATCGGGATCGCTCTTTTCGAGCTATTTAATGCGAGAATCACGTTATCTGGTTGTTTTCACCACTCCACAGTATGTATGATATGCAGAACCGACGATATCTTGGTTTTCGTGAGGTTTCAAGCTCAGATATGCATTTTCTGCGATAATCTTGGTGAGACTTCTGTCCGAAGTATGCAGAGTCATCGAGATCGTACTTTTCGAGATATTTAATGCGAGAAACACGTTTTCTGGTGTATTCACCACTCCACAGTACGTTTGACATGCAGAACCGGAGATATCTTGGTTTCGGACGGGTTTCAAGCTGAGATATGCATTTTCTACGATAATCTTGGTGAGACTTCTGTCAGAAGTATGCAGTATCATCGAGATCGCTCTTTTCGAGCTACTTAATGCGAGAAACACGTTATCTGGTGTTTTCGCCACTCCACAGTGCGTTTGACATGCTGAACCGGAGATATCTTGGTTACGGTCGGGATTCAAGCTGAGATATGCATTTTCTACGATAATCTTGGTGATACTTCTGTCAGAAGTATGCAGAATCTTCGAGCACACTCTTTTCGAGCTACTTAATGCGAGAAACACGTGTTCTGGTGTATTCGCCACTCCACAGTACGTTTGACATGCAGAACCGAAGATATCTTGGTTTCGGTCGGGTTTCAAGCTGAGACAAGCGTTTTCTGCGATAATCTTGGTGATTCTTCTGTCAGAAGTATGCGGAATCATCGAGAACTCTCTTTTCGAGCTGTTCAATGCGAGAAACACGTTATCTGGTGTTTTCACCACTCCACAGTGCGTTTGATTTGCAGAACCGGCGACATGTTGATTTTTGTGAGGTTTCTAGCTGAGATATGCATTTTCTGCGATAATATTGGTGAGACTTCAGTCAGAAGTATGCAGAATCATCTAGATCGCTGGTTTCGAGCTATTTAATGCGAAAAAACAAGTTTTCTGGTGTTTTGACCACTCCACAGTGCGTTTGATATGTAGAGCCGCCGATAACTTGGTTTTCGTGGGGTTTCCAGCTAAAATATGCATTTTCTTCGATAATCTTGGTGAGTCTTCAGTCAGAAGTATGCAGAATCATCGAGAACGCTCTATTCGAGCTATTTAATGCGGGAAACACGTTATCTGGTGTTTTGACCACTCCACAGTGCGTTTGATATGTAGAGCCGTCGATAACTTGGTTTTCGTGGGGTTTCCAGCTGGTATATGCATTTTCTGCAATAATCTTGGTGTTTCATCTATGAGAAGTATGCAGAATCATCGAGAGCGCACTTTTCGAGCTACTTAATGCGAGAAACACGCTATCTGGTGTTTTCACCACTCCACTGTGCGTTTGATATGCAGAACCGGCGACATCTTGGATTTCGTCGGGTTTCAAGCTGAGATATGCATTTTCTGCGGCAATCTTGGTGAGACTTCTGTCCGAAGTATGCAGAATCATCGAGATCGCTCTTTTCGAGCTATTTAATGCGGGAAACACGTTATCTGGTGTTTTGACCACTCCACAGAGCGTTTGATATGTAGAGCCGCCGATAACTTGGTTTTCGTGGGGTTTCCAGCTGGTATATGCATTTTCTGCGATAATCTTGGTGTTTCATCTATGAGAAGTATGCAGAATCATCGAGAGCGCTCTTTTCGAGCTACTTAATGCGAGAAACACGTTTTCTGGTTTTTTCACCACTCCACAGTGCGTCTGAAATGCAGAACCGGCGATATCTTGGTTTCCGTGGGGTTTGTAGCTGAGATATGCATTTTCTGCGATAATCTTGGTGAGCCTTCTGTCAGAAGTGTGCACAATCATCTAGATTGCTCTTTTCGAGCTATTTAATGCGAGAAACACGTTTTCTTGTGTTTTCACCACCCCACAGTGCGTTTGATATGCAGAACCGGAGATATCTTGGTTTCGGTCGTGTTTCAAGCTGAGATATGCATTTTCTGCGATAATCTTGGTGAGACTTCAGTCAGAAGTATGCAGAATAATCGAGATCGCTCGTTTCGAGCTACTTAATGCGAGAAACACGTTATCTGGTGTTTTCGCCACTCCACAGTGCGTTTGACATGCAGAACCGAAGATATCTTGGTTTCGGTCGTGTTTCAAGCTGAGATATGCATTTTCTGCGATAATCTTGGTGAGTCTTCTGTCAGAAGTGTGCACAATCATCTAGATCGCTCTTTTCGAGCTATTTAATGCGAGAAACACGTTTTCTTGTGTTTTCACCACTCCACTGTGCGTTTGATATGCAGAACCGGCGACATCTTGGATTTCGTCGGGTTTCAAGCTGAGATATGCATTTTCTGCGGCAATCCTGGTGAGACTTCTGTCCGAAGTATGCAGAATCATCGAGATCGCTCTTTTCGAGCTATTTAATGCGGGAAACACGTTATCTGGTTGTTTTCACTACTCCACAGGGCGTTTGATATGCAGAACCGGCGATATCTTGGTTTTCGTGGGGTTTCCAGCTGAGATATGCATTTTCTGCGATAATCTTGGTGTTTCATCTATGAGAAGTATGCAGAATTATCCAGAACGCTCGTTTCGAGCTAGTTAATGCGAGTAACACGTTTTCTGGTGTTTTCACCACCCCACAGTGCGTTTGATATGCAGAACCGGCGATATCTGGGTTTTCGTGGGGTTTCAAGCTGAGATATGCATTTTCTGCGATAATCTTGGTGAGACCTCTGTCCGAAGTATGCAGAATCATCGAGATCGTACTTTTCGAGCTATTTAATGCGAGAAGCACGTTTTCTGGTGTTTTCACCACTCCACAGTTCGTTGGATATGCAGAACAGGAGATATCTTGGTTTTCGTGGGGTTTATAGAAGAGATATGCATTTTCTGCGATAATCTTGGTGAGACCTCTGTCCGAAGTATGCAAAATCATCGAGATCGTACTTTTCGAGCTATTTAATGCGAGAAGCACGTTTTCTGGTGTTTTCACCACTCCACAGTTCGTTGGATATGCAGAACAGGAGATATCTTGGTTTTCGTGGGGTTTATAGAAGAGATATGCATTTTCTGCGATAATCTTGGTGAGTCTTCTGTCAGAAGTGTGCACAATCATCTAGATCGCTCTTTTCGAGCTATTTAATGCGAGAAACACGTTTTCTTGTGTTTTCACCACCCCGCAGTGCGTTTGATATGCAGAACCGGAGATATCTTGGTTTCGGTCGTGGTTCAAGCTGAGATATGCATTTCCTGCGATAATCTGGGTGAGACTTCAGTCAGAAGTATGCAGAATAATCGAGATCGCTCGTTTCGAGCTACTTAATGCGAGAAACACGTTATCTGGTGTTTTCGCCACTCCACAGTGCGTTTGACATGCAGAACCGAAGATATCTTGGTTTCGGTCGGGTTTCAAGCTGAGACATGCATTTTCTGCGATAATCTTGGTGATTCTTCTGTCAGAGGTATGCAGAATCATCGAGAACGCTCTTTTCGAGCTGTTTAATGCGAGAAACTCGTTATCTGGTGTTTTCACCACTCCACAGTGCGGTTGATTTGCAGAACCGGCGGCATCTTGGCTTTCGTCGGTTATCAAGCTGAGATATGCATTTTCTACGATAATCTTGGTGGATCTTCGGTCAGAAGTATGCAGAATCATCGAGATCGCTCTATTCGTGCTATTTAAAGCGAGAAACACGTTATCTGGTTGTTTTCACTACTCCACAGTGCGTTTGATATGCAGAACCGGCGACATCTTGATTTTTGTGAGGTTTCTAGCTGAGATATGCATTTTCTGCGATAATATTGGTGAGACTTCAGTCAGATGTATGCAGAATCATCGAGATCGCTCTATTCGAGCTATTTAATGCGGGAAACACGTTATCTGGTGTTTTGACCACTCCACAGTGCGTTTGATATGTAGAGCCGCCGATAACTTGGTTTTCGTGGGGTTTCCAGCTGGTATATGCATTTTCTGCGATAATCTTGGTGTTTCATCTATGAGAAGTATGCAGAATCATCGAGAGCGCACTTTTCGAGCTACTTAATGCGAGAAACACGCTATCTGGTGTTTTCACCACTCCACTGTGCGTTTGATATGCAGAACCGGCGACATCTTGGATTTCGTCGGGTTTCAAGCTGAGATATGCATTTTCTGCGGCAATCTTGGTGAGACTTCTGTCCGAAGTATGCAGAATCATCGAGATCGCTCTTTTCGAGCTATTTAATGCGGGAAACACGTTATCTGGTGTTTTGACCACTCCACAGTGCGATTGATATGTAGAGCCGCCGATAACTTGGTTTTCGTGGGGTTTCCAGCTGGTATATGCATTTTCTGCGATAATCTTGGTGTTTCATCTATGAGAAGTATGCAGAATCATCGAGTGCGCTCTTTTCGAGCTACTTAATGCGAGAAACACGTTTTCTGGTTTTTTCACCACTCCACAGTGCGTCTGAAATGCAGAACCGGCGATATCTTGGTTTTCGTGGGGTTTGTAGCTGAGATATGCATTTTCTGCGATAATCTTGGTGAGTCTTCTGTCAGAAGTGTGCACAATCATCTAGATCGCTCTTTTCGAGCTATTTAATGCGAGAAACACGTTTTCTTGTGTTTTCACCACCCCACAGTGCGTTTGATATGCAGAACCGGAGATATCTTGGTTTCGGTCGTGTTTCAAGCTGAGATATGCATTTTCTGCGATAATCTTGGTGTTTCATCTATGAGAAGTATGCAGAATCATCGAGAGCGCTCTTTTCGAGCTACTTAATGCGAGAAACATGTTTTCTGGTTTTTTCACCACTCCACGGTGCGTCTGAAATGCAGAACCGGCGATATCTTGGTTTTCGTGGGGTTTGTAGCTGAGATATGCATTTTCTGCGGCAATCTTGGTGAGACTTCTGTCCGAAGTATGCAGAATCATCGAGATCGCTCTTTTCGAACTATTTAATGCGGGAAACACGTTATCTGGTTGTTTTCACTACTCCACAGGGCGTTTGATATGCAGAACCGGCGATATCTTGGTTTTCGTGGGGTTTCCAGCTGAGATATGCATTTTCTGCGATAATCTTGGTGAGACTTCAGTCAGAAGTATGCAGAATCATCTAGATCGCTCGTTTCGAGCTAATTAATGCGAAAAAACAAGATTTCTGGTGTTTTGACCGCTCCACAAGTGCGTTTGATATGTAGAGCCACCGATAAATTGGTTTTCGTGGGGTTTCCAGCTGAAATATGCATTTTCTGCGATAATCTTTGTGTTTCATCTATGAGAAGTATGCAGAATCATCCAGAACGCTCGTTTTGAGCTAGTTAATGCGAGTAACACGTTTTCTGGTGTTTTCACCACCCCACAGTTCGTTGGATATGCAGAACAGGAGATATCTTGGTTTTCGTGGGGTTTCAAGCTGAGATATGCATTTTCTGCGATAATCTTGGTGAGACTTCAGTCAGAAGTATGCAGAATAATCGAGATCGCTCGTTTCGAGCTACTTAATGCGAGAAACACGTTATCTGGTGTTTTCGCCACTCCACAGTGCGTTTGACATACAGAACCGAAGATATCTTGGTTTCGGTCGGGTTTCAAACTGAGATATGCATTTTCAGCGATAATCTTGGTGAGTCTTCTGTCAGAAGTATGCAGAATCTTCGAGATCGCTCTATTCGGGCTAGTTAATGCGAGAAACACGTTATCTGGCGTTTTCACCACTCCACAGTGCGTATGATATGCAGAACCGACGATATCTTGGTTTTCGTGGTGTTTCAAGCTCAGATATGCATTTTCTGCGATAATCTTGGTGAGACTTCTGTCCGCAGTATGCAGAGTCATCGAGATCGTACTTTTCGAGCTATTTAATGCGAGAAACACGTTTTCTGGGGTTTTCACCACTCCACAGTTCGTTGGATATGCAGAACAGGAGATATCTTGGTTTTCGTGGGGTTTCTAGCAGAGATATGCATTTTCTGCGATAATCATTGCGAGACTTCCGTTAGAAGTATGCAGAATCATCGAGATCGCACTTTTCGATCAATTTAATGCGAGAAACACGTTATCTGGTGTTTTCACCACTCCACAGTGCGTTTGATATGCAGAACCAGCGAAATCTTGGTTTTCGTGGGGTTTCAAGCTGAGATATGCATTTTTTACGATAATCTTGGTGAGACTTCTTTCCGAAGTATGCAGAACCATCGAGATCGCTCTTTTCGAGCTATTTAATGCGAGAAACACGATATCTGGTGTTTTCAGCACTCCACAGAGCGTATGATATGCAGAACCGGCGATATCTTGGTTTTCGTGGGGTTTCAAGCTGAGATATGCATTTTCTGCGATAATCTTGGTGAGACCTCTGTCCGAAGTATGCAGAAACATCGAGATCGCTCTTTTCGACCTATTTAATGTGAGAAACACGTTTTCTGGTGTTTTCACAACACCACAGTTCGTTGGATGTGCAGAACCGGAGATATCTTGGTTTTCGTGGGGTTTCAAGCTGAGATATGCATTTTCTGCGATAATCTTGGTGAGACCTCTGTCCGAAGTATGCAGAAACATCGAGATGGATCTTTTCGACCTATTTAATGCGAGAAACACGTTATCTGGTGTTTTCACCACTCCACAGTGCGTTTGATATGTAGAGCCACCGATAAATTGGTTTTCGTGGGGTTTCAAGCTGAGATATGCATTTTCTGCGATAAACTTGGTGAGACTTCTGTCCGAAATATGCAGAATCATCGAGATCGCTCTATTCGAGCTATTTAATGCGAGAAACACGTTATCTGGTGTTTTCACCACTCCACAGTGCGTATGATATGCAGAACCGGCGATATCTTGGTTTTCGTGGGGTTTCAAGCTGAGATATGCATTTTCTGCGATAATATTGGTGAGACTTCAGTCAGAAATATGCAGAATCATCTAGATCGCTCGTTTCGAGCTATTTAATGCGAAAAAACAAGTTTTCTGGTGTTTTGACCACACCACAATGCGTTTGATACGTAGAGCCGCCGATAACTTGGTTTTCGTGGGGTTTCCAGCTAAAATATGCATTTTCTTCGATAATCTTGGTGAGTCTTCAGTCAGAAGTATGCAGAATCATCGAGATCGCTCTATTCGAGCTATTTAATGCGGGAAACACGTTATCTGGTGTTTTGACCACTCCACAGTGCGTTTGATATGCAGAACCGGCGACATTTTGATTTTCGTGAGGTTTCAAGCTGAGATATGCATTTTCTGCGATAATCTTGGTGAGTCTTTTGTCAGTAGTATGCAGAATCATCTAGATCGCTCTTTTCGAGCTATTTAATGCGAAAAAACAAGTTTTATGGTGTTTTCAACTTTCCACAGTGCGTTTGATATGCAGAACCGGCGATATCTTGATTTTCGTGGTGTTTCCAGCTGAGATATGCATTTTCTGCGATAATCTAGGTGAGTCTTCTGCCAGAAGTATGCAGAATCATCTAGAACGCCCTATTCGAGCTAGTTAATGCGAGAAACACGTTTTCTGGGGTTTTCACCACACCAAAGTTCGTTGGATATGCAGAACAGGTGATATCTTGGTTTTCGAATGGTTTCAAGCTGAGATATGCATTTTCTGCGATAAACTTGGTGCGACTTCTGTCAGAAGTATGCAGGATCATCGGGATCCCTCTTTTCGAGCTATTTAATGCGAGAATCACGTTATCTGGTTGATTTCACCACTTCACAGTGCGTTTGATATGCAGAACCGGCGACATCTTGATTTTCGTGAGGTTTCCAGCTGAGATATACATGTTCTGCGATAATCTTCGTGAGTCTTCTGTCAGAAGTATGCAGAATCATCTAGATCGCTCTTTTCGAGCTGTTTAATGCGAGAAACACGTTTTCTGGTGTTCTCACCACTCCACAGTACGTTTGACATGCAGAACCGGAGATATCTTGGTTTCGGAAGGGTTTCAAGCTGAGATATGCATTTTCTACGATAATCTTGGTGAGACTTCTGTCAGAAGTATGCAGAATAATCGAGATCGCTCGTTTCGAGCTACTTAATGCGAGAAACACGTTATCTGGTGTTTTCGCCACTCCACAGTGCGTTTGACATGCAGAACTGAAGATATCTTGGTTTCGGTCGGGTTTCAAACAGAGACATGCATTTTCTGCGATAATCTTGGTGATTCTTCTGTCAGAAGTATGCGGAATCATCGAGAACGCTCTTTTCGAGCTGTTCAATGCGAGAAACACGTTATCTGGTGTTTTCACCACTCCACAGTGCGTTTGATTTGCAGAACCGGCGACATCTTGGCTTTCGTCGGGTATCCAGCTGAGATATGCATTTTCTACGATAATCTTGGTGAGTCTTCTGTCAGAAGTATGCAGAATCATCAAGATCGCTCTTTCTGAGCTATTTAATGCGAGAAACACGTTATCTGGTTGTTTTCACTACTCCACAGTGCGTTTGATATGCAGAACCGGCGACATCTTGATTTTCGTGAGGTTTCAAGCTGAGATATGCATTTTCTGCGATAATCTTGGTGAGTCTTTTGTCAGTAGTATGCAGAATCATCTAGATCGCTCTTTTCGAGCTATTTAATGAGAAAAAACAAGTTTTCTGGTGTTTTCAACTTTCCACAGTGCGTTTGATATGCAGAACCGGCGATATCTTGATTTTCATGGTGTTTCCAGCTGAGATATGCATTTTCTGCGATAATCTAGGTGAGTCTTCTGCCAGAAGTATGCAGAATCATCTAGAACGCCCTATTCGAGCTAGTTAATGCGAGAAACACGTTTTCTGGGGTTTTCACCACACCAAAGTTCGTTGGATATGCAGAACAGGTGATATCTTGGTTTTCGAATGGTTTCAAGCTGAGATATGCATTTTCTGCGATAAACTTGGTGCGACTTCTGTCAGAAGTATGCAGGATCATCGGGATCCCTCTTTTCGAGCTATTTAATGCGAGAATCACGTTATCTGGTGTTTTCACAACTCCACAGTGCATTTGATTTGCAGAACCGGCGATATCTTGATTTTCGTGGTGTTTCCAGCTGAGATATGCATTTTCTGCGATAATCTTGGTGAGACTTCAGTCAGAAGTACGCAGAATCATCTAGATCGCTCGTTTTGAGCTATTTGATGCGAAAAAACAAGTTTTCTGCTGTTTTCAACATTCCACAATGCGTTTGATATGCAGAACCGGCGATATCTTGATTTTCGTGGTGTTTCCAGCTGAGACATGCATTTTCTCCGATAATCTTGGTGAGACTTCAGTCAGAAGTATGCAGAATCATCTAGATTGCTCGTTTCGAGCTATTTAATGCGAGAAACACGTTATCTGGTTGGTTTCACCACTCCACAGTGCGTTTGATATGCAGAACCGGCGACATCTTGATTTTCGTGAGGTTTCAAGCTAAGAGATGCGTTTTCTGCGATAATATTGGTGAGACTGCTGTCCAAAGTATGCAGAATCATCGATATCGCTCTATTCGAGCTATTTAATGCGAGAAACATGTTATCTGGTGTATTCACCACTCCACAGTGCGTTTGATATGCAGAACCGGCGACATCTTGGCTTTCGTGGCGTTTCCAGCTGAGATATGCATTTTGTACGATAATCTTGGTGAGACATCCTTCAGAAGTATGCAGAATCATCGGGATCGCTCTTTGCGAGCTATTTAATGCGAGAAACACGTTATCTGGTGTTTGCACCACTCCACAGTGCGTTTCACATGCAGAACCGGCGACATCTTGATTTTCGTGAGGTTTCAAGCTAAGAGATGCGTTTTCTGCGATAATATTGGTGAGACTTCTGTCCAAAGTATGCAGAATCATCGATATCGCTCTATTCGAGCTATTTAATGCGAGAAACATGTTATCTGGTGCATTCACCACTCCACAGTGCGTTTGATATGCAGAACCGGCGACATCTTGGCTTTCGTGGCGTTTCCAGCTGAGATATGCATTTTGTACGATAATCTTGGTGAGACATCCTTCAGAAGTATGCAGAATCATCGGGATCGCTCTTTTCGAGCTATTTAATGCGAGAAACACGTTATCTGGTGTTTGCACCACTCCACAGTGCGTTTCACATGCAGAACCGGCGACATCTTGGATTTCGTCGGGGTTCAAGCTGAGATATGCATTTTCTACGATAATCTTGGTGAGACTTCTGTCAGAAGTATGTAGAAACTTCGAGATCGCACTTTTCGAGCTACTTAATGCGAGAAACACGTTATCTGGTGTTTTCACCACGCCACAGTGCGATTGACATGCAGAACCGGCGACATCTTGGATTTCGTCGGGGATCAAGCTGAGATATGCATTTTCTACCATAATCTTGGTGAGACTTCTGGCAGAAGTATGCAGAATCATCGAGAACGCTCTTTTCGAGCTAGTTAATGCGAGAAACACGTTTTCTGGTGTTTTCACCACTCCACAGTGCGTCTGATATGCAGAACCGGCGATATCTTGATTTTCGTGGTGTTTCCAGCTGAGATATGCATTTTCTGCGATAATCTTGGTGAGACTTCAGTCAGAAGTATGCAGAATCATCCTGATCGCTCGTTTCGAGCTATTTAATACGAGAAACACGTTATCTGGTTGTTTTCACCACTCCACAGTGCGTTTGATATGCAGAACCCGCGACATCTTGATTTTCGTGAGGTTTCAAGCTAAGAGATGCGTTTTCTGCGATAATATTGGTGAGACTTCTGTCCAAAGTATGCAGAATCATCGATATCGCTCTATTCGAGCTATTTAATGCGAGAAACATGTTATCTGGTGTATTCACCACTCCACAGTGCGTTTGATATGCAGAACCGGCGACATCTTGGCTTTCGTGGCGTTTCCAGCTGAGATATGCATTTTGTACGATAATCTTGGTGAGACATCCTTCAGAAGTATGCAGAATCATCGGGATCGCTCTTTTCGAGCTATTTAATGCGAGAAACACGTTTTCTGGTGTTTTCACCACTCCACAGTGCGTCTGATATGCAGAACCGGCGATATCTTGATTTTCGTGGTGTTTCCAGCTGAGATATGCATTTTCTGCGATGATATTGGTGAGACTTCAGTCAGAAGTATGCAGAATCATCTAGATTGCTCGTTTCGAGCTATTTAATGCGTGAAACACGTTATCTGGTTGTTTTCACCACTCCACAGTGCGTTTGATATGCAGAACCGGCGACATCTTGATTTTCGTGAGGTTTCCAGCTGAGAGATGCATTTTGTACGATAATCTTGGTGAGACTTCCTTCAGAAGTATGCAGAATCATCGGGATCGCTCTTTTCGAGCTATTTAATGCGAGAAACACGTTATCTGGTGTTTTCACCACTCCACAGTGCGTTTCACATGCAGAACCGGCGACATCTTGGATAACGTCGGGGTTCAAGCTGAGATATGCATTTTCTACGATAATCTTGGTGAGACTTCAGTCAGAAGTATGCAGAATCATCGAGAACACTCTTTTCGAGCTAGTTAATGCGAGAAACACGTTATCTGGTGTTTTCACCACTCCACAGTGCGTTTGATATGCAGAACCGGCGACATCTTGGGTTTCGTCGGGTATCAGGCTGAGATATGCATTTTCTACCATAATCTTGGTGAGACTTCTGGCAGAAGTATGCAGAATCATCTAGATCGCTCTTTTCGAGCCATTTAATGCGAGAAACACGTTATCTGGTGTTTTCACCACTCCACAGTGCGTTTCACATGCAGAACCGGCGACATCTTGGATTTCGTCGGGGTTCAAGCTGAGATATGCATTTTCTACGATAATCTTGGTGAGACTTCTGTCAGAAGTATGTAGAAACTTCGAGATCGCTCTTTTCGAGCTGCTTAATGCGAGAAACACGTTATCTGGTGTTTTCACCACGCCACAGTGCGTTTGACATGCAGAACCGGCGACATCTTGGATTTCGTCGGGGATCAAGCTGAGATATGCATTTTCTACCATAATCTTGGTGAGACTTCTGGCAGAAGTATGTAGAAACTTCGAGATCGCTCTTTTCGAGCTACTTAATGCGAGAAACACGTTATCTGGTGTTTTCACCACGCCACAGTGCGTTTGACATGCAGAACCGGCGACATCTTGGATTTCGTCGTGGATCAAGCTGAGATATGCATTTTCTACCATAATCTTGGTGAGACTTCTGGCAGAAGTATGCAGAATCATCGAGAACACTCTTTTCGAGCTAGTTAATGCGAGAAACACGTTTTCTGGTGTTTTCACCACTCCACAGTGCGTCTGATATGCAGAACCGGCGACATCTTGGATTTCGTCGGGGTTCATGCTGAGATATGCATTTTCTACGATAATCTTGGTGAGACTTCTGTCAGAAGTATGTAGAAACTTCGAGATCGCTCTTTTCGAGCTACTTAATGCGAGAAACACGTTATCTGGTTGTTTTCACCACCCCACAGTGCGTTTGATATGCAGAACCGGCGAGATCTTGATTTTCGTGAGGTTTCAAGCTAAGAGATGCATTTTCTGCGATAATATTGGTGAGACTTCTGTCCAAAGTATGCAGAATCATCGATATCGCTCTATTCGAGCTATTTAATGCGAGAAACATGTTATCTGGTGTATTCACCACTCCACAGTGCGTTTGATATGCAGAACCGGCGAGATCTTGGATTTCGTCGGGGTTCAAGCTGAGATATGCATTTTCTGCGATAATCGTAGTGAGTCTTCTGTCAGAAGTATGCAGAATCATCTAGATCGCTCGTTTCGAGCTATTTAATGCGAGAAACACGTTGTCTGGTTGTTTTCACCACTCCACAGTGCGTTTGATATGCAGAACTGGCGACATCTTGATTTTCGTGAGGTTTCAAGCTGACATATGCATTTTCTGCGATAATATTGGTGAGACTTCAGTTAGAAGTATGCAGAATCATCTAGATCACTCTTTTCGAGCCATTTAATGCGAGAACCACGTTATCTGGTGTATTGACCACTCCACAGTGCGTTTGATATGCAGAACTGGCGACATCTTGATTTTCGTGAGGTTTCAAGCTGACATATGCATTTTCTGCGATAATATTGGTGAGACTTCAGTTAGAAGTATGCAGAATCATCTAGATCACTCTTTTCGAGCCATTTAATGCGAGAACCACGTTATCTGGTGTATTGACCACTCCACAGTGCGTTTGATATGCAGAACCGGCGACATCTTGGTTTTCGTGGGGTTTCCAGCTGAAATATGCATTTTCTGCGATAATCTTGGTGTTTCATCTACGAGAAGTATGCATAAACATCGAGATCGCTCTTTTCGAGCTAGTTAATGCGAGAAACACGTTTTCTGGTGTATTCACAACTCCACAGTACGTTTGACATGCAGAAACGGAGATATCTTGGTTTCGGTTGTGTTTCAAGCTGACATATGCATTTTCTGCGATAATCTTGGTGAGACTTCTGTCAGAAGTATGCAGAATCACCGGGATCGCTCGTTTCGAGCTACTTGATTCGAGAAACACGTTGTCTGGTTGTTTTCACGACTCCACAGTGTGTTTGATATGCAGAACCGGCGACTTCTTTTCTTTCGTGGGGTTTCCAGCTGAAATATGCATTTTCTGCGATAATCTTGGTGTTTCATCTACGAGAAGTATGCATAAACATCGAGATCGCTCTTTTCGAGCTAGTTAATGCGAGAAACACGTTTTCTGGTGTATTCACAACTCCACAGTACGATTGACATGCAGAACCAGCGATATCTTGGCTTTCGTGGGGTTTCAAGCTGAGATATGCATTTTTTACGATTATCATGGTGAGACTTCTGTCCGAAGTATCCAGAACCATCGAGATCGCTCGTTTCGAGCTATTCAATGCGAGAAACACGTTATCTGGTGTTTTCACCACTCCACAGTTCGTTTGATATGCAGAACCGGAGAAATTTTGGTTTTCGTCGGGTTTCAAGCTGAGATATGCATTTTCTACGATAAGCTTGGTGAGACTTCTGTCCGAAGTATGCTGGAACATCGAGATCGCTCTTTTCGAGCTAGTTAATGCGAGAAAAGCCTCATCCGGTGTTTTCACCACTCCACAGTGCGTTTGATATGCAGAACCAGCGATATCTTGGCTTTCGTGGGGTTTCAAGCTGAGATATGCATTTTTTACGATAATCATGGTGAGACTTCTGTCCGAAGTATGCAGAATCATCGAGATCGCTCTTTTCGGACTAGTTAGTGCGAGAAACACGTTATCTGGTGTTTTCACCACTCCACAGTGCGTTTGATATGCAGAACAGTAGATATCTTGGTTTTCGTGGGGTTTCAAGTTGAGATATGCATTTTCTGCGATAATCTTGTTGAGACTTCTATCCGAAGTATCCAGAATCATCGAGATCGCTCGTTTCGAGCTATTTAATTCGAGAAACACGTTATCTGGTGTTTTCACCAGTCCACAGTGCGTTGGATATGCAGAACCGGAGATATTTTGGTTTTCGTCGGGTTTCAAGCTGAGATATGCATTTTCTACGATATGCTTGGTGAGACTTCTGTCCGAAGTATGCTGGAACATCGAGATCGCTCTTTTCGTGCTAGTTAATGCGAGAAAAACCTTATCCGGTGTTTTCAGCACTCCACAGTGCGTTTGATATGCAGAACCAGCGATTTCTTGGCTTTCGTGGGGTTTCTAGCTGAGATATGCATTTTCTGCGATAATCTTGGTGAGACTTCTGTCCGAAGTTTGCAGAATCATCGAGATCGCTCGTTTCGAACTATTTAATGCGAGAAACACGTTTTCTGGGGTTTTCACCACTCCACAGAGCGTTTGATATGCAGAACCTGCGATATCTTGGTTTTCGTGGGGTTTCTAGCTGAGATATGCATTTTCTGCGATAATCTTGGTGAGACTTCTGTCCGAAGTTTGCAGAATCATCGAGATCGCTCGTTTGGAACTATTTAATGCGAGAAACACGTTTTCTGGGGTTTTCACCACTCCACAGTGCGTTTGATATGCAGAACCGGCGATATCTTGGTTTTCGTGGGGTTTCAAGCTGAGATATGCATTTTCTGCGATAATCTTGGTGAGACTTCTGTCCGAAGTATGAAGAATCATCGAGATCGCTCTATTCGAGCTATTTAATGCGAGAAACACGTTTTCTGGGGTTTTCACCACTCCACAGTGCGTTTGATATGCTGAACACAGCGATATCTTGGTTTTCGCGGGGTTTCAAGCTGAGATATGCATTTTTTACGATAATTTTGGTGAGACTTCTGTCCGAAGTATGCAGAATCATCGAGATCGCTCGTTTCGAGCTATTTAATGCGAGAAACACGTTATCTGGTGTTTTCACCACTCCACAGTGCGTTTGATATGCAGAAAAGTAGATATCTTGGTTTTCGTGGGGTTTCAAGTTGAGATATGCATTTTCTGCGATAATCTTGTTGAGACTTCTATCCGAAGTATCCAGAATCATCGAGATCGCTCGTTTCGAGCTATTCAATGCGAGAAACACGTTATCTGGTGTTTTCACCACTCCACAGTTCGTTTGATATGCAGAACCGGAGAAATTTTGGTTTTCGTCGGGTTTCAAGCTGAGATATGCATTTTCTACGATAAGCTTGGTGAGACTTCTGTCCGAAGTATGCTGGAACATCGAGATCGCTCTTTTCGAGCTAGTTAATGCGAGAAAAGCCTCATCCGGTGTTTTCACCACTCCACAGTGCGTTTGATATGCAGAACCAGCGATATCTTGGCTTTCGTGGGGTTTCAAGCTGAGATATGCATTTTTTACGATAATCTTGGTGAGACTTCTGTCCGAAGTATGCAGAATCATCGAGATCGCTCTTTTCGGACTAGTTAGTGCGAGAAACACGTTATCTGGTGTTTTCACCACTCCACAGAGCGTTTGATATGCAGAACAGTAGATATCTTGGTTTTCGTGGGGTTTCAAGTTGAGATATGCATTTTCTGCGATAATCTTGTTGAGACATCTATCCGAAGTATCCAGAATCATCGAGATCGCTCGTTTCGAGCTATTTAATTCGAGAAACACGTTATCTGGTGTTTTCACCAGTCCACAGTGCGTTGGATATGCAGAACCGGAGATATTTTGGTTTTCGTCGGGTTTCAAGCTGAGATATGCATTTTCTACGATATGCTTGGTGAGACTTCTGTCCGAAGTATGCTGGAACATCGAGATCGCTCTTTTCGTGCTAGTTAATGCGAGAAAAACCTTATCCGGTGTTTTCAGCACTCCACAGTGCGTTTGATATGCAGAACCAGCGATTTCTTGGCTTTCGTGGGGTTTCTAGCTGAGATATGCATTTTCTGCGATAATCTTGGTGAGACTTCTGTCCGAAGTTTGCAGAATCATCGAGATCGCTCGTTTCGAACTATTTAATGCGAGAAACACGTTTTCTGGGGTTTTCACCACTCCACAGTGCGTTTGATATGCAGAACCGGAGATATTTTGGTTTTCGTCGGGTTTCAAGCTGAGATATGCATTTTCTACGATATGCTTGGTGAGACTTCTGTCCGAAGTATGCTGGAACATCTTAGATCGCTCTTTTCAAGATAGTTAATGCGAAAAAAACCTTATCCGGTGTTTTCACCACTCCACAGTGCGTTTGATATGCAGAACCAGCGATATCTTGGCTTTCGTGGGGTTTCAAGCTGAGATATGCATTTTCTGCGATAATCTTGGTGAGACTTCTGTCCGAAGTATGCTGAATCATCGAGATCGCTCTTTTCGATCTAGTTAGTGCGAGAAACACGTTATCTGGTGTTTTCACCACTCCACAGTGCGTTTTATATGCAGAACAGTAGATATCTTGGTTTTCGTGGGGTTTTAAGCTGAGATATGCATTTTCTGCGATAATCTTGTTGAGACTTCTATCCGAAGTATCCAGAATCATCGAGATCGCTCGTTTCGAGCTATTTAATGCGAGAAACACGTTATCTGGTGTTTTCACCAGTCCACAGTGCGTTGGATATGCAGAACCGGAGATATCTTGGTTTTCGTGGGGTATCAAGCTGAGATATGCATTTTCTGTGATTATCTTGGTGAGTGTTCTGTCAGAAGTATGCAGAATCATCGGGATCGCTTTTTTCGAGCTATCTAATGCCAGAAACACGTTATCTGGTGTTTTCACCACTCCACAGTGCGTTTGATATGCAGAACCGGCAACATCTTGATTTTCGTGAGGTTTCTAGGTGAGATATGCATTTTCTGCGATAATCTTGGTGAGACATCTGTGCGAAGTATGCTTAATCATCGAGATCGCTCGTTTCGAGCTATTTAATGCGAGAAGCACGTTATCTGGTGTTTTCACCACTCCACAGTGCGTATGATGTGCAGAACCGGCGATATCTTGGTTTTCGTCGGGTTTCAAGCTGAGACATTCATTTTTGGCGATAATCTTGGTGTTTCATCTATGAGAAGTATGCAGAATCATCGAGAACGTTCTTTTCGTGCAACTTAATACGGGAAACACGTTTTCTGGTGTTTTCAACATTCCACAGTGCGTTTGATATGCAGAACCGGCGATATCTTGATTTTCGTGGTGTTTCCAGCTGAGATATGCATTTTCTACGATAATGTTGGTGAGACTTCTGTCCGAAGTATGCAGAAACATCGAGAGCGCTCTTTTCGAGCTATTTAATGTGAGAAACACGTTTTCTGGGGTTTTCACCACACCACAGTTCGTTGGATATGCAGAACCGGAGATATCTTGGTTTTCGTGGGGTATCAAGCTGAGATATGCATTTTCTGTGATTACCTTGGTGAGTGTTCTGTCAGAAGTATGCAGAATCATCGGGATCGCTTTTTTCGAGCTATCTAATGCCAGAAACACGTTATCTGGTGTTTTCACCACTCCACAGTGCGTTTGATATGCAGAACCGGCGACATCTTGATTTTCGTGAGGTTTCTAGCTGAGATATGCATTTTCTACGATAATCTTTTGAGTGTTCTGTCAGAAGTATGCAGAATCATCTAGATCGCTCGTTTCAAGCTATTTAATGCGAGTAACACGTTTTCTGGTGTTTTCACCACTCCACGGTGCGTTTGACATACAGATCCGGAGATATCTTGGTTTCGGTCGGGTTTCAAGCTGAGATATGCATTTTCTACGATAATCTTGGTGAGACTTCTGTCAGAAGTATGCAGAATCTTCGAGATCGCTCTATTCGAGCTATTTAATGCGAGAAACTCGTTATCTGGTTGTTTTCACCACTCCACGGTGCGTTTGATATGCAGAACCGGCGACATCTTTATTTTCGTGAGGTTTTCAGCTGATATATGCATTTTCTGCGATAATCTTGGTGAGAGTTCTGTCAGAAGTATGCAGAATCATCGAGATCGCTCTTTTCGAGCAACTTAATACGAGAAACACGTTTTCTGGTGTTTTCGCCACTCCACAGTACGTTAGACATGCAGAACCGGAGATATCTTCGTTTCGGTTGGGTTTCAAGCTGAGATATGCATTTTCTGCGATAATATTGGTGAGACTTCAGTCAGAAGTATGCAGAATCATCTAGATCGCTCGTTTCGAGCTATTTAATGCGAAAAAACAAGTTTTCTGGTGTTTCGACCACTCCACAGTGCGTTTGATATGTAGAGCCGCCGATAACTTGGTTATCGTGGGGTTTCCAGCTGAAATATGCATTTTCTGCGATAATCTTGGTGTTTCATCTATGAGAAGTATGCAGAATCATCGAGAACTCTCTTTTCGAGCTAGATGATGCGAGTAACACGTTTTCTGGTGTGTTCACCACTCCACGGTGCGTTTGATATGCAGAACCGGCGATATCTTGATTTTCGTGGTGTTTCCAGCTGAGATATGCAATTTCTGCGATAATCTTGGTGAGACTTCAGTCAGAAGTATGCAGAATCATCGAGATCCCCCTTTTCGAGCTATTTAATGCGAGAAACACGTTCTCTGGTTGTTTTCACCACTCCACAGTGCGTTTGATATGTAGAACCGGCGACATCTTGATATTCGTGAGGTGTCACGCTGAGATATGCATTTTCAGCGATAATCTTGGTGATTCTTCTGTCAGAAGTATGCAGAATCTTCGATATCGCTCTTTTCGAGCTAGTTAATGCGAGAAACACGTTTTCTGGGGTTTTCACCACTCCACAGTTCGTTGGATATGCAGAACAGGAGATATCTTGGTTTTCGTGGGGTTTCTAGCAGAAATATGCATTTTCTGCGATAATCATGGTGAGACTTCTGTTAGAAGTATGCAGAATCATCGAGATCGTACTTTTCGATTTATTTAATGCGAGAAACACGTTGTCTGGTGTTTCCACCACTCCACAGTTGGTTTGATTGGCAGAACCGCCGATGTTTGGTTTTCGTCGGGTTTCAAGCTGAGATATGCATTTTCTACGATAATCTTGGTGAGACTTCTGTCAGAAGTATGCAGAATCTTCGAGATCGCTCTATTCGAGCTATTTAATGCGAGAAACTCGTTATCTGGTTGTTTTCACCACTCCACGGTGCGTTTGATATGCAGAAACGGCGACATCTTTATTTTCGTGAGGTTTTCAGCTGATATATGCATTTTCAGCGATAATCTTGGTGATTCTTCTGTCAGAAGTATGCAGAATCTTCGATATCGCTCTTTTCGAGCTAGTTAATGCGAGAAACACGTTATCTGGCGTTTTCACCACTCAACAGTGCGTATGATATGCAGAACCGACGATATATTGGTTTTCGTGGGGTTTCAAGCTCAGATATGCATTTTCTGCGATAATCTTGGTGAGACCTCTGTCCGAAGTATGCAGAGTCATCGAGATCGTACTTGTCGAGCTATTTAATGCGAGAAACACGTTTTCTGGGGTTTTCACCACTCCACAGTTCGTTGGATATGCAGAACAGGAGATATCTTGGTTTTCGTGGGGTTTCTAGCAGAAATATGCATTTTCTGCGATAATCATGGTGAGACTTCTGTTAGAAGTATGCAGAATCATCGAGATCGTACTTTTCGATTTATTTAATGCGAGAAACACGTCTGGTGTTTCCACCACTCCACAGTTGGTTTGATTGGCAGAACCGCCGATGTTTGGTTTTCGTCGGGTTTCAAGCTCAGATATGCATTTTCTGCGATAATCTTGGTGAGACCTCTGTCCGAAGTATGCAGATTCATCGAGATCGTACTTGTCGAGCTATTTAATGCGAGAAACACGTTTTCTGGGGTTTTCACCACTCCACAGTTCGTTGGATATGCAGAACAGGTGATATCTTGGTTTTCGAGGGGGTTCAAGCTGAGATATGCATTTTCTGCGATAAACTTGGTGAGACTTCTGTCCGAAGTATGCTGAATCATCGAGATCGCTCTTTTCGAGCTAGTTAATGCGAGAAACACGTTCTCTGGTTGTTTTCACCACTCCACAGTGCGTTTCATATGTAGAACCGGCGACATCTTGATATTCGTGAGGTGTCAAGCTGAGATATGAATTTTCAGCGATAATCTTGGTGAGTCTTCTGTCAGAAGTATGCAGAATCTTCGATATCGCTCTTTTCGAGCTAGTTAATGCGAGAAACACGTTATCTGGCGTTTTCACCACTCAACAGTGCGTATGATATGCAGAACCGACGATATATTGGTTTTCGTGGGGTTTCAAGCTCAGATATGCATTTTCTGCGATAATCTTGGAGAGACCTCTGTCAGAAGGATGCAGGATCATCTAGATCGCTCTTTTTGAGCTATTTAATGCGAAAAAACCAGTTTTCTGGTGTTTTCAACATTCCACAGTGCGTTTGATATGCAGAACCGGCGATATCTTGATTTTCGTGGTGTTTCCAGCTGAGATATGCATTTTCTGTGATAATCTTGGTGAGTGTTCTGTCAGAAGTATGCAGAATCATCGGGATCGCTTTTTTTCGAGCAATCTAATGCGAGAAACACGTTTTCTGGTGTTTTCACCACTCCACAGTGCGTTTTATATGCAGAACCAGCGATATCTGGGTTTTCGTGAGGTTTCAAGCTGAGATATGCATTTTCTGCGATATTCTTGGTGAGACTTCTGTGCGAAGTATGCTTAATCATCGAGATCGCTCGTTTCGAGCTATTTAATGCGAGAAACACATTATCTGGTGTTTTTACCACTCCACAGTGCGTATGATGTGCAGAACCGACGATATCCTGGGTTTCGTGTGGTTTCAAGCTCAGATATGCATTTTCTGCGATAATATTGGTGAGACTTCAGACAGAACTATGCAGAATCATCTAGATCGATCTTTTCGAGCTACTTAATGCGAGAAACACGTTATCTGGTTGTTTTCATCACTGCACAGTGCGTTTGATATGCAGAACCGGCGACATCTTGATTTTCGTGGGGTTTCTAGCTGAGATATGCATTTTCTGCGATAATATTGGTGAGACTTCTGTCCGAAGTATGCAGCGTCATCGAGAACGTACTTATCGAGCTATTTAATGCGAGAAACACGTTTTCTGGGGTTTTCACCTCTCCACAGTTCGTTTGATATGCAGAACCGGCGATGTTTGGTTTTCGTCGGGTTTCAAGTTGAGATATGCGTTTTCTACGATAATCTTGGTGAAACATCTGTCCGAAGTATGCAGAATCATTAAGAGCGCTCTTTTCGAGCTATTTAATGCGAAAAAACAAGTTTTCTGGTGTTTTCACCAGTCCACAGTGCGTTGGATATGCAGAACCGGCGATATCTTGATTTTCGTGGTGTTTCCAGCTGAGATATGCATTTTCTACGATAAGCTTGGTGAGACTTCTGTCCGAAGTATGCTGGAACATCGAGTTCGCTCTTTTCGAGCTAGTTAATGCGAGAAAAACCTTATCCGGTGTTTTCACCACTCCACAGTGCGTGTGATATGCAGAACCAGCGATATCTAGGCTTTCGTGGGGTTTCAAGCTGAGATATGCATTTTTTACGATAATCTTGGTGAGACTTCTGTCCGAAGTATGCAGAATCATCGAGATCGCTCTTTTCGGACTAGTTAGTGCGAGAAACACGTTATCTGGTGTTTTCACCACTCCACAGTGCGTTTGATATGCAGAACAGTAGATATCTTGGTTTTCGTGGGGTTTCAAGTTGAGATATGCATTTTCTGCGATAATCTTGTTGAGACTTCTATCCGAAGTATCCAGAATCATCGAGATCGCTCGTTTCGAGCTATTTAATGCGAGAAACACGTTTTCTGGGGTTTTCCCCACTCCACAGTGCGTTTGATATGCTGAACACAGCGATATCTTGGTTTTCGCGGGGTTTCAAGCTGAGATATGCATTTTTTACGATAATTTTTGTGAGACTTCTGTCCGAAGTATGCAGAATCATCGAGATCGCTCGTTTCGAGCTATTTAATGCGAGAAACACGTTATCTGGTGTTTTCACCACTCCACAGTGCGTTTGATATGCAGAAAAGTAGATATCTTGGTTTTCGTGGGGTTTCAACCTGAGATAGGCATTTTCTGCGATAATCTTGTTGAGACTTCTATCCGAAGTATCCAGAACCATAGAGATCGCTCGTTTCGAGCTATTCAATGCGAGAAACACGTTATCTGGTGTTTTCACCACTCCACAGTTCGTTTGATATGCAGAACCGGAGAAATTTTGGTTTTCGTCGGGTTTCAAGCTGAGATATGCATTTTCTACGATAAGCTTGGTGAGACTTCTGTCCGAAGTATGCTGGAACATCGAGATCGCTCTTTTCGAGCTAGTTAATGCGAGAAAAGCCTCATCCGGTGTTTTCACCACTCCACAGTGCGTTTGATATGCAGAACCAGCGATATCTTGGCTTTCGTGGGGTTTCAAGCTGAGATATGCATTTTTTACGATAATCTTGGTGAGACTTCTGTCCGAAGTATGCAGAATCATCGAGATCGCTCTTTTCGGACTAGTTAGTGCGAGAAACACGTTATCTGGTGTTTTCACCACTCCACAGTGCGTTTGATATGCAGAACAGTAGATATCTTGGTTTTCGTGGGGTTTCAAGTTGAGATATGCATTTTCTGCGATAATCTTGTTGAGACATCTATCCGAAGTATCCAGAATCATCGAGATCGCTCGTTTCGAGCTATTTAATTCGAGAAACACGTTATCTGGTGTTTTCACCAGTCCACAGTGCGTTGGATATGCAGAACCGGAGATATTTTGGTTTTCGTCGGGTTTCAAGCTGAGATATGCATTTTCTACGATATGCTTGGTGAGACTTCTGTCCGAAGTATGCTGGAACATCGAGATCGCTCTTTTCGTGCTAGTTAATGCGAGAAAAACCTTATCCGGTGTTTTCAGCACTCCACAGTGCGTTTGATATGCAGAACCAGCGATTTCTTGGCTTTCGTGGGGTTTCTAGCTGAGATATGCATTTTCTGCGATAATCTTGGTGAGACTTCTGTCCGAAGTTTGCAGAATCATCGAGATCGCTCGTTTCGAACTATTTAATGCGAGAAACACGTTTTCTGGGGTTTTCACCACTCCACAGTGCGTTTGATATGCAGAACCGGCGATATCTTGGTTTTCGTGGGGTTTCAAGCTGAGATATGCATTTTCTGCGATAATCTCGGTGAGACTTCTGTCCGAAGTATGCTGAATCATCGAGATCGCCCTTTTCGGACTAGTTAGTGCGAGAAACACGTTATCTGGTGTTTTCACCACTCCACAGTGCGTTTGATATGCAGAACGGTAGATATCTTGGTTTTCGTGGGGTTTCAAGTTGAGATATGCATTTTCTGCGATAATCTTGTTGAGACCTCTATCCGAAGTATCCAGAATCATCGAGATCGCTCGTTTCGAGCTATTTAATGCGAGAAACACGTTATCTGGTATTTTCACCAGTCCACAGTGCGTTGGATATGCAGAACCGGAGATATTTTGGTTTTCGTCGGGTTTCAAGCTGAGATATGCATTTTCTACGATATGCTTGGTGAGACTTCTGTCCGAAGTATGCTGGAACATCTTAGATCGCTCTTTTCAAGATAGTTAATGCGAAAAAAACCTTATCCGGTGTTTTCACCACTCCACAGTGCGTTTGATATGCAGAACCAGCGATATCTTGGCTTTCGTGGGGTTTCAAGCTGAGATATGCATTTTCTGCGATAATCTTGGTGAGACTTCTGTCCGAAGTATGCTGAATCATCGAGATCGCTCTTTTCGATCTAGTTAGTGCGAGAAACACGTTATCTGGTGTTTTCACCACTCCACAGTGCGTTTTATATGCAGAACAGTAGATATCTTGGTTTTCGTGGGGTTTTAAGCTGAGATATGCATTTTCTGCGATAATCTTGTTGAGACTTCTATCCGAAGTATCCAGAATCATCGAGATCGCTCGTTTCGAGCTATTTAATGCGAGAAACACGTTATCTGGTGTTTTCACCAGTCCACAGTGCGTTGGATATGCAGAACCGGAGATATCTTGGTTTTCGTGGGGTATCAAGCTGAGATATGCATTTTCTGTGATTATCTTGGTGAGTGTTCTGTCAGAAGTATGCAGAATCATCGGGATCGCTTTTTTCGAGCTATCTAATGCCAGAAACACGTTATCTGGTGTTTTCACCACTCCACAGTGCGTTTGATATGCAGAACCGGCAACATCTTGATTTTCGTGAGGTTTCTAGGTGAGATATGCATTTTCTGCGATAATCTTGGTGAGACATCTGTGCGAAGTATGCTTAATCATCGAGATCGCTCGTTTCGAGCTATTTAATGCGAGAAGCACGTTATCTGGTGTTTTCACCACTCCACAGTGCGTATGATGTGCAGAACCGGCGATATCTTGGTTTTCGTCGGGTTTCAAGCTGAGACATTCATTTTTGGCGATAATCTTGGTGTTTCATCTATGAGAAGTATGCAGAATCATCGAGAACGTTCTTTTCGAGCAACTTAATACGGGAAACACGTTTTCTGGTGTTTTCAACATTCCACAGTGCGTTTGATATGCAGAACCGGCGATATCTTGATTTTCGTGGTGTTTCCAGCTGAGATATGCATTTTCTACGATAATGTTGGTGAGACTTCTGTCCGAAGTATGCAGAAACATCGAGAGCGCTCTTTTCGAGCTATTTAATGTGAGAAACACGTTTTCTGGGGTTTTCACCACACCACAGTTCGTTGGATATGCAGAACCGGAGATATCTTGGTTTTCGTGGGGTATCAAGCTGAGATATGCATTTTCTGTGATTACCTTGGTGAGTGTTCTGTCAGAAGTATGCAGAATCATCGGGATCGCTTTTTTCGAGCTATCTAATGCCAGAAACACGTTATCTGGTGTTTTCACCACTCCACAGTGCGTTTGATATGCAGAACCGGCGACATCTTGATTTTCGTGAGGTTTCTAGCTGAGATATGCATTTTCTACGATAATCTTTTGAGTTATCTGTCAGAAGTATGCAGAATCATCTAGATCGCTCGTTTCAAGCTATTTAATGCGAGTAACACGTTTTCTGGTGTTTTCACCACTCCACGGTGCGTTTGACATACAGATCCGGAGATATCTTGGTTTCGGTCGGGTTTCAAGCTGAGATATGCATTTTCTACGATAATCTTGGTGAGACTTCTGTCAGAAGTATGCAGAATCTTCGAGATCGCTCTATTCGAGCTATTTAATGCGAGAAACTCGTTATCTGGTTGTTTTCACCACTCCACGGTGCGTTTGATATGCAGAACCGGCGACATCTTTATTTTCGTGAGGTTTTCAGCTGATATATGCATTTTCTGCGATAATCTTGGTGAGAGTTCTGTCAGAAGTATGCAGAATCATCGAGATCGCTCTTTTCGAGCAACTTAATACGAGAAACACGTTTTCTGGTGTTTTCGCCACTCCACAGTACGTTTGATGTGCAGAACTGGAGATATCTTGGTTTTCGTGAGGTTTCAAGCTGAGATATGCAATTTCTGCGATAATCTTGGTGAGACTTCAGTCAGAAGTATGCAGAATCATCTAGATAGCTCGTTTCGAGCTATTTAATGCGAGAAACACGTTTTCTGGTGAATTCACCACTCCACAGTACGTTAGACATGCAGAACCGGAGATATCTTCGTTTCGGTTGGGTTTCAAGCTGAGATATGCATTTTCTGCGATAATATTGGTGAGACTTCAGTCAGAAGTATGCAGAATCATCTAGATCGCTCGTTTCGAGCTATTTAATGCGAAAAAACAAGTTTTCTGGTGTTTCGACCACTTCACAGTGCGTTTGATATGTAGAGCCGCCGATAACTTGGTTATCGTGGGGTTTCCAGCTGAAATATGCATTTTCTGCGATAATCTTGGTGTTTCATCTATGAGAAGTATGCAGAATCATCGAGAACTCTCTTTTCGAGCTAGATGATGCGAGTAACACGTTTTCTGGTGTGTTCACCACTCCACGGTGCGTTTGATATGCAGAACCGGCGATATCTTGATTTTCGTGGTGTTTCCAGCTGAGATATGCAATTTCTGCGATAATCTTGGTGAGACTTCAGTCAGAAGTATGCAGAATCATCGAGATCCCCCTTTTCGAGCTATTTAATGCGAGAAACACGTTCTCTGGTTGTTTTCACCACTCCACAGTGCGTTTGATATGTAGAACCTGCGACATCTTGATATTCGTGAGGTGTCACGCTGAGATATGCATTTTCAGCGATAATCTTGGTGATTCTTCTGTCAGAAGTATGCAGAATCTTCGATATCGCTCTTTTCGAGCTAGTTAATGCGAGAAACACGTTTTCTGGGGTTTTCACCACTCCACAGTTCGTTGGATATGCAGAACAGGAGATATCTTGGTTTTCGTGGGGTTTCTAGCAGAAATATGCATTTTCTGCGATAATCATGGTGAGACTTCTGTTAGAAGTATGCAGAATCATCGAGATCGTCCTTTTCGATTTATTTAATGCGAGAAACACGTTGTCTGGTGTTTCCACCACTCCACAGTTGGTTTGATTGGCAGAACCGCCGATGTTTGGTTTTCGTCGGGTTTCAAGCTGAGATATGCATTTTCTACGATAATCTTGGTGAGACTTCTGTCAGAAGTATGCAGAATCTTCGAGATCGCTCTATTCGAGCTATTTAATGCGAGAAACTCGTTATCTGGTTGTTTTCACCACTCCACGGTGCGTTTGATATGCAGAACCGGCGACATCTTTATTTTCGTGAGGTTTTCAGCTGATATATGCATTTTCTGCGATAATCTTGGTGAGAGTTCTGTCAGAAGTATGCAGAATCATCGAGATCGCTCTTTTCGAGCAACTTAATACGAGAAACACGTTTTCTGGTGTTTTCGCCACTCCACAGTACGTTTGATGTGCAGAACTGGAGATATCTTGGTTTTCGTGAGGTTTCAAGCTGAGATATGCAATTTCTGCGATAATCTTGGTGAGACTTCAGTCAGAAGTATGCAGAATCATCTAGATAGCTCGTTTCGAGCTATTTAATGCGAGAAACACGTTTTCTGGTGAATTCACCACTCCACAGTACGTTAGACATGCAGAACCGGAGATATCTTCGTTTCGGTTGGGTTTCAAGCTGAGATATGCATTTTCTGCGATAATATTGGTGAGACTTCAGTCAGAAGTATGCAGAATCATCTAGATCGCTCGTTTCGAGCTAGATGATGCGAGTAACACGTTTTCTGGTGAATTCACCACTCCACAGTACGTTAGACATGCAGAACCGGAGATATCTTCGTTTCGGTCGGGTTTCAAGCTGAGATATGCATTTTCTGCGATAATCTTGGTGAGTGTTCTGTCAGAAGTATGCAGAATCATCTAGATCGCTCGTTTCGAGCTATTTAATGCGACAAAAAGTTATCTGGTGTTTTCAGCACTCCACAGTGCGTTTGATATGCAGATCCGGCGATATCTTGATTTTCGTGGTGTTTCCAGCTGAGATATGCATTTTCTGCGATAATCTTGGTGAGTCTTCTGTCAGAAGTATGCAGAATCATCGAGATCCCCCTTTTCGAGCTATTTAATGCGAGAAACACGTTCTCTGGTTGTTTTCACCACTCCACAGTGCGTTTGATATGTAGAACCGGCGACATCTTGATATTCGTGAGGTGTCACGCTGAGATATGCATTTTCAGCGATAATCTTGGTGATTCTTCTGTCAGAAGTATGCAGAATCTTCGATATCGCTCTTTTCGAGCTAGTTAATGCGAGAAACACGTTATCTGGCGTTTTCACCACTCAACAGTGCGTATGATATGCAGAACCGACGATATATTGGTTTTCGTGGGGTTTCAAGCTCAGATATGCATTTTCTGCGATAATCTTGGTGAGACCTCTGTCCGAAGTATGCAGAGTCATCGAGATCGTACTTGTCGAGCTATTTAATGCGAGAAACACGTTTTCTGGGGTTTTCACCACTCCACAGTTCGTTGGATATGCAGAACAGGAGATATCTTGGTTTTCGTGGGGTTTCTAGCAGAAATATGCATTTTCTGCGATAATCATGGTGAGACTTCTGTTAGAAGTATGCAGAATCATCGAGATCGTACTTTTCGATTTATTTAATGCGAGAAACACGTCTGGTGTTTCCACCACTCCACAGTTGGTTTGATTGGCAGAACCGCCGATGTTTGGTTTTCGTCGGGTTTCAAGCTCAGATATGCATTTTCTGCGATAATCTTGGTGAGACCTCTGTCCGAAGTATGCAGAGTCATCGAGATCGTACTTGTCGAGCTATTTAATGCGAGAAACACGTTTTCTGGGGTTTTCACCACTCCACAGTTCGTTGGATATGCAGAACAGGTGATATCTTGGTTTTCGAGGGGGTTCAAGCTGAGATATGCATTTTCTGCGATAAACTTGGTGAGACTTCTGTCCGAAGTATGCTGAATCATCGAGATCGCTCTTTTCGAGCTAGTTAATGCGAGAAACACGTTCTCTGGTTGTTTTCACCACTCCACAGTGCGTTTCATATGTAGAACCGGCGACATCTTGATATTCGTGAGGTGTCAAGCTGAGATATGAATTTTCAGCGATAATCTTGGTGAGTCTTCTGTCAGAAGTATGCAGAATCTTCGATATCGCTCTTTTCGAGCTAGTTAATGCGAGAAACACGTTATCTGGCGTTTTCACCACTCAACAGTGCGTATGATATGCAGAACCGACGATATATTGGTTTTCGTGGTGTTTCCAGCTGAGATATGCATTTTCTGTGATAATCTTGGTGAGTGTTCTGTCAGAAGTATGCAGAATCATCGGGATCGCTTTTTTTCGAGCAATCTAATGCGAGAAACACGTTTTCTGGTGTTTTCACCACTCCACAGTGCGTTTTATATGCAGAACCAGCGATATCTGGGTTTTCGTGAGGTTTCAAGCTGAGATATGCATTTTCTGCGATATTCTTGGTGAGACTTCTGTGCGAAGTATGCTTAATCATCGAGATCGCTCGTTTCGAGCTATTTAATGCGAGAAACACATTATCTGGTGTTTTCACCACTCCACAGTGCGTATGATGTGCAGAACCGACGATATCCTGGGTTTCGTGTGGTTTCAAGCTCAGATATGCATTTTCTGCGATAATATTGGTGAGACTTCAGACAGAACTATGCAGAATCATCTAGATCGATCTTTTCGAGCTACTTAATGCGAGAAACACGTTATCTGGTTGTTTTCATCACTCCACAGTGCGTTTGATATGCAGAACCGGCGACATCTTGATTTTCGTGGGGTTTCTAGCTGAGATATGCATTTTCTGCGATAATATTGGTGAGACTTCTGTCCGAAGTATGCAGCGTCATCGAGAACGTACTTATCGAGCTATTTAATGCGAGAAACACGTTTTCTGGGGTTTTCACCTCTCCACAGTTCGTTTGATATGCAGAACCGGCGATGTTTGGTTTTCGTCGGGTTTCAAGTTGAGATATGCGTTTTCTACGATAATCTTGGTGAAACATCTGTCCGAAGTATGCAGAATCATTAAGAGCGCTCTTTTCGAGCTATTTAATGCGAAAAAACAAGTTTTCTGGTGTTTTCAACATTCCACAGTGCGTTTGATATGCAGAACCGGCGATATCTTGATTTTCGTGGTGTTTCCAGCTGAGATATGCATTTTCTACGATAATGTTGGTGAGACTTCTGTCCGAAGTATGCAGAAACATCGAGAGCGCTCTTTTCGAGCTATTTAATGTGAGAAACACGTTTTCTGGGGTTTTCACCACACCACAGTTCGTTGGATATGCAGAACCGGAGATATCTTGGTTTTCGTGGGGTATCAAGCTGATATATGCATTTTCTGTGATTATCTTGGTGAGTGTTCTGTCAGAAGTATGCAGAATCATCGGGATCGCTTTTTTCGAGCTATCTAATGCCAGAAACACGTTATCTGGAGTTTTCACCACTCCACAGTTGGTTTGATATGCAGAACCGGAGATATCTTGGTTTTCGTGGGGTATCAAGCTGAGATATGCATTTTCTGCGATAATCTTGGTGAGACTCCTGTCCGAAGTATGCAGAATCATCGAGATCGCACTTTTCGAGCTATTTAATGCGAGAAACACGTTATCTGGTGTTTTCAGCACTCCACAATGCGTTTCATATGCAGAACCAGCGATATCTGGGTTTTCGTGGGGTTTCAAGCTGAGATATGCATTTTTTGCGATAATCTAGGTGAGACTTCTGTCCGAAGTATGCAGAAACATCGAGAGCGCCCTTTTCGAGCTATTTAATGCGAGAAACACGTTATCTGGTGTTTTCACCACTCCACAGTGCGTATGATGTGCAGAACCGACGATATCCTGGATTTCGTGGGGATTCAAGCTCAGATATGCATTTTCTGCGATAATATTGGTGAGACTTCAAACAGAAGTATGCAGAATCATCTACATCGATCTTATCGAGCTATTTAATGCGAAAAAACAAGTTTTCTGGTGTTTTCAACATTCCACAGTGCGTTTGATATGCAGAACCGGCGATATCTTGATTTTCGTGGTGTTTCCAGCTGAGATATGCATTTTCTACGATAATGTTGGTGAGACTTCTGTCCGAAGTATGCAGAAACATCGAGAGCGCTCTTTTCGAGCTATTTAATGTGAGAAACACGTTTTCTGGGGTTTTCACCACACCACAGTTCGTTGGATATGCAGAACCGGAGATATCTTGGTTTTCGTGGGGTATCAAGCTGATATATGCATTTTCTGTGATTATCTTGGTGAGTGTTCTGTCAGAAGTATGCAGAATCATCGGGATCGCTTTTTTCGAGCTATCTAATGCCAGAAACACGTTATCTGGAGTTTTCACCACTCCACAGTTGGTTTGATATGCAGAACCGGAGATATCTTGGTTTTCGTGGTGTATCAAGCTGAGATATGCATTTTCTGCGATAATCTTGGTGAGACTCCTGTCCGAAGTATGCAGAATCATCGAGATCGCACTTTTCGAGCTATTTAATGCGAGAAACACGTTATCTGGTGTTTTCAGCACTCCACAATGCGTTTGATATGCAGAACCAGCGATATCTGGGTTTTCGTGGGGTTTCAAGCTGAGATATGCATTTTCTGCGATAATCTAGGTGAGACTTCTGTCCGAAGTATGCAGAAACATCGAGAGCGCTCTTTTCGAGCTATTTAATGCGAGAAACACGTTTTCTGGGGTTTTCACCACACCACAGTTCGTTGGATATGCAGAACCGGAGATATCTTGGTTTTCGTGGGGTTTCAAGCTGAGATATGCATTTTCTGCGATAATCTTGGTGAGACTTCTGTGCGAAGTATGCTTAATCATCGAGATCGCTCGTTTCGAGCTATTTAATGCGAAAAAACAAGTTTTCTGGTGTTTTCAACATTCCACAGTGCGTTTGATATGCAGAACCGGCGATATCTTGATTTTCGTGGTGTTTCATTTTCTACGATAATGATGGTGAGACTTCTGTCAGAAGTATGCAGAACCTTCGAGAACGCTCTTTTCGAGCTACTTAATGCGCGAAACAAGTTTTCTGGTGTTTTCACCACTCCACGGTACGTTTGATGTGCAGAACCGGATATAACTTGGTTTTGGTCGGGTATCAAGCTGAGATATGCATTTTCTACGATAATCTTGGTGAGACTTCTGTCAGAAGTATGCAGGATCATCGAGATCGAACTTTTCGAGCTATTTAATGCGAGAAACACGTTATCTGGTGTTTTCAGCACTCCACAATGCGTTTGATATGCAGAACCAGCGATATCTGGGTTTTCGTGGGGTTTCAAGCTGAGATATGCATTTTCTGCGATAATCTTGTTGAGTCTTCTGTCAGAAGTATGCAGAATCATCGTGATCCCTCTTTTCGAGCTATTTAATGCGAGAAACACGTAATCTGGTGTTTTCACCACTCCACAGTGCGTTTGATATGCAGAACCGGCGATATCTTGATTTTCGTGGTGTTTCATTTTCTACGATAATGATGGTGAGACTTCTGTCAGAAGTATGCAGAACCTTCGAGAACGCTCTTTTCGAGCTACTTAATGCGCGAAACAAGTTTTCTGGTGTTTTCACCACTCCACGGTACGTTTGATGTGCAGAACCGGATATAACTTGGTTTTGGTCGGGTATCAAGCTGAGATATGCATTTTCTACGATAATCTTGGTGAGACTTCTGTCAGAAGTATGCAGGATCATCGAGATCGAACTTTTCGAGCTATTTAATGCGAGAAACACGTTATCTGGTGTTTTCAGCACTCCACAATGCGTTTGATATGCAGAACCAGCAATATCTGGGTTTTCGTGGGGTTTCAAGCTGAGATATGCATTTTCTGCCATAATCTTGGTGAGTCTTCTGTCAGAAGTATGCAGAATCTTCGAGATCGCTCTTTTCGAGCTATTTAATGCGAGAAACACGTAATCTGGTGTTTTCACCACTCCACAGTGCGTTTGATATGCAGAACCAGCGATATCTTGGCTACCGTGGGGTTTCAAACTGAGATATGCATTTTCTGCTATAATCTTGGTGAGACTTCTGTGCGAAGTATGCTTAATCATCGAGATCGCTCGTTTCGAGCTATTTAATGCGAGAAACACATTATCTGGTGTTTTCACCACTCCACAGTGCGTATGATGTGCAGAACCGACGATATCCTGGTTTTCGTGTGGTTTCAAGCTCAGATATGCATTTTCTGCGATAATATTGGTGAGACTTCAGACAGAACTATGCAGAATCATCTAGATCGATCTTTTCGAGCTACTTAATGCGAGAAACACGTTATCTGGTTGTTTTCATCACTCCACAGTGCGTTTGATATGCAGAACCGGCGACATCTTGATTTTCGTGGGGTTTCTAGCTGAGATATGCATTTTCTGCAATAATATTGGTGAGACTTCTGTCCGAAGTATGCAGCGTCATCGAGAACGTACTTATCGAGCTATTTAATGCGAGAAACACGTTTTCTGGGGTTTTCACCTCTCCACAGTTCGTTTGATATGCAGAACCGGCGATGTTTGGTTTTCGTCGGGTTTCAAGTTGAGATATGCGTTTTCTACGATCATCTTGGTGAAACATCTGTCTGAAGTATGCAGAATCATTAAGAGCGCTCTTTTCGAGCTATTTAATGCGAAAAAACAAGTTTTCTGGTGTTTTCAACATTCCACAGTGCGTTTGATATGCTGAACCGGCGATATCTTGATTTTCGTGGTGTTTCCAGCTGAGATATGCATTTTCTACGATAATGTTGGTGAGACTTCTGTCCGAAGTATGCAGAAACATCGAGAGCGCTCTTTTCGAGCTATTTAATGTGAGAAACACGTTTTCTGGGGTTTTCACGACACCACAGTTCGTTGGATATGCAGAACCGGAGATATCTTGGTTTTCGTGGGGTATCAAGCTGATATATGCATTTTCTGTGATTATCTTGGTGAGTGTTCTGTCAGAAGTATGCAGAATCATCGGGATCGCTTTTTTCGAGCTATCTAATGCCAGAAACACGTTATCTGGAGTTTTCACCACTCCACAGTTGGTTTGATATGCAGAACCGGAGATATCTTGGTTTTCGTGGGGTATCAAGCTGAGATATGCATTTTCTGCGATAATCTTGGTGAGACCTCTGTCAGAAGGATGCAGGATCATCTAGATCGCTCTTTTTGAGCTATTTAATGCGAAAAAACAAGTTTTCTGGTGTTTTCAACATTCCACAGTGCGTACGATATGCAGAACCGACGATATCTTGGTTTTCGTGGGGTTTCAAGCTCAGATATGCATTTTCTAGGATAATCTTGTTGAGACTTCTGTCCGAAGTGTGCAGAATCATCGAGATCGCTCTTTTCGAGCTATTTAATGCGAGAAACACGTAATCTGGTGTTTTCACCACTCCACAGTGCGTTTGATATGCAGAACCAGCGATATCTTGGCTTCCGTGGGGTTTCAAACTGAGATATGCATTTTCTACGATAATGTTGGTGAGACTTCTGTCCGAAGTATGCAGAAACATCGAGATCGCACTTTTCGAGCTATTTAATGCGAGAAACACGTTATCTGGTGTTTTCAGCACTCCACAATGCGTTTGATATGCAGAACCAGCGATATCTGGGTTTTCGTGGGGTTTCAAGCTGAGATATGTATTTTCTGCGATAATCTAGGTGAGACTTCTGTCCGAAGTATGTAGAATCATCTAGATCGCTCTTTTTGAGCTATTTAATGCGAGAAACACGTTTTCTGGTCTATTCACCACTCCACAGTACGTTTGACATACAGATCCGGAGATATCTTGGTTTCGGTCGGGTTTCAAGCTGAGATATGCATTTTCTACGATAATCTTGGTGAGACCTCTGTCCGAAGTATGCAGAGTCATCGAGATCGTACTTGTCGAGCTATTTAATGCGAGAAACACGTTTTCTGGGGTTTTCACCACTCCACAGTTCGTTGGATATGCAGAACAGGAGATATCTTGGTTTTCGTGGGGTTTCTAGCAGAAATATGCATTTTCTGCGATAATCATGGTGAGACTTCTGTCCGAAGTATGCAGAATCATCGAGATCGCACTTTTCCAGCTATTTAATGCGACAAACACGTTTTCTGGGGTTTTCACCACACCACAGTTCGTTGGATGTGCAGAATCGGAAATATCTTGGTTTTCGTGGGGTTTCAAGCTGAGATATGCATTTTCTGCGATAATCTTGGTGAGACCTCTGTCCGAAGTATGCAGAAACATCGAGATTGCTCTTTTCGACCTATTTAATGCGAGAAACACGTTATCTGGTGTTTTCACCACTCCACAGTGCGTTTGATATTCAGAACCAGCGAAATCTTGGTTTTCGTGGGATTTCAAGCTGAGATATGCATTTTTTACGATAATCACGGTGAGACTTCTGTCCGAAGTATGCAGAATCATCGAGATCGCACTTTTCGAGCTATTTCATGCGAGAAACACGTTTTCTGGTGTTTTCAGCACTCCACAGTTGGTTTGATATGCAGAACCGCCGATGTTTGGTTTTCGTCGGGTTTCAAGATGAGATATGCATTTTCTACGATAATCTTGGTGAAACATCTGTCCGAAGTATGCAGAAACATCAAGAGCGCTCTTTTCCAGCTATTTAATGCGACAAACACGTTTTCTGGGGTTTTCACCACACCACAGTTCGTTGGATGTGCAGAATCGGAAATATCTTGGTTTTCGTGGGGTTTCAAGCTGAGATATGCATTTTCTGCGATAATCTTGGTGAGACCTCTGTCCGAAGTATGCAGAAACATCGAGATTGCTCTTTTCGACCTATTTAATGCGAGAAACACGATATCTGGTGTTTTCACCACTCCACAGTGCGTTTGATATTCAGAACCAGCGAAATCTTGGTTTTCGTGGGATTTCAAGCTGAGATATGCATTTTTTACGATAATCACGGTGAGACTTCTGTCCGAAGTATGCAGAATCATCGAGACCGCACTTTTCGAGCTATTTCATGCGACAAACACGTTTTCTGGGGTTTTCACCACACCACAGTTCATTGGATATGTAGAACAGGTGATACCTTGGTTTCCTAGGGGTTTCAAGCTGAGATATGCATTTTCTGCGATAAACCTGGTGAGACTTCTGTCCGAAGTATGCTGAATCATCGAGATCGCTCTTTTCGAGCTAGTTAATGCGAGAAAAATCTTGTCTGGTGTTTTCACCACTCCACAGTGCGTTTGATATGCAGAACCAGCGATATCTTGGCTTTCGTGGGGTTTCAAGCTGAGATATGCATTTTTTACGATAATCTTGGTGAGACTTCTGTCCGAAGTATGCAGAATCATCGAGATCGCTCTTTTCGAGCTATTTAATGCGAGAAACACGTTATCTGGTTTTTTCACCACTCCACAGTTCGTTGGATATGCAGAACAGGTGATATCTTGGTTTTCGAGGGGGTTCAAGCTGAGATATGCATTTTCTGCGATAAACTTGGTGAGACTTCTGTCCGAAGTATGCTGAATCATCGAGATCGCTCTTTTCGAGCTAGTTAATGCGAGAAACACGTTCTCTGGTTTTTTTCACCACTCCACAATGCGTTTCATATGTAGAACCAGCGACATCTTGATATTCGTGAGGTGTCAATCTGAGATATGAATTTTCAGCGATAATCTTGGTGAGTCTTCTGTCAGAAGTATGCAGAATCTTCGATATCGCTCTTTTCGAGCTAGTTAATGCGAGAAACACGTTATCTGGCGTTTTCACCACTCAACAGTGCGTATGATATGCAGAACCGACGATATATTGGTTTTCGCGGGGTTTCAAGCTCAGATATGCATTTTCTGCGATAATCTTGGTGAGACCTCTGTCAGAAGGATGCAGGATCATCTAGATCGCTCTTTTTGAGCTATTTAATGCGAAAAAACCAGTTTTCTGGTGTTTTCAACATTCCACAGTGCGTTTGATATGCAGAACCAGCGATATCTTGGCTTCCGTGGGGTTTCAAACTGAGATATGCATTTTCTACGATAATGTTGGTGAGACTTCTGTCCGATGTATGCAGAAACATCGAGATCGCACTTTTCGAGCTATTTAATGCGAGAAACACGTAATCTGGTGTTTTCACCACTCCACAGTGCGTTTGATATGCAGAACCGACGATATATTGGTTTTCGTGGGGTTTCAAGCTCAGATATGCATTTTCTGCGATAATCTTGGTGAGACCTCTGTCAGAAGGATGCAGGATCATCTAGATCGCTCTTTTTGAGCTATTTAATGCGAAAAAACCAGTTTTCTGGTGTTTTCAACATTCCACAGTGCGTACGATATGCAGAACCGACGATATCTTGGTTTTCGTGGGGTTTCAAGCTCAGATATGCATTTTCTAGGATAATCTTGTTGAGACTTCTGTCCGAAGTGTGCAGAATCATCGAGATCGCTCTTTTCGAGCTATTTAATGCGAGAAACACGTAATCTGGTGTTTTCACCACTCCACAGTGCGTTTGATATGCAGAACCAGCGATATCTTGGCTTCCGTGGGGTTTCAAACTGAGATATGCATTTTCTACGATAATGTTGGTGAGACTTCTGTCCGAAGTATGCAGAAACATCGAGATCGCACTTTTCGAGCTATTTAATGCGAGAAACACGTTATCTGGTGTTTTCAGCACTCCACAATGCGTTTGATATGCAGAACCAGCGATATCTGGGTTTTCGTGGGGTTTCAAGCTGAGATATGTATTTTCTGCGATAATCTAGGTGAGACTTCTGTCCGAAGTATGTAGAATCATCTAGATCGCTCTTTTTGAGCTATTTAATGCGAGAAACACGTTTTCTGGTCTATTCACCACTCCACAGTACGTTTGACATACAGATCAGGAGATATCTTGGTTTCGGTCGGGTTTCAAGCTGAGATATGCATTTTCTACGATAATCTTGGTGAGACCTCTGTCCGAAGTATGCAGAATCATCGAGATCGCTCTTTTCGAGCTATTTAATGCGAGAAACACGTTATCTGGTGTTTTCACCACTCCACAGTGCGATTGATATGCAGAACCAGCGATATCTGGGTTTTCGTGGGGTTTCAAGCTGAGATATGCATTTTCTGCGATAATCTTGGTGAGTCTTCTGTCAGAAGTATGCAGAATCATCGAGATCGCTCTATTCGAGCTATTTAATGCGACAAAACGTTATCCGGTGTTTGCACCGCTCCACAGTGCGTATGATATGCAGAACCGACGATATCTTGGTTTTCGTGGGGTTTCAAGCTCAGATATGCATTTTCTGCGATAATCTTGGTGAGACTTCTGCCCGAAGTATGCAGAATCATCGAGATCGCTCTTTTCGAGCTATTTAATGCGAGAAACACGTTATCCGGTGATTTCACCACTCCACAGTGCGTTTGATATGCAGTACCAGCGATATCTTGGTTTTCGTGGGGTTTCAAGCTGAGATATGCATTTTTTACGATAGTCTTGATGAGACTTCTGTCCGAAGTATGCAGAATCATCGAGATCGCTCTTTTCGAGCTATTTAATGCGAGAAACACGTTATCTGGTGTTTTCACCACTCCACAGTGCGATTGATATGCAGAACCAGCGATATCTGGGTTTTCGTGGGGTTTCAAGCTGAGATATGCATTTTCTGCGATAATCTTGGTGAGTCTTCTGTCAGAAGTATGCAGAATCTTCGAGATCGCTCTTTTCGAGCTATTTAATGCGAGAAACACGTAATCTGGTGTTTTCACCACTCCACAGTGCGTTTGATATGCAGAACCAGCGATATATTGGCTTCCGTGGGGTTTCAAACTGAGATATGCATTTTCTACGATAATGTTGGTGAGACTTCTGTCCGAAGTATGCAGAAACATCGAGATCGCACTTTTCGAGCTATTTAATGCGAGAAACACGTTATCTGGTGTTTTCAGCACTCCACAATGCGTTTGATATGCAGAACCAGCGATATCTGGGTTTTCGTGGGGTTTCAAGCTGAGATATGCATTTTCTGCGATAATCTAGGTGAGACTTCTGTCCGAAGTATGTAGAATCATCTAGATCGCTCTTTTTGAGCTATTTAATGCGAGAAACACGTTTTCTGGTCTATTCACCACTCCACAGTACGTTTGACATACAGATCCGGAGATATCTTGGTTTCGGTCGGGTTTCAAGTTGAGATATGCATTTTCTACGATAATCTTGGTGAGACCTCTGTCCGAAGTATGCAGAGTCATCGAGATCGTACTTGTCGAGCTATTTAATGCGAGAAACACGTTCTCTGGTTGTTTTCACCACTCCACAGTGCGTTTGATATGTAGAACCGGCGACATCTTGATATTCGTGAGGTGTCAAGCTGAGATATGCATTTTCAGCGATAATCTTGGTGATTCTTCTGTCAGAAGTATGCAGAATCTTCGATATCGCTCTTTTCGAGCTATTTAACGCGACAAAACGTTATCCGGTGTTTTCATCACTCAACAGTGCGCATGATATGCAGAACCGACGATATATTGGTTTTCGTGGGGTTTCTAGCTCAGATATGCATTTTCTGCGATAATCTTGGTGAGACCTCTGTCCGAAGTATGCAGAGTCATCGAGATCGTACTTGTCGAGCTATTTAATGCGAGAAACACGTTTTCTGGGGTTTTCACCACTCCACAGTTCGTTGGATATGCAGAACAGGAGATATCTTGGTTTTCGTGGGGTTTCTAGCAGAAATATGCATTTTCTGCGATAATCATGGTGAGACTTCTGTTAGAAGAATGCAGAATCATCGAGATCGCACTTTTCGATCTAGTTAATGCGAGAAACACGTTGTCTGGTGTTTCCACCACTCCACAGTTGGTTTGATATGCAGAACCGCCGATGTTTGGTTTTCGTCGGGTTTCATGATGAGATATGCATTTTCCACGATAATCTTGGTGAAACATCTGTCCGAAGTATGCAGAAACATCAAGAGCGCTCTTTTCGAGCTATTTAATGCGACAAACACGTTTTCTGGGGTTTTCATCACACCACAGTTCGTTGGATGTGCAGAATCGGAAATATCTTGGTTTTCGTAGGGTTTCAAGCTGAGATATGCATTTTCTGCGATAATCTTGGTGAGACCTCTGTCCGAAGTATGCAGAAACATCGAGATTGCTCTTTTCGACCTATTTAATGCGAGAAACACGTTATCTGGTGTTTTCACCACTCCACAATGCGTTTCATATGTAGAACCAGCGACATCTTGATATTCGTGAGGTGTCAATCTGAGATATGAATTATCAGCGATAATCTTGGTGAGTCTTCTGTCAGAAGTATGCAGAATCTTCGATATCGCTCTTTTCGAGCTAGTTAATGCGAGAAACACGTTATCTGGCGTTTTCACTACTCAACAGTGCGTATGATATGCAGAACCGACGATATATTGGTTTTCGCGGGGTTTCAAGCTCAGATATGCATTTTCTGCGATAATCTTGGTGAGACCTCTGTCAGAAGGATGCAGGATCATCTAGATCGCTCTTTTTGAGCTATTTAATGCGAAAAAACGAGTTTTCTGGTGTTTTCAACATTCCACAGTGCGTTTGATATGCAGTACCAGCGATATCTTGGTTTTCGTGGGGTTTGAAGCTGAGATATGCATTTTTTACGATAGTCTTGATGAGACTTCTGTCCGAAGTATGCAGAATCATCGAGATCGCTCTATTCGAGCTATTTAATGCGACAAAACGTTATCCGGTGTTTGCACCGCTCCACAGTGCGTATGATATGCAGTACCAGCGATACCTTGGTTTTCGTGGGGTTTCTAGCTGAGATATGCATTTTTTACGATAGTCTTGATGAGACTTCTGTCCGAAGTATGCAGAATCATCGAGATCGCTCTTTTCGAGCTATTTAATGCGAGAAACACGTTATCTGGTGTTTTCACCACTCCACAGTGCGATTGATATGCAGAACCAGCGATATCTGGGTTTTCGTGGGGTTTCAAGCTGAGATATGCATTTTCTGCGATAATCTTGGTGAGTCTTCTGTCAGAAGTATGCAGAATCTTCGAGATCGCTCTTTTCGAGCTATTTAATGCGAGAAACACGTAATCTGGTGTTTTCACCACTCCACAGTGCGTTTGATATGCAGAACCAGCGATATCTTGGCTTCCGTGGGGTTTCAAACTGAGATATGCATTTTCTACGATAATGTTGGTGAGACTTCTGTCCGAAGTATGCAGAAACATCGAGATCGCACTTTTCGAGCTATTTAATGCGAGAAACACGTTATCTGGTGTTTTCAGCACTCCACAATGCGTTTGATATGCAGAACCAGCGATATCTGGGTTTTCGTGGGGTTTCAAGCTGAGATATGCATTTTCTGCGATAATCTAGGTGAGACTTCTGTCCGAAGTATGTAGAATCATCTAGATCGCTCTTTTTGAGCTATTTAATGCGAGAAACACGTTTTCTGGTCTATTCACCACTCCACAGTACGTTTGACATACAGATCAGGAGATATCTTGGTTTCGGTCGGGTTTGAAGCTGAGATATGCATTTTCTACGATAATCTTGGTGAGACCTCTGTCCGAAGTATGCAGAATCATCGAGATCGCTCTTTTCGAGCTATTTAATGCGAGAAACACGTTATCTGGTGTTTTCACCACTCCACAGTGCGATTGATATGCAGAACCAGCGATATCTGGGTTTTCGTGGGGTTTCAAGCTGAGATATGCATTTTCTGCGATAATCTTGGTGAGTCTTCTGTCAGAAGTATGCAGAATCATCGAGATCGCTCTATTCGAGCTATTTAATGCGACAAAACGTTATCCGGTGTTTGCACCGCTCCACAGTGCGTATGATATGCAGTACCAGCGATATCTTGGTTTTCGTGGGGTTTCAAGCTGAGATATGCATTTTTTACGATAGTCTTGATGAGACTTCTGTCCGAAGTATGCAGAATCATCGAGATCGCTCTTTTCGAGCTATTTAATGCGAGAAACACGTTATCTGGTGTTTTCACCACTCCACAGTGCGATTGATATGCAGAACCAGCGATATCTGGGTTTTCGTGGGGTTTCAAGCTGAGATATGCATTTTCTGCGATAATCTTGGTGAGTCTTCTGTCAGAAGTATGCAGAATCTTCGAGATCGCTCTATTCGAGCTATTTAATGCGAGAAACACGTTATCCGGTGATTTCACCACTCCACAGTGCGTTTGATATGCAGTACCAGCGATATCTTGGTTTTCGTGGGGTTTCAAGCTGAGATATGCATTTTTTACGATAGTCTTGATGAGACTTCTGTCCGAAGTATGCAGAATCATCGAGATCGCTCTTTTCGAGCTATTTAATGCGAGAAACACGTTATCTGGTGTTTTCACCACTCCACAGTGCGTTTGATATGCAGAACCAGCGATATATTGGCTTCCGTGGGGTTTCAAACTGAGATATGCATTTTCTACGATAATGTTGGTGAGACTTCTGTCCGAAGTATGCAGAAACATCGAGATCGCACTTTTCGAGCTATTTAATGCGAGAAACACGTTATCTGGTGTTTTCAGCACTCCACAATGCGTTTGATATGCAGAACCAGCGATATCTGGGTTTTCGTGGGGTTTCAAGCTGAGATATGCATTTTCTGCGATAATCTAGGTGAGTCTTCTGTCAGAAGTATGCAGAATCTTCGAGATCGCTCTATTCGAGCTATTTAATGCGAGAAACAGGTTATCCGGTGATTTCACCACTCCACAGTGCGTTTGATATGTAGAACCGGCGACATCTTGATATTCGTGAGGTGTCAAGCTGAGATATGCATTTTCAGCGATAATCTTGGTGATTCTTCTGTCAGAAGTATGCAGAATCTTCGATATCGCTCTTTTCGAGCTAGTTAATGCGAGAAACACGTTATCTGGCGTTTTCACTACTCAACAGTGTGTATGATATGCAGAACCGACGATATATTGGTTTTCGCGGGGTTTCAAGCTCAGATATGCATTTTCTGCGATAATCTTGGTGAGACCTCTGTCAGAAGGATGCAGGATCATCTAGATCGCTCTTTTTGAGCTATTTAATGCGAAAAAACGAGTTTTCTGGTGTTTTCAACATTCCACAGTGCGTTTGATATGCAGAACCGACGATATCTTGGTTTTCGTGGGGTTTCAAGCTCAGATATGCATTTTCTGCGATAATCTTGGTGAGACTTCTGTCCGAAGTATGCAGAGTCATCGAGATCGCTCTATTCGAGCTATTTAATGCGAGAAACACGTTATCTGGTGTTTTCACCACTCCACAGTGCGTTTGATATGCAGTACCAGCGATATCTTGGTTTTCGTGGGGTTTCAAGCTGAGATATGCATTTTTTACGATAATCTTGGTGAGACTTCTGTCCGAAGTATGCAGAATCATCCAGATCGCTCTATTCGAGCTATTTAATGCGACAAAACGTTATCCGGTGTTTTCACCACTCCACAGTGCGTATGATACGCTGAACCGACGATATCTTGGTTTTCGTGGGGTTTCAAGCTGAGATATGCATTTTCTGCGATAATCTTGGTGAGACTTCTGCCCGAAGTATGCAGAATCATCGAGATCGCTCTTTTCGAGCTATTTAATGCGAGAAACACGTTATCCGGTGATTTCACCACTCCACAGTGCGTTTGATATGCAGTACCAGCGATATCTTGGTTTTCGTGGGGTTTGAAGCTGAGATATGCATTTTTTACGATAGTCTTGATGAGACTTCTGTCCGAAGTATGCAGAATCATCGAGATCGCTCTATTCGAGCTATTTAATGCGACAAAACGTTATGCGGTGTTTGCACCGCTCCACAGTGCGTATGATATGCAGAACCGACGATATCTTGGTTTTCGTGGGGTTTCAAGCTCAGATATGCATTTTCTGCGATAATCTTGGTGAGACTTCTGCCCGAAGTATGCAGAATCATCGAGATCGCTCTTTTCGAGCTATTTAATGCGAGAAACACGTTATCCGGTGATTTCACCACTCCACAGTGCGTTTGATATGCAGTACCAGCGATATCTTGGTTTTCGTGGGGTTTCTAGCTGAGATATGCATTTTTTACGATAGTCTTGATGAGACTTCTGTCCGAAGTATGCAGAATCATCGAGATCGCTCTTTTCGAGCTATTTAATGCGAGAAACACGTTATCTGGTGTTTTCACCACTCCACAGTGCGATTGATATGCAGAACCAGCGATATCTGGGTTTTCGTGGGGTTTCAAGCTGAGATATGCATTTTCTGCGATAATCTTGGTGAGTCTTCTGTCAGAAGTATGCAGAATCTTCGAGATCGCTCTTTTCGAGCTATTTAATGCGAGAAACACGTAATCTGGTGTTTTCACCACTCCACAGTGCGTTTGATATGCAGAACCAGCGATATCTTGGCTTCCGTGGGGTTTCAAACTGAGATATGCATTTTCTACGATAATGTTGGTGAGACTTCTGTCCGAAGTATGCAGAAACATCGAGATCGCACTTTTCGAGCTATTTAATGCGAGAAACACGTTATCTGGTGTTTTCAGCACTCCACAATGCGTTTGATATGCAGAACCAGCGATATCTGGGTTTTCGTGGGGTTTCAAGCTGAGATATGCATTTTCTGCGATAATCTAGGTGAGACTTCTGTCCGAAGTATGTAGAATCATCTAGATCGCTCTTTTTGAGCTATTTAATGCGAGAAACACGTTTTCTGGTCTATTCACCACTCCACAGTACGTTTGACATACAGATCAGGAGATATCTTGGTTTCGGTCGGGTTTGAAGCTGAGATATGCATTTTCTACGATAATCTTGGTGAGACCTCTGTCCGAAGTATGCAGAATCATCGAGATCGCTCTTTTCGAGCTATTTAATGCGAGAAACACGTTATCTGGTGTTTTCACCACTCCACAGTGCGATTGATATGCAGAACCAGCGATATCTGGGTTTTCGTGGGGTTTCAAGCTGAGATATGCATTTTCTGCGATAATCTTGGTGAGTCTTCTGTCAGAAGTATGCAGAATCATCGAGATCGCTCTATTCGAGCTATTTAATGCGACAAAACGTTATCCGGTGTTTGCACCGCTCCACAGTGCGTATGATATGCAGTACCAGCGATATCTTGGTTTTCGTGGGGTTTCAAGCTGAGATATGCATTTTTTACGATAGTCTTGATGAGACTTCTGTCCGAAGTATGCAGAATCATCGAGATCGCTCTTTTCGAGCTATTTAATGCGAGAAACACGTTATCTGGTGTTTTCACCACTCCACAGTGCGATTGATATGCAGAACCAGCGATATCTGGGTTTTCGTGGGGTTTCAAGCTGAGATATGCATTTTCTGCGATAATCTTGGTGAGTCTTCTGTCAGAAGTATGCAGAATCTTCGAGATCGCTCTATTCGAGCTATTTAATGCGAGAAACACGTTATCCGGTGATTTCACCACTCCACAGTGCGTTTGATATGCAGTACCAGCGATATCTTGGTTTTCGTGGGGTTTCAAGCTGAGATATGCATTTTTTACGATAGTCTTGATGAGACTTCTGTCCGAAGTATGCAGAATCATCGAGATCGCTCTTTTCGAGCTATTTAATGCGAGAAACACGTTATCTGGTGTTTTCACCACTCCACAGTGCGTTTGATATGCAGAACCAGCGATATATTGGCTTCCGTGGGGTTTCAAACTGAGATATGCATTTTCTACGATAATGTTGGTGAGACTTCTGTCCGAAGTATGCAGAAACATCGAGATCGCACTTTTCGAGCTATTTAATGCGAGAAACACGTTATCTGGTGTTTTCAGCACTCCACAATGCGTTTGATATGCAGAACCAGCGATATCTGGGTTTTCGTGGGGTTTCAAGCTGAGATATGCATTTTCTGCGATAATCTAGGTGAGTCTTCTGTCAGAAGTATGCAGAATCTTCGAGATCGCTCTATTCGAGCTATTTAATGCGAGAAACAGGTTATCCGGTGATTTCACCACTCCACAGTGCGTTTGATATGTAGAACCGGCGACATCTTGATATTCGTGAGGTGTCAAGCTGAGATATGCATTTTCAGCGATAATCTTGGTGATTCTTCTGTCAGAAGTATGCAGAATCTTCGATATCGCTCTTTTCGAGCTAGTTAATGCGAGAAACACGTTATCTGGCGTTTTCACTACTCAACAGTGTGTATGATATGCAGAACCGACGATATATTGGTTTTCGCGGGGTTTCAAGCTCAGATATGCATTTTCTGCGATAATCTTGGTGAGACCTCTGTCAGAAGGATGCAGGATCATCTAGATCGCTCTTTTTGAGCTATTTAATGCGAAAAAACGAGTTTTCTGGTGTTTTCAACATTCCACAGTGCGTTTGATATGCAGAACCGACGATATCTTGGTTTTCGTGGGGTTTCAAGCTCAGATATGCATTTTCTGCGATAATCTTGGTGAGACTTCTGTCCGAAGTATGCAGAGTCATCGAGATCGCTCTATTCGAGCTATTTAATGCGAGAAACACGTTATCTGGTGTTTTCACCACTCCACAGTGCGTTTGATATGCAGTACCAGCGATATCTTGGTTTTCGTGGGGTTTCAAGCTGAGATATGCATTTTTTACGATAATCTTGGTGAGACTTCTGTCCGAAGTATGCAGAATCATCCAGATCGCTCTATTCGAGCTATTTAATGCGACAAAACGTTATCCGGTGTTTTCACCACTCCACAGTGCGTATGATACGCTGAACCGACGATATCTTGGTTTTCGTGGGGTTTCAAGCTGAGATATGCATTTTCTGCGATAATCTTGGTGAGACTTCTGCCCGAAGTATGCAGAATCATCGAGATCGCTCTTTTCGAGCTATTTAATGCGAGAAACACGTTATCCGGTGATTTCACCACTCCACAGTGCGTTTGATATGCAGTACCAGCGATATCTTGGTTTTCGTGGGGTTTGAAGCTGAGATATGCATTTTTTACGATAGTCTTGATGAGACTTCTGTCCGAAGTATGCAGAATCATCGAGATCGCTCTATTCGAGCTATTTAATGCGACAAAACGTTATGCGGTGTTTGCACCGCTCCACAGTGCGTATGATATGCAGAACCGACGATATCTTGGTTTTCGTGGGGTTTCAAGCTCAGATATGCATTTTCTGCGATAATCTTGGTGAGACTTCTGCCCGAAGTATGCAGAATCATCGAGATCGCTCTTTTCGAGCTATTTAATGCGAGAAACACGTTATCCGGTGATTTCACCACTCCACAGTGCGTTTGATATGCAGTACCAGCGATATCTTGGTTTTCGTGGGGTTTCTAGCTGAGATATGCATTTTTTACGATAGTCTTGATGAGACTTCTGTCCGAAGTATGCAGAATCATCGAGATCGCTCTTTTCGAGCTATTTAATGCGAGAAACACGTTATCTGGTGTTTTCACCACTCCACAGTGCGATTGATATGCAGAACCAGCGATATCTGGGTTTTCGTGGGGTTTCAAGCTGAGATATGCATTTTCTGCGATAATCTTGGTGAGTCTTCTGTCAGAAGTATGCAGAATCTTCGAGATCGCTCTTTTCGAGCTATTTAATGCGAGAAACACGTAATCTGGTGTTTTCACCACTCCACAGTGCGTTTGATATGCAGAACCAGCGATATCTTGGCTTCCGTGGGGTTTCAAACTGAGATATGCATTTTCTACGATAATGTTGGTGAGACTTCTGTCCGAAGTATGCAGAAACATCGAGATCGCACTTTTCGAGCTATTTAATGCGAGAAACACGTTATCTGGTGTTTTCAGCACTCCACAATGCGTTTGATATGCAGAACCAGCGATATCTGGGTTTTCGTGGGGTTTCAAGCTGAGATATGCATTTTCTGCGATAATCTAGGTGAGACTTCTGTCCGAAGTATGTAGAATCATCTAGATCGCTCTTTTTGAGCTATTTAATGCGAGAAACACGTTTTCTGGTCTATTCACCACTCCACAGTACGTTTGACATACAGATCAGGAGATATCTTGGTTTCGGTCGGGTTTCAAGCTGAGATATGCATTTTCTACGATAATCTTGGTGAGACCTCTGTCCGAAGTATGCAGAATCATGGAGATCGCTCTTTTCGAGCTATTTAATGCGAGAAACACGTTATCCGGTGATTTCACCACTCCACAGTGCGTTTGATATGCAGTACCAGCGATATCTTGGCTTCCGTGGGGTTTCAAACTGAGATATGCATTTTCTACGATAATGTTGGTGAGACTTCTGTCCGAAGTATGCAGAAACATCGAGATCGCACTTTTCGAGCTATTTAATGCGAGAAACACGTTATCTGGTGTTTTCAGCACTCCACAATGCGTTTGATATGCAGAACCAGCGATATCTGGGTTTTCGTGGGGTTTCAAGCTGAGATATGCATTTTCTGCGATAATCTAGGCGAGACTTCTGTCCGAAGTATGTAGAATCATCTAGATCGCTCTTTTTGAGCTATTTAATGCGAGAAACACGTTTTCTGGTCTATTCACCACTCCACAGTACGTTTGACATACAGATCCGGAGATATCTTGGTTTCGGTCGGGTTTCAAGTTGAGATATGCATTTTCTACGATAATCTTGGTGAGACCTCTGTCCGAAGTATGCAGAGTCATCGAGATCGTACTTGTCGAGCTATTTAATGCGAGAAACACGTTCTCTGGTTGTTTTCACCACTCCACAGTGCGTTTGATATGTAGAACCGGCGACATCTTGATATTCGTGAGGTGTCAAGCTGAGATATGCATTTTCAGCGATAATCTTGGTGATTCTTCTGTCAGAAGTATGCAGAATCTTCGATATCGCTCTTTTCGAGCTATTTAACGCGACAAAACGTTATCCGGTGTTTTCACCACTCAACAGTGCGCATGATATGCAGAACCGACGATATATTGGTTTTCGTGGGGTTTCTAGCTCAGATATGCATTTTCTGCGATAATCTTGGTGAGACCTCTGTCCGAAGTATGCAGAGTCATCGAGATCGTACTTGTCGAGCTATTTAATGCGAGAAACACGTTTTCTGGGGTTTTCACCACTCCACAGTTCGTTGGATATGCAGAACAGGAGATATCTTGGTTTTCGTGGGGTTTCTAGCAGAAATATGCATTTTCTGCGATAATCATGGTGAGACTTCTGTTAGAAGAATGCAGAATCATCGAGATCGCACTTTTCGATCTAGTTAATGCGAGAAACACGTTGTCTGGTGTTTCCACCACTCCACAGTTGGTTTGATATGCAGAACCGCCGATGTTTGGTTTTCGTCGGGTTTCAAGATGAGATATGCATTTTCTACGATAATCTTGGTGAAACATCTGTCCGAAGTATGCAGAAACATCAAGAGCGCTCTTTTCGAGCTATTTAATGCGACAAACACGTTTTCTGGGGTTTTCATCACACCACAGTTCGTTGGATGTGCAGAATCGGAAATATCTTGGTTTTCGTGGGGTTTCAAGCTGAGATATGCATTTTCTGCGATAATCTTGGTGAGACCTCTGTCCGAAGTATGCAGAAACATCGAGATTGCTCTTTTCGACCTATTTAATGCGAGAAACACGTTATCTGGTGTTTTCACCACTCCACAGTGCGTTTGATATTCAGAACCAGCGAAATCTTGGTTTTCGTGGGGTTTCAAGCTGAGATATGCATTTTTTACGATAATCACGGTGAGACTTCTGTCCGAAGTATGCAGAATCATCGAGATCGCACTTTTCGAGCTATTTAATGCGAGAAACACGTTTTCTGGGGTTTTCACCACACCACAGTTCATTGGATATGCAGAACAGGTGATACCTTGGTTTCCGAGGGGTTTAAAGCTGAGATATGCATTTTCTGCGATAAACCTGGTGAGACTTCTGTCCGAAGTATGCTGAATCATCGAGATCGCTCTTTTCGAGCTAGTTAATGCGAGAAAAATCTTGTCTGGTGTTTTCACCACTCCACAGTGCGTTTGATATGCAGAACCAGCGATATCTTGGCTTTCGTGGGGTTTCAAGCTGAGATATGCATTTTTTACGATAATCTTGGTGAGACTTCTGTCCGAAGTATGCAGAATCATCGAGATCGCTCTTTTCGAGCTATTTAATGCGAGAAACACGTTATCTGGTTTTATCACCACTCCACAGTTCGTTGGATATGCAGAACAGGTGATATCTTGGTTTTCGAGGGGGTTCAAGCTGAGATATGCATTTTCTGCGATAAACTTGGTGAGACTTCTGTCCGAAGTATGCTGAATCATCGAGATCGCTCTTTTCGAGCTAGTTAATGCGAGAAACACGTTCTCTGGTTGTTTTCACCACTCCACAGTGCGTTTCATATGTAGAACCAGCGACATCTTGATATTCGTGAGGTGTCAAGCTGAGATATGAATTTTCAGCGATAATCTTGGTGAGTCTTCTGTCAGAAGTATGCAGAATCTTCGATATCGCTCTTTTCGAGCTAGTTAATGCGAGAAACACGTTATCTGGCGTTTTCACCACTCAACAGTGCGTATAATATGCAGAACCGACGATATATTGGTTTTCGCGGGGTTTCAAGCTCAGATATGCATTTTCTGCGATAATCTTGGTGAGACCTCTGTCCGAAGTATGCAGAATCATCGAGATCGCTCTATTCGAGCTATTGAATGCGACAAAACGTTATCTGGTGTTTTCAGCACTCCACAGTGCGTTTGATATGCAGAACCAGCGATATCTTGGTTTTCGTGGGGTTTCAAGCTGAGAGATGCATTTTTTACGATAATCTTGGTGAGTCATCTGTCCGAAGTGTGCAGAATCATCGAGATCGCTCTTTTCGAGCTATTTAATGCGAGAAACACGTAATCTGGTGTTTTCACCACTCCACAGTGCGTTTGATATGCAGAACCAGCGATATCTTGGCTTCCGTGGGGTTTCAAACTGAGATATGCATTTTCTACGATAATGTTTGTGAGACTTCTGTCCGAAGTATGCAGAAACATCGAGATCGCACTTTTCGAGCTATTTAATGCGAGAAACACGTTACCTGGTGTTTTCAGCACTCCACAATGCGTTTGATATGCAGAACCAGCGATATCTGGGTTTTCGTGGGGTTTCAAGCTAAGATATGCATTTTCTGCGATAATCTAGGTGAGACTTCTGTCCGAAGTATGTAGAATCATCTAGATCGCTCTTTTTGAGCTATTTAATGCGAGAAACACGTTTTCTGGTCTATTCACCACTCCACAGTACGTATGACATACAGATCCGGAGATATCTTGGTTTCGGTCGGGTTTCAAGCTGAGATATGCATTTTCTACGATAATCTTGGTGAGACCTCTGTCCGAAGTATGCAGAGTCATCGAGATCGTACTTGTCGAGCTATTTAATGCGAGAAACACGTTCTCTGGTTGTTTTCACCACTCCACAGTGCGTTTGATATGTAGAACCGACGATATCTTGATATTCGTGAGGTGTCAAGCTGAGATATGCATTTTCAGCGATAATCTTGGTGATTCTTCTGTCAGAAGTATGCAGAATCTTCGATATCGCTCTTTTCGAGCTATTTAACGCGACAAAACGTTATCCGGTGTTTTCACCACTCAACAGTGCGTATGATATGCAGAACCGACGATATATTGGTTTTCGTGGGGTTTCAAGCTCAGATATGCATTTTCTGCGATAATCTTGGTGAGACCTCTGTCCGAAGTATGCAGAGTCATCGAGATCGTACTTGTCGAGCTATTTAATGCGAGAAACACGTTTTCTGGGGTTTTCACCACTCCACAGTTCGTTGGATATGCAGAACAGGAGATATCTTAGTTTTCGTGGGGTTTCTAGCAGAAATATGCATTTTCTGCGATAATCATGGTGAGACTTCTGTTAGAAGAATGCAGAATCATCGAGATCGCACTTTTCGATCTAGTTAATGCGAGAAACACGTTGTCTGGTGTTTCCACCACTCCACAGTTGGTTTGATATGCAGAACCGCCGATGTTTGGTTTTCGTCGGGTTTCAAGATGAGATATGCATTTTCTACGATAATCTTGGTGAAACATCTGTCCGAAGTATGCAGAAACATCAAGAGCGCTCTTTTCGAGCTATTTAATGCGACAAAACGTTATCCGGTGTTTTCACCACTCCACAGTGCGTATGATATCCAGAACCGGCGATATCTTGGTTTTCGTGGGGTTTCAAGCTGAGATATGCATTATCTGCGATAATCTTGGTGAGACTTCTGTCCGGAATGTGCAGAATCATCGAGATCGCTCTTTTCAAGCTATTTATTGCGAGAAACACGTTTTCTGGGGTTTTCACCACACCACAGTTCGTTGGATATGCAGAACAGGTGATATCTTGGTTTTCGAGGGGTTTCAAGCTGAGATATGCATTTTTTACGATAATCTTGGTGAGACTTCTGTCCGAAGTATGCAGAATCATCCAGATCGCTCTATTCGAGCTATTGAATGCGACAAAACGTTATCCGGTGTTTTCACCACTCCACAGTGCGTATGATACGCTGAACCGACGATATCTTGGTTTTCGTGGGGTTTCAAGCTCAGATATGCATTTTCTGCGATAATCTTGGTGAGACTTCCGCCCGAAGTATGCAGAATCATCGAGATCGCTCTTTTCGAGCTATTTAATGCGAGAAACACGTTATCCGGTGATTTCACCACTCCACAGTGCGTTTGATATGCAGTACCAGCGATATCTTGGTTTTCGTGGGGTTTCAAGCTGAGATATGCATTTTTTACGATAGACTTGATGAGACTTCTGTCTGAAGTATGCAGAATCATCGAGATCGCTCTTTTCGAGCTATTTAATGCGAGAAACACGTTATCTGGTGTTTTCACCACTCCACAGTACGATTGATATGCAGTACGAGCGATATCTTGGTTTTCGTGGGGTTTCAAGCTGAGATATGCATTTTGTACGATAATCTTGGTGAGACTTCTGTCCGATGTATGCAGAATCATCGAGATCGCTCTATTCGAGCTATTTAATGCGACCAAACGTTATCCGGTGTTTTCACCACTCCACAGTGCGTATGATACGCTGAACCGACGATATCTTGGTTTTCGTAGGGTTTCAAGCTGAGATATGCATTTTCTGCGATAATCTTGGTGAGACTTCTGCCCGAAGTATGCAGAATCATCGAGATCGCTCTTTTCGAGCTATTTAATGCAAGAAACACGTTATCCGGTGATTTCACCACTCCACAGTGCGTTTGATATGCAGAACTAGCGATATCTGGGTTTTCGTGGGGTTTCAAGCTGAGATATGCCTTTTTTACGATAATCTTGATGAGACTTCTGTCCGAAGTATGCTTAATCATCAAGATCGCTCGTTTCGACCTATTTAATGCGAGAAACACGTTATCTGGTGTTTTCACCACTCCACAGTGCGTATGATATCCAGAACCGGCGATATCTTGGTTTTCGTGGGGTTTCAAGCTGAGATATGCATTATCTGCGATAATCTTGGTGAGACTTCTGTCCGGAATGTGCAGAATCATCGAGATCGCTCTTTTCAAGCTATTTATTGCGAGAAACACGTTTTCTGGTGTTTTCACCACTCCACAGTGCGTATGATATCCAGAACCGGCGATATCTTGGTTTTCGTGGGGTTTCAAGCTGAGATATGCATTATCTGCGATAATCTTGGTGAGACTTCTGTCCGGAATGTGCAGAATCATCGAGATCGCTCTTTTCAAGCTATTTATTGCGAGAAACACGTTTTCTGGGGTTTTCACCACACCACAGTTCGTTGGATATGCAGAACAGGTGATATCTTGGTTTTCGAGGGGTTTCAAGCTGAGATATGCATTTTCTGCGATAAACTTCGTGAGACTTCTGTCCGAAGTATGCAGCATCATCGAGATCGCTCTTTTCGAGCTATTTAATGCGAGAAACACGTTATCTGGTGTTTTCACCACTCCACAGTGCGTTTGATATGCAGTACCAGCGATATCTTGGTTTTCGTGGGGTTTCAAGCTGAGATATGCATTTTTTACGATAGTCTTGATGAGACTTCTGTCCGAAGTATGCAGAATCATCGAGATCGCTCTATTCGAGCTATTTAATGCGACAAAACGTTATCCGGTGTTTGCACCGCTCCACAGTGCGTATGATATGCATAACCGACGATATCTTGGTTTTCGTGGGGTTTCAAGCTCAGATATGCATTTTCTGCGATAATCTTGGTGAGACTTCTGCACGAAGTATGCAGAATCATCGAGATCGCTCTTTTCGAGCTATTTAATGCGAGAAACACGTTATCCGGTGATTTCACCACTCCACAGTGCGTTTGATATGCAGAACTAGCGATATCTGGGTTTTCGTGGGGTTTCAAGCTGAGATATGCGTTTTTTACGATAATCTTGATGAGACTTCTGTCCGAAGTATGCTTAATCATCAAGATCGCTCGTTTCGACCTATTTAATGCGAGAAACACGTTATCTGGTGTTTTCACCATTCCACAGTGCGTATGATATCCAGAACCGGCGATATCTTGGGTTTCGTGGGGTTTCAAGCTGAGATATGCATTTTTTACGATAGTCTTGATGAGACTTCTGTCCGAAGTATGCAGAATCATCGAGATCGCTCTATTCGAGCTATTTAATGCGACAAAACGTTATCCGGTGTTTGCACCGCTCCACAGTGCGTATGATATGCAGAACCGACGATATCTTGGTTTTCGTGGGGTTTCAATCTCAGATATGCATTTTCTGCGATAATCTTGGTGAGACTTCTGCCCGAAGTATGCAGAGTCATCGAGATCGCTCTTTTCGAGCTATTTAATGCGAGAAACACGTTATCCGGTGATTTCACCACTCCACAGTGCGTTTGATATGCAGAACTAGCGATATCTGGGTTTTCGTGGGGTTTCAAGCTCAGATATGCATTTTCTGCGATAATCTTGGTGAGACTTCTGCCCGAAGTATGCAGAATCATCGAGATCGCTCTTTTCGAGCTATTTAATGCGAGAAACACGTTATCCGGTGATTTCACCACTCCACAGTGCGTTTGGTATGCAGTACCAGCGATATCTTGGTTTTCGTGGGGTTTCAAGCTGAGATATGCATTTTTTACGATAGTCTTGATGAGACTTCTGTCCGAAGTATGCAGAATCATCGAGATCGCTCTTTTCGAGCTATTTAATGCGCGAAACACGTTATCCGGTGTTTTCACCACTCCACAGTGCGTATGATACGCTGAACCGACGATATCTTGGTTTTCGTGGGGTTTCAAGCTGAGATATGCATTTTCTGCGATAATCTTGGTGAGACTTCTGCCCGAAGTATGCAGAATCATCGAGATCGCTCTTTTCGAGCTATTTAATGCGAGAAACACGTTATCCGGTGATTTCACCACTCCACAGTGCGTTTGATATGCAGAACTAGCGATATCTGGGTTTTCGTGGGGTTTCAAGCTGAGATATGCATTTTTTACGATAATCTTGATGAGACTTCTGTCCGAAGTATGCTTAATCATCAAGATCGCTCGTTTCGACCTATTTAATGCGAGAAACACGTTATCTGGTGTTTTCACCACTCCACAGTGCGTATGATATCCAGAACCGGCGATATCTTGGTTTTCGTGGGGTTTCAAGCTGAAATATGCATTATCTGCGATAATCTTGGTGAGACTTCTGTCCGGAATGTGCAGAATCATCGAGATCGCTCTTTTCAAGCTATTTATTGCGAGAAACACGTTATCTGGTGTTTTCACCACTCCACAGTGCGTTTGATATTCAGAACCAGCGAAATCTTGGTTTTCGTGGGGTTTCAAGCTGAGATATGCATTTTTTACGATAATCACGGTGAGACTTCTGTCCGAAGTATGCAGAATCATCGAGATCGCACTTTTCGAGCTATTTAATGCGAGAAACACGTTTTCTGGGGTTTTCACCACACCACAGTTCATTGGATATGCAGAACAGGTGATACCTTGGTTTCCGAGGGGTTTCAAGCTGAGATATGCATTTTCTGCGATAAACCTGGTGAGACTTCTGTCCGAAGTATGCTGAATCATCGAGATCGCTCTTTTCGAGCTAGTTAATGCGAGAAAAATCTTGTCTGGTGTTTTCACCACTCCACAGTGCGTTTGATATGCAGAACCAGCGATATCTTGGCTATCGTGGGGTTTCAAGCTGAGATATGCATTTTTTACGATAATCTTGGTGAGACTTCTGTCCGAAGTATGCAGAATCATCGAGATCGCTCTTTTCGAGCTAATTAATGCGAGAAACACGTAATCTGGTGTTTTCACCACTCCACAGTGCGTTTGATATGCAGAACCGACGATATATTGGTTTTCGTGGGGTTTCAAGCTCAGATATGCATTTTCTGCGGAAATCATGGTGAGACTTCTGTCCGAAGTATGCAGAATCATCGAGATCGCTCTATTCGAGCTATTGAATGCGACAAAACGTTATCTGGTGTTTTCAGCACTCCACAGTGCGTTTGATATGCAGAACCAGCGATATCTTGGTTTTCGTGGGGTTTCAAGCTGAGAGATGCATTTTTTACGATAATCTTGGTGAGACATCTGTCCGAAGTATGCTTAATCATCGAGATCGCTCGTTTCGAACTATTTAATGCGAGAAACACGTTATGTGGTGTTTTCACCACTCAACAGTGCGTATGATATGCAGAACCGACGATATATTGGTTTTCGTGGGGTTTCAAGCTCAGATATGCATTTTCTGCGATAATCTTGGTGAGACCTCTGTCCGAAGTATGCAGAGTCATCGAGATCGTACTTGTCGAGCTATTTAATGCGAGAAACACGTTCTCTGGTTGTTTTCACCACTCCACAGTGCGTTTGATATGTAGAACCGACGATATCTTGATATTCGTGAGGTGTCAAGCTGAGATATGCATTTTCAGCGATAATCTTGGTGATTCTTCTGTCAGAAGTATGCAGAATCTTCGATATCGCTCTTTTCGAGCTATTTAACGCGACAAAACGTTATCCGGTGTTTTCACCACTCAACAGTGCGTATGATATGCAGAACCGACGATATATTGGTTTTCGTGGGGTTTCAAGCTCAGATATGCATTTTCTGCGATAATCTTGGTGATTCTTCTGTCAGAAGTATGCAGAATCTTCGATATCGCTCTTTTCGAGCTATTTAACGCGACAAAACGTTATCCGGTGTTTTCACCACTCAACAGTGCGTATGATATGCAGAACCGACGATATATTGGTTTTCGTGGGGTTTCAAGCTCAGATATGCATTTTCTGCGATAATCATGGTGAGACCTCTGTCCGAAGTATGCAGAGTCATCGAGATCGTACTTGTCGAGCTATTTAATGCGAGAAACACGTTCTCTGGTTGTTTTCACCACTCCACAGTGCGTTTGATATGTAGAACCGACGATATCTTGATATTCGTGAGGTGTCAAGCTGAGATATGCATTTTCAGCGATAATCTTGGTGATTCTTCTGTCAGAAGTATGCAGAATCTTCGATATCGCTCTTTTCAAGCTATTTAACGCGACAAAACGTTATCCGGTGTTTTCACCACTCAACAGTGCGTATGATATGCAGAACCGACGATATATTGGTTTTCGTGGGGTTTCAAGCTCAGATATGCATTTTCTGCGATAATCTTGGTGAGACCTCTGTCCGAAGTATGCAGAGTCATCGAGACCGTACTTGTCGAGCTATTTAATGCGAGAAACACGTTTTCTGGGGTTTTCACCACTCCACAGTTCGTTGGATATGCAGAACAGGAGATATCTTGGTTTTCGTGGGGTTTCTAGCAGAAATATGCATTTTCTGCGATAATCATGGTGAGACTTCTGTTAGAAGAATGCAGAATCATCGAGATCGCACTTTTCGATCTAGTTAATGCGAGAAACACGTTTTCTGGGGTTTTCACCTCTCCACAGTTCGTTTGATATGCAGAACAGGCGATGTTTGGTTTTCGTCGGGTTTCAAGTTGAGATATGCATTTTCTACGATAATCTTGGTGAAACATCTGTCCGAAGTATGCAGAAACATTAAGAGCGCTCTAGTCGAGCTATTTAATGCGAGAAACACGTTTTCTGGGGTTTTCACCACACCACAGTTCGTTGGATGTGCAGAACCGGAGTTATCTTGGTTTTCGTGCGGTTTCTAGCTGAGATATGCATTTTCTGCGATAATATTGTTGAGACTTGAGACAGAAGTATGCAGAATCATCTAGATCGATCTTTTCGAGCTATTTAATGCGAAAAAACAAGTTTTCTGGTGTTTTCAACATTCCACAGTGCGTTTGATATGCAGAACCGGCGATATCTTGATTTTCGTGGTGTTTCAAACTGAGATATGCATTTTATACGATAATCATTGTGAGACTTCTGTCAGAAGTATGCAGAATCATCTAGATCGATCTTTTCGAGCTACTTAATGCGAGAAACACGTTATCTGGTTGTTTTCATCACTCCACAGTGCGTTTGATATGCAGAACCGGCGACATCTTGATTTTCGTGGGGTTTCTAGCTGAGATATGCATTTTCTGCGATAATATTGTTGAGACTTCTGTCCGAAGTATGCAGAGTCATCGAGAACGTACTTATCGAGCTATTTAATGCGAGAAACACGTTTTCTGGGGTTTTCACCTCTCCACAGTTCGTTTGATATGCAGAACCGGCGATGTTTGGTTTTCGTCGGGTTTCAAGTTGAGATATGCATTTTCTACGATAATCTTGGTGAAACATCTGTCCGAAGTATGCAGAAACATTAAGAGCGCTCTTTTCGAGCTATTTAATGCGAGAAACACGTTTTCTGGGGTTTTCACCACACCACAGTTCGTTGGATGTGCAGAACCGGAGATATCTTGGTTTTCGTGCGGTTTCAAGCTGAGATATGCATTTTCTGCGATAATCTTGGTGAAACATCTGTCCGAAGTATGCTGAAACATCGAGATCGCTCTTTTCGACCTATTTAATGCGAGAAACACGTTATCTGGTGTTTTCACCACTCCAGAGTGCGTTTGATATGCAGAACCAGCGAAATCTTGGTTTTCGTGGGGTTTCAAGCTGAGATATGCATTTTATACGATAATCATTGTGAGACTTCTGTCAGAAGTATGCAGAATCATCGAGATCGCACTTTTCGAGCTATTTAATGCGAGAAACACGTTATCTGGTGTTTTCACCACTCCACAGTGCGTATGATGTGCAGAACCGACGATACCCTGGTTTTCGTGTGGTTTCAAGCTCAGATATGCATTTTCTGCGATAATATTGGTGAGAGTTCAGACAGAAGTATGCAGAATCATCTAGATCGATCTTTTCGAGCTATTTAATGCGAAAAAACAAGTTTTCTGGTGTTTTCAACATTCCACAGTGCGTTTGATATGCAGAACCGGCGATATCTTGATTTTCGTGGTGTTTCCAGCTGAGACATGCATTTTCTACGATAATGATGGTGAGACTTCTGTCAGAAGTATGCAGAATCATCGGGATCGCATTTTTCGAGCAATCTAATGCGAGAAACACGTTTTCTGGTGTTTTCACCACTCCACAGTGCGTATGATGTGCAGAACCCACGATATCCTGGTTTTCGTGTGGTTTCAAGCTCAGATATGCATTTTCTGCGATTATATTGGTAAGACTTCAGTCAGAAGTATGCAGAATCATCTAGATCGCTCGTTTCGAGCTATTTAATGCGAAAAAACAAGTTTTCTGGTGTTTTCAACATTCCACAGTGCGTTTGATATGCAGAACCGGCGATATCTTGATTTTCGTGGTGTTTCCAGCTGAGACATGCATTTTCTACGATAATGATGGTGAGACTTCTGTCAGAAGTATGCAGAATCATCGGGATCGCATTTTTCGAGCAATCTAATGCGAGAAACACGTTTTCTGGTCTATTCACCACTCCACAGTACGTTTGACATACAGATTCGGAGATATCTTGGATTCGGTCGGGTTTCAAGCTGAGATATGCATTTTCTACGATAATCTTGGTGAAACTTCTGTCAGAAGTATGCAAAACCTTCGAGAACGCTCCTTTCGAGCTACTTAATGCGAGAAACACGTTTTCTGGTGGTTTCACCACTCCACAGTGCGTTTGATATGCAGAACCGGCGATATCTTGGTTTTCGTCGGGTTTCATGCTGAGACATTCATTTTCGGCGATAATCTTGGTGTTTCATCTATGAGAAGTATGCAGAATCATCGAGAACGTTCTTTTCGAGCAACTTAATACGGGAAACACGTTTTCTGGTGTTTTCTCCACTCCATAGTGCGTTTGAAATGCAGAACCGGCGACATCTTGATTTTCGTGAGGTTTCTAGCTGAGATATGCATTTTCTACGATAATCTTGGTGAGAGTTCTGTCAGAAGTATGCAAAACCTTCGAGAACGCTCCTTTCGAGCTACTTAATGCGAGAAACACGTATTCTGGTGGTTTCACCACTCCACAGTGCGTTTGATATGCAGAACCGGCGATATCTTGGTTTTCGTCGGGTTTCATGCTGAGACATTCATTTTCGGCGATAATCTTGGTGTTTCATCTATGAGAAGTATGCGGAATCATCGAGAACGTTCTCTTCGAGCAACTTAATACGAGAAACACGTATTCTGGTGTTTTCGCCACTCCACAGTACGTTTGATGTGCAGAACCGGAGGTATCTTGGTTTTCGTGAGGTTTCAAGCTGAGATATGCATTTTCTGAAGCAATCTTGGTGAGACTTCTTTCCGAAGTATGCAGAATCATCTAGATCGCTCGGTTCGAGCTATTTAATGCGAGACACACGTTATCTTGTGTATTGACGACTCCACAGTGCGTTTGATATGCAGAACCGGCGATATCTTGGTTTCCGTCGGGTTTCAAGCTGAGACATTCATTTTTGGCGATAATCTTGGTGTTTCATCTATGAGAAGTATGCAGAATCATCGAGAACGTTCTTTTCGAGCAACTTAATACGGGAAACACGTTTTCTGGTGTTTTCTCCTCTCCATAGTGCGTTTGATATGCAGAACCGGCGACATCTTGATTTTCGTGAGGTTTCTAGCTGAGATATGCATTTTCTACGATAATCTTGGTGAGTGTTCTGTCAGAAGTATGCAGAATCATCTAGATCGCTCGTTTCAAGCTATTTAATGCGAGTAACACGTTTTCTGGTGTTTTCACCACTCCACGGTGCGTTTGATATGCAGAACCGGCGACATCTTGATTTTCGTGAGGTTTTCAGCTGATATATGCATTTTCTGCGATAATCTTGGTGAGAGTTCTGTCAGAAGTATGCAGAATCATCGAGATCGCTCTTTTCGAGCAACTTAATACGAGAAACACGTTTTCTGGTGTTTTCGCCACACCACAGTACGTTTGATGTGCAGAACTGGAGATATCTTGGTTTTCGTGAGGTTTCAAGCTGAGATATGCAATTTCTGCGATAATCTTGGTGAGACTTCAGTCAGATGTATGCAGAATCATCTAGATAGCTCGTTTCGAGCTATTTAATGCGAGAAACACGTTTTCTGGTGAATTCACCACTCCACAGTACGTTAGACATGCAGAACCGGAGATATCTTCGTTTCGGTTGGGTTTCAAGCTGAGATATGCATTTTCTGCGATAATATTGGTGAGACTTCAGTCAGAAGTATGCAGAATCATCAAGATCGCTCGTTTCGAGCTATTTAATGCGAAAAAACAAGTTTTCTGGTGTTTCGACCACTCCACAGAGCGTTTGATATGTAGAGCCGCCGATAACTTGGTTATCGTGGGGTTTCCAGCTGAAATATGCATTTTCTGCGATAATCTTGGTGTTTCATCTATGAGAAGTATGCAGAATCATCGAGAACTCTCTTTTCGAGCTAGATGATGCGAGTAACACGTTTTCTGGTGTGTTCACCACTCCACGGTGCGTTTGATATGCAGAACCGGCGATATCTTGATTTTCGTGGTGTTTCCAGCTGAGATATGCATTTTCTGCGATAATCTTGGCGAGACTTCAGTCAGAAGTATGCAGAATCATCTAGATCGATCGTTTCGAGCTATTTAATGCGAGAAACACGTCATCTGGTTGTTTTCACCACTCCATAGTGCGTTTGATATGCAGAACCGGCGACATTTTGATTTTCGTGAGGTTTCTAGCTGAGATATGCATTTTCTGCGATAATATTGGTGAGACTTCAGTCAACAGTATGCAGAATCATCTAGATCGCTCGTTTCGAGCTATTTAATGCGAGAAACACGTTTTCTGGTGAATTCACCACTCCACAGTACGTTAGACATGCAGAACCGGCGATATCTTGATTTTCGTGGTGTTTCCAGCTGAGATATGCATTTTCTGCGATAATCTTGGTGAGTCTTCTGTCAGAAGTATGCAGAATCATCGAGATCCCTCTTTTCGAGCTATTTAATGCGAGAAACACGTTCTCTGGTTGTTTTCACCACTCCACAGTTGGTTTGATATGCAGAACCGCCGATGTTTGGTTTTCGTCGGGTTTCAAGATGAGATATGCATTTTCTACGATAATCTTGGTGAAACATCTGTCCGAAGTATGCAGAAACATCAAGAGCGCACTTTTCGAGCTATTTAATGCGACAAACACGTTTTCTGGGGTTTTCACCACACCACAGTTCGTTGGATGTGCAGAATCGGAAATATCTTGGTTTTCGTGGGGTTTCAAGCTGAGATATGCATTTTCTGCGATAATCTTGGTGACACCTCTGTCCGAAATATGCAGAAACATCGAGATTGCTCTTTTCGACCTATTTAATGCGAGAAACACGTTTTCTGGGGTTTTCACCACACCACAGTTCATTGGATATGCAGAACAGGTGATACCTTGGTTTCCGAGGGGTTTCAAGCTGAGATATGCATTTTCTGCGAAAAACCTGGTGAGACTTCTGTCCGAAGTATGCTGAATCACCGAGATCGCACTTTTCGAGCTAGTTAATGCGAGAAAAACCTTGTCTGGTGTTTGCACCACTCCACAGTGCGTTTGATATGCAGAACCAGCGATATCTTGGCTTTCGTGGGGTTTCAAGCAGAGATATGCATTTTTTACGATAATCTTGGTGAGACTTCTGTCCGAAGTATGCAGAATCATCGAGATCGCTCTGTTCGAGCTATTTATTGCGAGAAACACGTTATCTGGTTTTTTCACCACTCCACAGTTCGTTGGATATGCAGAACAGGTGATATCTTGGTTTTCGAGGGGGTTCAAGCTGAGATATGCATTTTCTGCGATAAACTTGGTGAGACTTCTGTCCGAAGTATGCTGAATCATCGAGATCGCTCTTTTCGAGCTAGTTAATGCGAGAAACACGTTCTCTGGTTGTTTTCACCACTCCACAGTGCGTTTCATATGTAGAACCGGCGACATCTTGATATTCGTGAGGTGTCAAGCTGAGATATGAATTTTCAGCGATAATCTTGGTGAGTCTTCTGTCAGAAGTATGCAGAATCGTCGATATCGCTCTTTTCGAGCTAGTTAATGCGAGGAACACGTTATCTGGCGTTTTCACCACTCAACAGTGCGTATGATATGCAGAACCGACGATATATTGGTTTTCGTGGGGTTTCAAGCTCAGATATGCATTTTCTGCGATAATCTTGGTGAGACCTCTGTCAGAAGGATGCAGGATCATCTAGATCGCTCTTTTTGAGCTATTTAATGCGAAAAAACCAGTTTTCTGGTGTTTTCAACATTCCACAGTGCGTTTGATATGCAGAACCGGCGATATCTTGATTTTCGTGGTGTTTCCAGCTGAGATATGCATTTTCTGTGATAATCTTGGTGAGTGTTCTGTCCGAAGTATGCTGAATCACCGAGATCGCACTTTTCGAGCTAGTTAATGCGAGAAAAACCTTGTCTGGTGTTTGCACCACTCCACAGTGCGTTTGATATGCAGAACCAGCGATATCTTGGCTTTCGTGGGGTTTCAAGCAGAGATATGCATTTTTTACGATAATCTTGGTGAGACTTCTGTCCGAAGTATGCAGAATCATCGAGATCGCTCTGTTCGAGCTATTTATTGCGAGAAACACGTTATCTGATTTTTTCACCACTCCACAGTTCGTTGGATATGCAGAACAGGTGATATCTTGGTTTTCGAGGGGGTTCAAGCTGAGATATGCATTTTCTGCGATAAACTTGGTGAGACTTCTGTCCGAAGTATGCTGAATCATCGAGATCGCTCTTTTCGAGCTAGTTAATGCGAGAAACACGTTCTCTGGTTGTTTTCACCACTCCACAGTGCGTTTCATATGTAGAACCGGCGACATCTTGATATTCGTGAGGTGTCAAGCTGAGATATGAATTTTCAGCGATAATCTTGGTGAGTCTTCTGTCAGAAGTATGCAGAATCGTCGATATCGCTCTTTTCGAGCTAGTTAATGCGAGGAACACGTTATCTGGCGTTTTCACCACTCAACAGTGCGTATGATATGCAGAACCGACGATATATTGGTTTTCGTGGGGTTTCAAGCTCAGATATGCATTTTCTGCGATAATCTTGGTGAGACCTCTGTCAGAAGGATGCAGGATCATCTAGATCGCTCTTTTTGAGCTATTTAATGCGAAAAAACCAGTTTTCTGGTGTTTTCAACATTCCACAGTGCGTTTGATATGCAGAACCGGCGATATCTTGATTTTCGTGGTGTTTCCAGCTGAGATATGCATTTTCTGTGATAATCTTGGTGAGTGTTCTGTCAGAAGTATGCAGAATCATCGGGATCGCTTTTTTCGAGCAATCTAATGCGAGAAACACGTTTTCTGGTTTTTTCACCACTCCACAGTGCGTTTTATATGCAGAACCAGCGATATCTGGGTTTTCGTGCGGTTTCAAGCTGAGATATGCATTTTCTGCGATAATCTTGGTGAGACCTCTGTCCGAAGTATGCTGAAACATCGAGATCGCTCTTTTCGACCTATTTAATGCGAGAAACACGTTATCTGGTGTTTTCACCACTCCACAGTGCGTTTGATATGCAGAACCAGCGAAATCTTGGTTTTCGTGGGGTTTCAAGCTGAGATATGCATTTTATACGACAATCATTGTGAGACTTCTGTCAGAAGTATGCACGATCTTCGAGAACGCTCTTTTCGAGCTTCTTAATGGGAAAAAACAAGTTTTCTGGTGTTTTCACCACTCCACAGTGCGTCTGATATGCAGAACCGGCGATATCTTGGTTTTCGTGGGGTTTCCAGCTGAGATATACTTTTTCTGCGATAATCTTGGTGAGTCTTCTGTCAGATGTATGCAGAATCTTCGAGATCGCTCTATTCGAGCTATTTAATGCGAGAAACACGTTATCTGGTTGTTTTCATCACTTCACATTGCGTTTGATATGCAGAACCAGCGAAATCTTGGTTTTCGTGGGGTTTCAAGCTGAGATATGCATTTTATACGATAATCATTGTGAGACTTCTGTCAGAAGTATGCAGAATCATCGAGATCGCACTTTTCGAGCTATTTAATGCGAGAAACACGTTATCTGGTGTTTTCACCACTCCACAGTGCGTATGATGTGCAGAACCGACGATACCCTGGTTTTCGTGTGGTTTCAAGCTCAGATATGCATTTTCTGCGATAATATTGGTGAGACTTCAGACAGAAGTATGCAGAATCATCTAGATCGATCTTTTCGAGCTATTTAATGCGAAAAAACAAGTTTTCTGGTGTTTTCAACATTCCACAGTGCGTTTGATATGCAGAACCGGCGATATCTTGATTTTCGTGGTGTTTCCAGCTGAGACATGCATTTTCTACGATAATGATGGTGAGACTTCTGTCAGAAGTATGCAGAACCTTCGAGAACGCTCTTGTCGAGCTACTTAATGCGCGAAACAGGTTTTCTGGTGTTTTCACCACTCCACAGTGCGTTTCATATGTAGAACCGGCGACATCTTGATATTCGTGAGGTGTCAAGCTGAGATATGAATTTTCAGCGATAATCTTGGTGAGTCTTCTGTCAGAAGTATGCAGAATCTTCGATATCGCTCTTTTCGAGCTAGTTAATGCGAGAAACACGTTATCTGGCGTTTTCACCACTCAACAGTGCGTATGATGTGCAGAACCCACGATATCCTGGTTTTCGTGTGGTTTCAAGCTCAGATATGCATTTTCTGCGATTATATTGGTAAGACTTCAGTCAGAAGTATGCAGAATCATCTAGATCGCTCGTTTCGAGCTATTTAATGCGAAAAAACAAGTTTTCTGGTGTTTTCAACATTCCACAGTGCGTTTGATATGCAGAACCGGCGATATCTTGATTTTCGTGGTGTTTCCAGCTGAGACATGCATTTTCTACGATAATGATGGTGAGACTTCTGTCAGAAGTATGCAGAATCATCGGGATCGCATTTTTCGAGCAATCTAATGCGAGAAACACATTTTCTGGTCTATTCACCACTCCACAGTACGTTTGACATACAGATTCGGAGATATCTTGGTTTCGGTCGGGTTTCAAGCTGAGATATGCATTTTCTACGATAATCTTGGTGAAACTTCTGTCAGAAGTATGCAAAACCTTCGAGAACGCTCCTTTCGAGCTACTTAATGCGAGAAACACGTTTTCTGGTGGTTTCACCACTCCACAGTGCGTTTGATATGCAGAACCGGCGATATCTTGGTTTTCGTCGGGTTTCATGCTGAGACATTCATTTTCGGCGATAATCTTGGTGTTTCATCTATGAGAAGTATGCAGAATCATCGAGAACGTTCTTTTCGAGCAACTTAATACGGGAAACACGTTTTCTGGTGTTTTCTCCACTCCATAGTGCGTTTGAAATGCAGAACCGGCGACATGTTGATTTTCGTGAGGTTTCTAGCTGAGATATGCATTTTCTACGATAATCTTGGTGAGAGTTCTGTCAGAAGTATGCAAAACCTTCGAGAACGCTCCTTTCGAGCTACTTAATGCGAGAAACACGTATTCTGGTGGTTTCACCACTCCACAGTGCGTTTGATATGCAGAACCGGCGATATCTTGGTTTTCGTCGGGTTTCATGCTGAGACATTCATTTTCGGCGATAATCTTGGTGTTTCATCTATGAGAAGTATGCGGAATCATCGAGAACGTTCTCTTCGAGCAACTTAATACGAGAAACACGTATTCTGGTGTTTTCGCCACTCCACAGTACGTTTGATGTGCAGAACCGGAGGTATCTTGGTTTTCGTGAGGTTTCAAGCTGAGATATGCATTTTCTGAAGCAATCTTGGTGAGACTTCTTTCCGAAGTATGCAGAATCATCTAGATCGCTCGGTTCGAGCTATTTAATGCGAGACACACGTTATCTTGTGTATTGACGACTCCACAGTGCGTTTGATATGCAGAACCGGCGATATCTTGGTTTCCGTCGGGTTTCAAGCTGAGACATTCATTTTTGGCGATAATCTTGGTGTTTCATCTATGAGAAGTATGCAGAATCATCGAGAACGTTCTTTTCGAGCAACTTAATACGGGAAACACGTTTTCTGGTGTTTTCTCCTCTCCATAGTGCGTTTGATATGCAGAACCGGCGACATCTTGATTTTCGTGAGGTTTCTAGCTGAGATATGCATTTTCTGCGATAATATTGGTGAGACTTCAGTCAACAGTATGCAGAATCATCTAGATCGCTCGTTTCGAGCTATTTAATGCGAGAAACACGTTTTCTGGTGTTTTCACCACTCCACGGTGCGTTTGATATGCAGAACCGGCGACATCTTGATTTTCGTGAGGTTTTCAGCTGATATATGCATTTTCTGCGATAATCTTGGTGAGAGTTCTGTCAGAAGTATGCAGAATCATCGAGATCGCTCTTTTCGAGCAACTTAATACGAGAAACACGTTTTCTGGTGTTTTCGCCACACCACAGTACGTTTGATGTGCAGAACTGGAGATATCTTGGTTTTCGTGAGGTTTCAAGCTGAGATATGCAATTTCTGCGATAATCTTGGTGAGACTTCAGTCAGATGTATGCAGAATCATCTAGATAGCTCGTTTCGAGCTATTTAATGCGAGAAACACGTTTTCTGGTGAATTCACCACTCCACAGTACGTTAGACATGCAGAACCGGAGATATCTTCGTTTCGGTTGGGTTTCAAGCTGAGATATGCATTTTCTGCGATAATATTGGTGAGACTTCAGTCAGAAGTATGCAGAATCATCAAGATCGCTCGTTTCGAGCTATTTAATGCGAAAAAACAAGTTTTCTGGTGTTTCGACCACTCCACAGAGCGTTTGATATGTAGAGCCGCCGATAACTTGGTTATCGTGGGGTTTCCAGCTGAAATATGCATTTTCTGCGATAATCTTGGTGTTTCATCTATGAGAAGTATGCAGAATCATCGAGAACTCTCTGTTCGAGCTAGATGATGCGAGTAACACGTTTTCTGGTGTGTTCACCACTCCACGGTGCGTTTGATATGCAGAACCGGCGATATCTTGATTTTCGTGGTGTTTCCAGCTGAGATATGCATTTTCTGCGATAATCTTGGCGAGACTTCAGTCAGAAGTATGCAGAATCATCTAGATCGATCGTTTCGAGCTATTTAATGCGAGAATCACGTCATCTGGTTGTTTTCACCACTCCATAGTGCGTTTGATATGCAGAACCGGCGACATTTTGATTTTCGTGAGGTTTCTAGCTGAGATATGCATTTTCTGCGATAATATTGGTGAGACTTCAGTCAACAGTATGCAGAATCATCTAGATCGCTCGTTTCGAGCTATTTAATGCGAGAAACACGTTTTCTGGTGAATTCACCACTCCACAGTACGTTAGACATGCAGAACCGGCGATATCTTGATTTTCGTGGTGTTTCCAGCTGAGATATGCATTTTCTGCGATAATCTTGGTGAGTCTTCTGTCAGAAGTATGCAGAATCATCGAGATCCCTCTTTTCGAGCTATTTAATGCGAGAAACACGTTCTCTGGTTGTTTTCACCACTCCACAGTTGGTTTGATATGCAGAACCGCCGATGTTTGGTTTTCGTCGGGTTTCAAGATGAGATATGCATTTTCTACGATAATCTTGGTGAAACATCTGTCCGAAGTATGCAGAAACATCAAGAGCGCACTTTTCGAGCTATTTAATGCGAGAAACACGTTTTCTGGGGTTTTCACCACACCACAGTTCATTGGATATGCAGAACAGGTGATACCTTGGTTTCCGAGGGGTTTCAAGCTGAGATATGCATTTTCTGCGAAAAACCTGGTGAGACTTCTGTCCGAAGTATGCTGAATCACCGAGATCGCACTTTTCGAGCTAGTTAATGCGAGAAAAACCTTGTCTGGTGTTTGCACCACTCCACAGTGCGTTTGATATGCAGAACCAGCGATATCTTGGCTTTCGTGGGGTTTCAAGCAGAGATATGCATTTTTTACGATAATCTTGGTGAGACTTCTGTCCGAAGTATGCATAATAATCGAGATGGCTCGTTTGGAGCTATTTAATGCGAGAAACACGTTATCTGGTGTTTTCTCCACTCCACAGTGCGTATGATGTGTAGAACCGACGATATCCTGGTTTTCGTGGGGTTTCAAGCTCAGATATGCATTTTCTGCGATAATCTTGGTGAGACTTCTGTCCGAAGTATGCAGAAACATCGAGAGCGCTCTTTTCGAGCTACCTTATGCGAGAAACACGTTAACTGGTATTCTCACCACTCCACAGTGCGTTGGATATGCAGAACAGGTGATATCTTGGTTTTCGAGGGGGTTCAAGCTGAGATATGCATTTTCTGCGATAAACTTGGTGAGACTTCTGTCCGAAGTATGCTGAATCATCGAGATCGCTCTTTTCGAGCTAGTTAATGCGAGAAACACGTTCTCTGGTTGTTTTCACCACTCCACAGTGCGTTTCATATGTAGAACCGGCGACATCTTGATATTCGTGAGGTGTCAAGCTGAGATATGAATTTTCAGCGATAATCTTGGTGAGTCTTCTGTCAGAAGTATGCAGAATCGTCGATATCGCTCTTTTCGAGCTAGTTAATGCGAGGAACACGTTATCTGGCGTTTTCACCACTCAACAGTGCGTATGATATGCAGAACCGACGATATATTGGTTTTCGTGGGGTTTCAAGCTCAGATATGCATTTTCTGCGATAATCTTGGTGAGACCTCTGTCAGAAGGATGCAGGATCATCTAGATCGCTCTTTTTGAGCTATTTAATGCGAAAAAACCAGTTTTCTGGTGTTTTCAACATTCCACAGTGCGTTTGATATGCAGAACCGGCGATATCTTGATTTTCGTGGTGTTTCCAGCTGAGATATGCATTTTCTGTGATAATCTTGGTGAGTGATCTGTCAGAAGTATGCAGAATCATCGGGATCGCTTTTTTCGAGCAATCTAATGCGAGAAACACGTTTTCTGGTGTTTTCACCACTCCACAGTGCGTTTTATATGCAGAACCAGCGATATCTGGGTTTTCGTGAGGGTTCAAGCTGAGATATGCATTTTCTGCGATAATCTTGGTGAGACTTCTGTGCGAAGTATGCAGAAACATTAAGAGCGCTCTTTTCGAGCTATTTAATGCGAGAAACACGTTTTCTGGGGTTTTCACCACACCACAGTTCGTTGGATGTGCAGAACCGGAGATATCTTGGTTTTCGTGCGGTTTCAAGCTGAGATATGCATTTTCTGCGATAATCTTGGTGAGACCTCTGTCCGAAGTATGCTGAAACATCGAGATCGCTCTTTTCGACCTATTTAATGCGAGAAACACGTTATCTGGTGTTTTCACCACTCCACAGTGCGTTTGATATGCAGAACCAGCGAAATCTTGGTTTTCGTGGGGTTTCAAGCTGAGATATGCATTTTATACGATAATCATTGTGAGACTTCTGTCAGAAGTATGCAGAATCATCGAGATCGCTCTTTTCGAGCTATTTAATGCGAGAAACACGTTATCTGGTGTTTTCACCACTCCACAGTGCGTATGATGTGCAGAACCGACGATACCCTGGTTTTCGTGTGGTTTCAAGCTCAGATATGCATTTTCTGCGATAATATTGGTGAGACTTCAGACAGAAGTATGCAGAATCATCTAGATCGATCTTTTCGAGCTATTTAATGCGAAAAAACAAGTTTTCTGGTGTTTTCAACATTCCACAGTGCGTTTGATATGCAGAACCGGCGATATCTTGATTTTCGTGGTGTTTCCAGCTGAGACATGCATTTTCTACGATAATGATGGTGAGACTTCTGTCAGAAGTATGCAGAACCTTCGAGAACGCTCTTGTCGAGCTACTTAATGCGCGAAACAGGTTTTCTGGTGTTTTCACCACTCCACAGTGCGTTTCATATGTAGAACCGGCGACATCTTGATATTCGTGAGGTGTCAAGCTGAGATATGAATTTTCAGCGATAATCTTGGTGAGTCTTCTGTCAGAAGTATGCAGAATCTTCGATATCGCTCTTTTCGAGCTAGTTAATGCGAGAAACACGTTATCTGGCGTTTTCACCACTCAACAGTGCGTATGATATGCAGAACCGACGATATATTGGTTTTCGTGGGGTTTCAAGCTCAGATATGCATTTTCTGCGATAAGCTTGGTGAGACCTCTGTCAGAAGGATGCAGGATCATCTAGATCGCTCTTTTTGAGCTATTTAATGCGAAAAAACCAGTTTTCTGGTGTTTTCAACATTCCACAGTGCGTTTGATATGCAGAACCGGCGATATCTTGATTTTCGTGGTGTTTCCAGCTGAGATATGCATTTTCTGTAATAATCTTGGTGAGTGTTCTGTCAGAAGTATGCAGAATCATCGGGATCGCATTTTTCGAGCAATCTAATGCGAGAAACACGTTTTCTGGTGTTTTCACCACTCCACAGTGCGTATGATGTGCAGAACCCACGATATCCTGGTTTTCGTGTGGTTTCAAGCTCAGATATGCATTTTCTGCGATTATATTGGTAAGACTTCAGTCAGAAGTATGCAGAATCATCTAGATCGCTCGTTTCGAGCTATTTAATGCGAAAAAACAAGTTTTCTGGGGTTTTCAAAATTCCACAGTGCGTTTGATATGTAGAACCGGCGATATCATGATATTCGTGGTGTTTCCAGCTGCGATATGCATTTTCTGCGATAATCTTGGTGAGTCTTCTGTCAGAAGTATGTAGAATCATCTAGATCGTTCTTTTTGAGATATTTATTGCGAGAAACACGTTTTCTGGTCTATTCACCACTCCACAGTACGTTTGACATACAGATCCGGAGATATCTTGGTTTCGGTCGGGTTTCAAGCTGAGATATGCATTTTCTACGATAATCTTGGTGAAACTTCTGTCAGAAGTATGCAAAACCTTCGAGAACGCTCCTTTCGAGCTACTTAATGCGAGAAACACGTTTTCTGGTTGTTTCACCACTCCACAGTGCGTTTGATATGCAGAACCGGCGATATCTTGGTTTTCGTCGGGTTTCATGCTGAGACATTCATTTTCGGCGATAATCTTGGTGTTTCATCTATGAGAAGTATGCAGAATCATCGAGAACGTTCTTTTCGAGCAACTTAATACGGGAAACACGTTTTCTGGTGTTTTCTCCACTCCATAGTGCGTTTGATGTGCAGAACCGGAGGTATCTTGGTTTTCGTGAGGTTTCAAGCTGAGATATGCATTTTCTGAAGCAATCTTGGTGAGACTTCTTTCCGAAGTATGCAGAATCATCTAGATCGCTCGGTTCGAGCTATTTAATGCGAGAAACACGTTTTCTGGTGAATTCACCACTCCACAGTACGTTAGACATGCAGAACCGGAGATATCTTCGTTTCGGTTGGGTTTCAAGCTGAGATATGCATTTTCTGCGATAATATTGGTGAGACTTCAGTCAGAAGTATGCAGAATCATCAAGATCGCTCGTTTCGAGCTATTTAATGCGAGAAACACGTTTTCTGGTGAATTCACCACTCCACAGTACGTTAGACATGCAGAACCGGAGATATCTTCGTTTCGGTTGGGTTTCAAGCTGAGATATGCAATTTCTGCGATAATCTTGGTGAGACTTCAGTCAGATGTATGCAGAATCATCTAGATAGCTCGTTTCGAGCTATTTAATGCGAGAAACACGTTTTCTGGTGAATTCACCACTCCACAGTGCGTTTGATATGCAGAACCGGCGATATCTTGGTTTTCGTCGGGTTTCATGCTGAGACATTCATTTTCGGCGATAATCTTGGTGTTTCATCTATGAGAAGTATGCAGAATCATCGAGAACGTTCTCTTCGAGCAACTTAATACGAGAAACACGTATTCTGGTGTTTTCGCCACTCCACAGTACGTTTGATGTGCAGAACCGGAGGTATCTTGGTTTTCGTGAGGTTTCAAGCTGAGATATGCATTTTCTGAAGCAATCTTGGTGAGACTTCTTTCCGAAGTATGCAGAATCATCTAGATCGCTCGGTTCGAGCTATTTAATGCGAGAAACACGTTTTCTGGTGAATTCACCACTCCACAGTACGTTAGACATGCAGAACCGGAGATATCTTCGTTTCGGTTGGGTTTCAAGCTGAGATATGCATTTTCTGCGATAATATTGGTGAGACTTCAGTCAGAAGTATGCAGAATCATCAAGATCGCTCGTTTCGAGCTATTTAATGCGAGAAACACGTTTTCTGGTGAATTCACCACTCCACAGTACGTTAGACATGCAGAACCGGAGATATCTTCGTTTCGGTTGGGTTTCAAGCTGAGATATGCAATTTCTGCGATAATCTTGGTGAGACTTCAGTCAGATGTATGCAGAATCATCTAGATAGCTCGTTTCGAGCTATTTAATGCGAGAAACACGTTTTCTGGTGAATTCACCACTCCACAGTACGTTAGACATGCAGAACCGGAGATATCTTCGTTTCGGTTGGGTTTCAAGCTGAGATATGCATTTTCTGCGATAATATTGGTGAGACTTCAGTCAGAAGTATGCAGAATCATCAAGATCGCTCGTTTCGAGCTATTTAATGCGAAAAAACAAGTTTTCTGGTGTTTCGACCACTCCACAGTGCGTTTGATATGTAGAGCCGCCGATAACTTGTTTATCGTGGGGTTTCCAGCTGAAATATGCATTTTCTGCGATAATCTTGGTGTTTCATCTATGAGAAGTATGCAGAATCATCGAGAACTCTCTTTTCGAGCTAGATGATGCGAGTAACACGTTTTCTGGTGTGTTCACCACTCCACGGTGCGTTTGATATGCAGAACCGGCGACATCTTGATTTTCGTGAGGTTTCTAGCTGAGATATGCATTTTCTACGATAATCTTGGTGAGAGTTCTGTCAGAAGTATGCAAAACCTTCGAGAACGCTCCTTTCGAGCTACTTAATGCGAGAAACACGTTTTCTGGTGGTTTCACCACTCCACAGTGCGTTTGATATGCAGAACCGGCGATATCTTGGTTTTCGTCGGGTTTCATGCTGAGACATTCATTTTCGGCGATAATCTTGGTGTTTCATCTATGAGAAGTATGCAGAATCATCGAGAACGTTCTCTTCGAGCAACTTAATACGAGAAACACGTATTCTGGTGTTTTCGCCACTCCACAGTACGTTTGATGTGCAGAACCGGAGGTATCTTGGTTTTCGTGAGGTTTCAAGCTGAGATATGCATTTTCTGAAGCAATCTTGGTGAGACTTCTTTCCGAAGTATGCAGAATCATCTAGATCGCTCGGTTCGAGCTATTTAATGCGAGAAACACGTTTTCTGGTGAATTCACCACTCCACAGTACGTTAGACATGCAGAACCGGAGATATCTTCGTTTCGGTTGGGTTTCAAGCTGAGATATGCATTTTCTGCGATAATATTGGTGAGACTTCAGTCAGAAGTATGCAGAATCATCAAGATCGCTCGTTTCGAGCTATTTAATGCGAGAAACACGTTTTCTGGTGAATTCACCACTCCACAGTACGTTAGACATGCAGAACCGGAGATATCTTCGTTTCGGTTGGGTTTCAAGCTGAGATATGCAATTTCTGCGATAATCTTGGTGAGACTTCAGTCAGATGTATGCAGAATCATCTAGATAGCTCGTTTCGAGCTATTTAATGCGAGAAACACGTTTTCTGGTGAATTCACCACTCCACAGTACGTTAGACATGCAGAACCGGAGATATCTTCGTTTCGGTTGGGTTTCAAGCTGAGATATGCATTTTCTGCGATAATATTGGTGAGACTTCAGTCAGAAGTATGCAGAATCATCAAGATCGCTCGTTTCGAGCTATTTAATGCGAAAAAACAAGTTTTCTGGTGTTTCGACCACTCCACAGTGCGTTTGATATGTAGAGCCGCCGATAACTTGTTTATCGTGGGGTTTCCAGCTGAAATATGCATTTTCTGCGATAATCTTGGTGTTTCATCTATGAGAAGTATGCAGAATCATCGAGAACTCTCTTTTCGAGCTAGATGATGCGAGTAACACGTTTTCTGGTGTGTTCACCACTCCACGGTGCGTTTGATATGCAGAACCGGCGACATCTTGATTTTCGTGAGGTTTCTAGCTGAGATATGCATTTTCTACGATAATCTTGGTGAGAGTTCTGTCAGAAGTATGCAAAACCTTCGAGAACGCTCCTTTCGAGCTACTTAATGCGAGAAACACGTTTTCTGGTGGTTTCACCACTCCACAGTGCGTTTGATATGCAGAACCGGCGATATCTTGGTTTTCGTCGGGTTTCATGCTGAGACATTCATTTTCGGCGATAATCTTGGTGTTTCATCTATGAGAAGTATGCAGAATCATCGAGAACGTTCTCTTCGAGCAACTTAATACGAGAAACACGTATTCTGGTGTTTTCGCCACTCCACAGTACGTTTGATGTGCAGAACCGGAGGTATCTTGGTTTTCGTGAGGTTTCAAGCTGAGATATGCATTTTCTGAAGCAATCTTGGTGAGACTTCTTTCCGAAGTATGCAGAATCATCTAGATCGCTCGGTTCGAGCTATTTAATGCGAGAAACACGTTTTCTGGTGAATTCACCACTCCACAGTACGTTAGACATGCAGAACCGGAGATATCTTCGTTTCGGTTGGGTTTCAAGCTGAGATATGCATTTTCTGCGATAATATTGGTGAGACTTCAGTCAGAAGTATGCAGAATCATCAAGATCGCTCGTTTCGAGCTATTTAATGCGAGAAACACGTTTTCTGGTGAATTCACCACTCCACAGTACGTTAGACATGCAGAACCGGAGATATCTTCGTTTCGGTTGGGTTTCAAGCTGAGATATGCAATTTCTGCGATAAACTTGGTGAGACTTCAGTCAGATGTATGCAGAATCATCTAGATAGCTCGTTTCGAGCTATTTAATGCGAGAAACACGTTTTCTGGTGAATTCACCACTCCACAGTACGTTAGACATGCAGAACCGGAGATATCTTCGTTTCGGTTGGGTTTCAAGCTGAGATATGCATTTTCTGCGATAATATTGGTGAGACTTCAGTCAGAAGTATGCAGAATCATCAAGATCGCTCGTTTCGAGCTATTTAATGCGAAAAAACAAGTTTTCTGGTGTTTCGACCACTCCACAGTGCGTTTGATATGTAGAGCCGCCGATAACTTGTTTATCGTGGGGTTTCCAGCTGAAATATGCATTTTCTGCGATAATCTTGGTGTTTCATCTATGAGAAGTATGCAGAATCATCGAGAACTCTCTTTTCGAGCTAGATGATGCGAGTAACACGTTTTCTGGTGTGTTCACCACTCCACGGTGCGTTTGATATGCAGAACCGGCGATATCTTGATTTTCGTGGTGTTTCCAGCTGAGATATGCATTTTCTGCGATAATCTTGGTGAGTCTTCTGTCAGAAGTATGCAGAATCATCGAGATCCCTCTTTTCGAGCTATTTAATGCGAGAAACACGTTCTCTGGTTGTTTTCACCACTCCACAGTTGGTTTGATATGCAGAACCGCCGATGTTTGGTTTTCGTCGGGTTTCAAGATGAGATATGCATTTTCTACGATAATCTTGGTGAAACATCTATCCGAAGTATGCAGAAACATCAAGAGCGCACTTTTCGAGCTATTTAATGCGACAAACACGTTTTCTGGGGTTTTCACCACACCACAGTTCGTTGGATGTGCAGAATCGGAAATATCTTGGTTTTCGTGGGGTTTCAAGCTGAGATATGCATTTTCTGCGATAATCTTGGTGAGACCTCTGTCCGAAATATGCAGAAACATCGAGATTGCTCTTTTCGACCTATTTAATGCGAGAAACACGTTATCTGGTGTTTTCACCACTCCACAGTGCGTTTGATATTCAGAACCAGCGAAATCTTGGTTTTCGTGGGGTTTCAAGCTGAGATATGCATTTTTTACGATAATCACGGTGAGACTTCTGTGCGAAGTATGCAGAATCATCGAGATCGCACTTTTCGAGCTATTTAATGCGAGAAACACGTTTTCTGGGGTTTTCACCACACCACAGTTCATTGGATATGCAGAACAGGTGATACCTTGGTTTCCGAGGGGTTTCAAGCTGAGATATGCATTTTCTGCGAAAAACCTGGTGAGACTTCTGTCCGAAGTATGCTGAATCACCGAGATCGCACTTTTCGAGCTAGTTAATGCGAGAAAAACCTTGTCTGGTGTTTTCACCACTCCACAGTGCGTTTGATATGCAGAACCAGCGATATCTTGGCTTTCGTGGGGTTTCAAGCAGAGATATGCATTTTTTACGATAATCTTGGTGAGACTTCTGTCCGAAGTATGCAGAATCATCGAGATCGCTCTGTTCGAGCTATTTATTGCGAGAAACACGTTATCTGGTTTTTTCACCACTCCACAGTTCGTTGGATATGCAGAACAGGTGATATCTTGGTTTTCGAGGGGGTTCAAGCTGAGATATGCATTTTCTGCGATAAACTTGGTGAGACTTCTGTCCGAAGTATGCTGAATCATCGAGATCGCTCTTTTCGAGCTAGTTAATGCGAGAAACACGTTCTCTGGTTGTTTTCACCACTCCTCAGTGCGTTTCATATGTAGAACCGGCGACATCTTGATATTCGTGCGGTGTCAAGCTGAGATATGAATTTTCAGCGATAATCTTGGTGAGTCTTCTGTCAGAAGTATGCAGAATCTTCGATATCGCTCTTTTCGAGCTAGTTAATGCGAGGAACACGTTATCTGGCGTTTTCACCACTCAACAGTGCGTATGATATGCAGAACCGACGATATATTGGTTTTCGTGGGGTTTCAAGATCAGATATGCATTTTCTGCGATAATCTTGGTGAGACCTCTGTCAGAAGGATCCAGGATCATCTAGATCGCTCTTTTTGAGCTATTTAATGCGAAAAAACCAGTTTTCTGGTGATTTCAACATTCCACAGTGCGTTTGATATGCAGAACCGGCGATATCTTGATTTTCGTGGTGTTTCCAGCTGAGATATGCATTTTCTGTGATAATCTTGGTGAGTGTTCTGTCAGAAGTATGCAGAATCATCGGGATCGCTTTTTTCGAGCAATCTAATGCGAGAAACACGTTTTCTGGTGTTTTCACCACTCCACAGTGCGTTTTATATGCAGAACCAGCGATATCTGGGTTTTAGTGAGGGTTCAAGCTGAGATATGCATTTTCTGCGATAATCTTGGTGAGACTTCTGTGCGAAGTATGCAGAATCTTCGATATCGCTCTTTTCGAGCTAGTTAATGCGAGGAACACGTTATCTGGCGTTTTCACCACTCAACAGTGCGTTTGATATGCAGAACCGGCGATATCTTGATTTTCGTGGTGTTTCCAGCTGAGATATGCATTTTCTGCGATAATCTTGGCGAGACTTCAGTCAGAAGTATGCAGAATCATCTAGATCGATCGTTTCGAGCTATTTAATGCGAGAAACACGTCATCTGGTTGTTTTCACCACTCCATAGTGCGTTTGATATGCAGAACCGGCGACATTTTGATTTTCGTGAGGTTTCTAGCTGAGATATGCATTTTCTGCGATAATATTGGTGAGACTTCAGTCAACAGTATGCAGAATCATCTAGATCGCTCGTTTCGAGCTATTTAATGCGAGAAACACGTTTTCTGGTGAATTCACCACTCCACAGTACGTTAGACATGCAGAACCGGAGATATCTTCGTTTCGGTCGGGTTTCAAGCTGAGATATGCATTTTCTGCGATAATCTTGGTGAGTGTTCTGTCAGAAGTATGCAGAATCATCTAGATCGCTCGTTTCGAGCTATTTAATGCGACAAAAAGTTATCTGGTGTTTTCGGCACTCCACAGTGCGTTTGATATGCAGAACCAGCGATATCTTGGTTTTCGTGGGGTTTCAAGCTGAGATATGCATTTTTTACGATAATCTTGGTGAGACTTCAGTCAGAAGTATGCAGAATCATCTAGATCGCTCTTTTCGAGCTATTTAATGCGAGTAACACGTTTTCGGGTGTTTTCAACATTCCACAGTGCGTTTGATATGCAGAACCGGCGATATCTTGATTTTCGTGGTGTTTCCAGCTGAGATATGCATTTTCTGCGATAATCTTGGTGAGTCTTCTGTCAGAAGTATGCAGAATCATCGAGATCCCTCTTTTCGAGCTATTTAATGCGAGAAACACGTTCTCTGGTTGTTTTCACCACTCCACAGTTGGTTTGATATGCAGAACCGCCGATGTTTGGTTTTCGTCGGGTTTCAAGATGAGATATGCATTTTCTACGATAATCTTGGTGAAACATCTGTCCGAAGTATGCAGAAACCTCAAGAGCGCACTTTTCGAGCTATTTAATGCGACAATCACGTTTTCTGGGGTTTTCACCACACCACAGTTCGTTGGATGTGCAGAATCGGAAATATCTTGGTTTTCGTGGGGTTTCAAGCTGAGATATGCATTTTCTGCGATAATCTTGGTAAGACCTCTGTCCGAAGTATGCAGAAACATCGAGATTGCTCTTTTCGACCTATTTAATGCGAGAAACACGTTATCTGGTGTTTTCACCACTCCACAGTGCGTTTGATATTCAGAACCAGCGAAATCTTGGTTTTCGTGGGGTTTCAAGCTGAGAAATGCATTTTTTACGATAATCACGGTGAGAGTTCTGTGCGAAGTATGCAGAATCATCGAGATCGCACTTTTCGAGCTATTTAATGCGAGAAACACGTTTTCTGGGGTTTTCACCACACCACAGTTCATTGGATATGCAGAACAGGTGATACCTTGGTTTCCGAGGGGTTTCAAGCTGAGATATGCATTTTCTGCAAAAAACCTGGTGAGACTTCTGTCCGAAGTATGCTGAATCATCGAGATCGCACTTTTCGAGCTAGTTAATGCGAGAAAAACCTTGTCTGGTGTTTTCACCACTCCACAGTGCGTTTGATATGCAGAACCAGCGATATCTTGGCTTTCGTGGGGTTTCAAGCAGAGATATGCATTTTTTACGATAATCTTGGTGAGACTTCTGTCCGTAGTATGCAGAATCATCGAGATCGCTCTGTTCGAGCTATTTAATGCGAGAAACACGTTATCTGGTTTTTTCACCACTCCACAGTTCGTTGGATATGCAGAACAGGTGATATCTTGGTTTTCGAGGGGGTTCAAGCTGAGATATGCATTTTCTGCGATAAACTTGGTGAGACTTCTGTCCGAAGTATGCTGAATCATCGAGATCGCTCTTTTCGAGCTAGTTAATGCGAGAAACACGTTCTCTGGTTGTTTTCACCACTCCACAGTGCGTTTCATATGTAGAACCGGCGACATCTTGATATTCGTGAGGTGTCAAGCTGAGATATGAATTTTCAGCGATAATCTTGGTGAGTCTTCTGTCAGAAGTATGCAGAATCTTCGATATCGCTCTTTTCGAGCTAGTTAATGCGAGGAACACGTTATCTGGCGTTTTCACCACTCAACAGTGCGTATGATATGCAGAACCGACGATATATTGGTTTTCGTGGGGTTTCAAGCTCAGATATGCATTTTCTGCGATAATATTGGTGAGACTTCTGTCCGAAGTATGCAGAGTCATCGAGAACGTACTTATCGAGCTATTTAATGCGAGAAACACGTTTTCTGGGGTTTTCACCTCTCCACAGTTCGTTTGATATGCAGAACCGGCGATGTTTGGTTTTCGTCGGGTTTCAAGTTGAGATATGCATTTTCTACGATAATCTTGGTGAAACATCTGTCCGATGTATGCAGAAACATTAAGAGCGCTCTTTTCGAGCTATTTAATGCGAGAAACACGTTTTCTGGGGTTTTCACCACACCACAGTTCGTTGGATGTGCAGAACCGGAGATATCTTGGTTTTCGTGCGGTTTCAAGCTGAGATATGCATTTTCTGCGATAATCTTGGTGAGACCTCTGTCCGAAGTATGCTGAAACATCGAGATCGCTCTTTTCGACCTATTTAATGCGAGAAACACGTTATCTGGTGTTTTCACCACTCCACAGTGCGTTTGATATGCAGAACCAGCGAAATCTTGGTTTTCGTGGGGTTTCAAGCTGAGATATGCATTTTATACGATAATCATTGTGAGACTTCTGTCAGAAGTATGCAGAATCATCGAGATCGCACTTTTCGAGCTATTTAATGCGAGAAACACGTTTTCTGGTGTTTTCACCACTCCACAGTGCGTTTTATATGCAGAACCAGCGATATCTGGGTTCTCGTGAGGTTTCAAGCTGAGATATGCATTTTCTGCGATAATCTTGGTGAGTGTTCTGTCAGAAGTATGCAGAATCATCTAGATCGCTCGTTTCAAGCTATTTAATGCGAGTAACACGTTTTCTGGTGTTTTCACCACTCCACGGTGCGTTTGATATGCAGAACCGGCGACATCTTGATTTTCGTGAGGTTTTCAGCTGATATATGCATTTTCTGCGATAATCTTGGTGAGAGTTCTGTCAGAAGTATGCAGAATCATCGAGATCGCACTTTTCGAGCTATTTAATGCGAGAAACACGTTTTCTGGGGTTTTCACCACACCACAGTTCATTGGATATGCAGAACAGGTGATACCTTGGTTTCCGAGGGGTTTCAAGCTGAGATATGCATTTTCTGCGAAAAACCTGGTGAGACTTCTGTCCGAAGTATGCTGAATCACCGAGATCGCACTTTTCGAGCTAGTTAATGCGAGAAAAACCTTGTCTGGTGTTTTCACCACTCCACAGTGCGTTTGATATGCAGAACCAGCGATATCTTGGCTTTCGTGGGGTTTCAAGCAGAGATATGCATTTTTTACGATAATCTTGGTGAGACTTCTGTCCGAAGTATGCAGAATCATCGAGATCGCTCTGTTCGAGCTATTTATTGCGAGAAACACGTTATCTGGTTTTTTCACCACTCCACAGTTCGTTGGATATGCAGAACAGGTGATATCTTGGTTTTCGAGGGGGTTCAAGCTGAGATATGCATTTTCTGCGATAAACTTGGTGAGACTTCTGTCCGAAGTATGCTGAATCATCGAGATCGCTCTTTTCGAGCTAGTTAATGCGAGAAACACGTTCTCTGGTTGTTTTCACCACTCCTCAGTGCGTTTCATATGTAGAACCGGCGACATCTTGATATTCGTGCGGTGTCAAGCTGAGATATGAATTTTCAGCGATAATCTTGGTGAGTCTTCTGTCAGAAGTATGCAGAATCTTCGATATCGCTCTTTTCGAGCTAGTTAATGCGAGGAACACGTTATCTGGCGTTTTCACCACTCAACAGTGCGTATGATATGCAGAACCGACGATATATTGGTTTTCGTGGGGTTTCAAGATCAGATATGCATTTTCTGCGATAATCTTGGTGAGACCTCTGTCAGAAGGATCCAGGATCATCTAGATCGCTCTTTTTGAGCTATTTAATGCGAAAAAACCAGTTTTCTGGTGATTTCAACATTCCACAGTGCGTTTGATATGCAGAACCGGCGATATCTTGATTTTCGTGGTGTTTCCAGCTGAGATATGCATTTTCTGTGATAATCTTGGTGAGTGTTCTGTCAGAAGTATGCAGAATCATCGGGATCGCTTTTTTCGAGCAATCTAATGCGAGAAACACGTTTTCTGGTGTTTTCACCACTCCACAGTGCGTTTTATATGCAGAACCAGCGATATCTGGGTTTTAGTGAGGGTTCAAGCTGAGATATGCATTTTCTGCGATAATCTTGGTGAGACTTCTGTGCGAAGTATGCAGAATCTTCGATATCGCTCTTTTCGAGCTAGTTAATGCGAGGAACACGTTATCTGGCGTTTTCACCACTCAACAGTGCGTTTGATATGCAGAACCGGCGATATCTTGATTTTCGTGGTGTTTCCAGCTGAGATATGCATTTTCTGCGATAATCTTGGCGAGACTTCAGTCAGAAGTATGCAGAATCATCTAGATCGATCGTTTCGAGCTATTTAATGCGAGAAACACGTCATCTGGTTGTTTTCACCACTCCATAGTGCGTTTGATATGCAGAACCGGCGACATTTTGATTTTCGTGAGGTTTCTAGCTGAGATATGCATTTTCTGCGATAATATTGGTGAGACTTCAGTCAACAGTATGCAGAATCATCTAGATCGCTCGTTTCGAGCTATTTAATGCGAGAAACACGTTTTCTGGTGAATTCACCACTCCACAGTACGTTAGACATGCAGAACCGGAGATATCTTCGTTTCGGTCGGGTTTCAAGCTGAGATATGCATTTTCTGCGATAATCTTGGTGAGTGTTCTGTCAGAAGTATGCAGAATCATCTAGATCGCTCGTTTCGAGCTATTTAATGCGACAAAAAGTTATCTGGTGTTTTCGGCACTCCACAGTGCGTTTGATATGCAGAACCAGCGATATCTTGGTTTTCGTGGGGTTTCAAGCTGAGATATGCATTTTTTACGATAATCTTGGTGAGACTTCAGTCAGAAGTATGCAGAATCATCTAGATCGCTCTTTTCGAGCTATTTAATGCGAAAAAACAAGTTTTCGGGTGTTTTCAACATTCCACAGTGCGTTTGATATGCAGAACCGGCGATATCTTGATTTTCGTGGTGTTTCCAGCTGAGATATGCATTTTCTGCGATAATCTTGGTGAGTCTTCTGTCAGAAGTATGCAGAATCATCGAGATCCCTCTTTTCGAGCTATTTAATGCGAGAAACACGTTCTCTGGTTGTTTTCACCACTCCACAGTTGGTTTGATATGCAGAACCGCCGATGTTTGGTTTTCGTCGGGTTTCAAGATGAGATATGCATTTTCTACGATAATCTTGGTGAAACATCTGTCCGAAGTATGCAGAAACCTCAAGAGCGCACTTTTCGAGCTATTTAATGCGACAATCACGTTTTCTGGGGTTTTCACCACACCACAGTTCGTTGGATGTGCAGAATCGGAAATATCTTGGTTTTCGTGGGGTTTCAAGCTGAGATATGCATTTTCTGCGATAATCTTGGTAAGACCTCTGTCCGAAGTATGCAGAAACATCGAGATTGCTCTTTTCGACCTATTTAATGCGAGAAACACGTTATCTGGTGTTTTCACCACTCCACAGTGCGTTTGATATTCAGAACCAGCGAAATCTTGGTTTTCGTGGGGTTTCAAGCTGAGAAATGCATTTTTTACGATAATCACGGTGAGAGTTCTGTGCGAAGTATGCAGAATCATCGAGATCGCACTTTTCGAGCTATTTAATGCGAGAAACACGTTTTCTGGGGTTTTCACCACACCACAGTTCATTGGATATGCAGAACAGGTGATACCTTGGTTTCCGAGGGGTTTCAAGCTGAGATATGCATTTTCTGCAAAAAACCTGGTGAGACTTCTGTCCGAAGTATGCTGAATCATCGAGATCGCACTTTTCGAGCTAGTTAATGCGAGAAAAACCTTGTCTGGTGTTTTCACCACTCCACAGTGCGTTTGATATGCAGAACCAGCGATATCTTGGCTTTCGTGGGGTTTCAAGCAGAGATATGCATTTTTTACGATAATCTTGGTGAGACTTCTGTCCGTAGTATGCAGAATCATCGAGATCGCTCTGTTCGAGCTATTTAATGCGAGAAACACGTTATCTGGTTTTTTCACCACTCCACAGTTCGTTGGATATGCAGAACAGGTGATATCTTGGTTTTCGAGGGGGTTCAAGCTGAGATATGCATTTTCTGCGATAAACTTGGTGAGACTTCTGTCCGAAGTATGCTGAATCATCGAGATCGCTCTTTTCGAGCTAGTTAATGCGAGAAACACGTTCTCTGGTTGTTTTCACCACTCCACAGTGCGTTTCATATGTAGAACCGGCGACATCTTGATATTCGTGAGGTGTCAAGCTGAGATATGAATTTTCAGCGATAATCTTGGTGAGTCTTCTGTCAGAAGTATGCAGAATCTTCGATATCGCTCTTTTCGAGCTAGTTAATGCGAGGAACACGTTATCTGGCGTTTTCACCACTCAACAGTGCGTATGATATGCAGAACCGACGATATATTGGTTTTCGTGGGGTTTCAAGCTCAGATATGCATTTTCTGCGATAATATTGGTGAGACTTCTGTCCGAAGTATGCAGAGTCATCGAGAACGTACTTATCGAGCTATTTAATGCGAGAAACACGTTTTCTGGGGTTTTCACCTCTCCACAGTTCGTTTGATATGCAGAACCGGCGATGTTTGGTTTTCGTCGGGTTTCAAGTTGAGATATGCATTTTCTACGATAATCTTGGTGAAACATCTGTCCGATGTATGCAGAAACATTAAGAGCGCTCTTTTCGAGCTATTTAATGCGAGAAACACGTTTTCTGGGGTTTTCACCACACCACAGTTCGTTGGATGTGCAGAACCGGAGATATCTTGGTTTTCGTGCGGTTTCAAGCTGAGATATGCATTTTCTGCGATAATCTTGGTGAGACCTCTGTCCGAAGTATGCTGAAACATCGAGATCGCTCTTTTCGACCTATTTAATGCGAGAAACACGTTATCTGGTGTTTTCACCACTCCACAGTGCGTTTGATATGCAGAACCAGCGAAATCTTGGTTTTCGTGGGGTTTCAAGCTGAGATATGCATTTTATACGATAATCATTGTGAGACTTCTGTCAGAAGTATGCAGAATCATCGAGATCGCACTTTTCGAGCTATTTAATGCGAGAAACACGTTTTCTGGTGTTTTCACCACTCCACAGTGCGTTTTATATGCAGAACCAGCGATATCTGGGTTCTCGTGAGGTTTCAAGCTGAGATATGCATTTTCTGCGATAATCTTGGTGAGTGTTCTGTCAGAAGTATGCAGAATCATCTAGATCGCTCGTTTCAAGCTATTTAATGCGAGTAACACGTTTTCTGGTGTTTTCACCACTCCACGGTGCGTTTGATATGCAGAACCGGCGACATCTTGATTTTCGTGAGGTTTTCAGCTGATATATGCATTTTCTGCGATAATCTTGGTGAGAGTTCTGTCAGAAGTATGCAGAATCATCGAGATCGCTCTTTTCGAGCAACTTAATACGAGAAACACGTTTTCTGGTGTTTTCGCCACACCACAGTACGTTTGATGTGCAGAACTGGAGATATCTTGGTTTTCGTGAGGTTTCAAGCTGAGATATGCAATTTCTGCGATAATCTTGGTGAGACTTCAGTCAGAAGTATGCAGAATCATCTAGATAGCTCGTTTCGAGCTATTTAATGCGAGAAACTCGTTTTCTGGTGAATTCACCACTCCACAGTACGTTAGACATGCAGAACCGGAGATATCTTCGTTTCGGTTGGGTTTCAAGCTGAGATATGCATTTTCTGCGATAATATTGGTGAGACTTCAGTCAGATGTATGCAGAATCATCTAGATCGCTCGTTTCGAGCTATTTAATGCGAAAAAACAAGTTTTCTGGTGTTTCGACCACTCCACAGTGCGTTTGATATGTAGAGCCGCCGATAACTTGGTTATCGTGGGGTTTCCAGCTGAAATATGCATTTTCTGCGATAATCTTGGTGTTTCATCTATGAGAAGTATGCAGATTCATCGAGAACTATCGTTTCGAGCTAGATGATGCGAGTAACACGTTTTCTGGTGTGTTCACCACTCCACAGTGCGTTTGATATGCAGAACCGGCGATATCTTGATTTTCGTGGTGTTTCCAGCTGAGATATGCATTTTCTGCGATAACCTTGGCGAGACTTCAGTCAGAAGTATGCAGAATCATCAAGATCGCTCGTTTCGAGCTATTTAATGCGAAAAAACAAGTTTTCTGGTGTTTCGACCACTCCACAGTGCGTTTGATATGTAGAGCCGCCGATAACTTGTTTATCGTGGGGTTTCCAGCTGAAATATGCATTTTCTGCGATAATCTTGGTGTTTCATCTATGAGAAGTATGCAGAATCATCGAGAACTCTCTTTTCGAGCTAGATGATGCGAGTAACACGTTTTCTGGTGTGTTCACCACTCCACGGTGCGTTTGATATGCAGAACCGGCGACATCTTGATTTTCGTGAGGTTTCTAGCTGAGATATGCATTTTCTACGATAATCTTGGTGAGAGTTCTGTCAGAAGTATGCAAAACCTTCGAGAACGCTCCTTTCGAGCTACTTAATGCGAGAAACACGTTTTCTGGTGGTTTCACCACTCCACAGTGCGTTTGATATACAGAACCGGCGATATCTTAGTTTTCGTCGGGTTTCATGCTGAGACATTCATTTTCGGCGATAATCTTGGTGTTTCATCTATGAGAAGTATGCAGAATCATCGAGAACGTTCTCTTCGAGCAACTTAATACGAGAAACACGTATTCTGGTGTTTTCGCCACTCCACAGTACGTTTGATGTGCAGAACCGGAGGTATCTTGGTTTTCGTGAGGTTTCAAGCTGAGATATGCATTTTCTGAAGCAATCTTGGTGAGACTTCTTTCCGAAGTATGCAGAATCATCTAGATCGCTCGGTTCGAGCTATTTAATGCGAGAAACACGTTTTCTGGTGAATTCACCACTCCACAGTACGTTAGACATGCAGAACCGGAGATATCTTCGTTTCGGTTGGGTTTCAAGCTGAGATATGCATTTTCTGCGATAATATTGGTGAGACTTCAGTCAACAGTATGCAGAATCATCTAGATCGCTCGTTTCGAGCTATTTAATGCGAGAAACACGTTTTCTGGTGAATTCACCACTCCACAGTACGTTAGACATGCAGAACCGGAGATATCTTCGTTTCGGTCGGGTTTCAAGCTGAGATATGCATTTTCTGCGATAATCTTGGTGAGTGTTCTGTCAGAAGTATGCAGAATCATCTAGATCGCTCGTTTCGAGCTATTTAATGCGACAAAAAGTTATCTGGTGTTTTCGGCACACCACAGTTCATTGGATATGCAGAACAGGTGATACCTTGGTTTCCGAGGGGTTTCAAGCTGAGATATGCATTTTCTGCGAAAAACCTGGTGAGACTTCTGTCCGAAGTATGCTGAATCATCGAGATCGCACTTTTCGAGCTAGTTAATGCGAGAAAAACCTTGTCTGGTGTTTTCACCACTCCACAGTGCGTTTGATATGCAGAACCAGCGATATCTTGGCTTTCGTGGGGTTTCAAGCAGAGATATGCATTTTTTACGATAATCTTGGTGAGACTTCTGTCCGTAGTATGCAGAATCATCGAGATCGCTCTGTTCGAGCTATTTAATGCGAGAAACACGTTATCTGGTTTTTTCACCACTCCACAGTTCGTTGGATATGCAGAACAGGTGATATCTTGGTTTTCGAGGGGGTTCAAGCTGAGATATGCATTTTCTGCGATAAACTTGGTGAGACTTCTGTCCGAAGTATGCTGAATCATCGAGATCGCTCTTTTCGAGCTAGTTAATGCGAGAAACACGTTCTCTGGTTGTTTTCACCACTCCACAGTGCGTTTCATATGTAGAACCGGCGACATCTTGATATTCGTGAGGTGTCAAGCTGAGATATGAATTTTCAGCGATAATCTTGGTGAGTCTTCTGTCAGAAGTAAGCAGAATCTTCGATATCGCTCTTTTCGAGCTAGTTAATGCGAGGAACACGTTATCTGGCGTTTTCACCACTCAACAGTGCGTATGATATGCAGAACCGACGATATATTGGTTTTCGTGGGGTTTCAAGCTCAGATATGCATTTTCTGCGATAATATTGGTGAGACTTCTGTCCGAAGTATGCAGAGTCATCGAGAACGTACTTATCGAGCTATTTAATGCGAGAAACACGTTTTCTGGGGTTTTCACCTCTCCACAGTTCGTTTGATATGCAGAACCGGCGATGTTTGGTTTTCGTCGGGTTTCAAGTTGAGATATGCATTTTCTACGATAATCTTGGTGAAACATCTGTCCGATGTATGCAGAAACATTAAGAGCGCTCTTTTCGAGCTATTTAATGCGAGAAACACGTTTTCTGGGGTTTTCACCACACCACAGTTCGTTGGATGTGCAGAACCGGAGATATCTTGGTTTTCGTGCGGTTTCAAGCTGAGATATGCATTTTCTGCGATAATCTTGGTGAGACCTCTGTCCGAAGTATGCTGAAACATCGAGATCGCTCTTTTCGACCTATTTAATGCGAGAAACACGTTATCTGGTGTTTTCACCACTCCACAGTGCGTTTGATATGCAGAACCAGCGAAATCTTGGTTTTCGTGGGGTTTCAAGCTGAGATATGCATTTTATACGATAATCATTGTGAGACTTCTGTCAGAAGTATGCAGAATCATCGAGATCGCACTTTTCGAGCTATTTAATGCGAGAAACACGTTTTCTGGTGTTTTCACCACTCCACAGTGCGTTTTATATGCAGAACCAGCGATATCTGGGTTTTCGTGAGGTTTCAAGCTGAGATATGCATTTTCTGCGATAACCTTGGTGAGACTTCTGTGCGAAGTATGCTTAATCATCGAGATCGCTCGTTTCGAGCTATTTAATGCGAGAAACACGTTATCTGGTGTTTTCACCACTCCACAGTGCGTATGATGTGCAGAACCGACGATATCCTGGTTTTCGTGTGGTTTCAAGCTCAGATATGCATTTTCTGCGATAATGATGGTGAGACTTCTGTCAGAAGTATGCAGAACCTTCGAGAACGCTCTTGTCGAGCTACTTAATGCGCGAAACAAGTTGTCTGGTGTTTTCAACATTCCACAGTGCGTTTGATATGCAGAACCGGCGATATCTTGATTTTCGTGGTGTTTCCAGCTGAGACATGCATTTTATACGATAATCATTGTGAGACTTCTGTCAGAAGTATGCAGAATCATCGAGATCGCACTTTTCGAGCTATTTAATGCGAGAAACACGTTTTCTGGGGTTTTCACCTCTCCACAGTTCGTTTGATATGCAGAACCGGCGATGTTTGGTTTTCGTCGGGTTTCAAGTTGAGATATGCATTTTCTACGATAATCTTGGTGAAACATCTGTCCGATGTATGCAGATACATTAAGAGCGCTCTTTTCGAGCTATTTAATGCGAGAAACACGTTTTCTGGGGTTTTCACCACACCACAGTTCGTTGGATGTGCAGAACCGGAGATATCTTGGTTTTCGTGCGGTTTCAAGCTGAGATATGCATTTTCTGCGATAATCTTGGTGGGACCTCTGTCCGAAGTATGCTGAAACATCGAGATCGCTCTTTTCGACCTATTTAATGCGAGAAACACGTTATCTGGTGTTTTCACCACTCCACAGTGCGTTTGATATGCAGAACCAGCGAAATCTTGATTTTTGTGGGGTTTCAAGCTGAGATATGCATTTTATACGATAATCATTGTGAGACTTCTGTCAGAAGTATGCAGAATCATCGAGATCGCACTTTTCGAGCTATTTAATGCGAGAAACACGTTATCTGGTGTTTTCACCACTCCACATTGCGTATGATGTGCAGAACCGACGATACCCTGGTTTTCGTGTGGTTTCAAGCTCAGATATGCATTTTCTGCGATAATATTGGTGAGACTTCAGACAGAAGTATGCAGAATCATCTAGATCGATCTTTTCGAGCTATTTAATGCGAAAAAACAAGTTTTCTGGTGTTTTCAACATTCCACAGTGCGTTTGATATGCAGAACCGGCGATATCTTGATTTTCGTGGTGTTTCCAGCTGAGATATGCATTTTCTACGATAATGATGGTGAGACTTCTGTCAGAAGTATGCAGAACCTTCGAGAACGCTCTTGTCGAGCTACTTAATGCGCGAAACAAGTTTTCTGGTGTTTTCACCACTCCACGGTACGTTTGATGTGCAGAACCGCATATAACTTGGTTTTGGTCGGGTTTCAAGCTGAGATATGCATTTTCTACGATAATCTTGGTGAGACTTCTGTCAGAAGTATGCAGGATCTTCGAGAACGCTCTTTTCGAGCTACTTAATGGGAAAAAACAAGTTTTCTGGTGTTTTCACCACTCCACAGTGCGTCTGATATGCAGAACCGGCGATATCTTGGTTTTCGTGGGGTTTCCAGCTGAGATATACTTTTTCTGCGATAATCTTGGTGAGTCTTCTGTCAGAAGTATGCAGAATCTTCGAGATCGCTCTATTCGAGCTATTTAATGCGAGAAACACGTTATCTGGTTGTTTTCATCACTTCACATTGCGTTTGATATGCAGAACCGGCGACATCTTGATTTTCGTGGGGTTTCTAGCTGAGATATGCATTGTCTGCGATAATATTGGTGAGACTCCTGTCCGAAGTATGCACAATCATCGAGATCGCACTTTTCGAGCTATTTTATGCGAGAAACACGTTATTTGGTGTTTTCACCACTCCACAGTGCGTGTGATATGCAGAACCGGCGATATCTTGGTTTTCGTGGGGTATCAAGCTGAGATATGCATTTTCTGCGATAATCTTGGTGAGACTCCTGTCCGAAGTATGCTTAATCATCAAGATCGCTCGTTTCGACCTATTTAATGCGAGAAACACGTTATCTGGTGTTTTCACCACTCCACAGTGCGTATGATATGCAGAACCGGCGATATCTTGGTTTTCGTGGGGTTTCAAGCTGAGATATGCATTATCTGCGATAATCTTGGTGAGACTTCTGTCCGAAGTATGCTGAATCATCGAGATCGCTCTTTTCGAGCTATTTAATGCGAGAAACACGTTATCTGGTGTTTTCACCACTCCACAGTTGGTTTGATATGCAGAACCGGAGATATCTTGGTTTTCGTGGGGTATCAAGCTGAGATATGCATTTTCTGCGATAATCTTGGTGAGACTCCTGTCCGAAGTATGCACAATCATCGAGATCGCACTTTTCGAGCTATTTTATGCGAGAAACACGTTATTTGGTGTTTTCACCACTCCACAGTGCGTGTGATATGCAGAACCGGCGATATCTTGGTTTTCGTGCTGTTTCCAGCTGAGATATGCATTTTCTGTGATTATCTTGGTGAGTGTTCTGTCAGAAGTATGCAGAATCATCGGGATCGCTTTTTTCGAGCTATCTAATGCGAGAAACACGTTTTCTGGGGTTTTCACCACACCACAGTTCGTTGGATATGCAGAACCGGAGATATCTTGGTTTTCGTGGGGTTTCAAGCTGAGATATGCATTTTCTGCGATAATCTTGGTGAGACTTCTGCCCGAAGTATGCAGAATCATCGAGATCGCTCTTTTCGAGCTATTCAATGCGAGAAACACGTTATCCGGTGATTTCACCACTCCACAGTGCGTTTGATATGCAGAACCAGCGATATCTGGGTTTTCGTGGGGTTTCAAGCTGGGATATGCATTTTTTACGATAATCTTGATGAGACTTCTGTCCGAAGTATGCTTAATCATCAAGATCGCTCGTTTCGACCTATTTAATGCGAGAAACACGTTATCTGGTGTTTTCACCACTCCACAGTGCGTATGATATGCAGAACCGGCGATATCTTGGTTTTCGTGGGGTTTCAAGCTGAGATATGCATTATCTGCGATAATCTTGGTGAGACTTCTGTCCGAAGTATGCTGAATCATCGAGATCGCTCTTTTCGAGCTAGTTAATGCGAGAAACACGTTCTCTGGTTGTTTTCACCACTCCACAGTGCGTTTCATATGTAGAACCGGCGACATCTTGATATTCGTGAGGTGTCAAGCTGAGATATGAATTTTCAGCGATAATCTTGGTGAGTCTTCTGTCAGAAGTATGCAGAATCTTCGATATCGCTCTTTTCGAGCTAGTTAATGCGAGGAACACGTTATCTGGCGTTTTCACCACTCAACAGTGCGTATGATATGCAGAACCGACGATATATTGGTTTTCGTGGGGTTTCAAGCTCAGATATGCATTTTCTGCGATAATCTTGGTGAGACCTCTGTCAGAAGGATACAGGATCATCTAGATCGCTCTTTTTGAGCTATTTAATGCGAAAAAACCAGTTTTCTGGTGTTTTCAACATTCCACAGTGCGTTTGATATGCAGAACCGGCGATATCTTGATTTTCGTGGTGTTTCCAGCTGAGATATGCATTTTCTGTGATAATCTTGGTGAGTGTTCTGTCAGAAGTATGCAGAATCATCGGGAACGCTTTTTTCGAGCAATCTAATGCGAGAAACACGTTTTCTGGTGTTGTCACCACTCCACAGTGCGTTTTATATGCAGAACCAGCGATATCTGGGTTTTCGTGAGGTTTCAAGCTGAGATATGCATTTTCTGCGATAATCTTGGTGAGACTTCTGTGCGAAGTATGCTTAATCATCGAGATCGCTCGTTTCGAGCTATTTAATGCGAGAAACACGTTATCTGGTGTTTTCACCACTCCACAGTGCGTATGATGTGCAGAACCGACGATATCCTGGTTTTCGTGTGGTTTCAAGCTCAGATATGCATTTTCTGCGATAATATTGGTGAGACTTCAGATAGAAGTATGCAGAATCATCTTGATCGACCTTTTCGAGATACTTAATGCGAGAAACACGTTATCTGGTTGTTTTCAGCACTCCACAGTGCGTTTGATATGCAGAACCAGCGAAATCTTGGTTTTCGTGGGGTTTCAAGCTGAGATATGCATTTTATACGATAATCATTGTGAGACTTCTGTCAGAAGTATGCAGAATCATCGAGATCGCACTTTTCGAGCTATTTAATGCGAGAAACACGTTATCTGGTGTTTTCACCACTCCACAGTTGGTTTGATATGCAGAACCGGAGATATCTTGGTTTTCGTGGGGTATCAAGCTGAGATATGCATTTTCTGCGATAATCTTGGTGAGACTCCTGTCCGAAGTATGCACAATCATCGAGATCGCACTTTTCGAGCTATTTTATGCGAGAAACACGTTATTTGGTGTTTTCACCACTCCACAGTGCGTGTGATATGCAGAACCGGCGATATCTTGGTTTTCGTGCTGTTTCCAGCTGAGATATGCATTTTCTGTGATTATCTTGGTGAGTGTTCTGTCAGAAGTATGCAGAATCATCGGGATCGCTTTTTTCGAGCAATCTAATGCGAGAAACACGTTTTCTGGTGTTGTCACCACTCCACAGTGCGTTTGATATGCAGAACCGGCGACATCTTGATTTTCGTGGGGTTTCTAGCTGAGATATGCATTTTCTGCGATAATATTGGTGAGACTTCTGTCCGAAGTATGCAGAGTCATCGAGAACGTACTTATCGAGCTATTTAATGCGAGAAACACGTTTTCTGGGGTTTTCACCTCTCCACAGTTCGTTTGATATGCAGAACCGGCGATGTTTGGTTTTCGTCGGGTTTCAAGTTGAGATATGCATTTTCTACGATAATCTTGGTGAAACATCTGTCCGATGTATGCAGAAACATTAAGAGCGCTCTTTTCGAGCTATTTAATGCGAGAAACACGTTTTCTGGGGTTTTCACCACACCACAGTTCGTTGGATGTGCAGAACCGGAGATATCTTGGTTTTCGTGCGGTTTCAAGCTGAGATATGCATTTTCTGCGATAATCTTGGTGAGACCTCTGTCCGAAGTATGCTGAAACATCGAGATCGCTCTTTTCGACCTATTTAATGCGAGAAACACGTTATCTGGTGTTTTCACCACTCCACAGTGCGTATGATATGCAGAACCAGCGAAATCTTGGTTTTCGTGGGGTTTCAAGCTGAGATATGCATTTTATACGATAATCATTGTGAGACTTCTGTCAGAAGTATGCAGAATCATCGAGATCGCACGTTTCGAGCTATTTAATGCAAGAAACACGTTATCTGGTGTTTTCACCACTCCACATTGCGTATGATGTGCAGAACCGACGATACCCTGGTTTTCGTGTGGTTTCAAGCTCAGATAGGCATTTTCTGCGATAATATTGGTGAGACTTCAGACAGAAGTATGCAGAATCATCTAGATCGATCTTTTCGAGCTATTTAATGCGAAAAAACAAGTTTTATGGTGTTTTCAACATTCCACAGTGCGTTTGATATGCAGAACCGGCGATATCTTGATTTTCGTGGTGTTTCCAGCTGAGATATGCATTTTCTACGATAATGATGGTGAGACTTCTGTCAGAAGTATGCAGAACCTTCGAGAACGCTCTTGTCGAGCTACTTAATGCGCGAAACAAGTTTTCTGGTGTTTTCACCACTCCACGGTACGTTTGATGTGCAGAACCGCATATAACTTGGTTTTGGTCGGGTTTCAAGCTGAGATATGCATTTTCTACGATAATCTTGGTGCGACTTCTGTCAGAAGTATGCAGGATCTTCGAGAACGCTCTTTTCGAGCTACTTAATGGGAAAAAACAAGTTTTCTGGTGTTTTCACCACTCCACAGTGCGTCTGATATGCAGAACCGGCGATATCTTGGTTTTCGTGGGGTTTCCAGCTGAGATATACTTTTTCTGCGATAATCTTGGTGAGTCTTCTGTCAGAAGTATGCAGAATCTTCGAGATCGCTCTATTCGAGCTATTTAATGCGAGAAACACGTTATCTGGTTGTTTTCATCACTTCACATTGCGTTTGATATGCAGAACCGGCGACATCTTGATTTTCGTGGGGTTTCTAGCTGAGATATGCATTTTCTGCGATAATATTGGTGAGACTTCTGTCCGAAGTATGCAGAGTCATCGAGATCGTACTTTTCGAGCTATTTAATCCGAGAAACACGTTTTCTGGGGTTTTCACCTCTCCACAGTTGGTTTGATATGCAGAACCGGCGATGTTTGGTTTTCTTCGGGTTTCAAGATGAGATATGCATTTTCTACGATAATCTTGGTGAAACATCTGTCCGAAGTATGCAGAAACATCAAGAGCGCACTTTTCGAGCTATTTAATGCGACAATCACGTTTTCTGGGGTTTTCACCACACCACAGTTCGTTGGATGTGCAGAATCGGAAATGTCTTGGTTTTCGTGGGGTTTCAAGCTGAGATATGCATTTTCTGCGATAATCTTGGTGAGACCTCTGTCCGAAGTATGCAGAAACATCGAGATTGCTCTTTTCGACCTATTTAATGCGAGAAACACGTTATCTGGTGTTTTCACCACTCCACAGTGCGTTTGATATGCAGAACCAGCGATATCTTGGCTTTCGTGGGGTTTCAAGCAGAGATATGCATTTTTTACGATAATCTTGGTGAGACTTCTGTCCGTAGTATGCAGAATCATCGAGATCGCTCTGTTCGAGCTATTTAATGCGAGAAACACGTTATCTGGTTTTTTCACCACTCCACAGTTCGTTGGATATGCAGAACAGGTGATATCTTGGTTTTCGAGGGGGTTCAAGCTGAGATATGCATTTTCGGCGATAAACTTGGTGAGACTTCTGTCCGAAGTATGCTGAATCATCGAGATCGCTCTTTTCGAGCTAGTTAATGCGAGAAACACGTTCTCTGGTTGTTTTCACCACTCCACAGTGCGTTTCATATGTAGAACCGGCGACATCTTGATATTCGTGAGGTGTCAAGCTGAGATATGAATTTTCAGCGATAATCTTGGTGAGTCTTCTGTCAGAAGTATGCAGAATCTTCGATATCGCTCTTTTCGAGCTAGTTAATGCGAGGAACACGTTATCTGGCGTTTTCACCACTCAACAGTGCGTATGATATGCAGAACCGACGATATATTGGTTTTCGTGGGGTTTCAAGCTCAGATATGCATTTTCTGCGATAATATTGGTGAGACTTCTGTCCGAAGTATGCAGAGTCATCGAGAACGTACTTATCGAGCTATTTAATGCGAGAAACACGTTTTCTGGGGTTTTCACCTCTCCACAGTTCGTTTGATATGCAGAACCGGCGATGTTTGGTTTTCGTCGGGTTTCAAGTTGAGATATGCATTTTCTACGATAATCTTGGTGAAACATCTGTCCGATGTATGCAGAAACATTAAGAGCGCTCTTTTCGAGCTATTTAATGCGAGAAACACGTTTTCTGGGGTTTTCACCACACCACAGTTCGTTGGATGTGCAGAACCGGAGATATCTTGGTTTTCGTGCGGTTTCAAGCTGAGATATGCATTTTCTGCGATAATCTTGGTGAGACCTCTGTCCGAAGTATGCTGAAACATCGAGATCGCTCTTTTCGACCTATTTAATGCGAGAAACACGTTATCTGGTGTTTTCACCACTCCACAGTGCGTATGATATGCAGAACCAGCGAAATCTTGGTTTTCGTGGGGTTTCAAGCTGAGATATGCATTTTATACGATAATCATTGTGAGACTTCTGTCAGAAGTATGCAGAATCATCGAGATCGCACGTTTCGAGCTATTTAATGCGAGAAACACGTTATCTGGTGTTTTCACCACTCCACATTGCGTATGATGTGCAGAACCGACGATACCCTGGTTTTCGTGTGGTTTCAAGCTCAGATATGCATTTTCTGCGATAATATTGGTGAGACTTCAGACAGAAGTATGCAGAATCATCTAGATCGATCTTTTCGAGCTATTTAATGCGAAAAAACAAGTTTTATGGTGTTTTCAACATTCCACAGTGCGTTTGATATGCAGAACCGGCGATATCTTGATTTTCGTGGTGTTTCCAGCTGAGATATGCATTTTCTACGATAATGATGGTGAGACTTCTGTCAGAAGTATGCAGAACCTTCGAGAACGCTCTTGTCGAGCTACTTAATGCGCGAAACAAGTTTTCTGGTGTTTTCACCACTCCACGGTACGTTTGATGTGCAGAACCGCATATAACTTGGTTTTGGTCGGGTTTCAAGCTGAGATATGCATTTTCTACGATAATCTTGGTGAGACTTCTGTCAGAAGTATGCAGGATCTTCGAGAACGCTCTTTTCGAGCTACTTAATGGGAAAAAACAAGTTTTCTGGTGTTTTCACCACTCCACAGTGCGTCTGATATGCAGAACCGGCGATATCTTGGTTTTCGTGGGGTTTCCAGCTGAGATATACTTTTTCTGCGATAATCTTGGTGAGTCTTCTGTCAGAAGTATGCAGAATCTTCGAGATCGCTCTATTCGAGCTATTTAATGCGAGAAACACGTTATCTGGTTGTTTTCATCACTTCACATTGCGTTTGATATGCAGAACCGGCGACATCTTGATTTTCGTGGGGTTTCTAGCTGAGATATGCATTTTCTGCGATAATATTGGTGAGACTTCTGTCCGAAGTATGCAGAGTCATCGAGATCGTACTTTTCGAGCTATTTAATCCGAGAAACACGTTTTCTGGGGTTTTCACCTCTCCACAGTTGGTTTGATATGCAGAACCGGCGATGTTTGGTTTTCTTCGGGTTTCAAGATGAGATATGCATTTTCTACGATAATCTTGGTGAAACATCTGTCCGAAGTATGCAGAAACATCAAGAGCGCACTTTTCGAGCTATTTAATGCGACAATCACGTTTTCTGGGGTTTTCACCACACCACAGTTCGTTGGATGTGCAGAATCGGAAATATCTTGGTTTTCGTGGGGTTTCAAGCTGAGATATGCATTTTCTGCGATAATCTTGGTGAGACCTCTGTCCGAAGTATGCAGAAACATCGAGATTGCTCTTTTCGACCTATTTAATGCGAGAAACACGTTATCTGGTGTTTTCACCACTCCACAGTGCGTTTGATATTCAGAACCAGCGAAATCTTGGTTTTCGTGGGGTTTCAAGCTGAGAAATGCATTTTTTACGATAATCACGGTGAGAGTTCTGTGCGAAGTATGCAGAATCATCGAGATCGCACTTTTCGAGCTATTTAATGCGAGAAACACGTTTTCTGGGGTTTTCACCACACCACAGTTCATTGGATATGCAGAACAGGTGATACCTTGGTTTCCGAGGGGTTTCAAGCTGAGATATGCATTTTCTGCAAAAAACCTGGTGAGACTTCTGTCCGAAGTATGCTGAATCATCGAGATCGCACTTTTCGAGCTAGTTAATGCGAGAAAAACCTTGTCTGGTGTTTTCACCACTCCACAGTGCGTTTGATATGCAGAACCAGCGATATCTTGGCTTTCGTGGGGTTTCAAGCAGAGATATGCATTTTTTACGATAATCTTGGTGAGACTTCTGTCCGTAGTATGCAGAATCATCGAGATCGCTCTGTTCGAGCTATTTAATGCGAGAAACACGTTATCTGGTTTTTTCACCACTCCACAGTTCGTTGGATATGCAGAACAGGTGATATCTTGGTTTTCGAGGGGGTTCAAGCTGAGATATGCATTTTCTGCGATAAACTTGGTGAGACTTCTGTCCGAAGTATGCTGAATCATCGAGATCGCTCTTTTCGAGCTAGTTAATGCGAGAAACACGTTCTCTGGTTGTTTTCACCACTCCACAGTGCGTTTCATATGTAGAACCGGCGACATCTTGATATTCGTGAGGTGTCAAGCTGAGATATGAATTTTCAGCGATAATCTTGGTGAGTCTTCTGTCAGAAGTATGCAGAATCTTCGATATCGCTCTTTTCGAGCTAGTTAATGCGAGGAACACGTTATCTGGCGTTTTCACCACTCAACAGTGCGTATGATATGCAGAACCGACGATATATTGGTTTTCGTGGGGTTTCAAGCTCAGATATGCATTTTCTGCGATAATATTGGTGAGACTTCTGTCCGAAGTATGCAGAGTCATCGAGAACGTACTTATCGAGCTATTTAATGCGAGAAACACGTTTTCTGGGGTTTTCACCTCTCCACTGTTCGTTTGATATGCAGAACCGGCGATGTTTGGTTTTCGTCGGGTTTCAAGTTGAGATATGCATTTTCTACGATAATCTTGGTGAAACATCTGTCCGATGTATGCAGAAACATTAAGAGCGCTCTTTTCGAGCTATTTAATGCGAGAAACACGTTTTCTGGGGTTTTCACCACACCACAGTTCGTTGGATGTGCAGAACCGGAGATATCTTGGTTTTCGTGCGGTTTCAAGCTGAGATATGCATTTTCTGCGATAATCTTGGTGAGACCTCTGTCCGAAGTATGCTGAAACATCGAGATCGCTCTTTTCGACCTATTTAATGCGAGAAACACGTTATCTGGTGTTTTCACCACTCCACAGTGCGTTTGATATGCAGAACCAGCGAAATCTTGGTTTTCGTGGGGTTTCAAGCTGAGATATGCATTTTATACGATAATCATTGTGAGACTTCTGTCAGAAGTATGCAGAATCATCGAGATCGCACTTTTCGAGCTATTTAATGCGAGAAACACGTTTTCTGGTGTTTTCACCACTCCACAGTGCGTTTTATATGCAGAACCAGCGATATCTGGGTTCTCGTGAGGTTTCAAGCTGAGATATGCATTTTCTGCGATAATCTTGGTGAGTGTTCTGTCAGAAGTATGCAGAATCATCTAGATCGCTCGTTTCAAGCTATTTAATGCGAGTAACACGTTTTCTGGTGTTTTCACCACTCCACGGTGCGTTTGATATGCAGAACCGGCGACATCTTGATTTTCGTGAGGTTTTCAGCTGATATATGCATTTTCTGCGATAATCTTGGTGAGAGTTCTGTCAGAAGTATGCAGAATCATCGAGATCGCTCTTTTCGAGCAACTTAATACGAGAAACACGTTTTCTGGTGTTTTCGCCACACCACAGTACGTTTGATGTGCAGAACTGGAGATATCTTGGTTTTCGTGAGGTTTCAAGCTGAGATATGCAATTTCTGCGATAATCTTGGTGAGACTTCAGTCAGAAGTATGCAGAATCATCTAGATAGCTCGTTTCGAGCTATTTAATGCGAGAAACTCGTTTTCTGGTGAATTCACCACTCCACAGTACGTTAGACATGCAGAACCGGAGATATCTTCGTTTCGGTTGGGTTTCAAGCTGAGATATGCATTTTCTGCGATAATATTGGTGAGACTTCAGTCAGATGTATGCAGAATCATCTAGATCGCTCGTTTCGAGCTATTTAATGCGAAAAAACAAGTTTTCTGGTGTTTCGACCACTCCACAGTGCGTTTGATATGTAGAGCCGCCGATAACTTGGTTATCGTGGGGTTTCCAGCTGAAATATGCATTTTCTGCGATAATCTTGGTGTTTCATCTATGAGAAGTATGCAGATTCATCGAGAACTCTCTTTTCGAGCTAGATGATGCGAGTAACACGTTTTCTGGTGTGTTCACCACTCCACAGTGCGTTTGATATGCAGAACCGGCGATATCTTGATTTTCGTGGTGTTTCCAGCTGAGATATGCATTTTCTGCGATAATCTTGGCGAGACTTCAGTCAGAAGTATGCAGAATCATCTAGATCGATCGTTTCGAGCTATTTAATGCGAGAAACACGTCATCTGGTTGTTTTCACCACTCCATAGTGCGTTTGATATGCAGAACCGGCGACATTTTGATTTTCGTGAGGTTTCTAGCTGAGATATGCATTTTCTGCGATAATATTGGTGAGACTTCAGTCAACAGTATGCAGAATCATCTAGATCGCTCGTTTCGAGCTATTTAATGCGAGAAACACGTTTTCTGGTGAATTCACCACTGCACAGTACGTTAGACATGCAGAACCGGAGATATCTTCGTTTCGGTCGGGTTTCAAGCTGAGATATGCATTTTCTGCGATAATCTTGGTGAGTGTTCTGTCAGAAGTATGCAGAATCATCTAGATCGCTCGTTTCGAGCTATTTAATGCGACAAAAAGTTATCTGGTGTTTTCGGCACACCACAGTTCATTGGATATGCAGAACCAGCGATATCTTGGCTTTCGTGGGGTTTCAAGCAGAGATATGCATTTTTTACGATAATCTTGGTGAGACTTCTGTCCGTAGTATGCAGAATCATCGAGATCGCTCTGTTCGAGCTATTCAATGCGAGAAACACGTTATCTGGTTTTTTCACCACTCCACAGTTCGTTGGATATGCAGAACAGGTGATATCTTGGTTTTCGAGGGGGTTCAAGTTGAGATATGCATTTTCTGCGATAAACTTGGTGAGACTTCTGTCCGAAGTATGCTGAATCATCGAGATCGCTCTTTTCGAGCTAGTTAATGCGAGAAACACGTTCTCTGGTTGTTTTCACCACTCCACAGTGCGTTTCATATGTAGAACCGGCGACATCTTGATATTCGTGAGGTGTCAAGCTGAGATATGAATTTTCAGCGATAATCTTGGTGAGTCTTCTGTCAGAAGTAAGCAGAATCTTCGATATCGCTCTTTTCGAGCTAGTTAATGCGAGGAACACGTTATCTGGCGTTTTCACCACTCAACAGTGCGTATGATATGCAGAACCGACGATATATTGGTTTTCGTGGGGTTTCAAGCTCAGATATGCATTTTCTGCGATAATATTGGTGAGACTTCTGTCCGAAGTATGCAGAGTCATCGAGAACGTACTTATCGAGCTATTTAATGCGAGAAACACGTTTTCTGGGGTTTTCACCTCTCCACAGTTCGTTTGATATGCAGAACCGGCGATGTTTGGTTTTCGTCGGGTTTCAAGTTGAGATATGCATTTTCTACGATAATCTTGGTGAAACATCTGTCCGATGTATGCAGAAACATTAAGAGCGCTCTTTTCGAGCTATTTAATGCGAGAAACACGTTTTCTGGGGTTTTCACCACACCACAGTTCGTTGGATGTGCAGAACCGGAGATATCTTGGTTTTCGTGCGGTTTCAAGCTGAGATATGCATTTTCTGCGATAATCTTGGTGAGACCTCTGTCCGAAGTATGCTGAAACATCGAGATCGCTCTTTTCGACCTATTTAATGCGAGAAACACGTTATCTGGTGTTTTCACCACTCCACAGTGCGTTTGATATGCAGAACCAGCGAAATCTTGGTTTTCGTGGGGTTTCAAGCTGAGATATGCATTTTATACGATAATCATTGTGAGACTTCTGTCAGAAGTATGCAGAATCATCGAGATCGCACTTTTCGAGCTATTTAATGCGAGAAACACGTTTTCTGGTGTTTTCACCACTCCACAGTGCGTTTTATATGCAGAACCAGCGATATCTGGGTTTTCGTGAGGTTTCAAGCTGAGATATGCATTTTCTGCGATAACCTTGGTGAGACTTCTGTGCGAAGTATGCTTAATCATCGAGATCGCTCGTTTCGAGCTATTTAATGCGAGAAACACGTTATCTGGTGTTTTCACCACTCCACAGTGCGTATGATGTGCAGAACCGACGATATCCTGGTTTTCGTGTGGTTTCAAGCTCAGATATGCATTTTCTGCGATAATGATGGTGAGACTTCTGTCAGAAGTATGCAGAACCTTCGAGAACGCTCTTGTCGAGCTACTTAATGCGCGAAACAAGTTTTCTGGTGTTTTCAACATTCCACAGTGCGTTTGATATGCAGAACCGGCGATATCTTGATTTTCGTGGTGTTTCCAGCTGAGACATGCATTTTCTGTGATAATCTTGGTGAGTGTTCTGTCAGAAGTATGCAGAATCATCGGGATCGCTTTTTTCGAGCAATCTAATGCGAGAAACACGTTTTCTGGTGTTTTCACCACTCCACAGTGCGTTTTATATGCAGAACCAGCGATATCTGGGTTTTCGTGAGGTTTCAAGCTGAGATATGCATTTTCTGCGATAATCTTAGTGAGACTTCTGTGCGAAGTATGCTTAATCATCGAGATCGCTCGTTTCGAGCTATTTAATGCGAGAAACACGTTATCTGGTGTTTTCACCACTCCACAGTGCGTATGATGTGCAGAACCGACGATATCCTGGTTTTCGTGTGGTTTCAAGCTCAGATATGCATTTTCTGCGATAATATTGGTGAGACTTCAGATAGAAGTATGCAGAATCATCTTGATCGACCTTTTCGAGATACTTAATGCGAGAAACACGTTATCTGGTTGTTTTCACCACTCCACAGTGCGTTTGATATGCAGAACCGGCGATATCTTGGTTTTCGTGGGGTTTCAAGCTGAGATATGCATTCTCTACGATAATCTTGGTGAAACATCTGTCCGAAGTATGCAGAAACATTAAGAGCGCTCTTTTCGAGCTATTTAATGCGAGAAACACGTTTTCTGGGGTTTTCACCACTCCACAGTGCGTCTGATATGCAGAACCGGCGATATCTTGGTTATCGTGGGGTTTCCAGCTGAGATATACATTTTCTGCGATAATCTTGGTGAGTCTTCTGTCAGAAGTATGCAGAATCTTCGAGATCGCTCTATTCGAGCTATTTAATGCGAGAAACACGTTATCTGGTTGTTTTCATCACTCCACTGTGCGTCTGATATGCAGAACCGGCGACATCTTGATTTTCGTGGGGTTTCTAGCTGAGATATGCATTTTCTGCGATAATATTGGTGAGACTTCTGTCCGAAGTATGCAGAGTCATCGAGATCGTACTTTTCGAGCTATTTAATCCGAGAAACACGTTTTCTGGGGTTTTCACCTCTCCACAGTTGGTTTGATATGCAGAACCGGCGATGTTTGGTTTTCTTCGGGTTTCAAGTTGAGATATGCATTTTCTCCGATAATCTTGTTGAAACATCTGTCCGAAGTATGCAGAATCATTAAGAGCGCTCTTTTCGAGCTATTTAATGCGAGAAACATGTTTTCTGGGGTTTTCACCACACCACAGTTCGTTGGATGTGCAGAACCGGAGATATCTTGGTTTTCGTGGGGTTTCAAGCTGAGATATGCATTTTCTGCGATAATCTTGGTGAGACCTCTGTCCGAAGTATGCAGAAACATCGAGATCGCTCTTTTCGACCTATTTAATGCGAGGAACACGTTATCTGGTGTTTTCACCACTCCACAGTGCGTTTGATATGCAGAACCAGCGAAATCTTGGTTTTCGTGGGGTTTCAAGCTGAGATATGCATTTTTTACGATAATCATGGTGAGACTTCTGTCAGAAGTATGCAGAATCATCGAGATCGCACTTTCCGAGCCATTTAATGCGAGAAACACGTTATCTGGTGTTTTCAGCACTCCACAGTGCGTTTTATATGCAGAACCAGCGATATCTGGGTTTTCGTGGGGTTTCAAGCTGAGATATGCATTTTCTGCGATAATCTTGGTGAGACTTCTGTCCGAAGTATGCAGAAACATCAAGATCATACTTTTCGAGCTATTTAATGCGAGAAACACGTTATCTGGTGTTTTCACCACTCCACAGTTGGTTTGATATGCAGAACCGGCGATGTTTGGTTTTCTTCGGGTTTCAAGTTGAGATATGCATTTTCTACGATAATCTTGGTGAAACATCTGTCCGAAGTATGCAGAATCATTAAGAGCGCTCTTTTCGAGCTATTTTATGCGAGAAACACGTTATTTGGTGTTTTCACCACTCCACAGTGCGTGTGATATGCAGAACCGGCGATATCTTGATTTTCGTGGTGTTTCCAGCTGAGATATGCATTTTCTGTGATTATCTTGGTGAGTGTTCTGCCAGAAGTATGCAGAATCATCGGGATCGCTTTTTTCGAGCTATCTAATGCCAGAAACACGTTTTCTGGTGTTTTCACCACACCACAGTGCGTTTGATATGCAGAACCGGCGACATCTTGGATTTCGTCGGGTTTCAAGCTGAGATATGTATTTTCTACGATAATCTTGGTGAGACTTCAGGCAGAAGTATGCAGAATCATCTAGATCGATCATGTCGAGATATTTAATGCGAAAAAACAAGTTTTCTGGTGTTTTCAACATTCCACAGTGCGTCTGATATGCAGAACCGGCGATATCTTGATTTTCGTGGTGTTTCCAGCTGATATATGCATTTTCTACGATAATGTTGGTGAGACTTCTGTCAGAAGTATGCAGAATCTTCGAGAACGCTCTTTTCGAGCTACTTAATGCGCGAAACAAGTTTTCTGGTGTTTTCACCACTCCACGGTACGTTTGATATGCAGAACCGGCGACATCTTGGATTTCGTCGGGTTTCAAGCTGAGATATGTATTTTCTACGATAATCTTGGTGAGACTTCTGTGCGAAGTATGCTTAATCATCGAGATCGCTCGTTTCGAGCTATTTAATGCGAGAAACACGTTATCTGGTGTTTTCACCACTCCACAGTGCGTATGATGTGCAGAACCGACGATATCCTGGTTTTCGTGTGGTTTCAAGATCAGATATGCATTTTCTGCGATAATATTGGTGAGACTTCAGACAGAAGTATGCAGAATCATCTAGATCGATCTTTTCGAGCTACTTAATGCGAGAAACACGTTATCTGGTTGTTTTCATCACTCCACAGTGCGTTTGATATGCAGAACCGGCGATATCTTGGTTTTCGTGGGGTTTCAAGCTGAGATATGCATTCTCTACGATAATCTTGGTGAAACATCTGTCCGAAGTATGCAGAAACATTAAGAGCGCTCTTTTCGAGCTATTTAATGCGAGAAACACGTTTTCTGGGGTTTTCACCACACCACAGTACGTTGGATATGCAGAACCGGAGATATCTTGGTTTTCGTGGGGTTTCAAGCTGAGATATGCATTTTCTGCGATAATCTTGGTGAGACTCCTGTCCGAAGTATGCAGAATCATCGAGATCGCTCTTTTCGAGCTATTTTATGCGAGAAACACGTTATTTGGTGTTTTCACCACTCCACAGTGCGTGTGATATGCAGAACCGGCGATATCTTGATTTTCGTGGTGTTTCCAGCTGAGATATGCATTTTCTGTGATTATCTTGGTGAGTGCTCTGTCAGAAGTATGCAGAATCATCGGGATCGCTTTTTTCGAGCTATCTAATGCCAGAAACACGTTTTCTGGTGTTTTCACCACACCACAGTGCGTTTGATATGCTGAACCGGCGACATCTTGGATTTCGTCGGGTTTCAAGCTGAGATATGTATTTTCTACGATAATCTTGGTGAGACTTCAGACAGAAGTATGCAGAATCATCTAGATCGATCATTTCGTGCTATTTAATGCGAAAAAACAAGTTTTCTGGTGTTTTCAACATTCAACAGTGCGTCTGATATGCAGAACCGGCGATATCTTGATTTTCGTGGTGTTTCCAGCTGATATATGCATTTTCTACGATAATGTTGGTGAGACTTCTGTCAGAAGTATGCAGAATCTTCGAGAACGCTCTTTTCGAGCTACTTAATGCGCGAAACAAGTTTTCTGGTGTTTTCACCACTCCACGGTACGTTTGATATGCAGAACCGGCGACATCTTGGATTTCGTCGGGTTTCAAGCTGAGATATGTATTTTCTACGATAATCTTGGTGAGACTTCTGTGCGAAGTATGCTTAATCATCGAGATCGCTCGTTTCGAGCTATTTAATGCGAGAAACACGTTATCTGGTGTTTTCACCACTCCACAGTGCGTATGATGTGCAGAACCGACGATATCCTGGTTTTCGTGTGGTTTCAAGCTCAGATATGCATTTTCTGCGATAATATTGGTGAGACTTCAGACAGAAGTATGCAGAATCATCTAGGTCGATCTTTTCGAGCTACTTAATTCGAGAAACACGTTATCTGGTTGTTTTCATCACTCCACAGTGCGTTTGATATGCAGAACCGGCGACATCTTGATTTTCGTGGGGTTTCTAGCTGAGATATGCATTTTCTGCGATAATATTGGTGAGACTTCTGTCCGAAGTATGCAGAGTCATCGAGAACGTACTTATCGAGCTATTTAATGCGAGAAACACGTTTTCTGGGGTTTTCACCTCTCCACAGTTCGTTTGATATGCAGAACCGGCGATATCTTGGTTATCGTGGGGTTTCCAGCTGAGATATACATTTTCTGCGATAATCTTGGTGAGTCTTCTGTCAGAAGTATGCAGAATCATCTAGATCGATCTTTTCGAGCTACTTAATGCGAGAAACACGTTATTTGGTTGTTTTCATCACTCCACAGTGCGTTTGATATGCAGAACCGGCGACATCTTGATTTTCGTGGGATTTCTAGCTGAGATATGCATTTTCTGCGATAATATTGGTGAGACTTCTGTCCGAAGTATGCAGAGTCATCGAGATCGTACTTTTCGAGCTATTTAATCCGCGAAACACGTTTTCTGGGGTTTTCACCTCTCCACAGTTGGTTTGATATGCAGAACCGGCGATGTTTGGTTTTCTTCGGGTTTCAAGTTGAGATATGCATTTTCTACGATAATCTTGGTGAAACATCTGTCCGAAGTATGCAGAATCATTAAGAGCGCTCTTTTCGAGCTATTTAATGCGAGAAACACGTTTTCTGGGGTTTTCACCACACCACAGTTCGTTGGATATGCAGAACCGGAGATATCTTGGTTTTCGTGCGGTTTCAAGCTGAGATATGCATTTTCTGCGATAATCTTGGTGAGACTTCTGTGCGAAGTATGCAGAATCATCGAGATCGCACTTTTCGAGCTATTTTATGCGAGAAACACGTTATTTGGTGTTTTCACCACTCCACAGTGCGTGTGATATGCAGAACCGGCGATATCTTGATTTTCGTGGTGTTTCCAGCTGAGATATGCATTTTCTGTGATTATCTTGGTGAGTGTTCTGTCAGAAGTATGCAGAATCATCGGGATCGCTTTTTTCGAGCTATCTAATGCCAGAAACACGTTATCTGGTGTTTTCACCACTCCACAGTGCGTATGATGTGCAGAACCGACGATATCCTGGATTTCGTGGGGATTCAAGCTCAGATATGCATTTTCTGCGATAATATTGGTGAGACTTGAGACAGAAGTATGCAGAATCATCTACATCGATCTTATCGAGCTATTTAATGCGAAAAAACAAGTTTTCTGGTGTTTTCAACATTCCACAGTGCGTTTGATATGCAGAACCGGCGATATCTTGATTTTCGTTGTGTTTCCAGCTGAGATATGCATTTTCTACGATAATGTTGGTGAGACTTCTGTCCGAAGTATGCAGAAACATCGAGAGCGCTCTTTTCGAGCTATTTAATGTGAGAAACACGTTTTCTGGGGTTTTCACCACACCACAGTTCGTTGGATATGCAGAACCGAAGATATCTTGGTTTTCGTGGGGTATCAAGCTGAGATATGCATTTTCTGTGATTATCTTGGTGAGTGTTCTGTCAGAAGTATGCATAATCATCGGGATCGCTTTTTTCGAGCTATCTAATGCCAGAAACACGTTATCTTGTGTTTTCACCACTCCACAGTTGGTTTGATATGCAGAACCGGAGATATCTTGGTTTTCGTGGGGTATCAAGCTGAGATATGCATTTTCTGCGATAATCTTGGTGAGACTCCTGTCCGAAGTACGCAGAATCATCGAGATCGCACTTTTCGAGCTATTGAATGCGAGAAACACGTTATCTGGTGTTTTCAGCACTCCACAATGCGTTTGATATGCAGAACCAGCGATATCTGGGTTTTCGTGGGGTTTCAAGCTGAGATATGCATTTTCTGCGATAATCTAGGTGAGACTTCTGTCCGAAGTATGCAGAAACATCGAGAGCGCTCTTTTCGAGCTATTTAATGCGAGAAACACGTTTTCTGGGGTTTTCACCACACCACAGTTCGTTGGATATGCAGAACCGGAGATATCTTGGTTTTCGTGGGGTTTCAAGCTGAGATATGCATTTTCTGCGATAATCTTGGTGAGACTTCTGTGCGAAGTATGCTTAATCATCGAGATCGCTGGTTTCGAGCTATTTAATGCGAGAAGCACGTTATCTGGTGTTTTCACCACTCCACAGTGCGTATGATGTGCAGAACCGACGATATCCTAGTTTTCGTGGGGTTTGAAGCTCAGATATGCATTTTCTGTGATAATATTGGTGAGACTTCAGACAGAAGTATGCAGAATCATCTAGATCGATCTTTTCGAGCTATTTAATGCGAAAAAACAAGTTTTCTGGTGTTTTCAACATTCCACAGTGCGTTTGATATGCAGAACCGGATATATCTTGATTTTCGTGGTGTTTCCAGCTGAGATATGCATTTTCTACGATAATGATGGTGAGACTTCTGTTAGAAGTATGCAGAATCATCGAGATCGCACTTTTCGATCTATTTAATGCGAGAAACACGTTGTCTGGTGTTTCCACCACTCCACAGTTGGTTTGATATGCAGAACCGCCGATGTTTGGTTTTCGTCGGGTTTCAAGATGAGATATGCATTTTCTACGATAATCTTGGTGAAACATCTGTCCGAAGTATGCAGAAACATCAAGAGCGCTCTTTTCGAGCTATTTAATGCGAGAAACACGTTTTCTGGGGTTTTCACCACACCACAGTTCGTTGGATGAGCAGAATGGGAAATATCTTGGTTTTCGTGGGGTTTCAAGCTGAGATATGCATTTTCTGCGATAATCTTGGTGAGACCTCTGTCCGAAGTATGCAGAAACATCGAGATCGCTCTTTTCGACCTATTTAATGCGAGAAACACGTTATCTGGTGTTTTCACCACTCCGCAGTGCGTTTGATATTCAGAACCAGCGAAATCTTGGTTTTCGTGGGGTTTCAAGCTGAGATATGCATTTTTTACGATAATCACGGTGAGACTTCTGTCCGAAGTATGCAGAATCATCGAGATCGCACTTTTCGAGCTATTTAATGCGAGAAACACGTTTTCTGGGGTTTCCACCACACCACAGTTCATTGGATATGCAGAACAGGTGATACCTTGGTTTTCGAGGGGTTTCAAGCTGAGATATGCATTTTCTGCGATAAACCTGGTGAGACTTCTGTCCGAAGTATGCTGAATCATCGAGATCGCTCTTTTCGAGCTAGTTAATGCGAGAAAAACCTTGTCTGGTGTTTTCACCACTCCACAGTGCGTTTGATATGCAGAACCAGCGATATCTTGGCTTTCGTGGGGTTTCAAGCTGAGATATGCATTTTCTACGATAATCTTGGTGAGACTTCTGTCCGAAGTATGCAGAATCATCGAGATCGCTCTTTTCGAGCTATTTAATGCGAGAAACACGTTATCTGGTTTTTTCACCACTCCACAGTTCGTTTGATATGCAGAACCAGCGATATCTTGGTTTTCTTCGGGTTTCAAGCTGAGATATGCATTTTCTACGATAATCTTGGTGAGACTTCTTTCCGAAGTATGCAGAATCATCGAGATCGCACTTTTCTCGCTATTTAATGCGAGAAACAAAGATATCTGGTGTTTTCAGCACTCCACAGAGCGTATGATATGCAGAACCGGCGATATCTTGGTTTTCGTGGGGTTTCAAGCTCAGATATGCATTTTTTACGATAATCTTGGTGAGACATCTGTCCGAAGTATGCTTAATCATCGAGATCGCTCGTTTCGAACTATTTAATGCGAGAAACACGTTATGTGGTGTTTTCACCACTCCACAGTGCGTACGATATGCAGAACCGACGATATCTTGGTTTTCGTGGGGTTTCAAGCTCAGATATGCATTTTCTAGGATAATCTTGGTGAGACTTCTCTCCGAAGTATGCTGAATCATCTAGATCGCTCTTTTTGAGCTATTTAATGCGAAAAAACCAGTTTTCTGGTGTTTTCAACATTCCACAGTGCGTTTGATATGCAGAACCAGCGATATCTTGGTTTTCTTCGGGTTTCAAGCTCAGATATGCATTTTCAACGATAATCTTGGTGAGACTTCTGTCCGAAGTATGCAGAATCATCGAGATCGCACTTTTCTAGCTATTTAATGCGAGAAACAAAGATATCTGGTGTTTTCAGCACTCCACAGAGCGTATGATATGCAGAACCGGCGATATCTTGGTTTTCGTGGGGTTTCAAGCTGAGATATGCATTGTCAGCGATAATCTTGTTGAGACTCCTGTCCGAAGTATGCAGAATCATCGAGATCGCACTTTTCGAGCTATTTTATGCGAGAAACACGTTATTTGGTGTTTTCACCACTCCACAGTGCGTGTGATATGCAGAACCGGCGATATCTTGATTTTCGTGGTGTTTCCAGCTGAGATATGCATTTTCTGTGATTATCTTGGTGAGTATTCTGTCAGAAGTATGCAGAATCGTCGATATCGCTCTTTTCGAGCTAGTTAATGCGAGAAACACGTTATCTGGCGTTTTCACAACTCAACAGTGCGTATGATATGCAGAACCGACGATATATTGGTTTTCGTGGGGTTTCAAGCTCAGATATGCATTTTCTGCGATAATCTTGGTGAGACCTCTGTCAGAAGGATGCAGGATCATCTAGATCGCTCTTTTTGAGCTATTTAATGCGAAAAAACCAGTTTTCTGGTGTTTTCAACATTCCACAGTGCGTTTGATATGCAGAACCGGCGATATCTTGATTTTCGTGGTGTTTCCAGCTGAGATATGCATTTTCTGCGATAATCTTGGTGAGTCTTCTGTCAGAAATATGCAGAATCATCGTGATCCCTCTTTTCGAGCTATTTAATGCGAGAAACACGTTCTCTGGTTGTTTTCACCACTCCACAGTGCGTTTGATATGTAGAACCGGCGACATCTTGATATTCGTGAGGAGTCAAGCTGAGATATGAATTTTCAGCGATAATCTTGGTGAGTCTTCTGTCAGAAGTATGCAGAACCTTCGATATCGCTCTTTTCGAGCTAGTTAATGCGAGAAACACGTTATCTGGCGTTTTCACCACTCAACAGTGCGTATGATATGCAGAACCGACGATATATTGGTTTTCGTGGGGTTTCAAGCTCAGATATGCATTTTCTGCGATAATCATGGTGAGACTTCTGTCCGAAGTATGCAGAATCATCGAGATCGCTCTATTCGAGCTATTTAATGCGACAAAACGTTATCTGGTGTTTTCAGCACTCCACAGTGCGTTTGATATGAAGAACCAGCGATATCTTGGTTTTCGTCGGGTTTCAAGCTGAGATATGCATTTTCTACGATAATCTTGGTGAGACTTCTGTCCGAAGTATGCAGAATCATCGAGATCGCACTTTTCTAGCTATTTAATGCGAGAAACAAAGATATCTGGTGTTTTCAGCACTCCACAGTGCGTTTGACATGCTGAACCGGAGATATCTTGGTTACGGTCGGGATTCAAGCTGAGATATGCATTTTCTACGATAATCTTGGTGATACTTCTGTCAGAAGTATGCAGAATCTTCGAGAACACTCTTTTCGAGCTACTTAATGCGACAAACACGTGTTCTGGTGTATTCGCCACTTCACAGTACGTTTGACATGCAGAACCGAAGATATCTTGGTTTCGGTCGGGTTTCAAGCTGAGACAATCGTTTTCTGCGATAATCTTGGTGATTCTTCTGTCAGAAGATTGCGGAATCATCGAGAACGCTCTTTTCGAGCTGTTCAATGCGAGAAACACGTTATCTGGTGTTTTCACCACTCCACAGTGCGTTTGATTTGCAGAACCGGCGACATCTTGGCTTTCGTCGGGTATCCAGCTGAGATATGCATTTTCTACGATAATCTTGGTGAGTCTTCTGTGAGAAGTATGCAGAATCATCGAGATCGCTCTATTCGAGCTATTTAATGCGAGAAACACGTTATCTGGTTGTTTTCACTACTCCACAGTGCGTTTGATATGCAGAACCGGCGACATGTTGATTTTTGTGAGGTTTCTAGCTGAGATATGCATTTTCTGCGATAATATTGGTGAGACTTCAGTCAGAAGTATGCATAATCATCTAGATCGCTCGTTTCGAGCTATTTAATGCGAAAAAACAAGTTTTCTGGTGTTTTGACCACTCCACAGTGCATTTGATATGTAGAGCCGCCGATAACTTGGTTTTCGTGGGGTTTCCAGCTACAATATGCATTTTCTTCGATAATCTTGGTGAGTCTTCAGTCAGAAGTATGCAGAATCATCGAGATCGCTCTATTCGAGCTATTTAATGCGGGAAACACGTTATCTGGTGTTTTGACCACTCCACAGTGCGTTTGATATGTAGAGCCGCCGATAACTTGGTTTTCGTGGGGTTTCCAGCTGGTATATGCATTTTCTGCAATAATCTTGGTGTTTCATCTATGAGAAGTATGCAGAATCATCGAGAGCGCACTTTTCGAGCTACTTAATGCGATAAACACGCTATCTGGTGTTTTCACCACTCCACTGTGCGTTTGATATGCAGAACCGGCGACATCTTGGATTTCGTCGGGTTTCAAGCTGAGATATGCATTTTCTGCGGCAATCTTGGTGAGACTTCTGTCCGAAGTATGCAGAATCATCGAGATCGCTCTTTTCGAGCTATTTAATGCGGGAAACACGTTTTCTTGTGTTTTCAACACCCCACAGTGCGTTTGATATGCAGAACCGGAGATATCTTGGTTTCGGTCGTGTTTCAAGCTGAGATATGCATTTTCTGCGATAATCTTGGTGAGACTTCAGTCAGAAGTATGCAGAATAATCGAGATCGCTCGTTTCGAGCTACTTAATGCGAGAAACACGTTATCTGGTGTTTTCGCCACTCCACAGTGCCTTTGACATGCAGAACCGAAGATATCTTGGTTTCGGTCGTGTTTCAAGCTGAGATATGCATTTTCTGCGATAATCTTGGTGAGTCTTCTGTCAGAAGTGTGCACAATCATCTAGATCGCTCTTTTCGAGCTATTTAATGCGAGAAACACGTTTTCTTGTGTTTTCACCACTCCACTGTGCGTTTGATATGCAGAACCGGCGACATCTTGGATTTCGTCGGGTTTCAAGCTGAGATATGCATTTTCTGCGGCAATCTTGGTGAGACTTCTGTCCGAAGTATGCAGAATCATCGAGATCGCTCTTTTCGAGCTATTTAATGCGGGAAACACGTTATCTGGTTGTTTTCACTACTCCACAGGGCGTTTGATATGCAGAACCGGCGATATCTTGGTTTTCGTGGGGTTTCCAGCTGAGATATGCATTTTCTGCGATAATCTTGGTGAGACTTTAGTCAGAAGTATGCAGAATCATCTAGATCGCTCGTTTCGAGCTAATTAATGTGAAAAAACAAGATTTCTGGTGTTTTGACCGCTCCACAAGTACGTTTGATATGTAGAGCCACCGATAAATTGGTTTTCGTGGGGTTTCCAGCTGAAATATGCATTTTCTGCGATAATCTTTGTGTTTCATCTATGAGAAGTATGCAGAATCATCCAGAACGCTCGTTTCGAGCTAGTTAATGCGAGTAACACGTTTTCTGGTGTTTTCACCACCCCACAGTGCGTTTGATATGCAGAACCGGCGATATCTGGGTTTTCGTGGGGTTTCAAGCTGAGATATGCATTTTCTGCGATAATCTTGGTGAGACTCCTGTCCGAAGTATGCAGAATCATCGAGATCGCTCTTTTCGAGCTATTTTATGCGAGAAACACGTTATTTGGTGTTTTCACCACTCCACAGTGCGTGTGATATGCAGAACCGGCGATATCTTGATTTTCGTGGTGTTTCCAGCTGAGATATGCATTTTCTGTGATTATCTTGGTGAGTGCTCTGTCAGAAGTATGCAGAATCATCGGGATCGCTTTTTTCGAGCTATCTAATGCCAGAAACACGTTTTCTGGTGTTTTCACCACACCACAGTGCGTTTGATATGCTGAACCGGCGACATCTTGGATTTCGTCGGGTTTCAAGCTGAGATATGTATTTTCTACGATAATCTTGGTGAGACTTCAGACAGAAGTATGCAGAATCATCTAGATCGATCATTTCGTGCTATTTAATGCGAAAAAACAAGTTTTCTGGTGTTTTCAACATTCAACAGTGCGTCTGATATGCAGAACCGGCGATATCTTGATTTTCGTGGTGTTTCCAGCTGATATATGCATTTTCTACGATAATGTTGGTGAGACTTCTGTCAGAAGTATGCAGAATCTTCGAGAACGCTCTTTTCGAGCTACTTAATGCGCGAAACAAGTTTTCTGGTGTTTTCACCACTCCACGGTACGTTTGATATGCAGAACCGGCGACATCTTGGATTTCGTCGGGTTTCAAGCTGAGATATGTATTTTCTACGATAATCTTGGTGAGACTTCTGTGCGAAGTATGCTTAATCATCGAGATCGCTCGTTTCGAGCTATTTAATGCGAGAAACACGTTATCTGGTGTTTTCACCACTCCACAGTGCGTATGATGTGCAGAACCGACGATATCCTGGTTTTCGTGTGGTTTCAAGCTCAGATATGCATTTTCTGCGATAATATTGGTGAGACTTCAGACAGAAGTATGCAGAATCATCTAGGTCGATCTTTTCGAGCTACTTAATTCGAGAAACACGTTATCTGGTTGTTTTCATCACTCCACAGTGCGTTTGATATGCAGAACCGGCGACATCTTGATTTTCGTGGGGTTTCTAGCTGAGATATGCATTTTCTGCGATAATATTGGTGAGACTTCTGTCCGAAGTATGCAGAGTCATCGAGAACGTACTTATCGAGCTATTTAATGCGAGAAACACGTTTTCTGGGGTTTTCACCTCTCCACAGTTCGTTTGATATGCAGAACCGGCGATATCTTGGTTATCGTGGGGTTTCCAGCTGAGATATACATTTTCTGCGATAATCTTGGTGAGTCTTCTGTCAGAAGTATGCAGAATCATCTAGATCGATCTTTTCGAGCTACTTAATGCGAGAAACACGTTATTTGGTTGTTTTCATCACTCCACAGTGCGTTTGATATGCAGAACCGGCGACATCTTGATTTTCGTGGGATTTCTAGCTGAGATATGCATTTTCTGCGATAATATTGGTGAGACTTCTGTCCGAAGTATGCAGAGTCATCGAGATCGTACTTTTCGAGCTATTTAATCCGCGAAACACGTTTTCTGGGGTTTTCACCTCTCCACAGTTGGTTTGATATGCAGAACCGGCGATGTTTGGTTTTCTTCGGGTTTCAAGTTGAGATATGCATTTTCTACGATAATCTTGGTGAAACATCTGTCCGAAGTATGCAGAATCATTAAGAGCGCTCTTTTCGAGCTATTTAATGCGAGAAACACGTTTTCTGGGGTTTTCACCACACCACAGTTCGTTGGATATGCAGAACCGGAGATATCTTGGTTTTCGTGCGGTTTCAAGCTGAGATATGCATTTTCTGCGATAATCTTGGTGAGACTTCTGTGCGAAGTATGCAGAATCATCGAGATCGCACTTTTCGAGCTATTTTATGCGAGAAACACGTTATTTGGTGTTTTCACCACTCCACAGTGCGTGTGATATGCAGAACCGGCGATATCTTGATTTTCGTGGTGTTTCCAGCTGAGATATGCATTTTCTGTGATTATCTTGGTGAGTGTTCTGTCAGAAGTATGCAGAATCATCGGGATCGCTTTTTTCGAGCTATCTAATGCCAGAAACACGTTATCTGGTGTTTTCACCACTCCACAGTGCGTATGATGTGCAGAACCGACGATATCCTGGATTTCGTGGGGATTCAAGCTCAGATATGCATTTTCTGCGATAATATTGGTGAGACTTGAGACAGAAGTATGCAGAATCATCTACATCGATCTTATCGAGCTATTTAATGCGAAAAAACAAGTTTTCTGGTGTTTTCAACATTCCACAGTGCGTTTGATATGCAGAACCGGCGATATCTTGATTTTCGTTGTGTTTCCAGCTGAGATATGCATTTTCTACGATAATGTTGGTGAGACTTCTGTCCGAAGTATGCAGAAACATCGAGAGCGCTCTTTTCGAGCTATTTAATGTGAGAAACACGTTTTCTGGGGTTTTCACCACACCACAGTTCGTTGGATATGCAGAACCGAAGATATCTTGGTTTTCGTGGGGTATCAAGCTGAGATATGCATTTTCTGTGATTATCTTGGTGAGTGTTCTGTCAGAAGTATGCATAATCATCGGGATCGCTTTTTTCGAGCTATCTAATGCCAGAAACACGTTATCTTGTGTTTTCACCACTCCACAGTTGGTTTGATATGCAGAACCGGAGATATCTTGGTTTTCGTGGGGTATCAAGCTGAGATATGCATTTTCTGCGATAATCTTGGTGAGACTCCTGTCCGAAGTACGCAGAATCATCGAGATCGCACTTTTCGAGCTATTGAATGCGAGAAACACGTTATCTGGTGTTTTCAGCACTCCACAATGCGTTTGATATGCAGAACCAGCGATATCTGGGTTTTCGTGGGGTTTCAAGCTGAGATATGCATTTTCTGCGATAATCTAGGTGAGACTTCTGTCCGAAGTATGCAGAAACATCGAGAGCGCTCTTTTCGAGCTATTTAATGCGAGAAACACGTTTTCTGGGGTTTTCACCACACCACAGTTCGTTGGATATGCAGAACCGGAGATATCTTGGTTTTCGTGGGGTTTCAAGCTGAGATATGCATTTTCTGCGATAATCTTGGTGAGACTTCTGTGCGAAGTATGCTTAATCATCGAGATCGCTGGTTTCGAGCTATTTAATGCGAGAAGCACGTTATCTGGTGTTTTCACCACTCCACAGTGCGTATGATGTGCAGAACCGACGATATCCTAGTTTTCGTGGGGTTTGAAGCTCAGATATGCATTTTCTGTGATAATATTGGTGAGACTTCAGACAGAAGTATGCAGAATCATCTAGATCGATCTTTTCGAGCTATTTAATGCGAAAAAACAAGTTTTCTGGTGTTTTCAACATTCCACAGTGCGTTTGATATGCAGAACCGGATATATCTTGATTTTCGTGGTGTTTCCAGCTGAGATATGCATTTTCTACGATAATGATGGTGAGACTTCTGTTAGAAGTATGCAGAATCATCGAGATCGCACTTTTCGATCTATTTAATGCGAGAAACACGTTGTCTGGTGTTTCCACCACTCCACAGTTGGTTTGATATGCAGAACCGCCGATGTTTGGTTTTCGTCGGGTTTCAAGATGAGATATGCATTTTCTACGATAATCTTGGTGAAACATCTGTCCGAAGTATGCAGAAACATCAAGAGCGCTCTTTTCGAGCTATTTAATGCGAGAAACACGTTTTCTGGGGTTTTCACCACACCACAGTTCGTTGGATGAGCAGAATGGGAAATATCTTGGTTTTCGTGGGGTTTCAAGCTGAGATATGCATTTTCTGCGATAATCTTGGTGAGACCTCTGTCCGAAGTATGCAGAAACATCGAGATCGCTCTTTTCGACCTATTTAATGCGAGAAACACGTTATCTGGTGTTTTCACCACTCCGCAGTGCGTTTGATATTCAGAACCAGCGAAATCTTGGTTTTCGTGGGGTTTCAAGCTGAGATATGCATTTTTTACGATAATCACGGTGAGACTTCTGTCCGAAGTATGCAGAATCATCGAGATCGCACTTTTCGAGCTATTTAATGCGAGAAACACGTTTTCTGGGGTTTCCACCACACCACAGTTCATTGGATATGCAGAACAGGTGATACCTTGGTTTTCGAGGGGTTTCAAGCTGAGATATGCATTTTCTGCGATAAACCTGGTGAGACTTCTGTCCGAAGTATGCTGAATCATCGAGATCGCTCTTTTCGAGCTAGTTAATGCGAGAAAAACCTTGTCTGGTGTTTTCACCACTCCACAGTGCGTTTGATATGCAGAACCAGCGATATCTTGGCTTTCGTGGGGTTTCAAGCTGAGATATGCATTTTCTACGATAATCTTGGTGAGACTTCTGTCCGAAGTATGCAGAATCATCGAGATCGCTCTTTTCGAGCTATTTAATGCGAGAAACACGTTATCTGGTTTTTTCACCACTCCACAGTTCGTTTGATATGCAGAACCAGCGATATCTTGGTTTTCTTCGGGTTTCAAGCTGAGATATGCATTTTCTACGATAATCTTGGTGAGACTTCTTTCCGAAGTATGCAGAATCATCGAGATCGCACTTTTCTCGCTATTTAATGCGAGAAACAAAGATATCTGGTGTTTTCAGCACTCCACAGAGCGTATGATATGCAGAACCGGCGATATCTTGGTTTTCGTGGGGTTTCAAGCTCAGATATGCATTTTTTACGATAATCTTGGTGAGACATCTGTCCGAAGTATGCTTAATCATCGAGATCGCTCGTTTCGAACTATTTAATGCGAGAAACACGTTATGTGGTGTTTTCACCACTCCACAGTGCGTACGATATGCAGAACCGACGATATCTTGGTTTTCGTGGGGTTTCAAGCTCAGATATGCATTTTCTAGGATAATCTTGGTGAGACTTCTCTCCGAAGTATGCTGAATCATCTAGATCGCTCTTTTTGAGCTATTTAATGCGAAAAAACCAGTTTTCTGGTGTTTTCAACATTCCACAGTGCGTTTGATATGCAGAACCAGCGATATCTTGGTTTTCTTCGGGTTTCAAGCTCAGATATGCATTTTCAACGATAATCTTGGTGAGACTTCTGTCCGAAGTATGCAGAATCATCGAGATCGCACTTTTCTAGCTATTTAATGCGAGAAACAAAGATATCTGGTGTTTTCAGCACTCCACAGAGCGTATGATATGCAGAACCGGCGATATCTTGGTTTTCGTGGGGTTTCAAGCTGAGATATGCATTGTCAGCGATAATCTTGTTGAGACTCCTGTCCGAAGTATGCAGAATCATCGAGATCGCACTTTTCGAGCTATTTTATGCGAGAAACACGTTATTTGGTGTTTTCACCACTCCACAGTGCGTGTGATATGCAGAACCGGCGATATCTTGATTTTCGTGGTGTTTCCAGCTGAGATATGCATTTTCTGTGATTATCTTGGTGAGTATTCTGTCAGAAGTATGCAGAATCGTCGATATCGCTCTTTTCGAGCTAGTTAATGCGAGAAACACGTTATCTGGCGTTTTCACAACTCAACAGTGCGTATGATATGCAGAACCGACGATATATTGGTTTTCGTGGGGTTTCAAGCTCAGATATGCATTTTCTGCGATAATCTTGGTGAGACCTCTGTCAGAAGGATGCAGGATCATCTAGATCGCTCTTTTTGAGCTATTTAATGCGAAAAAACCAGTTTTCTGGTGTTTTCAACATTCCACAGTGCGTTTGATATGCAGAACCGGCGATATCTTGATTTTCGTGGTGTTTCCAGCTGAGATATGCATTTTCTGCGATAATCTTGGTGAGTCTTCTGTCAGAAATATGCAGAATCATCGTGATCCCTCTTTTCGAGCTATTTAATGCGAGAAACACGTTCTCTGGTTGTTTTCACCACTCCACAGTGCGTTTGATATGTAGAACCGGCGACATCTTGATATTCGTGAGGAGTCAAGCTGAGATATGAATTTTCAGCGATAATCTTGGTGAGTCTTCTGTCAGAAGTATGCAGAACCTTCGATATCGCTCTTTTCGAGCTAGTTAATGCGAGAAACACGTTATCTGGCGTTTTCACCACTCAACAGTGCGTATGATATGCAGAACCGACGATATATTGGTTTTCGTGGGGTTTCAAGCTCAGATATGCATTTTCTGCGATAATCATGGTGAGACTTCTGTCCGAAGTATGCAGAATCATCGAGATCGCTCTATTCGAGCTATTTAATGCGACAAAACGTTATCTGGTGTTTTCAGCACTCCACAGTGCGTTTGATATGAAGAACCAGCGATATCTTGGTTTTCGTCGGGTTTCAAGCTGAGATATGCATTTTCTACGATAATCTTGGTGAGACTTCTGTCCGAAGTATGCAGAATCATCGAGATCGCACTTTTCTAGCTATTTAATGCGAGAAACAAAGATATCTGGTGTTTTCAGCACTCCACAGTGCGTTTGACATGCTGAACCGGAGATATCTTGGTTACGGTCGGGATTCAAGCTGAGATATGCATTTTCTACGATAATCTTGGTGATACTTCTGTCAGAAGTATGCAGAATCTTCGAGAACACTCTTTTCGAGCTACTTAATGCGACAAACACGTGTTCTGGTGTATTCGCCACTTCACAGTACGTTTGACATGCAGAACCGAAGATATCTTGGTTTCGGTCGGGTTTCAAGCTGAGACAATCGTTTTCTGCGATAATCTTGGTGATTCTTCTGTCAGAAGATTGCGGAATCATCGAGAACGCTCTTTTCGAGCTGTTCAATGCGAGAAACACGTTATCTGGTGTTTTCACCACTCCACAGTGCGTTTGATTTGCAGAACCGGCGACATCTTGGCTTTCGTCGGGTATCCAGCTGAGATATGCATTTTCTACGATAATCTTGGTGAGTCTTCTGTGAGAAGTATGCAGAATCATCGAGATCGCTCTATTCGAGCTATTTAATGCGAGAAACACGTTATCTGGTTGTTTTCACTACTCCACAGTGCGTTTGATATGCAGAACCGGCGACATGTTGATTTTTGTGAGGTTTCTAGCTGAGATATGCATTTTCTGCGATAATATTGGTGAGACTTCAGTCAGAAGTATGCATAATCATCTAGATCGCTCGTTTCGAGCTATTTAATGCGAAAAAACAAGTTTTCTGGTGTTTTGACCACTCCACAGTGCATTTGATATGTAGAGCCGCCGATAACTTGGTTTTCGTGGGGTTTCCAGCTACAATATGCATTTTCTTCGATAATCTTGGTGAGTCTTCAGTCAGAAGTATGCAGAATCATCGAGATCGCTCTATTCGAGCTATTTAATGCGGGAAACACGTTATCTGGTGTTTTGACCACTCCACAGTGCGTTTGATATGTAGAGCCGCCGATAACTTGGTTTTCGTGGGGTTTCCAGCTGGTATATGCATTTTCTGCAATAATCTTGGTGTTTCATCTATGAGAAGTATGCAGAATCATCGAGAGCGCACTTTTCGAGCTACTTAATGCGATAAACACGCTATCTGGTGTTTTCACCACTCCACTGTGCGTTTGATATGCAGAACCGGCGACATCTTGGATTTCGTCGGGTTTCAAGCTGAGATATGCATTTTCTGCGGCAATCTTGGTGAGACTTCTGTCCGAAGTATGCAGAATCATCGAGATCGCTCTTTTCGAGCTATTTAATGCGGGAAACACGTTTTCTTGTGTTTTCAACACCCCACAGTGCGTTTGATATGCAGAACCGGAGATATCTTGGTTTCGGTCGTGTTTCAAGCTGAGATATGCATTTTCTGCGATAATCTTGGTGAGACTTCAGTCAGAAGTATGCAGAATAATCGAGATCGCTCGTTTCGAGCTACTTAATGCGAGAAACACGTTATCTGGTGTTTTCGCCACTCCACAGTGCCTTTGACATGCAGAACCGAAGATATCTTGGTTTCGGTCGTGTTTCAAGCTGAGATATGCATTTTCTGCGATAATCTTGGTGAGTCTTCTGTCAGAAGTGTGCACAATCATCTAGATCGCTCTTTTCGAGCTATTTAATGCGAGAAACACGTTTTCTTGTGTTTTCACCACTCCACTGTGCGTTTGATATGCAGAACCGGCGACATCTTGGATTTCGTCGGGTTTCAAGCTGAGATATGCATTTTCTGCGGCAATCTTGGTGAGACTTCTGTCCGAAGTATGCAGAATCATCGAGATCGCTCTTTTCGAGCTATTTAATGCGGGAAACACGTTATCTGGTTGTTTTCACTACTCCACAGGGCGTTTGATATGCAGAACCGGCGATATCTTGGTTTTCGTGGGGTTTCCAGCTGAGATATGCATTTTCTGCGATAATCTTGGTGAGACTTTAGTCAGAAGTATGCAGAATCATCTAGATCGCTCGTTTCGAGCTAATTAATGTGAAAAAACAAGATTTCTGGTGTTTTGACCGCTCCACAAGTACGTTTGATATGTAGAGCCACCGATAAATTGGTTTTCGTGGGGTTTCCAGCTGAAATATGCATTTTCTGCGATAATCTTTGTGTTTCATCTATGAGAAGTATGCAGAATCATCCAGAACGCTCGTTTCGAGCTAGTTAATGCGAGTAACACGTTTTCTGGTGTTTTCACCACCCCACAGTGCGTTTGATATGCAGAACCGGCGATATCTGGGTTTTCGTGGGGTTTCAAGCTGAGATATGCATTTTCTGCGATAATCTTGGTGAGACCTCTGTCCGAAGTATGCAGAATCATCGAGATCGTACTTTTCGAGCTTTTTAATGCGAGAAACACGTTTTCTTGTGTTTTCACCACCCCGCAGTGCGTCTGAAATGCAGAACCGGCGATATCTTGGTTTTCGTGGGGTTTGTAGCTGAGATATGCATTTTCTGCGATAATCTTGGTGAGTCTTCTGTCAGAAGTGTGCACAATCATCTAGATCGCTCTTTTCGAGCTATTTAATGCGAGAAACACGTTTTCTGGTTGTTTTCACTACTCCACAGTGCGTTTGATATGCAGAACCGGCGACATGTTGATTTTTGTGAGGTTTCTAGCTGAGATATGCATTTTCTGCGATAATATTGGTGAGACTTCAGTCAGAAGTATGCATAATCATCTAGATCGCTCGTTTCGAGCTATTTAATGCGAAAAAACACGTTTTCTGGTGTTTTGACCACTCCACAGTGCATTTGATATGTAGAGCCGCCGATAACTTGGTTTTCGTGGGGTTTCCAGCTACAATATGCATTTTCTTCGATAATCTTGGTGAGTCTTCAGTCAGAAGTATGCAGAATCATCGAGATCGCTCTATTCGAGCTATTTAATGCGGGAAACACGTTATCTGGTGTTTTGACCACTCCACAGTGCGTTTGATATGTAGAGCCGCCGATAACTTGGTTTTCGTGGGGTTTCCAGCTGGTATATGCATTTTCTGCAATAATCTTGGTGTTTCATCTATGAGAAGTATGCAGAATCATCGAGAGCGCACTTTTCGAGCTACTTAATGCGATAAACACGCTATCTGGTGTTTTCACCACTCCACTGTGCGTTTGATATGCAGAACCGGCGACATCTTGGATTTCGTCGGGTTTCAAGCTGAGATATGCATTTTCTGCGGCAATCTTGGTGAGACTTCTGTCCGAAGTATGCAGAATCATCGAGATCGCTCTTTTCGAGCTATTTAATGCGGGAAACACGTTTTCTTGTGTTTTCAACACCCCACAGTGCGTTTGATATGCAGAACCGGAGATATCTTGGTTTCGGTCGTGTTTCAAGCTGAGATATGCATTTTCTGCGATAATCTTGGTGAGACTTCAGTCAGAAGTATGCAGAATAATCGAGATCGCTCGTTTCGAGCTACTTAATGCGAGAAACACGTTATCTGGTGTTTTCGCCACTCCACAGTGCCTTTGACATGCAGAACCGAAGATATCTTGGTTTCGGTCGTGTTTCAAGCTGAGATATGCATTTTCTGCGATAATCTTGGTGAGTCTTCTGTCAGAAGTGTGCACAATCATCTAGATCGCTCTTTTCGAGCTATTTAATGCGAGAAACACGTTTTCTTGTGTTTTCACCACTCCACTGTGCGTTTGATATGCAGAACCGGCGACATCTTGGATTTCGTCGGGTTTCAAGCTGAGATATGCATTTTCTGCGGCAATCTTGGTGAGACTTCTGTCCGAAGTATGCAGAATCATCGAGATCGCTCTTTTCGAGCTATTTAATGCGGGAAACACGTTATCTGGTTGTTTTCACTACTCCACAGGGCGTTTGATATGCAGAACCGGCGATATCTTGGTTTTCGTGGGGTTTCCAGCTGAGATATGCATTTTCTGCGATAATCTTGGTGAGACTTTAGTCAGAAGTATGCAGAATCATCTAGATCGCTCGTTTCGAGCTAATTAATGTGAAAAAACAAGATTTCTGGTGTTTTGACCGCTCCACAAGTACGTTTGATATGTAGAGCCACCGATAAATTGGTTTTCGTGGGGTTTCCAGCTGAAATATGCATTTTCTGCGATAATCTTTGTGTTTCATCTATGAGAAGTATGCAGAATCATCCAGAACGCTCGTTTCGAGCTAGTTAATGCGAGTAACACGTTTTCTGGTGTTTTCACCACCCCACAGTGCGTTTGATATGCAGAACCGGCGATATCTGGGTTTTCGTGGGGTTTCAAGCTGAGATATGCATTTTCTGCGATAATCTTGGTGAGACCTCTGTCCGAAGTATGCAGAATCATCGAGATCGTACTTTTCGAGCTTTTTAATGCGAGAAACACGTTTTCTTGTGTTTTCACCACCCCGCAGTGCGTCTGAAATGCAGAACCGGCGATATCTTGGTTTTCGTGGGGTTTGTAGCTGAGATATGCATTTTCTGCGATAATCTTGGTGAGTCTTCTGTCAGAAGTGTGCACAATCATCTAGATCGCTCTTTTCGAGCTATTTAATGCGAGAAACACGTTTTCTGGTTTTTTCACCACTCCACAGTGCGTCTGAAATGCAGAACCGGCGATATCTTGGTTTTCGTGGGGTTTGTAGCTGAGATATGCATTTTCTGCGATAATCTTGGTGAGTCTTCTGTCAGAAGTGTGCACAATCATCGAGATCGCTCTTTTCGAGCTAGTTAATGCGAGAAAAACCTTGTCTGGTGTTTTCACCACTCCACAGTGCGTTTGATATGCAGAACCAGCGATATCTTGGCATTCGTGGGGTTTCAAGCTGAGATATGCATTTATTACGATAATCTTGGTGAGACTTCTGTCCGAAATATGCAGAATCATCGAGATCGCTCTATTCGAGCTATTTAATGCGAGAAACACGTTATCTGGTGTTTTCACCACTCCACAGTGCGTATGATATGCAGAACCGGCGATATCTTGGTTTTCGTGGGGTTTCAAGCTGAGATATGCATTTTCTACGATAATTGTGGTGAGACTTCTGTCAGAAGTATGCAGGATCATCGGGATCCCTCTTTTCGAGCTATTTAATGCGAGAATCACGTTATCTGGTTGTTTTCACCACTTCACATTGCGTTTGATATGCAGAACCGGCGACATCTTGATTTTCGTGAGGTTTCCAGCTGAGATATACATGTTCTGCGATAATCTTCGTGAGTCTTCTGTCAGAAGTATGCAGAATCATCTAGATCGCTCTTTTCGAGCTATTTAATGCGAGAAACACGTTTTCTGGTGTATTCACCACTCCACAGTACGTTTGACATGCAGAACCGGAGATATCTTGGTTTCGGACGGGTTTCAAGCTGAGATATGCATTTTCTACGATAATCTTGGTGAGACTTCTGTCAGAAGTATGCAGTATCATCGAGATCGCTCTTTTCGAGCTACTTAATGCGAGAAACACGTTATCTGGTGTTTTCGCCACTCCACAGTGCGTTTGACATGCTGAACCGGAGATATCTTGGTTACGGTCGGGTTTCAAGCTGAGATATGCATTTTCTACGATAATCTTGGTGATACATCTGTCAGAGGTATGCAGAATCTTCGAGAACACTCTTTTCGAGCTATTTAATGCGAGAAACACGTTATCTGGTTGTTTTCACTACTCCACAGTGCGTTTGATATGCAGAACCGGCGACATCTTGATTTTCGTGAGGTTTCTAGCTGAGATATGCATTTTCTGCGATAATATTGGTGAGACTTCAGTCAGAAGTATGCAGAATCATCTAGATCGCTCGTTTCGAGCTATTTAATGCGAAAAAACAAGTTTTCTGGTGTTTTGACCACTCCACAGTGCGTTTGATATGTAGAGCCGCCGATAACTTGGTTTTCGTGGGGTTTCCAGCTAAAATATGCATTTTCTTCGATAATCTTGGTGAGTCTTCAGTCAGAAGTATGCAGAATCATCGAGATCGCTCTATTCGAGCTATTTAATGCGGGAAACACGTTATCTGGTGTTTTGACCACTCCACAGTGCGTTTGATATGCAGAACCTGCGACATCTTGATTTTCGTGAGGTTTCAAGCAGAGATATGCATTTTCTGCGATAATCTTGGTGAGTCTTTTGTCAGTAGTATGCAGAATCATCTAGATCGCTCTTTTCGAGCTATTTAATGCGAAAAAACAAGTTTTCTGGTGTTTTCAACATTCCACAGTGCGTTTGATATGCAGAACCGGCGATATCTTGATTTTCGTGGTGTTTCCAGCTGAGATATACATGTTCTGCGATAATCTTCGTGAGTCTTCTGTCAGAAGTATGCAGAATCATCTAGATCGCTCTTTTCGAGCTATTTAATAGGAGAAACACGTTTTCTGGTGTATTCACCACTCCACAGTACGTTTGACATGCAGAACCGGAGATATCTTGGTTTCGGAAGGGTTTCAAGCTGAGATATGCATTTTCTACGATAATCTTGGTGAGACTTCTGTCAGAAGTATGCAGAATCATCGAGATCGCTCTATTCGAGCTATTTAATGCGGGAAACACGTTATCTGGTGTCTTGACCACTCCACAGTGCGTTTGATATGCAGAACCTGCGACATCTTGATTTTCGTGAGTTTTCTAGCTGAGATAGGCATTTTCCGCGATAATCTTGGTGAGTCTTCTGTCAGAAGTATGCAGAATCATCAAGATCGCTCTATTCGAGCTATTTAATGCGAGAAACACGTTATCTGGTTGTTTTCACTACTCCACAGTGTGTTTGATATGAAGAACCGGCGACATCTTGATTTTCGTGAGTTTTCTAGCTGAGATAGGCATTTTCCGCGATAATATTGGTGAGACTACAGTCAGAAGTATGCAGAATCATCTAGATCGCTCGTTTGGAGCTATTTAATGCGAAAAAACAAGTTTTCTGGTATTTTGACCACTCCACAGTGCGTTTGATATGTAGAGCCGCCGATAACTTTGTTTTCGTGGGGTTTCCAGCTAAAATATGCATTTTCTTCGATAATCTTGGTTTAGTCTTCTGTCAGAAGTATGCAGAATCATCCAGATCTCTCCATTCGAGCTATTTAATGCGAGAAACACGTTATCTGGTGTTTTCATCACTCCACAGGGCGTTTGATATGCAGAACCGGCGATATCTTGGTTTTCGTGGGGTTTCCAGCTGAGATATGCATTTTCTGCGATAATCTTGGTGAGACTTTAGTCAGAACTATGCAGAATCATCTAGATCGCTCGTCTCGAGCTATTTAATGTGAAAAAACAAGATTTCTGGTGTTTTGACCGCTCCACAGTGCGTTTTATATGTAGAGCCGCCGATAACTTGGTTTTCGTGGGGTTTCCAGCTGAAATATGCATTTTCTGCGATAATCTTTGTGTTTCATCGATGAGAAGTATGCAGAATAATCCAGACCCCTCTCTTCGAGCTAGTTAATGCGAGTAACACGTTTTCTGGTGTTTTCACCACCCCACAGTGCGTTTGATATGCAGAACCGGCGACATCTTGATTTTCGTGAGGTTTCAAGCTGAGATATGCATTTTCTGCGATAATCTTGGTGAGTCTTTTGTCAGTAGTATGCAGAATCATCTAGATCGCACTTTTCGAGCTATTTAATGCGAAAAAACAAGTTTTCTGGTGTTTTCAACATTCCACAGTGCGTATGATATGCAGAAACGGCGATATCTTGATTTTCGTGGTGTTTCCAGCTGAGATATGCATTTTCTGCGATAATCTAGGTGAGTCTTCTGCCAGAACTATGCAGAATCATCTAGAACGCTCTATTCGAGCTATTTAATGCGACAAAACGTTATCTGGTTTTTTCACCACTCCACAGTGCGTTTGATATGCAGTACCAGCGATATCTTGGTTTTCGTGGGGTTACAAGCTGAGATATGCATTTTTTACGATGATCTTGGTGAGACTTCTGTCCGAAGTATGCAGAATCATCGAGATCGCACTTTTCGAGCTATTTAATGCGAGAAACACGTTTTCTGGGGTTTTCACCACACCAAAGTTCGTTGGATATGCAGAACAGGTGATATCTTGGTTTTCGAGTGGTTTCAAGCTGAGATATGCATTTTCTGCGATAATCTTGGTGAGACTTCTGTCCGAAGTATGCTGAATCATCGAGATCGCTCTATTCGAGCTATTTAATGCGACAAAACGTTATCTGGTTTTTTCACCACTCCACAGTGCGTTTGATATGCAGTACCAGCGATATCTTGGTTTTCGTGGGGTTACAAGCTGAGATATGCATTTTTTACGATGATCTTGGTGAGACTTCTGTCCGAAGTATGCAGAATCATCGAGATCGCTCGTTTCGAACTATTTAATGCGGGAAACACGTTATCTGGTGTTTTCTCCACTCCACAGTGCGTATGATATGCAGAACCGACGATATCTTGGTTTTCGTGGGGTGTCAAGCTCAGATATGCATTTTCTGCGATAATCTTGGTGAGACTTCTGTCCGAAGCATGCAGAGTCATCGAGATCGTACTTTTCGAGCTATTTAAAGCGAGAAACACGTTTTCTGGGGTTTTCACCACACCACAGTTCGTTGGATATGCAGAACAGGTGATATCTTGGTTTTCGTGGGGTTTCTAGAAGAGATATGCATTTTCTGCGATAATCATGGTGAGACTTCTGTTAGAAGTATGCAGAATCATCGAGATCGCACATTTCGATCTATTTAATGCGAGAAACACGATGTCTGGTGTTTTCACCACTCCACAGGTGATTAGATATGCAGAACCGGCGATATCTGGGTTTTCGTGGGGTTTCAAGCTGAGATATGCATTTTCTGCGATAATCTTGGTGAGTCCTCTGTCCGAAGTATGCAGAAACATCGAGATCGCTCTTTTCGACCTATTTAATGCCACAAAACGTTATCTGGTTTTTTTCACCACTCCACAGTGCGTTTGATATGCAGAACCAGCGAAATCTTGGTTTTCGGGGGGATTCAAGCTGAGATATGCATTTTTTACGATAATCATGGTGAGACTTCTGTCCGAAGTGTGCAGAATCATCGAGATCGCTCTTTTCGAGCTAGTTAATGCGAGAAAAACCTTATCTGGTGTTTTCACCACTCCACAGAGCGTTTGATATGCAGAACCAGTGATATCTTGGCTTTCGTGGGGTTTCAAGCTCAGATATGCATTTTCTGCGAATATCTTGGTGAGACTTCTCTCCGAAGTATGCAGAGCCATCGAGATCGTACTTTTCGAGCTATTTAATGCGAGAAACACGTTTTCTGGGGTTTTCACCACTCCACAGTTCGTTGGATATGCAGAACAGGAGATATCTTGGTTTTCGTGGGGTTTCTAGCAGAGATATGCATTTTCTGCGATAATCATGGCGATACTTCTGTTAGAAGTATGCAGAATCATCGAGATCGCACTTTTCGATCTATTTTATGCGAGAAACACGTTGTCTGGAGTTTTCACCACTCCACAGTGCGTTTGATATGCAGTACCAGCGATATCTTGGCTTTCGTGGGGTTTCAAGCTGAGACATGCATTTTCAGCGATAATCATGGTGAGACTTCTGTTAGAAGTATGCAGAATCATCGAGATCGCTCTTTTCGAGCTATTTAATGCGAGAAACACGTTGTCTGGTGTTTTCACCACTCCACAGTTGGTGTGATATGCAGAACCGGCGATGTTTGGTTTTCGTCGGGTTTCAAGTTGAGATATGCACTTTCTACGATAATCATGGTGAGACTTCTGTCCGAAGTATGCAGAATCATCCAGATCGCACTTTTCGAGCTATTTAATGCGAGAAACACGTTTTCTGGGGTTTTCGCAACACCACAGTTCGTTGGATATGCAGAACCGGCGACATCTTGGCTTTCGTCGGGTATCAAGCTGAGATATGCATTTTCTACGATAATCTTGGTGAGTCTTCTGTCAGAAGTATGCAGAATCATCAAGATCGCTCTATTCGAGCTATTTAATGCGAGAAACACGTTATCTGGTTGTTTTCACTACTCCACAGTGTGTTTGATATGAAGAACCGGCGACATCTTGAATTTCGTGAGTTTTCTAGCTGAGATAGGCATTTTCCGCGATAATATTGGTGAGACTTCTGTCAGAAGTATGCAGAATCATCGATATCGCACTTTCCGAGCCATTTAATGCGAGAAACACGTTATCTGGTGTTTTCAGCACTCCACAGTGCGTTTTATATGCAGAACCAGCGATATCTGGGTTTTCGTGGGGTTTCAAGCTGAGATATGCATTTTCTGCGATAATCTTGGTGAGACTTCTGTCCGAAGTATGCAGAAACATCAAGATCATACTTTTCGAGCTATTTAATGCGAGAAACACGTTATCTGGTGTTTTCACCACTCCACAGTTGGTTTGATATGCAGAACCGGCGATGTTTGGTTTTCTTCGGGTTTCAAGTTGAGATATGCATTTTCTACGATAATCTTGGTGAAACATCTGTCCGAAGTATGCAGAATCATTAAGAGCGCTCTTTTCGAGCTATTTTATGCGAGAAACACGTTATTTGGTGTTTTCACCACTCCACAGTGCGTGTGATATGCAGAACCGGCGATATCTTGATTTTCGTGGTGTTTCCAGCTGAGATATGCATTTTCTGTGATTATCTTGGTGAGTGTTCTGCCAGAAGTATGCAGAATCATCGGGATCGCTTTTTTCGAGCTATCTAATGCCAGAAACACGTTTTCTGGTGTTTTCACCACACCACAGTGCGTTTGATATGCAGAACCGGCGACATCTTGGATTTCGTCGGGTTTCAAGCTGAGATATGTATTTTCTACGATAATCTTGGTGAGACTTCAGACAGAAGTATGCAGAATCATCTAGATCGATCATTTCGAGATATTTAATGCGAAAAAACAAGTTTTCTGGTGTTTTCAACATTCCACAGTGCGTCTGATATGCAGAACCGGCGATATCTTGATTTTCGTGGTGTTTCCAGCTGATATATGCATTTTCTACGATAATGTTGGTGAGACTTCTGTCAGAAGTATGCAGAATCTTCGAGAACGCTCTTTTCGAGCTACTTAATGCGCGAAACAAGTTTTCTGGTGTTTTCACCACTCCACGGTACGTTTGATATGCAGAACCGGCGACATCTTGGATTTCGTCGGGTTTCAAGCTGAGATATGTATTTTCTACGATAATCTTGGTGAGACTTCTGTGCGAAGTATGCTTAATCATCGAGATCGCTCGTTTCGAGCTATTTAATGCGAGAAACACGTTATCTGGTGTTTTCACCACTCCACAGTGCGTATGATGTGCAGAACCGACGATATCCTGGTTTTCGTGTGGTTTCAAGCTCAGATATGCATTTTCTGCGATAATATTGGTGAGACTTCAGACAGAAGTATGCAGAATCATCTAGATCGATCTTTTCGAGCTACTTAATGCGAGAAACACGTTATCTGGTTGTTTTCATCACTCCACAGAGCGTTTGATATGCAGAACCGGCGATATCTTGGTTTTCGTGGGGTTTCAAGCTGAGATATGCATTCTCTACGATAATCTTGGTGAAACATCTGTCCGAAGTATGCAGAAACATTAAGAGCGCTCTTTTCGAGCTATTTAATGCGAGAAACACGTTTTCTGGGGTTTTCACCACACCACAGTTCGTTGGATATGCAGAACCGGAGATATCTTGGTTTTCGTCGGGTTTCAAGCTGAGATATGTATTTTCTACGATAATCTTGGTGAGACTTCTGTGCGAAGTATGCTTAATCATCGAGATCGCTCGTTTCGAGCTATTTAATGCTAGAAACACGTTATCTGGTGTTTTCACCACTCCACAGTGCGTTTGATATGCAGAACCGGCGATATCTTGATTTTCGTGGTGTTTCCAGCTGAGATATGCATTTTCTGTGATTATCTTGGTGAGTGCTCTGTCAGAAGTATGCAGAGTCATCGGGATCGCTTTTTTCGAGCTATCTAATGCCAGAAACACGTTTTCTGGTGTTTTCACCACACCACAGTGCGTTTGATATGCAGAACCGGCGACATCTTGGATTTCGTCGGGTTTCAAGCTGAGATATGTATTTTCTACGATAATCTTGGTGAGACTTCAGACAGAAGTATGCAGAATCATCTAGATCGATCATTTCGTGCTATTTAATGCGAAAAAACAAGTTTTCTGGTGTTTTCAACATTCAACAGTGCGTCTGATATGCAGAACCGGCGATATCTTGATTTTCGTGGTGTTTCCAGCTGATATATGCATTTTCTACGATAATGTTGGTGAGACTTCTGTCAGAAGTATGCAGAATCTTCGAGAACGCTCTTTTCGAGCTACTTAATGCGCGAAACAAGTTTTCTGGTGTTTTCACCACTCCACGGTACGTTTGATATGCAGAACCGGCGACATCTTGGATTTCGTCGGGTTTCAAGCTGAGATATGTATTTTCTACGATCATCTTGGTGAGACTTCAGACAGAAGTATGCAGAATCATCTAGATCGATCTTTTCGAGCTACTTAATGCGAGAAACACGTTATCTGGTTGTTTTCTTCACTCCACAGTGCGTTTGATATGCAGAACCGGCGACATCTTGATTTTCGTGGGGTTTCTAGCTGAGATATGCATTTTCTGCGATAATATTGGTGGGACTTCTGTCCGAAGTATGCAGAGTCATCGAGAAGGTACTTATCGAGCTATTTAATGCGAGAAACACGTTTTCTGGGGTTTTCACCTCTCCACAGTTCGTTTGATATGCAGAACCGGCGATATCTTGGTTATCGTGGGGTTTCCAGCTGAGATATACATTTTCTGCGATAATCTTGGTGAGTCTTCTGTCAGAAGTATGCAGAATCATCTAGATCGATCTTTTCGAGCTACTTAATGCGAGAAACACGTTATTTGGTTGTTTTCATCACTCCACAGTGCGTTTGATATGCAGAACCGGCGACATCTTGATTTTCGTGGGGTTTCTAGCTGAGATATGCATTTTCTACGATAATCTTGGTGAGTCTTCTGTCAGAAGTATGCAGAATCTTCGAGATCGCTCTATTCGAGCTGTTTAATCCGACAAACACGTTATCTGGTTGTTTTCTTCACTCCACAGTGCGTTTGATATGCAGAACCGGCGACATCTTGATTTTCGTGGGGTTTCTAGCTGAGATATGCATTTTCTGCGATAATATTGGTGAGACTTCTGTCCGAAGTATGCAGAGTCATCGAGATCGTACTTTTCGAGCTATTTAATCCGCGAAACACGTTTTCTGGGGTTTTCACCTCTCCACAGTTGGTTTGATATGCAGAACCGGCGATGTTTGGTTTTCTTCGGGTTTCAAGTTGAGATATGCATTTTCTACGATAATCTTGGTGAAACATCTGTCCGAAGTATGCAGAATCATTAAGAGCGCTCTTTTCGAGCTATTTAATGCGAGAAACACGTTTTCTGGGGTTTTCACCACACCACAGTTCGTTGGATGTGCAGAACCGGAGATATCTTGGTTTTCGTGGGGTTTCAAGCTGAGATATGCATTTTCTGCGATAATCTTGGTGAGACATCTGTCCGAAGTATGCAGAAACATCGAGATCGCTCTTTTCGACCTATTTAATGCGAGAAACACGTTTTCTGGAGTTTTCACCACTCCACAGTGCGTTTGATATGCAGAACCAGCGAAATCTTGGTTTTCGTGGGGTTTCAAGCTGAGATATGCATTTTTTACGATAATCATGGTGAGACTTCTGTCCGAAGTATGCAGAAACATCAAGATCATACTTTTCGAGCTATTTAATGCGAGAAACACGTTATCTGGTGTTTTCACCACTCCACAGTTGGTTTGATATGCAGAACCGGAGATATCTTGGTTTTCGTGGGGTTTCAATCTGAGATATGCATTTTGTGCGATAATCTTGGTGAGACTCCTGTCCGAAGTATGCAGAATCATCGAGATCGCTCTTTTCGACCTATTTAATGCGAGAAACACGTTATCTGGAGTTTTCACCACTCCACAGTGCGTTTTATATGCAGAACCAGCGATATCTGGGTTTTCGTGGGGTTTCAAGCTGAGATATGCATTTTCTGCGATAATCTTGGTGAGACTTCTGTCCGAAGTATGCAGAAACATCAAGATCATACTTTTCGAGCTATTTAATGCGAGAAACACGTTATCTGGTGTTTTCACCACTCCACAGTTGGTTTGATATGCAGAACCGGAGATATCTTGGTTTTCGTGGGGTTTCAATCTGAGATATGCATTTTCTGCGATAATCTTGGTGAGACTCCTGTCCGAAGTATGCAGAATCATCGAGATCGCACTTTTCGAGCTATTTTATGCGAGAAACACGTTATTTGATGTTTTCACCACTCCACAGTGCGTTTGATATGCAGAACCGGCGATATCTTGGTTTTCGTGGGGTTTCAAGCTGAGATATGCATTCTCTACGATAATCTTGGTGAAACATCTGTCCGAAGTATGCAGAAACATTAAGAGCGCTCTTTTCGAGCTATTTAATGCGAGAAACACGTTTTCTGGGGTTTTCACCACACCACAGTTCGTTGGATATGCAGAACCGGAGATATCTTGGTTTTCGTGGGGTTTCAAGCTGAGATATGCATTTTCTGCGATAATCTTGGTGAGACTCCAGTCCGAAGTATGCAGAATCATCGAGATCGCACTTTTCGAGCTATCTAATGCGAAAAAACAAGTTTTCTGGTGTTTTCACCACTCCACGGTACGTTTGATATGCAGAACCGGCGACATCTTGGATTTCGTCGGGTTTCAAGCTGAGATATGTATTTTCTACGATAATCTTGGTGAGACTTCTGTGCGAAGTATGCTTAATCATCGAGATCGCTCGTTTCGAGCTATTTAATGCGAGAAACACGTTATCTGGTGTTTTCACCACTCCACAGTGCGTATGATGTGCAGAACCGACGATATCCTGGTTTTCGTGTGGTTTCAAGCTCAGATATGCATTTTCTGCGATAATATTGGTGAGACTTCAGACAGAAGTATGCGGAATCATCTAGATCGATCTTTTCGACCTACTTAATGCGAGAAACACGTTATCTGGTTGTTTTCATCACTCCACAGTGCGTTTGATATGCAGAACCGGCGACATCTTGATTTTCGTGGGGTTTCTAGCTGAGATATGCATTTTCTGCGATAATATTGGTGAGACTTCTGTCCGAAGTATGCAGAGTCATCGAGAACGTACTTATCGAGCTATTTAATGCGAGAAACACGTTTTCTGGGGTTTTCACCTCTCCACAGTTCGTTTGATATGCAGAACCGGCGATATCTTGGTTATCGTGGGGTTTCCAGCTGAGATATGCATTTTTTACGATAATCATGGTGAGACTTCTGTCAGAAGGTTGCAGAATCATCGAGATCGCACTTTCCGAGCTATTTAATGCGAGAAACACGTTATCTGGTGTTTTCAGCACTCCACAGTGCGTTTTATATGCAGAACCAGCGATATCTGGGTTTCGTGGGGTTTCAAGCTGAGATATGCATTTTCTGCGATAATCTTGGTGACACTTCTGTCCGAAGTATGCAGAAACATCAAGATCATACTTTTCGAGCTATTTAATGCGAGAAACACGTTATCTGGTGTTTTCACCACTCCACAGTTGGTTTGATATGCAGAACCGGAGATATCTTGGTTTTCGTGGGGTTTCAATCTGAGATATGCATTTTCTGCGATAATCTTGGTGAGACTCCTGTCCGAAGTATGCAGAATCATCGAGATCGCACTTTTCGAGCTATTTTATGCGAGAAACACGTTATTTGATGTTTTCACCACTCCACAGTGCGTTTGATATGCAGAACCGGCGATATCTTGGTTTTCGTGGGGTTTCAAGCTGAGATATGCATTCTCTACGATAATCTTGGTGAGACTCCTGTCCGAAGTATGCAGAATCATCGAGATCGCACTTTTCGAGCTATTTAATGCGAGAAACACGTTATCTGGTGTTTTCACCACTCCACAGTTGGTTTGATATGCAGAACCGGAGATATCTTGGTTTTCGTGGGGTATCAAGCTGAGATATGCATTTTCTGCGATAATCTTGGTGAGACTCCTGTCCGAAGTATGCAGAATCATCGAGATCGCACTTTTCGAGCTATTTTATGCGAGAAACACGTTATTTGGTGTTTTCACCACTCCACAGTGCGTGTGATATGCAGAACCGGCGATATCTTGATTTTCGTGGTGTTTCCAGCTGAGATATGCATTTTCTGTGATTATCTTGGTGAGTGTTCTGTCAGAAGTATGCAGAATCATCGGGATCGCTTTTTTCGAGCTATCTAATGCGAAAAAACAAGTTTTCTGGTGTTTTCACCACTCCACGGTACGTTTGATATGCAGAACCGGCGATATCTTGGTTATCGTGGGGTTTCCAGCTGAGATATACATTTTCTGCGATAATCTTGGTGAGTCTTCTGTCAGAAGTATGCAGAATCATCTAGATCGATCTTTTCGAGCTACTTAATGCGAGAAACACGTTATCTGGTTGTTTTCATCACTCCACAGTGCGTTTGATATGCAGAACCGGCGACATCTTGATTTTCGTGGGGTTTCTAGCTGAGATATGCACTTTCTACGATAATCTTGGTGAGACTTCTGTCAGAAGTATGCAGGATCTTTGAGAACGCTCTTTTCGAGCTACTTAATGCGAGAAACACGTTTTCTGGTGTTTTCAACATTCCACAGTGCGTTTGATATGCAGAACCGGCGATATCTTGATTTACGTGGTGTTTCCAGCTGATATATGCATATTCTGCGATAATCTTGGTGAGTCCTTTGTCAGAAGTATGCAGAATCATCTAGATCGCTCTTTTCGAGCTATTTAATGCGAAAAAACATGTTTTCTGGTGTTTTGAACATTCCACAGTGCGTTTGATATGCAGAACCGGCGATATCTTGATTTTCGTGGTGTTTCCAGCTGAGATATGCATTTTCTACGATAATGTTGGTGAGACTTCTGTCAGAAGTATGCAGAATCTTCGAGAACGCTCTTTTCGAGCTACTTAATGCGCGAAACAAGTTTTCTGGTGTTTTCACCACTCCACAGTACGTTTGATATGCAGAACTGGCGACATCTTGGATTTCGTCGGGTTTCAAGCTGAGATATGCATTTTCTACGATAATCTTGGTGAGACTTCTGTCAGAAGTTTGCAGAATCATCTAGATCGCTCGTTTCGAGCTATTTAATGCGAAAAAACAAGTTTTCTGGTGTTTTAACCACTCCACAGTGCGTCTGATATGCAGAACCGGCGATATCTTGGTTATCGTGGGGTTTCCAGCTGAGATATACATTTTCTACGATAATCTTGGTGAGTCTTCTGTCAGAAGTATGCAGAATCTTCGAGATCGCTCTATTCGAGCTATTTAATGCGAGAAACACGTTATCTGGATGTTTTCATCACTCCACAGTGCGTTTGATATGCAGAACCGGCGACATCTTGATTTTCGTGGGGTTTCTAGCTGAGATATGCATTTTCTGCGATAATATTGGTGAGACTTCTGTCCGAAGTATGCAGAGTCATCGAGATCGTACTTTTCGAGCTATTTAATCCGAGAAACACGTTTTCTGGGGTTTTCACCTCTCCACAGTTGGTTTGATATGCAGAACCGGCGATGTTTGGTTTTCTTCGGGTTTCAAGTTGAGATATGCATTTTCTACGATAATCTTGGTGAAACATCTGTCCGAAGTATGCAGAATCATTAAGAGCGCTCTTTTCGAGCTATTTAATGCGAGAAACACGTTTTCTGGGGTTTTCACCACACCACAGTTCGTTGGATGTGCAGATCCGGAGATATCTTGGTTTTCGTGGGGTCTCAAGCTGAGATATGCATTTTCTGCGATAATCTTGGTGAGACCTCTGTCCGAAGTATGCAGAAACATCGAGATCGCTCTTTTCGACCTATTTAATGCGAGAAACACGTTATCTGGTGTTTTCACCACTCCACAGTGCGTTTGATATGCAGAACCAGCGAAATCTTGGTTTTCGTGGGGTTTCAAGCTGAGATATGCATTTTTTACGATAATCATGGTGAGACTTCTGTCAGAAGTATGCAGAATCATCGAGATCGCACTTTCCGAGCTATTTAATGCAAGAAACACGTTATCTGGTGTTTTCAGCACTCCACAGTGCGTTTTATATGCAGAACCAGCGATATCTGGGTTTCGTGGGGTTTCAAGCTGAGATATGCATTTTCTGCGATAATCTTGGTGAGACTTCTGTCCGAAGTATGCAGAAACATCAAGATCATACTTTTCGAGCTATTTAATGCGAGAAACACGTTATCTGGTGTTTTCACCACTCCACAGTTGGTTTGATATGCAGAACCGGAGATATCTTGGTTTTCGTGGGGTTTCAATCTGAGATATGCATTTTCTGCGATAATCTTGGTGAGACTCCTGTCCGAAGTATGCAGAATCATCGAGATCGCACTTTTCGAGCTATTTTATGCGAGAAACACGTTATTTGATGTTTTCACCACTCCACAGTGCGTTTGATATGCAGAACCGGCGATATCTTGGTTTTCGTGGGGTTTCAAGCTGAGATATGCATTCTCTACGATAATCTTGGTGAAACATCTGTCCGAAGTATGCAGAAACATTAAGAGCGCTCTTTTCGAGCTATTTAATGCGAGAAACACGTTTTCTGGTGTTTTCACCACTCCACAGTTGGTTTGATATGCAGAACCGGAGATATCTTGGTTTTCGTGGGGTTTCAATCTGAGATATGCATTTTCTGCGATAATCTTGGTGAGACTCCTGTCCGAAGTATGCAGAATCATCGAGATCGCACTTTTCGAGCTATTTAATGCGAGAAACACGTTATCTGGTGTTTTCACCACTCCACAGTTGGTTTGATATGCAGAACCGGAGATATCTTGGTTTTCGTGGGGTATCAAGCTGAGATATGCATTTTCTGCGATAATCTTGGTGAGACTCCTGTCCGAAGTATGCAGAATCATCGAGATCGCACTTTTCGAGCTATTTTATGCGAGAAACACGTTATTTGGTGTTTTCACCACTCCACAGTGCGTGTGATATGCAGAACCGGCGATATCTTGATTTTCGTGGTGTTTCCAGCTGAGATATGCATTTTCTGTGATTATCTTGGTGAGTGTTCTGTCAGAAGTATGCAGAATCATCGGGATCGCTTTTTTCGAGCTATCTAATGCCAGAAACACGTTATCTGGTGTTTTCACCACTCCACAGTGCGTATGATGTGCAGAACCGACGATATCCTGGATTTCGTGGGGATTCAAGCTCAGATATGCATTTTCTGCGATAATATTGGTGAGACTTGAGACAGAAGTATGCAGAATCATCTACATCGATCTTATCGAGCTATTTAATGCGAAAAAACAAGTTTTCTGGTGTTTTCAACATTCCACAGTGCGTTTGATATGCAGAACCGGCGATATCTTGATTTTCGTTGTGTTTCCAGCTGAGATATTAATTTTCTACGATCATGTTGGTGAGACTTCTGTCCGAAGTATGCAGAAACATCGAGAGCGCTCTTTTCGAGCTATTTAATGTGAGAAACACGTTTTCTGGGGTTTTCACCACACCACAGTTCGTTGGATATGCAGAACCGGAGATATCTTGGTTTTCGTGGGGTATCAAGCTGAGATATGCATTTTCTGTGATTATCTTGGTGAGTGTTCTGTCAGAAGTATGCATAATCATCGGGATCGCTTTTTTCGAGCTATCTAATGCCAGAAACACGTTATCTTGTGTTTTCACCACTCCACAGTTGGTTTGATATGCAGAACCGGAGATATCTTGGTTTTCGTGGGGTATCAAGCTGAGATATGCATTTTCTGCGATAATCTTGGTGAGACTCCTGTCCGAGGTACGCAGAATCATCGAGATCGCACTTTTCGAGCTATTGAATGCGAGAAACACGTTATCTGGTGTTTTCAGCACTCCACAATGCGTTTGATATGCAGAACCAGCGATATCTGGGTTTTCGTGGGGTTTCAAGCTGAGATATGCATTTTCTGCGATAATCTAGGTGAGACTTCTGTCCGAAGTATGCAGAAACATCGAGAGCGCTCTTTTCGAGCTATTTAATGCGAGAAACACGTTTTCTGGGGTTTTCACCACACCACAGTTCGTTGGATATGCAGAACCGGAGATATCTTGGTTTTCGTGGGGTTTCAAGCTGAGATATGCATTTTCTGCGATAATCTTGGTGAGACTTCTGTGCGAAGTATGCTTAATCATCGAGATCGCTCGTTTCGAGCTATTTAATGCGAGAAGCACGTTATCTGGTGTTTTCACCACTCCACAGTGCGTATGATGTGCAGAACCGACGATATCCTAGTTTTCGTGGGGTTTGAAGCTCAGATATGCATTTTCTGTGATAATATTGGTGAGACTTCAGACAGAAGTATGCAGAATCATCTAGATCGATCTTTTCGAGCTATTTAATGCGAAAAAACAAGTTTTCTGGTGTTTTCAACATTCCACAGTGCGTTTGATATGCAGAACCGGCGATATCTTGATTTTCGTGGTGTTTCCAGCTGAGATATGCATTTTCTACGATAATGATGGTGAGACTTCTGTCAGAAGTATGCAGAACCTTCGAGAACGCTCTTTTCGAGCTACTTAATGCGCGAAACAAGCTTTCTGGTGTTTTCACCACTCCACGGTACGTCTGATGTGCAGAACCGGATATAACTTGGTTTTGGTCGGGTATCAAGCTGAGATATGCATATTCTACGATAATCTTGGTGAGACTTCTGTCAGAAGTATGCAGGATCATCGAGTTCGCACTTTTCGAGCTATTTAATGCGAGAAACACGTTATCTGGTGTTTTCAGCACTCCACAATGCGTTTGATATGCAGAACCGGTGACATCTTGATTTTCGTGAGGTTTTCAGCTGATATATGCATTTTCTGCGATAATCTTGGTGAGAGTTCTGTCAGAAGTATGCAGAATCATCGAGATCGCTCTTTTCGAGCAACTTAATACGAGAAACACGTTTTCTGGTGTTTTCGCCACTCCACAGTACGTTTGATGTGCAGAACTGGAGATATCTTGGTTTTCGTGAGGTTTCAAGCTGAGATATGCAATTTCTGCGATAATCATGGTGAGACTTCTGTTAGAAGTATGCAGAATCATCGAGATCGCACTTTTCGATCTATTTAATGCGAGAAACACGTTGTCTGGTGTTTCCACCACTCCACAGTTGGTTTGATATGCAGAACCGCCGATGTTTGGTTTTCGTCGGGTTTCAAGATGAGATATGCATTTTCTACGATAATCTTGGTGAAACATCTGTCCGAAGTATGCAGAAACATCAAGAGCGCTCTTTTCGAGCTATTTAATGCGAGAAACATGTTTTCTGGGGTTTTCACCACACCACAGTTCGTTGGATGTGCAGAATCGGAAATATCTTGGTTTTCGTGGGGTTTCAAGCTGAGATATGCATTTTCTGCGATAATCTTGGTGAGACCTCTGTCCGAAGTATGCAGAAACATCGAGATCGCTCTTTTCGACCTATTTAATGCGAGAAACACGTTATCTGGTGTTTTCACCACTCCGCAGTGCGTTTGATATTCAGAACCAGCGAAATCTTGGTTTTCGTGGGGTTTCAAGCTGAGATATGCATTTTTTACGATAATCACGGTGAGACTTCTGTTAGAAGTATGCAGAATCATCGAGATCGCACTTTTCGATCTATTTAATGCGAGAAACACGTTGTCTGGTGTTTCCACCACTCCACAGTTGGTTTGATATGCAGAACCGCCGATGTTTGGTTTTCGTCGGGTTTCAAGATGAGATATGCATTTTCTACGATAATCTTGGTGAAACATCTGTCCGAAGTATGCAGAAACATCAAGAGCGCTCTTTTCGAGCTATTTAATGCGAGAAACACGTTTTCTGGGGTTTTCACCACACCACAGTTCATTGGATATGCAGAACAGGTGATACCTTGGTTTTCGAGGGGTTTCAAGCTGAGATATGCATTTTCTGCGATAAACCTGGTGAGACTTCTGTCCGAAGTATGCTGAATCATCGAGATCGCGCTTTTCGAGCTAGTTAATGCGAGAAAAACCTTGTCTGGTGTTTTCACCACTCCACAGTGCGTTTGATATGCAGAACCAGCGATATCTTGGCTTTCGTGGGGTTTCAAGCTGAGATATGCATTTTCTATGATAATCTTGGTGAGACTCCTGTTCGAAGTATGCAGAATCATCGAGATCGCTCTTTTCGAGCTATTTAATGCGAGAAACACGTTATCTGGTTTTTTCACCACTCCACAGTTCGTTTGATATGCAGAACCAGCGATATCTTGGTTTTCTTCGGGTTTCAAGCTGAGATATGCATTTTCTACGATAATCTTGGTGAGACTTCTGTCCGAAGTATGCAGAATCATCGAGATCGCACTTTTCTAGCTATTTAATGCGAGAAACAAAGATATCTGGTGTTTTCAGCACTCCACAGAGCGTATGATATGCAGAACCGGCGATATCTTGGTTTTCGTGGGGTTTCAAGCTCAGATATGCATTTTTTACGATAATCTTGGTGAGACATCTGTCCGAAGTATGCTTAATCATCGAGATCGCTCGTTTCGAACTATTTAATGCGAGAAACACGTTATGTGGTGTTTTCACCACACCACAGTGCGTACGATATGCAGAACCGACGATATCTTGGTTTTCGTGGGGTTTCAAGCTCAGATATGCATTTTCTAGGATAATCTTGGTGAGACTTCTCTCCGAAGTATGCTGAATCATCTAGATCGCTCTTTTCGAGCTATTTAATGCGAGAAACACGTTATCTGGTGTTTTCTCCACTCCACAGTGCGTTTGATATGCAGAACCAGCGATATCTTGGTTTTCTTCGGGTTTCAAGCTGAGATATGCATTTTCAACGATAATCTTGGTGAGACTTCTGTCCGAAGTATGCAGAATCATCGAGATCGCACTTTTCTAGCTATTTAATGCGAGAAACAAAGATATCTGGTGTTTTCAGCACTCCACAGAGCGTATGATATGCAGAACCGGCGATATCTTGGTTTTCGTGGGGTTTCAAGCTGAGATATGCATTGTCTGCGATAATCTTGTTGAGACTTCTGTCCGAAGTGTGCAGAATCTTCGAAATCGCTCTTTTCGGGCTAGTTAATGCGAGAAACACGTTATCTGGCGTTTTCACCACTCCACAGTGCGTTTGATATGCAGACCCAGCGATATCTTGGTTTTCGTCGGGTTTCAAGCTGAGATATGCATTTTCTACGATAAGCTTGGTGAGACTTCTGTCAGAAGTATGCAGAATCATCGGGATCGCTCTTTTCGAGCTATTTAATGCGAGAATCACGTTATCTGGTTGTTTTCACCACTCCACAGTATGTATGATATGCAGAACCGACGATATCTTGGTTTTCGTGGGGTTTCAAGCTCAGATATGCATTTTCTGCGATAATCTTGGTGAGACTTCTGTCAGAAGTATGCAGTATCATCGAGATCGCTCTTTTCGAGCTACTTAATGCGAGAAACACGTTATCTGGTGTTTTCGCCACTCCACAGTGCGTTTGACATGCTGAACCGGAGATATCTTGGTTAAGGTCGGGATTCAAGCTGAGATATGCATTTTCTACGATAATCTTGGTGATACTTCTGTCGGAAGTATGCAGAATCTTCGAGAACACTCTTTTCGAGCTACTTAATGCGAGAAACACGTGTTCTGGTGTATTCGCCACTCCACAGTACGTTTGACATGCAGAACCGAAGATATCTTGGTTTCGGACGGGTTTCAAGCCGAGACATGCATTTTCTGCGATAATCTTGGTGATTTTTCTGTCAGAAGTATGCAGAATCATCGAGAACGCTCTTTTCGAGCTGATTAATGCGAGAAACACGTTATCTGGTGTTTTCACAACTCCACAGTGCGTTTGATTTGCAGAACCGGCGACATCTTGGCTTTCGTCGGGTATCAAGCTGAGATATGCATTTTCTACGATAATCTTGGTGAGTCTTCTGTCAGAAGTATGCAGAATCATCAAGATCGCTCTATTCGAGCTATTTAATGCGAGAAACACGTTATCTGGTTGTTTTCACTACTCCACAGTGTGTTTGATATGAAGAACCGGCGACATCTTGATTTTCGTGAGTTTTCTAGCTGAGATAGGCATTTTCCGCGATAATATTGGTGAGACTACAGTCAGAAGTATGCAGAATCATCTAGATCGCTCGTTTGGAGCTATTTAATGCGAAAAAACAAGTTTTCTGGTATTTTGACCACTCCACAGTGCGTTTGATATGTAGAGCCGCCGATAACTTGGTTTTCGTGGGGTTTCCAGCTGGTATATGCATTTTCTGCAATAATCTTGGTGTTTCATCTATGAGAAGTATGCAGAATCATCGAGAGCGCACTTTTCGAGCTACTTAATGCGATAAACACGCTATCTGGTGTTTTCACCACTCCACTGTGCGTTTGATATGCAGAACCGGCGACATCTTGGATTTCGTCGGGTTTCAAGCTGAGATATGCATTTTCTGCGGCAATCTTGGTGAGACTTCTGTCCGAAGTATGCAGAATCATCGAGATCGCTCTTTTCGAGCTATTTAATGCGGGAAACACGTTTTCTTGTGTTTTCAACACCCCACAGTGCGTTTGATATGCAGAACCGGAGATATCTTGGTTTCGGTCGTGTTTCAAGCTGAGATATGCATTTTCTGCGATAATCTTGGTGAGACTTCAGTCAGAAGTATGCAGAATCATCGAGATCGTACTTTTCCTGCTTTTTAATGCGAGAAACACGTTTTCTTGTGTTTTCACCACCCCGCAGTGCGTCTGAAATGCAGAACCGGCGATATCTTGGTTTTCGTGGGGTTTGTAGCTGAGATATGCATTTTCTGCGATAATCTTGGTGAGTCTTCTGTCAGAAGTGTGCACAATCATCTAGATCGCTCTTTTCAAGCTATTTAATGCGAGAAACACGTTTTCTGGTTTTTTCACCACTCCACAGTGCGTCTGAAATGCAGAACCGGCGATATCTTGGTTTTCGTGGGGTTTGTAGCTGAGATATGCATTTTCTGCGATAATCTTGGTGAGTCTTCTGTCAGAAGTGTGCACAATCATCTAGATCGCTCTTTTCGAGCTATTTAATGCGAGAAACACGTTTTCTTGTGTTTTCACGACCCCACAGTGCGTTTGATATGCAGAACCGGAGATATCTTGGTTTCGGTCGGGTTTCAAATTGAGATATGCATTTTCAGCGATAATCTTGGTGAGTCTTCTGCCAGAAGTATGCAGAAACATCGAGATCGCTCTTTTCGACATATTTAATGTGAGAAACACGTTTTCTGGTGTTTTCACCACACCACAGTTCGTTGGATGTGCAGAACCGGAGATATCTTGGTTTTCGTGGGGTTTCAACCTGAGATATGCATTTTCTGCGATAATCTTGGTGAGACCTCTGTCCGAAGTATGCAGAAACATCGAGATGGATCTTTTCGACCTATTTAATGCGAGAAACACGTTATCTGGTGTTTTCACCACTCCACAGTGCGTGTGATATGTAGAGCCACCGATAAATTGGTTTTCGTGGGGTTTCAAGCTGAGATATGCATTTTCTGCGATAAACTTGGTGAGACTTCTGTCCGAAGTATGCTGAATCATCGAGATCGCTCTTTTCGAGCTAGTTAATGCGAGAAAAACCTTGTCTGGTGTTTTCACCACTCCACAGTGCGTTTGATATGCAGAACCAGCGATATCTTGGCATTCGTGGGGTTTCAAGCTGAGATATGCATTTATTACGATAATCTTGGTGAGACTTCTGTCCGAAATATGCAGAATCATCGAGATCGCTCTATTCGAGCTATTTAATGCGAGAAACACGTTATCTGGTGTTTTCACCACTCCGCAGTGCGTATGATATGCAGAACCGGCGATATCTTGGTTTTCGTGGGGTTTCAAGCTGAGATATGCATTTTCTACGATAATTGTGGTGAGACTTCTGTCAGAAGTATGCAGGATCATCGGGATCCCTCTTTTCGAGCTATTTAATGCGAGAATCACGTTATCTGGTTGTTTTCACCACTTCACATTGCGTTTGATATGCAGAACCGGCGACATCTTGATTTTCGTGAGGTTTCCAGCTGAGATATACATGTTCTGCGATAATCTTCGTGAGTCTTCTGTCAGAAGTATGCAGAATCATCTAGATCGCTCTTTTCGAGCTATTTAATGCGAGAAACACGTTTTCTGGTGTATTCACCACTCCACAGTACGTTTGACATGCAGAACCGGAGATATCTTGGTTTCGGACGGGTTTCAAGCTGAGATATGCATTTTCTACGATAATCTTGGTGAGCCTTCTGTCAGAAGTATGCAGTATCATCGAGATCGCTCTTTTCGAGCTACTTAATGCGAGAAACACGTTATCTGGTGTTTTCGCCACTCCACAGTGCGTTTGACATGCTGAACCGGAGATATCTTGGTTACGGTCGGGATTCAAGCTGAGATATGCATTTTCTACGATAATCTTGGTGATACATCTGTCAGAGGTATGCACAATCTTCGAGAACACTCTTTTCGAGCTATTTAATGCGAGAAACACGTTATCTGGTTGTTTTCACTACTCCACAGTGCGTTTGATATGCAGAACCGGCGACATCTTGATTTTCGTGAGGTTTCTAGCTGAGATATGCATTTTCTGCGAGAATATTGGTGAGACTTCAGTCAGAAGTATGCAGAATCATCTAGATCGCTCGTTTCGAGCTATTTAATGCGAAAAAACAAGTTTTCTGGTGTTTTGACCACTCCACAGTGCGTTTGATATGTAGAGCCGCCGATAACTTGGTTTTCGTGGGGTTTCCAGCTAAAATATGCATTTTCTTCGATAATCTTGGTGAGTCTTCAGTCAGAAGTATGAAGAATCATCGAGATCGCTCTATTCGAGCTATTTAATGCGGGAAACACGTTATCTGGTGTTTTGACCACTCCACAGTGCGTTTGATATGCAGAACCTGCGACATCTTGATTTTCGTGAGGTTTCAAGCTGAGATATGCATTTTCTGCGATAATCTTGGTGAGTCTTTTGTCAGTAGTATGCAGAATCATCTAGATCGCTCTTTTCGAGCTATTTAATGCGAAAAAACAAGTTTTCTGGTGTTTTCAACATTCCACAGTGCGTTCGATATGCAGAACCGGCGATATCTTGATTTTCGTGGTGTTTCCAGCTGAGATATGCATTTTCTTCGATAATCTTGGTGAGTCTTCAGTCAGAAGTATGCAGAATCATCGAGATCCCTCTTTTCGAGCTATTTAATGCGAGAATCACGTTATCTGGTTGATTTCACCACTTCACAGTGCATTTGATATGCAGAACCGGCGACATCTTGATTTTCGTGAGTTTTCTAGCTGAGATAGGCATTTTCCGCGATAATATTGGTGAGACTACAGTCAGAAGTATGCAGAATCATCTAGATCGCTCGTTTGGAGCTATTTAATGCGAAAAAACAAGTTTTCTGGTATTTTGACCACTCCACAGTGCGTTTGATATGTAGAGCCGCCGATAACTTTGTTTTCGTGGGGTTTCCAGCTGAGATATGCATTTTCTGCGATAATCTTGGTGAGACTTTAGTCAGAACTATGCAGAATCATCTAGATCGCTCGTCTCGAGCTATTTAATGTGAAAAAACAAGATTTCTGGTGTTTTGACCGCTCCACAGTGCGTTTTATATGTAGAGCCGCCGATAACTTGGTTTTCGTGGGGTTTCCAGCTGAAATATGCATTTTCTGCGATAATCTTTGTGTTTCATCGATGAGAAGTATGCAGAATAATCCAGACCGCTCTCTTCGAGCTAGTTAATGCGAGTAACACGTTTTCTGGTGTTTTCACCACCCCACAGTGCGTTTGATATGCAGAACCGGCGACATCTTGATTTTCGTGAGGTTTCAAGCTGAGATATGCATTTTCTGCGATAATCTTGGTGAGTCTTTTGTCAGTAGTATGCAGAATCATCTAGATCGCTCTTTTCGAGCTATTTAATGCGAAAAAACAAGTTTTCTGGTGTTTTCAACATTCCACAGTGCGTATGATATGCAGAAACGGCGATATCTTGATTTTCGTGGTGTTTCCAGCTGAGATATGCATTTTCTGCGATAATCTAGGTGAGTCTTCTGCCAGAACTATGCAGAATCATCTAGAACGCTCTATTCGAGCTATTTAATGCGACAAAACGTTATCTGGTTTTTTCACCACTCCACAGTGCGTTTGATATGCAGTACCAGCGATATCTTGGTTTTCGTGGGGTTACAAGCTGAGATATGCATTTTTTACGATGATCTTGGTGAGACTTCTGTCCGAAGTATGCAGAATCATCGAGATCGCACTTTTCGAGCTATTTAATGCGAGAAACACGTTTTCTGGGGTTTTCACCACACCAAAGTTCGTTGGATATGCAGAACAGGTGATATCTTGGTTTTCGAGTGGTTTCAAGCTGAGATATGCATTTTCTGCGATAATCTTGGTGAGACTTCTGTCCGAAGTATGCTGAATCATCGAGATCGCTCTATTCGAGCTATTTAATGCGACAAAACGTTATCTGGTTTTTTCACCACTCCACAGTGCGTTTGATATGCAGTACCAGCGATATCTTGGTTTTCGTGGGGTTACAAGCTGAGATATGCATTTTTTACGATGATCTTGGTGAGACTTCTGTCCGAAGTATGCAGAATCATCGAGATTGCTCTATTCGTGCTATTTAATGCGACAAAACGTTATCTGGTGTTTCCAGCACTCCACAGTGCGATTTATATCCAGAACCAGCGATATCTTGGTTTTCGTGGGGTTTCAAGCTGAGATATGCAATTTCGGCGATAATCTTGGTGAGACATCTGTCCGAAGTATGCTTAATCATCGAGATCGCTCGTTTCGAACTATTTAATGCGGGAAACACGTTATCTGGTGTTTTCTCCACTCCACAGTGCGTATGATATGCAGAACCGACGATATCTTGGTTTTCGTGGGGTGTCAAGCTCAGATATGCATTTTCTGCGATAATCTTGGTGAGACTTCTGTCCGAAGCATGCAGAGTCATCGAGATCGTACTTTTCGAGCTATTTAAAGCGAGAAACACGTTTTCTGGGGTTTTCACCACACCACAGTTCGTTGGATATGCAGAACAGGTGATATCTTGGTTTTCGAGGGGTTTCAAGATGAGATATGCATTTTCTGCGATAAACTTGGAGAGACTTCTGTCCGAAGTATGCTGACTCATCGAGATCGCTCTTTTCGACCTATTTAATGCCACAAAACGTTATCTGGTTTTTTTCACCACTCCACAGTGCGTTTGATATGCAGAACCAGCGAAATCTTGGTTTTCGGGGGGATTCAAGCTGAGATATGCATTTTTTACGATAATCATGGTGAGACTTCTGTCCGAAGTGTGCAGAATCATCGAGATCACTCTTTTCGAGCTATTTAATGCGAGAAACACGTTTTCTGGGGTTTTCACCACACCACGGTTCGTTGGATATGCAGAACAGGTGATATCTTGGTTTTCGAGGGGTTTCAAGATGAGATATGCATTTTCTGCGATAAACTTGGAGAGACTTCTGTCCGAAGTATGCTGACTCATCGAGATCGCTCTTTTCGAGCTAGTTAATGCGAGAAAAACCTTATCTGGTGTTTTCACCACTCCACAGAGCGTTTGATATGCAGAACCAGTGATATCTTGGCTTTCGTGGGGTTTTAAGCTCAGATATGCATTTTCTGCGAATATCTTGGTGAGACTTCTCTCCGAAGTATGCAGAGCCATCGAGATCGTACTTTTCGAGCTATTTAATGCGAGAAACACGTTTTCTGGGGTTTTCACCACTCCACAGTTCGTTGGATATGCAGAACAGGAGATATCTTGGTTTTCGTGGGGTTTCTAGCAGAGATATGCATTTTCTGCGATAATCATGGCGATACATCTGTTAGAAGTATGCAGAATCATCGAGATCGCACTTTTCGATCTATTTTATGCGAGAAACACGTTGTCTGGAGTTTTCACCACTCCACAGTGCGTTTGATATGCAGTACCAGCGATATCTTGGTTTTCGTGGGGTTACAAGCAGAGATATGCATTTTTTACAATAATCTTGTTGAGACTTCTGTCCGAAGTATGCTGAATCATCGAGATCGCTCTTTTCGAGCTAGTTAATGCGAGAAAAACCTTATCTGGTGTTTTCACCACTCCACAGTGAGTTTGATATGCAGAACCAGCGATATCTTGGCTTTCGTGGGATTTCAAGCTGAGACATGCATTTTCAGCGATAATCATGGTGAGACTTCTGTTAGAAGTATGCAGAATAATCGAGATCGCTCTTTTCGAGCTATTTAATGCGAGAAACACGTTGTCTGGTGTTTTCACCACTCCACAGTTGGTGTGATATGCAGAACCGGCGATGTTTGGTTTTCGTCGGGTTTCAAGTTGAGATATGCACTTTCTACGATAATCATGGTGAGACTTCTGTCCGAAGTATGCAGAATCATCCAGATCGCACTTTTCGAGCTATTTAATGCGAGAAACACGTTTTCTGGGGTTTTCGCCACACCACAGTTCGTTGGATATGCAGAACCGGCGACATCTTGGCTTTCGTCGGGTATCAAGCTGAGATATGCATTTTCTACGATAATCTTGGTGAGTCTTCTGTCAGAAGTATGCAGAATCATCAAGATCGCTCTATTCGAGCTATTTAATGCGAGAAACACGTTATCTGGTTGTTTTCACTACTCCACAGTGTGTTTGATATGAAGAACCGGCGACATCTTGAATTTCGTGAGTTTTCTAGCTGAGATAGGCATTTTCCGCGATAATATTGGTGAGACTACAGTCAGAAGTATGCAGAATCATCTAGATCGCTCGTTTGGAGCTATTTAATGCGAAAAAACAAGTTTTCTGGTATTTTGACCACTCCACAGTGCGTTTGATATGTAGAGCCGCCGATAACTTTGTTTTCGTGGGGTTTCCAGCTAAAATGTGCATTTTCTTCGATAATCTTGGTGAGTCTTCTGCCAGAAGTATGCAGAATCATCCAGATCTCTCCATTCGAGCTATTTAATGCGAGAAACACGTTATCTGGTGTTTTCATCACTCCACAGGGCGTTTGATATGCAGAACCGGCGATATCTTGGTTTTCGTGGGGTTTCCAGCTGAGATATGCAGTTTCTGCGATAATCTTGGTGAGACTTTAGTCAGAACTATGCAGAATCATCTAGATCGCTCGTCTCGAGCTATTTAATGTGAAAAAACAAGATTTCTGGTGTTTTGACCGCTCCACAGTGCGTTTTATATGTAGAGCCGCCGATAACTTGGTTTTCGTGGGGTTTCCAGCTGAAATATGCATTTTCTGCGATAATCGTTGTGTTTCATCGATGAGAAGTATGCAGAATAATCCAGAACGCTCTCTTCGAGCTAGTTAATGCGAGAAACACGTTATCTGGTGTTTCCAGCACTCCACATTTCGTTGGATATGCAGAACAGGAGATATCTTGGTTTTCGTGGGGTTTCTAGCAGAGATATGCATTTTCTGCGATAATCATGGCGATACATCTGTTAGAAGTATGCAGAATCATCGAGATCGCACTTTTCGATCTATTTTATGCGAGAAACACGTTGTCTGGAGTTTTCACCACTCCACAGTGCGTTTGATATGCAGTACCAGCGATATCTTGGTTTTCGTGGGGTTACAAGCAGAGATATGCATTTTTTACAATAATCTTGTTGAGACTTCTGTCCGAAGGATGCTGAATAATCGAGATCGCTCTTTTCGAGCTATTTAATGCGAGAAACACGTTATCTGGTGTTTCCAGCACTCCACAGTGCTTTTTATATGCAGAACCAGCGATATCTTGGTTTTCGTGGGGTTTCAAGCTGAGATATGCAATTTCTGCGATAATCTTGGTGATACATCCGTCCGAAGTATGCTTAATCATTGAGATCGCTCGTTTCGAGCTATTTAATGCGAGAAACACGTTATCTGGTGTTTTCACCACTCCACAGTACGTATGATATGCAGAACCGACGATATCTTGGTTTTCGTGGGGTTTCAAGCTCAGATATGCATTTTCTGCGATAATCTTGGTGAGACTTCTGTCCGAAGTATGCAGAGTCATCGAGATCGTGCTTTTCGAGCTATTTAATGCGAGAAACACGTTTTCTGGGGTTTTCGCCACACCACAGTTCGTTGGATATGCAGAACAGGTGATATCTTGGTTTTCGAGGGGTTTCAAGCTGAGATATGCATTTTCTGCTATAAACTTGGTGAGACTTCTGTCCGAAGTATGCTGAATCATCGAGATCGCTCTTTTCGAGCTAGTCAATGCGAGAAAAACCTTGTCTGGTGTTTTCACCACTCCACAGTGTGTTTGATATGCAGAACCAGCGATATCTTGGCTTTCGTGGGGTTTCAAGCTGAGATATGCATTTTCAGCGATAATCATGGTGAGACTTCTGTTAGAAGTATGCAGAATCATCGAGATCGCACTTTTCGATCTATTTAATGCGAGAAACACGTTGTCTGGTGTTTTCACCACTCCACAGTTGGTGTGATATGCAGAACCGGCGATGTTTGGTTTTCGTCGGGTTTCAAGTTGAGATATGCACTTTCTACGATAATCATGGTGAGACTTCTGTCCGAAGTATGCAGAATCATCGAGATCGCTCTTTTCGAGCTAGTCAATGCGAGAAAAACCTTGTCTGGTGTTTTCACCACTCCACAGTGTGTTTGTTATGCAGAACCAGCGATATCTTGGCTTTCGTGGGGTTTCAAGCTGAGATATGCATTATCAGCGATAATCATGGTGAGACTTCTGTTAGAAGTATGCAGAATCATCGAGATCGCACTTTTCGATCTATTTAATGCGAGAAACACGTTGTCTGGTGTTTTCACCACTCCACAGTTGGTGTGATATGCAGAACCGGCGATGTTTGGTTTTCGTCGGGTTTCAAGTTGAGATATGCACTTTCTACGATAATCATGGTGAGACTTCTGTCCGAAGTATGCAGAATCATCCAGATCGCACTTTTCGAGCTATTTAATGCGAGAAACACGTTTTCTGGGGTTTTCGCCACACCACAGTTCGTTGGATACGCAGAACAGGTGATATCTTGGTTTTCGGGGGGTTTCAAGCTGAGATATGCATTTTCTGCTATAAACTTGGTGAGACTTCTGTCCGAAGTATGCAGATTCATCGAGATCGCTCTTTTCGAGCTAGTTAATGCGAGAAAAACCTTGTCTGGTGTTTTCACCACTCCACAGTGCGGTTGATATGCAGAACCAGCGATATCTTGGCTTTCGTGGGGTTTCAAGCTGCGATATGCATTTTTTACGATAATCTTGGTGAGACTTCTGTCCGAAGTATGCAGAATCATCGAGATCGCTCTTTTCGAGCTAGTTAATGCGAGAAAAACCTTGTCTGGTGTTTTCACCACTCCACAGTGCGTTTGATATGCAGTACCAGCGATATCTTGGTTTTCGTGGGGTTTCAAGCTGAGATATGCATTTTTTACGATAATCTTGGTGAGACTTCTGTCCGAAGTATGCAGAATCATCGAGATCGCTCTTTTCGAGCTATTTAATGCTAGAAACACGTTATCTGGTGTTTTCACCACTCCACAGAGCGTTTGATATGCAGTACCAGCGATATCTTTGTTTTCGTGGGGTTTCAAGTTGAGATATGCATTTTCTAGGATAATCTTGGTGAGACTTCTGTCCGAATTATGCTGAATCATCTAGATCGCTCTTTTCGAGCGATTTAATGCGAGAAACACGTTATCTGGTGTTTTCACCATTCCACAGTGCGTTTGATATGCAGAACCAGCGATATCTTGGCTTTCGTGGGGTGTCTAGCAGAGATATGCATTTTCTGCGATAATCATGGCGAGACTTCTGTAAGAAGTATGCAGAATCATCGAGATCGCACTTTTCGATCTATTTAATGCGAGAAACACGTTGTCTGGTGTTTTCACCACTCCACAGTTGGTGTGATATGCAGAACCGGCGATGTTTGGTTTTCGAGGGGTTTCAAGCTGGGATATGCATTTTCTGCGATAAACTTGGTGAGACTTCTGTCCGAAGTATGCTGAATCATCGAGATCGCTCTTTTCGAGCTAGTTAATACGAGAAAAACCTTGTCTGGTGTTTTCACCACGCCACAGTGCGTTTGATATGCAGAACCAGCGATATCTTGGCTTTCGTGGGGTTTCAAGCTGCGATATGCATTTTTTACGATAATCTTGGTGAGACTTCTGTCCGTAGTATGCAGAGTCATCGAGATCGTACTTTGCGAGCTATTTGATGCGAGAAACACGTTTTCTGGAGTTTTCACCACTCCACAGTTCGTTGGATATGCAGAACAGGAGATATCTTGGTTTTCGTGGGGTTTCAAGCTGAGATATGCATTTTCTGCGATAAACTTGGTGAGACTTCTGCCCGAAGTATGATTAATCATCGAGATCGCTCGTTTCGAGCTATTTAATGCGAGAAACACGATATCTGGTGTTTTCACCACTCCACAGTGCGTATGATATGCAGAACCGACGATATCTTGGTTTCCGTGGGGTTTCAAGCTCAGATATGCATTTTCTGCGATAATCTTGGTGAGACTTCTGTCCGTAGTATGCAGAGTCATCGAGATCGTACTTTGCGAGCTATTTGATGCGAGAAACACGTTTTCTGGGGTTTTCACCACTCCACAGTTCGTTGGATATGCAGAACAGGAGATATCTTGGTTTTCGTGGGGTTTCAAGCTGAGATATGCATTTTCTGCGATAAACTTGGTGAGACTTCTGCCCGAAGTATGCTGAATCATCGAGATCGCTCTTTTCGAGCTAGTTAATGCGAGAAACACGTTTTCTGGGGTTTTCTCCACTCCACAGTTCGTTGGATATGCAGAACAGAAGATATCTTGGTTTTCGTGGGGTTTCAAGCTGAGATATGCATTGTCTGCGATAATCTTGGTGAGACGTCTGTCCGAAGTGTGCAGAATCATCGAGATCGCTCTTTTGGAGCTATTTAATGCGAGAAACACGTTTTCTGGGGTTTTCACCACACCACAGTTCGTTGGATATGCAGAACAGGTGATATCTAGGTTTTCGAGGGGTTTCAAGATGAGATATGCATTTTCTGCGATAAACTTGGAGAGACTTCTGTCCGAAGTATGCTGAATCATCGAGATCGCTCTTTTCGAGCTAGTTAATGCGAGAAAAACCTTGTCTGGTGTTTTCACCACTCCACAGTGCGTTTGATATGCAGAACCAGCGATATCTTGGCATTCGTGGGGTTTCAAGCTGAGATATGCATTTATTACGATAATCTTGGTGAGACTTCTGTCCGAAATATGCAGAATCATCGAGATCGCTCTATTCGAGCTATTTAATGCGAGAAACACGTTATCTGGTGTTTTCACCACTCCACAGTGCGTATGATATGCAGAACCGGCGATATCTTGGTTTTCGTGGGGTTTCAAGCTGAGATATGCATTTTCTACGATAATTGTGGTGAGACTTCTGTCAGAAGTATGCAGGATCATCGGGATCCCTCTTTTCGAGCTATTTAATGCGAGAATCACGTTATCTGGTTGTTTTCACCACTTCACATTGCGTTTGATATGCAGAACCGGCGACATCTTGATTTTCGTGAGGTTTCCAGCTGAGATATACATGTTCTGCGATAATCTTCGTGAGTCTTCTGTCAGAAGTATGCGGAATCATCTAGATCGCTCTTTTCGAGCTATTTAATGCGAGAAACACGTTTTCTGGTGTATTCACCACTCCACAGTACGTTTGACATGCAGAACCGGAGATATCTTGGTTTCGGACGGGTTTCAAGCTGAGATATGCATTTTCTACGATAATCTTGGTGAGACTTCTGTCAGAAGTATGCAGTATCATCGAGATCGCTCTTTTCGAGCTACTTAATGCGAGAAACACGTTATCTGGTGTTTTCGCCACTCCACAGTGCGTTTGACATGCTGAACCGGAGATATCTTGGTTACGGTCGGGATTCAAGCTGAGATATGCATTTTCTACGATAATCTTGGTGATACATCTGTCAGAGGTATGCAGAATCTTCGAGAACACTCTTTTCGAGCTATTTAATGCGAGAAACACGTTATCTGGTTGTTTTCACTACTCCACAGTGCGTTTGATATGCAGAACCGGCGACTTCTTGATTTTCGTGAGGTTTCTAGCTGAGATATGCATTTTCTGCGATAATATTGGTGAGACTTCAGTCAGAAGTATGCAGAATCATCTAGATCGCTCGTTTCGAGCTATTTAATGCGAAAAAACAAGTTTTCTGGTGTTTTGACCACTCCAAGTGCGTTTGATATGTAGAGCCGCCGATAACTTGGTTTTCGTGGGGTTTCCAGCTAAAATATGCATTTTCTTCGATAATCTTGGTGAGTCTTCAGTCAGAAGTATGCAGAATCATCGAGATCGCTCTATTCGAGCTATTTAATGCGGGAAACACGTTATCTGGTGTTTTGACCACTCCACAGTGCGTTTGATATGCAGAACCTGCGACATCTTGATTTTCGTGAGGTTTCAAGCTGAGATATGCATTTTCTGCGATAATCTTGGTGAGTCTTTTGTCAGTAGTATGCAGAATCATCTAGATCGCTCTTTTCGAGCTATTTAATGCGAAAAAACAAGTTTTCTGGTGTTTTCAACATTCCACAGTGCGTTCGATATGCAGAACCGGCGATATCTTGATTTTCGTGGTGTTTCCAGCTGAGATATGCATTTTCTTCGATAATCTTGGTGAGTCTTCAGTCAGAAGTATGCAGAATCATCGAGATCCCTCTTTTCGAGCTATTTAATGCGAGAATCACGTTATCTGGTTGATTTCACCACTTCACAGTGCATTTGATATGCAGAACCGGCGACATCTTGATTTTCGTGAGGTTTCCAGCTGAGATATACATGTTCTGCGATAATCTTCGTGAGTCTTCTCTCAGAAGTATGCAGAATCATCTAGATCGCTCTTTTCGAGCTATTTAATGCGAGAAACACGTTTTCTGGTGTATTCACCACTCCACAGTACGTTTGACATGCAGAACCGGAGATATCTTGGTTTCGGAAGGGTTTCAAGCTGATATATGCATTTTCTACGATAATCTTGGTGAGACTTCTGTCAGAAGTATGCAGAATCATCGAGATCGCTCTTTTCGAGCTACTTAATGCGAGAAACACGTTATCTGGTGTTTTCGCCACTCCACAGAGCGTTTGACATGCAGAACCGGAGATATCATGGTTACGGTCGGGATTCAAGCTGAGATATGCATTTTCTACGATAATCTTGGTTATACTGCTGTCAGAAGTATGCAGAATCTTCGAGAACGCTCTTTTCGAGCTACTTAATGCGAGAAACACGTTTTCTGGTGTATTCGCCACTCCACAGTACGTTTGACATGCAGAACCGAAGATATCTTGGTTTCGGACGGGTTTCAAGCCGAGACATGCATTTTCTGCGATAATCTTGGTGATTCTTCTGTCAGAAGTATGCAGAATCATCGAGAACGCTCTTTTCGAGCTGATTAATGCGAGAAACACGTTATCTGGTGTTTTCACAACTCCACAGTGCGTTTGATTTGCAGAACCGGCGACATCTTGGCTTTCGTCGGGTATCAAGCTGAGATATGCATTTTCTACGATAATCTTGGTGAGTCTTCTGTCAGAAGTATGCAGAATCATCAAGATCGCTCTGTTCGAGCTATTTAATGCGAGAAACACGTTATCTGGATGTTTTCACTACTCCACAGTGTGTTTGATATGAAGAACCGGCGACATCTTGATTTTCGTGAGTTTTCTAGCTGAGATAGGCATTTTCCGCGATAATATTGGTGAGACTACAGTCAGAAGTATGCAGAATCATCTAGATCGCTCGTTTGGAGCTATTTAATGCGAAAAAACAAGTTTTCTGGTATTTTGACCACTCCACAGAGCGTTTGATATGTAGAGCCGCCGATAACTTTGTTTTCGTGGGGTTTCCAGCTAAAATGTGCATTTTCTTCGATAATCTTGGTGAGTCTTCTGCCAGAAGTATGCAGAATCATCCAGATCTCTCCATTCGAGCTATTTAATGCGAGAAACACGTTATCTGGTGTTTTCATCACTCCACAGGGCGTTTGATATGCAGAACCGGCGATATCTTGGTTTTCGTGGGGTTTCCAGCTGAGATATGCAGTTTCTGCGATAATCTTGGTGAGACTTTAGTCAGAACTATGCAGAATCATCTAGATCGCTCGTCTCGAGCTATTTAATGTGAAAAAACAAGATTTCTGGTGTTTTGACCGCTCCACAGTGCGTTTTATATGTAGAGCCGCCGATAACTTGGTTTTCGTGGGGTTTCCAGCTGAAATATGCATTTTCTGCGATAATCGTTGTGTTTCATCGATGAGAAGTATGCAGAATAATCCAGAACGCTCTCTTCGAGCTAGTTAATGCGAGAAACACGTTATCTGGTGTTTCCAGCACTCCACATTTCGTTGGATATGCAGAACAGGAGATATCTTGGTTTTCGTGGTGTTTCTAGCAGAGATATGCATTTTCTGCGATAATCATGGCGATACATCTGTTAGAAGTATGCAGAATCATCGAGATCGCACTTTTCGATCTATTTTATGCGAGAAACACGTTGTCTGGAGTTTTCACCACTCCACAGTGCGTTTGATATGCAGTACCAGCGATATCTTGGTTTTCGTGGGGTTACAAGCAGAGATATGCATTTTCTGCGATAATCATGGCGATACATCTGTTAGAAGTATGCAGAATCATCGAGATCGCACTTTTCGATCTATTTTATGCGAGAAACACGTTGTCTGGAGTTTTCACCACTCCACAGTGCATTTGATATGCAGAACCGGCGACATCTTGATTTTCGTGAGGTTTCCAGTTGAGATATACATGTTCTGCGATAATCTTCGTGAGTCTTCTGTCAGAAGTATGCAGAATCATCTAGATCGCTCTTTTCGAGCTATTTAATGCGAGAAACACGTTTTCTGGTGTATTCACCACTCCACAGTACGTTTGACATGCAGAACCGGAGATATCTTGGTTTCGGAAGGGTTTCAAGCTGATATATGCATTTTCTACGATAATCTTGGTGAGACTTCTGTCAGAAGTATGCAGAATCATCGAGATCGCTCTTTTCGAGCTACTTAATGCGAGAAACACGTTATCTGGTGTTTTCGCCACTCCACAGAGCGTTTGACATGCAGAACCGGAGATATCATGGTTACGGTCGGGATTCAAGCTGAGATATGCATTTTCTACGATAATCTTGGTTATACTTCTGTCAGAAGTATGCAGAATCTTCGAGAACGCTCTTTTCGAGCTACTTAATGCGAGAAACACGTTTTCTGGTGTATTCGCCACTCCACAGTACGTTTGACATGCAGAACCGAAGATATCTTGGTTTCGGACGGGTTTCAAGCCGAGACATGCATTTTCTGCGATAATCTTGGTGATTCTTCTGTCAGAAGTATGCAGAATCATCGAGAACGCTCTTTTCGAGCTGATTAATGCGAGAAACACGTTATCTGGTGTTTTCACAACTCCACAGTGCGTTTGATTTGCAGAACCGGCGACATCTTGGCTTTCGTCGGGTATCAAGCTGAGATATGCATTTTCTACGATAATCTTGGTGAGTCTTCTGTCAGAAGTATGCAGAATCATCAAGATCGCTCTGTTCGAGCTATTTAATGCGAGAAACACGTTATCTGGATGTTTTCACTACTCCACAGTGTGTTTGATATGAAGAACCGGCGACATCTTGATTTTCGTGAGTTTTCTAGCTGAGATAGGCATTTTCCGCGATAATATTGGTGAGACTACAGTCAGAAGTATGCAGAATCATCTAGATCGCTCGTTTGGAGCTATTTAATGCGAAAAAACAAGTTTTCTGGTATTTTGACCACTCCACAGAGCGTTTGATATGTAGAGCCGCCGATAACTTTGTTTTCGTGGGGTTTCCAGCTAAAATGTGCATTTTCTTCGATAATCTTGGTGAGTCTTCTGCCAGAAGTATGCAGAATCATCCAGATCTCTCCATTCGAGCTATTTAATGCGAGAAACACGTTATCTGGTGTTTTCATCACTCCACAGGGCGTTTGATATGCAGAACCGGCGATATCTTGGTTTTCGTGGGGTTTCCAGCTGAGATATGCAGTTTCTGCGATAATCTTGGTGAGACTTTAGTCAGAACTATGCAGAATCATCTAGATCGCTCGTCTCGAGCTATTTAATGTGAAAAAACAAGATTTCTGGTGTTTTGACCGCTCCACAGTGCGTTTTATATGTAGAGCCGCCGATAACTTGGTTTTCGTGGGGTTTCCAGCTGAAATATGCATTTTCTGCGATAATCGTTGTGTTTCATCGATGAGAAGTATGCAGAATAATCCAGAACGCTCTCTTCGAGCTAGTTAATGCGAGAAACACGTTATCTGGTGTTTCCAGCACTCCACATTTCGTTGGATATGCAGAACAGGAGATATCTTGGTTTTCGTGGTGTTTCTTGCAGAGATATGCATTTTCTGCGATAATCATGGCGATACATCTGTTAGAAGTATGCAGAATAATCGAGATCGCTCTTTTCGAGCTATTTAATGCGAGAAACACGTTATCTGGTGTTTCCAGCACTCCACAGTGCTTTTTATATGCAGAACCAGCGATATCTTGGTTTTCGTGGGGTTTCAAGCTGAGATATGCAATTTCTGCGATAATCTTGGTGATACATCCGTCCGAAGTATGCTTAATCATTGAGATCGCTCGTTTCGAGCTATTTAATGCGAGAAACACGTTATCTGGTGTTTTCACCACTCCACAGTACGTATGATATGCAGAACCGACAATATCTTGGTTTTCGTGGGGTTTCAAGCTCAGATATGCATTTTCTGCGATAATCTTGGTGAGACTTCTGTCCGAAGTATGCAGAGTCATCGAGATCGTGCTTTTCGAGCTATTTAATGCGAGAAACACGTTTTCTGGGGTTTTCGCCACACCACAGTTCGTTGGATATGCAGAACAGGTGATATCTTGGTTTTCGAGGGGTTTCAAGCTGAGATATGCATTTTCTGCTATAAACTTGGTGAGACTTCTGTCCGAAGTATGCTGAATCATCGAGATCGCTCTTTTCGAGCTAGTCAATGCGAGAAAAACCTTGTCTGGTGTTTTCACCACTCCACAGTGTGTTTGATATGCAGAACCAGCGATATCTTGGCTTTCGTGGGGTTTCAAGCTGAGATATGCATTTTCAGCGATAATCATGGTGAGACTTCTGTTAGAAGTATGCAGAATCATCGAGATCGCACTTTTCGATCTATTTAATGCGAGAAACACGTTGTCTGGTGTTTTCACCACTCCACAGTTGGTGTGATATGCAGAACCGGCGATGTTTGGTTTTCGTCGGGTTTCAAGTTGAGATATGCACTTTCTACGATAATCATGGTGAGACTTCTGTCCGAAGTATGCAGAATCATCCAGATCGCACTTTTCGAGCTATTTAATGCGAGAAACACGTTTTCTGGGGTTTTCGCCACACCACAGTTCGTTGGGTATGCAGAACAGGTGATATCTTGGTTTTCGGGGGGTTTCAAGCTGAGATATGCATTTTTTACAATAATCTTGTTGAGACTTCTGTCCGAAGTATGCTGAATCATCGAGATCGCTCTTTTCGAGCTAGTTAATGCGAGAAAAACCTTATCTGGTGTTTTCACCACTCCACAGTGAGTTTGATATGCAGAACCAGCGATATCTTGGCTTTCGTGGGATTTCAAGCTGAGATATGCAGTTTTTACGATAATCTTGGTGAGACTTCTGTCCGAAGTATGCAGAATAATCGAGATCGCTCTTTTCGAGCTATTTAATGCGAGAAACACGTTATCTGGTGTTTCCAGCACTCCACAGTGCTTTTTATATGCAGAACCAGCGATATCTTGGTTTTCGTGGGGTTTCAAGCTGAGATATGCAATTTCTGCGATAATCTTGGTGATACATCCGTCCGAAGTATGCTTAATCATTGAGATCGCTCGTTTCGAGCTATTTAATGCGAGAAACACGTTATCTGGTGTTTTCACCACTCCACAGTACGTATGATATGCAGAACCGACAATATCTTGGTTTTCGTGGGGTTTCAAGCTCAGATATGCATTTTCTGCGATAATCTTGGTGAGACTTCTGTCCGAAGTATGCAGAGTCATCGAGATCGTGCTTTTCGAGCTATTTAATGCGAGAAACACGTTTTCTGGGGTTTTCGCCACACCACAGTTCGTTGGATATGCAGAACAGGTGATATCTTGGTTTTCGAGGGGTTTCAAGCTGAGATATGCATTTTCTGCTATAAACTTGGTGAGACTTCTGTCCGAAGTATGCTGAATCATCGAGATCGCTCTTTTCGAGCTAGTCAATGCGAGAAAAACCTTGTCTGGTGTTTTCACCACTCCACAGTGTGTTTGATATGCAGAACCAGCGATATCTTGGCTTTCGTGGGGTTTCAAGCTGAGATATGCATTTTCAGCGATAATCATGGTGAGACTTCTGTTAGAAGTATGCAGAATCATCGAGATCGCACTTTTCGATCTATTTAATGCGAGAAACACGTTGTCTGGTGTTTTCACCACTCCACAGTTGGTGTGATATGCAGAACCGGCGATGTTTGGTTTTCGTCGGGTTTCAAGTTGAGATATGCACTTTCTACGATAATCATGGTGAGACTTCTGTCCGAAGTATGCAGAATCATCCAGATCGCACTTTTCGAGCTATTTAATGCGAGAAACACGTTTTCTGGGGTTTTCGCCACACCACAGTTCGTTGGGTATGCAGAACAGGTGATATCTTGGTTTTCGGGGGGTTTCAAGCTGAGATATGCATTTTCTGCTATAAACTTGGTGAGACTTCTGTCCGAAGTATGCAGATTCATCGAGATCGCTCTTTTCGAGCTAGTTAATGCGAGAAAAACCTTGTCTGGTGTTTTCACCACTCCACAGTGCGGTTGATATGCAGAACCAGCGATATCTTGGCTTTCGTGGGGTTTCAAGCTGCGATATGCATTTTTTACGATAATCTTGGTGAGACTTCTGTCCGAAGTATGCAGAATCATCGAGATCGCTCTTTTCGAGCTAGTTAATGCGAGAAAAACCTTGTCTGGTGTTTTCACCACTCCACAGTGCGTTTGATATGCAGTACCAGCGATATCTTGGTTTTCGTGGGGTTTCAAGCTGAGATATGCATTTTTTACGATAATCTTGGTGAGACTTCTGTCCGAAGTATGCAGAATCATCGAGATCGCTCTTTTCGAGCTATTTAATGCTAGAAACACGTTATCTGGTGTTTTCACCACTCCACAGAGCGTTTGATATGCAGTACCAGCGATATCTTTGTTTTCGTGGGGTTTCAAGTTGAGATATGCATTTTCTAGGATAATCTTGGTGAGACTTCTGTCCGAATTATGCTGAATCATCTAGATCGCTCTTTTCGAGCGATTTAATGCGAGAAACACGTTATCTGGTGTTTTCACCATTCCACAGTGCGTTTGATATGCAGAACCAGCGATATCTTGGCTTTCGTGGGGTGTCTAGCAGAGATATGCATTTTCTGCGATAATCATGGCGAGACTTCTGTAAGAAGTATGCAGAATCATCGAGATCGCACTTTTCGATCTATTTAATGCGAGAAACACGTTGTCTGGTGTTTTCACCACTCCACAGTTGGTGTGATATGCAGAACCGGCGATGTTTGGTTTTCGAGGGGTTTCAAGCTGGGATATGCATTTTCTGCGATAAACTTGGTGAGACTTCTGTCCGAAGTATGCTGAATCATCGAGATCGCTCTTTTCGAGCTAGTTAATACGAGAAAAACCTTGTCTGGTGTTTTCACCACGCCACAGTGCGTTTGATATGCAGAACCAGCGATATCTTGGCTTTCGTGGGGTTTCAAGCTGCGATATGCATTTTTTACGATAATCTTGGTGAGACTTCTGTCCGTAGTATGCAGAGTCATCGAGATCGTACTTTGCGAGCTATTTGATGCGAGAAACACGTTTTCTGGAGTTTTCACCACTCCACAGTTCGTTGGATATGCAGAACAGGAGATATCTTGGTTTTCGTGGGGTTTCAAGCTGAGATATGCATTTTCTGCGATAAACTTGGTGAGACTTCTGCCCGAAGTATGATTAATCATCGAGATCGCTCGTTTCGAGCTATTTAATGCGAGAAACACGATATCTGGTGTTTTCACCACTCCACAGTGCGTATGATATGCAGAACCGACGATATCTTGGTTTCCGTGGGGTTTCAAGCTCAGATATGCATTTTCTGCGATAATCTTGGTGAGACTTCTGTCCGTAGTATGCAGAGTCATCGAGATCGTACTTTGCGAGCTATTTGATGCGAGAAACACGTTTTCTAGGGTTTTCACCACTCCACAGTTCGTTGGATATGCAGAACAGGAGATATCTTGGTTTTCGTGGGGTTTCAAGCTGAGATATGCATTTTCTGCGATAAACTTGGTGAGACTTCTGCCCGAAGTATGCTGAATCATCGAGATCGCTCTTTTCGAGCTAGTTAATGCGAGAAACACGTTTTCTGGGGTTTTCTCCACTCCACAGTTCGTTGGATATGCAGAACAGAAGATATCTTGGTTTTCGTGGGGTTTCAAGCTGAGATATGCATTGTCTGCGATAATCTTGGTGAGACGTCTGTCCGAAGTGTGCAGAATCATCGAGATCGCTCTTTTGGAGCTATTTAATGCGAGAAACACGTTTTCTGGGGTTTTCACCACACCACAGTTCGTTGGATATGCAGAACAGGTGATATCTAGGTTTTCGAGGGGTTTCAAGATGAGATATGCATTTTCTGCGATAAACTTGGAGAGACTTCTGTCCGAAGTATGCTGAATCATCGAGATCGCTCTTTTCGAGCTAGTTAATGCGAGAAAAACCTTGTCTGGTGTTTTCACCACTCCACAGTGCGTTTGATATGCAGAACCAGCGATATCTTGGCATTCGTGGGGTTTCAAGCTGAGATATGCATTTATTACGATCATCTTGGTGAGACTTCTGTCCGAAATATGCAGAATCATCGAGATCGCTCTATTCGAGCTATTTAATGCGAGAAACACGTTATCTGGTGTTTTCACCACTCCACAGTGCGTATGATATGCAGAACCGGCGATATCTTGGTTTTCGTGGGGTTTCAAGCTGAGATATGCATTTTCTACGATAATTGTGGTGAGACTTCTGTCAGAAGTATGCAGGATCATCGGGATCCCTCTTTTCGAGCTATTTAATGCGAGAATCACGTTATCTGGTTGTTTTCACCACTTCACATTGCGTTTGATATGCAGAACCGGCGACATCTTGATTTTCGTGAGGTTTCCAGCTGAGATATACATGTTCTGCGATAATCTTCGTGAGTCTTCTGTCAGAAGTATGCAGAATCATCTAGATCGCTCTTTTCGAGCTATTTAATGCGAGAAACACGTTTTCTGGTGTATTCACCACTCCACAGTACGTTTGACATGCAGAACCGGAGATATCTTGGTTTCGGACGGGTTTCAAGCTGAGATATGCATTTTCTACGATAATCTTGGTGAGACTTCTGTCAGAAGTATGCAGTATCATCGAGATCGCTCTTTTCGAGCTACTTAATGCGAGAAACACGTTATCTGGTGTTTTCGCCACTCCACAGTGCGTTTGACATGCTGAACCGGAGATATCTTGATTTTCGTGAGGTTTCTAGCTGAGATATGCATTTTCTGCGATAATATTGGTGAGACTTCAGTCAGAAGTATGCAGAATCATCTAGATCGCTCGTTTCGAGCTATTTAATGCGAAAAAACAAGTTTTCTGGTGTTTTGACCACTCCAAGTGCGTTTGATATGTAGAGCCGCCGATAACTTGGTTTTCGTGGGGTTTCCAGCTAAAATATGCATTTTCTTCGATAATCTTGGTGAGTCTTCAGTCAGAAGTATGCAGAATCATCGAGATCGCTCTATTCGAGCTATTTAATGCGGGAAACACGTTATCTGGTGTTTTGACCACTCCACAGTGCGTTTGATATGCAGAACCTGCGACATCTTGATTTTCGTGAGGTTTCAAGCTGAGATATGCATTTTCTGCGATAATCTTGGTGAGTCTTTTGTCAGTAGTATGCAGAATCATCTAGATCGCTCTTTTCGAGCTATTTAATGCGAAAAAACAAGTTTTCTGGTGTTTTCAACATTCCACAGTGCGTTCGATATGCAGAACCGGCGATATCTTGATTTTCGTGGTGTTTCCAGATGAGATATGCATTTTCTTCGATAATCTTGGTGAGTCTTCAGTCAGAAGTATGCAGAATCATCGAGATCCCTCTTTTCGAGCTATTTAATGCGAGAATCACGTTATCTGGTTGATTTCACCACTTCACAGTGCATTTGATATGCAGAACCGGCGACATCTTGATTTTCGTGAGGTTTCCAGCTGAGATATACATGTTCTGCGATAATCTTCGTGAGTCTTCTGTCAGAAGTATGCAGAATCATCTAGATCGCTCTTTTCGAGCTATTTAATGCGAGAAACACGTTTTCTGGTGTATTCACCACTCCACAGTACGTTTGACATGCAGAACCGGAGATATCTTGGTTTCGGAAGGGTTTCAAGCTGATATATGCATTTTCTACGATAATCTTGGTGAGACTTCTGTCAGAAGTATGCAGAATCATCGAGATCGCTCTTTTCGAGCTACTTAATGCGAGAAACACGTTATCTGGTGTTTTCGCCACTCCACAGAGCGTTTGACATGCAGAACCGGAGATATCATGGTTACGGTCGGGATTCAAGCTGAGATATGCATTTTCTACGATAATCTTGGTTATACTTCTGTCAGAAGTATGCAGAATCTTCGAGAACGCTCTTTTCGAGCTACTTAATGCGAGAAACACGTTTTCTGGTGTATTCGCCACTCCACAGTACGTTTGACATGCAGAACCGAAGATATCTTGGTTTCGGACGGGTTTCAAGCCGAGACATGCATTTTCTGCGATAATCTTGGTGATTCTTCTGTCAGAAGTATGCAGAATCATCGAGAACGCTCTTTTCGAGCTGATTAATGCGAGAAACACGTTATCTGGTGTTTTCACAACTCCACAGTGCGTTTGATTTGCAGAACCGGCGACATCTTGGCTTTCGTCGGGTATCAAGCTGAGATATGCATTTTCTACGATAATCTTGGTGAGTCTTCTGTCAGAAGTATGCAGAATCATCAAGATCGCTCTATTCGAGCTATTTAATGCGAGAAACACGTTATCTGGATGTTTTCACTACTCCACAGTGTGTTTGATATGAAGAACCGGCGACATCTTGATTTTCGTGAGTTTTCTAGCTGAGATAGGCATTTTCCGCGATAATATTGGTGAGACTACAGTCAGAAGTATGCAGAATCATCTAGATCGCTCGTTTGGAGCTATTTAATGCGAAAAAACAAGTTTTCTGGTATTTTGACCACTCCACAGTGCGTTTGATATGTAGAGCCGCCGATAACTTTGTTTTCGTGGGGTTTCCAGCTAAAATATGCATTTTCTTCGATAATCTTGGTGAGTCTTCTGTCAGAAGTATGCAGAATCATCCAGATCTCTCCATTCGAGCTATTTAATGTGAAAAAACAAGATTTCTGGCGTTTTGACCGCTCCACAGTGCGTTTTATATGTAGAGCCGCCGATAACTTGGTTTTCGTGGGGTTTCCAGCTGAAATATGCATTTTCTGCGATAATCTTTGTGTTTCATCGATGAGAAGTATGCAGAATAATCCAGACCGCTCTCTTCGAGCTAGTTAATGCGAGTAACACGTTTTCTGGTGTTTTCACCACCCCACAGTGCGTTTGATATGCAGAACCGGCGACATCTTGATTTTCGTGAGGTTTCAAGCTGAGATATGCATTTTCTGCGATAATCTTGGTGAGTCTTTTGTCAGTAGTATGCAGAATCATCTAGATCGCTCTTTTCGAGCTATTTAATGCGAAAAAACAAGTTTTCTGGTGTTTTCAACATTCCACAGTGCGTATGATATGCAGAAACGGCGATATCTTGATTTTCGTGGTGTTTCCAGCTGAGATATGCATTTTCTGCGATAATCTAGGTGAGTCTTCTGCCAGAACTATGCAGAATCATCTAGAACGCTCTATTCGAGCTATTTAATGCGACAAAACGTTATCTGGTTTTTTCACCACTCCACAGTGCGTTTGATATGCAGTACCAGCGATATCTTGGTTTTCGTGGGGTTACAAGCTGAGATATGCATTTTTTACGATGATCTTGGTGAGACTTCTGTCCGAAGTATGCAGAATCATCGAGATCGCACTTTTCGAGCTATTTAATGCGAGAAACACGTTTTCTGGGGTTTTCACCACACCAAAGTTCGTTGGATATGCAGAACAGGTGATATCTTGGTTTTCGAGTGGTTTCAAGCTGAGAAATGCATTTTCTGCGATAATCTTGGTGAGACTTCTGTCCGAAGTATGCTGAATCATCGAGATCGCTCTATTCGAGCTATTTAATGCGACAAAACGTTATCTGGTGTTTCCAGCACTCCACAGTGCGATTTATATCCAGAACCAGCGATATCTTGGTTTTCGTGGGGTTTCAAGCTGAGATATGCAATTTCGGCGATAATCTTGGTGAGACATCTGTCCGAAGTATGCTTAATCATCGAGATCGCTCGTTTCGAACTATTTAATGCGGGAAACACGTTATCTGGTGTTTTCTCCACTCCACAGTGCGTATGATATGCAGAACCGACGATATCTTGGTTTTCGTGGGGTGTCAAGCTCAGATATGCATTTTCTGCGATAATCTTGGTGAGACTTCTGTCCGAAGCATGCAGAGTCATCGAGATCGTACTTTTCGAGCTATTTAAAGCGAGAAACACGTTTTCTGGGGTTTTCACCACACCACAGTTCGTTGGATATGCAGAACAGGTGATATCTTGGTTTTCGTGGGGTTTCTAGAAGAGATATGCATTTTCTGCGATAATCATGGTGAGACTTCTGTTAGAAGTATGCAGAATCTTCGAGAACGCTCTTTTCGAGCTACTTAATGCGAGAAACACGTTATCTGGTGTTTTCGCCACTCCACAGAGCGTTTGACATGCAGAACCGGAGATATCATGGTTACGGTCGGGATTCAAGCTGAGATATGCATTTTCTACGATAATCTTGGTTATACTTCTGTCAGAAGTATGCAGAATCTTCGAGAACGCTCTTTTCGAGCTACTTAATGCGAGAAACACGTTTTCTGGTGTATTCGCCACTCCACAGTACGTTTGACATGCAGAACCGAAGATATCTTGGTTTCGGACGGGTTTCAAGCCGAGACATGCATTTTCTGCGATAATCTTGGTGATTCTTCTGTCAGAAGTATGCAGAATCATCGAGAACGCTCTTTTCGAGCTGATTAATGCGAGAAACACGTTATCTGGTGTTTTCACAACTCCACAGTGCGTTTGATTTGCAGAACCGGCGACATCTTGGCTTTCGTCGGGTATCAAGCTGAGATATGCATTTTCTACGATAATCTTGGTGAGTCTTCTGTCAGAAGTATGCAGAATCATCAAGATCGCTCTATTCGAGCTATTTAATGCGAGAAACACGTTATCTGGATGTTTTCACTACTCCACAGTGTGTTTGATATGAAGAACCGGCGACATCTTGATTTTCGTGAGTTTTCTAGCTGAGATAGGCATTTTCCGCGATAATATTGGTGAGACTACAGTCAGAAGTATGCAGAATCATCTAGATCGCTCGTTTGGAGCTATTTAATGCGAAAAAACAAGTTTTCTGGTATTTTGACCACTCCACAGTGCGTTTGATATGTAGAGCCGCCGATAACTTTGTTTTCGTGGGGTTTCCAGCTAAAATATGCATTTTCTTCGATAATCTTGGTGAGTCTTCTGTCAGCAGTATGCAGAATCATCCAGATCTCTCCATTCGAGCTATTTAATGTGAAAAAACAAGATTTCTGGCGTTTTGACCGCTCCACAGTGCGTTTTATATGTAGAGCCGCCGATAACTTGGTTTTCGTGGGGTTTCCAGCTGAAATATGCATTTTCTGCGATAATCTTTGTGTTTCATCGATGAGAAGTATGCAGAATAATCCAGACCGCTCTCTTCGAGCTAGTTAATGCGAGTAACACGTTTTCTGGTGTTTTCACCACCCCACAGTGCGTTTGATATGCAGAACCGGCGACATCTTGATTTTCGTGAGGTTTCAAGCTGAGATATGCATTTTCTGCGATAATCTTGGTGAGTCTTTTGTCAGTAGTATGCAGAATCATCTAGATCGCTCTTTTCGAGCTATTTAATGCGAAAAAACAAGTTTTCTGGTGTTTTCAACATTCCACAGTGCGTATGATATGCAGAAACGGCGATATCTTGATTTTCGTGGTGTTTCCAGCTGAGATATGCATTTTCTGCGATAATCTAGGTGAGTCTTCTGCCAGAACTATGCAGAATCATCTAGAACGATCTATTCGAGCTATTTAATGCGACAAAACGTTATCTGGTTTTTTCACCACTCCACAGTGCGTTTGATATGCAGTACCAGCGATATCTTGGTTTTCGTGGGGTTACAAGCTGAGATATGCATTTTTTACGATGATCTTGGTGAGACTTCTGTCCGAAGTATGCAGAATCATCGAGATCGCACTTTTCGAGCTATTTAATGCGAGAAACACGTTTTCTGGGGTTTTCACCACACCAAAGTTCGTTGGATATGCAGAACAGGTGATATCTTGGTTTTCGAGTGGTTTCAAGCTGAGATATGCATTTTCTGCGATAATCTTGGTGAGACTTCTGTCCGAAGTATGCTGAATCATCGAGATCGCTCTATTCGAGCTATTTAATGCGACAAAACGTTATCTGGTGTTTCCAGCACTCCACAGTGCGATTTATATCCAGAACCAGCGATATCTTGGTTTTCGTGGGGTTTCAAGCTGAGATATGCAATTTCGGCGATAATCTTGGTGAGACATCTGTCCGAAGTATGCTTAATCATCGAGATCGCTCGTTTCGAACTATTTAATGCGGGAAACACGTTATCTGGTGTTTTCTCCACTCCACAGTGCGTATGATATACAGAACCGACGATATCTTGGTTTTCGTGGGGTGTCAAGCTCAGATATGCATTTTCTGCGATAATCTTGGTGAGACTTCTGTCCGAAGCATGCAGAGTCATCGAGATCGTACTTTTCGAGCTATTTAAAGCGAGAAACACGTTTTCTGGGGTTTTCACCACACCACAGTTCGTTGGATATGCAGAACAGGTGATATCTTGGTTTTCGTGGGGTTTCTAGAAGAGATATGCATTTTCTGCGATAATCATGGTGAGACTTCTGTTAGAAGTATGCAGAATCTTCGAGATCGCACATTTCGATCTATTTAATGCGAGAAACACGATGTCTGGTGTTTTCACCACTCCACAGGTGATTAGATATGCAGAACCGGCGATATCTGGGTTTTCGTGGGGTTTCAAGCTGAGATATGCATTTTCTGCGATAATCTTGGTGAGACCTCTGTCCGAAGTATGCAGAAACATCGAGATCGCTCTTTTCGACCTATTTAATGCCACAAAACGTCATCTGGTTTTTTTCACCACTCCACAGTGCGTTTGATATGCAGAACCAGCGAAATCTTGGTTTTCGGGGGGATTCAAGCTGAGATATGCATTTTTTACGATAATCATGGTGAGACTTCTGTCCGAAGTGTGCAGAATCATCGAGATCACTCTTTTCGAGCTATTTAATGCGAGAAACACGTTTTCTGGGGTTTTCACCACACCACGGTTCGTTGGATATGCAGAACAGGTGATATCTTGGTTTTCGAGGGGTTTCAAGCTGAGATATGCATTTTCTGCGATAAACTTGGAGAGACTTCTGTCCGAAGTATGCTGAATCATCGAGATCGCTCTTTTCGAGCTTGTTAATGCGAGAAAAACCTTATCTGGTGTTTTCACCACTCCACAGAGCGTTTGATATGCAGAACCAGTGATATCTTGGCTTTCGTGGGGTTTCAAGCTCAGATATGCATTTTCTGCGAATATCTTGGTGAGACTTCTCTCCGAAGTATGCAGAGCCATCGAGATCGTACTTTTCGAGCTATTTAATGCGAGAAACACGTTTTCTGGGGTTTTCACCACTCCACAGTTCGTTGAATATGCAGAACAGGAGATATCTTGGTTTTCGTGGGGTTTCTAGCAGAGATGTGCATTTTCTGCGACAATCATGGCGATACTTCTGTTAGAAGTATGCAGAATCATCGAGATCGCACTTTTCGATCTATTTTATGCGAGAAACACGCTGTCTGGAGTTTTCACCACTCCACAGTGCGTTTGATATGCAGTACCAGCGATATCTTGGCTTTCGTGGGGTTTCAAGCTGAGATATGCATTTTCAGCGATAATCATGGTGACACTTCTGTTAGAAGTATGCAGAATCATCGAGATCGCTCTTTTCGACCTATTTAATGCCACAAAACGTCATCTGGTTTTTTTCACCACTCCACAGTGCGTTTGATATGCAGAACCAGCGAAATCTTGGTTTTCGGGGGGATTCAAGCTGAGATATGCATTTTTTACGATAATCATGGTGAGACTTCTGTCCGAAGTGTGCAGAATCATCGAGATCACTCTTTTCGAGCTATTTAATGCGAGAAACACGTTTTCTGGGGTTTTCACCACACCACGGTTCGTTGGATATGCAGAACAGGTGATATCTTGGTTTTCGAGGGGTTTCAAGCTGAGATATGCATTTTCTGCGATAAACTTGGAGAGACTTCTGTCCGAAGTATGCTGAATCATCGAGATCGCTCTTTTCGAGCTTGTTAATGCGAGAAAAACCTTATCTGGTGTTTTCACCACTCCACAGAGCGTTTGATATGCAGAACCAGTGATATCTTGGCTTTCGTGGGGTTTCAAGCTCAGATATGCATTTTCTGCGAATATCTTGGTGAGACTTCTCTCCGAAGTATGCAGAGCCATCGAGATCGTACTTTTCGAGCTATTTAATGCGAGAAACACGTTTTCTGGGGTTTTCACCACTCCACAGTTCGTTGAATATGCAGAACAGGAGATATCTTGGTTTTCGTGGGGTATCTAGCAGAGATATGCATTTTCTGCGACAATCATGGCGATACTTCTGTTAGAAGTATGCAGAATCATCGAGATCGCTCTTTTCGAGCTATTTAATGCGAGAAACACGTTGTCTGGTGTTTTCACCACTCCACAGTTGGTGTGATATGCAGAACCGGCGATGTTTGGTTTTCGTCGGGTTTCAAGTTGAGATATGCACTTTCTACGATAATCATGGTGAGACTTCTGTCCGAAGTATGCAGAATCATCCAGATCGCACTTTTCGAGCTATTTAATGCGAGAAACACGTTTTCTGGGGTTTTCGCCACACCACAGTTCGTTGGATATGCAGAACCGGCGACATATTGGCTTTCGTCGGGTATCAAGCTGAGATATGCATTTTCTACGATAATCTTGGTGAGTCTTCTGTCAGAAGTATGCAGAATCATCCAGATCTCTCCATTCGAGCTATTTAATGCGAGAAACACGTTATCTGGTGTTTTCATCACTCCACAGGGCGTTTGATATGCAGAACCGGCGATATCTTGGTTTTCGTGGGGTTTCCAGCTGAGATATGCATTTTCTGCGATAATCTTGGTGAGACTTTAGTCAGAACTATGCAGAATCATCTAGATCGCTCGTCTCGAGCTATTTAATGTGAAAAAACAAGATTTCTGGTGTTTTGACCGCTCCACAGTGCGTTTTATATGTAGAGCCGCCGATAACTTGGTTTTCGTGGGGTTTCCAGCTGAAATATGCATTTTCTGCGATAATCGTTGTGTTTCATCGATGAGAAGTATGCAGAATAATCCAGAACGCTCTCTTCGAGCTAGTTAATGCGAGAAACACGTTGTCTGGTGTTTTCACCACTCCACAGTTGGTGTGATATGCAGAACCGGCGATGTTTGGTTTTCGTCGGGTTTCAAGTTGAGATATGCACTTTCTACGATAATCATGGTGAGACTTCTGTCCGAAGTATGCAGAATCATCGAGATCGCACTTTTCGAGCTATTTAATGCGAGAAACACGTTTTCTGGGGTTTTCACCACACCACAGTTCGTTGGATATGCAGAACAGGTGATATCTTGGTTTTCGAGGGGTTTCAAGCTGAGATATGCATTTTTTACGATAATCTTGGTGAGACTTCTGTCCGAAGTATGCAGAATCATCGAGATCGCTCTATTCGAGCTAGTTAATGCGAGAAACACGTTATCTGGTGTTTTCACCACTCCACAGTGCGTTTCATATGCAGAACCGGCGACATCTTAGCTGCCGTAGGATATCAAGCTGAGATATGCATTTTCTACGATAATCTTGGTGAGACTTCTGTCAGAAGTATGCAGAATCATCGGGATCGCTCTTTTCGAGCTATTTAATGCGAGAAACACGTTTTCTGGGGTTTTTACCACTCCACAGTTCGTTGGATATGCAGAACAGGAGATATCTTGGTTTTCGTGGGGTTTCTAGCAGAGATATGCATTTTCTGCGATAATCATGGTGAGACTTCTGTTAGAAGTATGCAGAATCATCGAGATCGCACTTTTCAATCTATTTAATGCGAGAAACACGTTATCTGGTGTTTTCACCACTCCACAGTGCGTATGATATGCAGAACCGACGATATCTTGGTTTTCGTGGAGTTTCAAGCTCAGATATGCATTTTCTGCGATAATCTTGGTGAGACTTCTGTCCGAAGTATCCAGAGTCATCGAGATCGTACTTTTCGAGATATTTAATGCGAGAAACACGTCTTCTGGTGTTTTCACCACACCACAATTCGTTGGATGTGCAGAACCGGAGATATCTTGGTTTTCGTGGGGTTTCAAGCTGAGATATGCATTTTCTGCGATAATCTTGGTGAGAATTCTGTCCGAAGTATGCAGAAACATCGAGATCGCTCTTTTCGACCTATTTAATGCGAGAAACACGTTATCTGGTGTTTTCACCACTCCACAGTGCGTTTGATATTCAGAACCAGCGCAATCTTGGTTTTCGTGGGGGTTTCAAGCTGAGATATGCATTTTTTACGATAATCATGGTGAGACTTCTGTCCGAAGTATGCTGAATCATCGAGATCGCTCTTTTCGAGCTAGTTACTGCTGGAAACACGTTATCTGGTGTTTTCACCACTCCACAGTGCGTTAGATATGCAGAACCGGCGAAATCTTGGATTTCGTCGTGATTCAAGCTGAGATATGCATTTTCTACGATAATCTTGGTGAGACTTCTGTCAGAAGTATGCAGAATCATCGGGATCGCTCTTTTCGAGCCTTTTAATGCGAGAAACACGTTTTCTGGTGTTTTCACCACCCCACAGTGCGTTTGATATGCAGAACCGGCGACATCGTGGTTTTCGTCGGGTTTCAATCTGAGATATGCATTTTCTGCGATAATATTGGTGAGTCTTCAGTCAGAAGTAGGCAGAATCACCTAGATCGCTCGTTTCGAGCTATTTAATGCGAGAAACACGTTATCTGGTTGTTTTCACCACTCCACAGTGCGTTTGATATGCAGAACTGGCGTCCACTTGATTTTCGTGAGGTTGCAAGCTGCGATATGCATTTTCTGCGATAATCTTGGTGTTTCATCTATGAGAAGTATGCAGAATCATCGAGAACGCTCTTTTCGAGCTAGTTAATGCGAGAAACACGTTTTCTGGTGTTTTCACCACACCACAGTGCGTTTGATATGCAGAACCGGCGATATCTGGGTTTTCGTGGGTTTTCAAGCTGAGATATGCATTTTCTGCGATAATCTTGGTGAGACCTCTGTCAGAAGTATGCAGAATCATCTAGATCGCTCTTTTCGAGTTATTTAATGCGAGAAACACGTTTTCTGGTGTATTCACCACTCCACAGTACGTTTGACATGCAGATCCGGAGATATCTTGGATTCGGTCGGGTTTCAAGTTGAGATATGCATTTTCTACGATAATCTTGGTGAGACATCTGTCAGAAGTATGCAGAACCTTCGAGAACGCTCTTTTCGAGCTACTTAATGCGAGAAACACGTTTTCTGGTGTTTTCACCACTTCACAGTACGTTTGATGTGCAGAACCGGAGATATCTTGGTTTTCGTGAGGTTTCAAGCTGAGATATGCATTTTCTGCGGCAATCTTGGTGAGACTTCTGTCCGAAGTATGCAGAATCATCTAGATCGCTCTTTTCGAGCTATTTAATGCGAGAAACACGTTTTCTGGTGTATTCACCACTCCACAGTGCGTTTGATATGCAGAACCGGCGATATCTGGGTTTTCGTGGGTTTTCAAGCTGAGATATGCATTTTCTGCGATAATCTTGGTGAGACCTCTGTCAGAAGTATGCAGAATCATCTAGATCGCTCTTTTCGAGTTATTTAATGCGAGAAACACGTTTTCTGGTGTATTCACCACTCCACAGTACGTTTGACATGCAGATCCGGAGATATCTTGGATTCGGTCGGGTTTCAAGCTGAGATATGCATTTTCTACGATAATCATGGTGAGACATCTGTCAGAAGTATGCAGAACCTTCGAGAACGCTCTTTTCGAGCTACTTAATGCGAGAAACACGTTTTCTGGTGTTTTCACCACTTCACAGTACGTTTGATGTGCAGAACCGGAGATATCTTGGTTTTCGTGAGGTTTCAAGCTGAGCTATGCATTTTCTGCGGCAATCTTGGTGAGACTTCTGTCCGAAGTATGCAGAATCATCTAGATCGCTCTTTTCGAGCTATTTAATGCGAGAAACACGTTTTCTGGTGTATTCACCACTCCACAGTGCGTTTGATATGCAGAACCGGCGATATCTTGGATTTCGTGGTGTTTCCAGCTGAGATATGCATTTTCTGCGATAATCTTGGTGAGACTTCAGTCAGAAGTATGCAGAATCATCTAGATCGCTGGTTTCGAGCTATTTAATGCGAAAAAACAAGCTTTCTGGTGTTTTCAACATTCCACAGTGCGTTTGATATGCAGAACCGGCGATCTCTTGATTTTCGTGGTGTTTCCAGTTGAGATATGCATTTTCTGCGATAAGCTTTGTGAGTCTTCTGCCAGAAGTATGCAGAATCATCTACATCGCTCTTTTCGAGTTATTTAATGCGAGAAACACGTTTTCTGGTGTATCCACCACTCCACAGTACGCTTGACATGCAGATCCGGAGATATCTTGTATTCGGTCGGGTTTCAAGCTGAGATATGCATTTTCTACGATAATCTTGGTGAGACATCTGTCAGAAGTATGCAGAACCTTCGAGAACGTTCTTTTCGAGCTACTTAATGCGAGAAACACGTTTTCTGGTGTTTTCACCACTTCACAGTACGTTTGATGTGCAGAACCGGAGATATCTTGTATTCGGTCGGGTTTCAAGCTGAGATATGCATTTTCTACGATAATCTTGGTGAGACATCTGTCAGAAGTATGCAGAACCTTCGAGAACGCTCTTTTCGAGCTACTTAATGCGAGAAACACGTTTTCTGGTGTTTTCACCACTTCACAGTACGTTTGATGTGCAGAACCGGAGATATCTTGGTTTTCGTGAGGTTTCAAGCTGAGATATGCATTTTCTGCGATAATCCTGGTGAGACTTCTGTCAGAGGTATGCAGAACCTTCGAGAACGCTCTTGTCGAGCTACTTAATGCGAGAAACACGTTTTCTGGTGTTTTCACCACTCCACAGTGCGTTTGATATGTAGGGCCGCCGATAACTTGGTTTTCGTGGGGTTTCCAGCTGAAATATGCATTTTCTGCGATAATATTGGTGATACTTCAGTCAGAAGTATGCAGAATCATCTAGATCGCTTGTATCGAGCTATTTAATGCGAGATACACGTTATCTGGTTGTTTTCACCACTCCCCAGTGCGTCTGATATGCAGAACCGACGATATCTTGGATTTCGTGGTGCTTCCAGCAGAGATATGCATTTTCTGCGATAAGCTTTGTGAGTCTTCTGCCAGAAGTATGCAGAATCATCTACATCGCTCTTTTCGAGCTATTTAATGCGAGAAACACGTTTTCTGGTGTATTCACCACTCCACAGTACGTTTGATATGCAGAACCGGAGATATCTTGGTTTTCGTGAGGTTTCAAGCTGAGATATGCATTTTCAGCGATAATCTTGGTGAGACTTCAGTCAGAAGTATGCAGAATCTTCTAGATCGGTGGTTTCGAGCTATTTAATGCGAAAAAACACGTTTTCTGGTGTTTTCACCACTTCACAGTACGTTTGATGTGCAGAACCGGAGATATCTTGGTTTTCGTGAGGTTTCAAGCTGAGATATGCATTTTCTACGATAATCTTGGTGAGACATCTGTCAGAAGTATGCAGAACCTTCGAGAACGCTCTTTTCGAGCTACTTAATGCGAGAAACACGTTTTCTGGTGTTTTCACCACTTCACAGTACGTTTGATGTGCAGAACCGGAGATATCTTGGTTTTCGTGAGGTTTCAAGCTGAGATATGCATTTTCTGCGGCAATCTTGGTGAGACTTCTGTCCGAAGTATGCAGAATCATCTAGATCGCTCTTTTCGAGCTATTTAATGCGAGAAACACGTTTTCTGGTGTATTCACCACTCCACAGTGCGTTTGATATGCAGAACCGGCGATATCTGGGTTTTCGTGGGTTTTCAAGCTGAGATATGCATTTTCTGCGATAATCTTGGTGAGTCTTCTGCCAGAAGTATGCAGAATCATCTACATCGCTCTTTTCGAGTTATTTAATGCGAGAAACACGTTTTCTGGTGTATTCACCACTCCACAGTACGCTTGACATGCAGATCCGGAGATATCTTGTATTCGGTCGGGTTTCAAGCTGAGATATGCATTTTCTACGATAATCTTGGTGATACATCTGTCAGAAGTATGCAGAACCTTCGAGAACGATCTTTTCGAGCTACTTAATGCGAGAAACACGTTTTCTGGTGTTTTCACCACTTCACAGTACGTTTGATGTGCAGAACCGGAGATATCTTGGTTTTCGTGAGGTTTCAAGCTGAGATATGCATTTTCTGCGGCAATCTTGGTGAGACTTCTGTCAGAAGTATGCAGAACCTTCGAGAACGCTCTTGTCGAGCTACTTAATGCGAGAAACACGTTTTCTGGTGTTTTCACCACTCCACAGTGCGTTTGATATGTAGGGCCGCCGATAACTTGGTTTTCGTGGGGTTTCCAGCTGAAATATGCATTTTCTGCGATAATATTGGTGATACTTCAGTCAGAAGTATGCAGAATCATCTAGATCGCTTTTTTCGAGCTATTTAATGCGAGATACACGTTATCTGGTTGTTTTCACCACTCCCCAGTGCGTCTGATATGCAGAACCGACGATATCTTGGATTTCGTGGTGCTTCCAGCAGAGATATGCATTTTCTGCGATAATCTTGGTGAGTCTTCTGTCAGAAGTATGCAGAATCATCTAGATCGCTCTTTTCGAGCTATTTAATGCGAGAAACACGTTTTCTGGTGTATTCACCACTCCACAGTGCGTTTGATATGCAGAACCGGCGATATCTTGGATTTCGTGGTGTTTCCAGCTGAGATATGCATTTTCTGCGATAATCTTGGTGAGACATCAGTCAAAAGTATGCAGAATCATCTAGATCGCTGGTTTCGAGCTATTTAATGCGAAAAAACAAGCTTTCTGGTGTTTTCAACATTCCACAGTGCGTTTGATATGCAGAACCGGCGATCTCTTGATTTTCGTGGTGTTTCCAGCTGAGATATGCATTTTCTGCGATAAGCTTTGTGAGTCTTCTGCCAGAAGTATGCAGAATCATCTACATCGCTCTTTTCGAGCTATTTAATGCGAGAAACACGTTTTCTGGTGTATTCACCACTCCACAGTACGTTTGATATGCAGAACCGGAGATATCTTGGTTTTCGTGAGGTTTCAAGCTGAGATATGCATTTTCAGCGATAATCTTGGTGAGACTTCAGTCAGAAGTATGCAGAATCTTCTAGATCGCTGGTTTCGAGCTATTTAATGCGAAAAAACACGTTTTCTGGTGTTTTCACCACTTCACAGTACGTTTGATGTGCAGAACCGGAGATATCTTGGTTTTCGTGAGGTTTCAAGCGGAGATATGCATTTTCTACGATAATCTTGGTGAGACATCTGTCAGAAGTATGCAGAACCTTCGAGAACGCTCTTTTCGAGCTACTTAATGCGAGAAACACGTTTTCTGGTGTTTTCACCACTTCACAGTACGTTTGATGTGCAGAACCGGAGATATCTTGGTTTTCGTGAGGTTTCAAGCTGAGATATGCATTTTCTGCGGCAATCTTGGTGAGACTTCTGTCCGAAGTATGCAGAATCATCTAGATCGCTCTTTTCGAGCTATTTAATGCGAGAAACACGTTTTCTGGTGTATTCACCACTCCACAGTGTGTTTGATATGCAGAACCGGCGATATCTGGGTTTTCGTGGGTTTTCAAGCTGAGATATGCATTTTCTGCGATAATCTTGGTGAGACCTCTGTCAGAAGTATGCAGAATCATCTAGATCGCTCTTTTCGAGTTATTTAATGCGAGAAACACGTTTTCTGGTGTATTCACCACTCCACAGTACGTTTGACATGCAGATCCGGAGATATCTTGGATTCGGTCGGGTTTCAAGCTGAGATATGCATTTTCTACGATAATCTTGGTGAGACATCTGTCAGAAGTATGCAGAACCTTCGAGAACGCTCTTTTCGAGCTACTTAATGCGAGAAACACGTTTTCTGGTGTTTTCACCACTTCACAGTACGTTTGATGTGCAGAACCGGAGATATCTTGGTTTTCGTGAGGTTTCAAGCTGAGATATGCATTTTCTGCGGCAATCTTGGTGAGACTTCTGTCCGAAGTATGCAGAATCATCTAGATCGCTCTTTTCGAGCTATTTAATGCGAGAAACACGTTTTCTGGTGTATTCACCACTCCACAGTGCGTTTGATATGCAGAACCGGCGATATCTTGGATTTCGTGGTGTTTCCAGCTGAGATATGCATTTTCTGCGATAATCTTGGTGAGACTTCAGTCAGAAGTATGCAGAATCATCTAGATCGCTGGTTTCGAGCTATTTAATGCGAAAAAACAAGCTTTCTGGTGTTTTCAACATTCCACAGTGCGTTTGATATGCAGAACCGGCGATCTCTTGATTTTCGTGGTGTTTCCTGCTGAGATATGCATTTTCTGCGATAAGCTTTGTGAGTCTTCTGCCAGAAGTATGCAGAATCATCTACATCGCTCTTTTCGAGTTATTTAATGCGAGAAACACGTTTTCTGGTGTATTCACCACTCCACAGTACGCTTGACATGCAGATCCGGAGATATCTTGTATTCGGTCGGGTTTCAAGCTGAGATATGCATTTTCTACGATAATCTTGGTGAGACATCTGTCAGAAGTATGCAGAACCTTCGAGAACGCTCTTTTCGAGCTACTTAATGCGAGAAACACGTTATCTGGTGTTTTCACCACTTCACAGTACGTTTGATGTGCAGAACCGGAGATATCTTGTATTCGGTCGGGTTTCAAGCTGAGATATGCATTTTCTACGATAATCTTGGTGAGACATCTGTCAGAAGTATGCAGAACCTTCGAGAACGCTCTTTTCGAGCTACTTAATGCGAGAAACACGTTTTCTGGTGTTTTCACCACTTCACAGTACGTTTGATGTGCAGAACCGGAGATATATTGGTTTTCGTGAGGTTTCAAGCTGAGATATGCATTTTCTGCGATAATCCTGGTGAGACTTCTGTCAGAAGTATGCAGAACCTTCGAGAACGCTCTTGTCGAGCTACTTAATGCGAGAAACACGTTTTCTGGTGTTTTCACCATTCCACAGTGCGTTTGATATGTAGGGCCGCCGATAACTTGGTTTTCGTGGGGTTTCCAGCTGAAATATGCATTTTCTGCGATAATATTGGTGATACTTCAGTCAGAAGTATGCAGAATCATCTAGATCGCTTGTTTCGAGCTATTTAATGCGAGATACACGTTATCTGGTTGTTTTCACCACTCCCCAGTGCGTCTGATATGCAGAACCGACGATATCTTGGATTTCGTGGTGCTTCCAGCAGAGATATGCATTTTCTGCGATAATCTTGGTGAGTCTTCTGTCAGAAGTATGCAGAATCATCTAGATCGCTCTTTTCGAGCTATTTAATGCGAGAAACACGTTTTCTGGTGTATTCACCACTCCACAGTGCGTTTGATATGCAGAACCGGCGATATCTTGGATTTCGTGGTGTTTCCAGCTGAGATATGCATTTTCTGCGATAATCTTGGTGAGACTTCAGTCAGAAGTATGCAGAATCATCTAGATCGCTGGTTTCGAGCTATTTAATGCGAAAAAACAAGCTTTCTGGTGTTTTCAACATTCCACAGGGCGTTTGATATGCAGAACCGGCGATCTCTTGATTTTCGTGGTGTTTCCAGCTGAGATATGCATTTTCTGCGATAAGCTTTGTGAGTCTTCTGCCAGAAGTATGCAGAATCATCTACATCGCTCTTTTCGAGCTATTTAATGCGAGAAACACGTTTTCTGGTGTATTCACCACTCCACAGTACGTTTGATATGCAGAACCGGAGATATCTTGGTTTTCGTGAGGTTTCAAGCTGAGATATGCATTTTCAGCGATAATCTTGGTGAGACTTCAGTCAGAAGTATGCAGAATCTTCTAGATCGCTGGTTTCGAGCTATTTAATGCGAAAAAAACACGTTTTCTGGTGTTTTCACCACTTCACAGTACGTTTGATGTGCAGAACCGGAGATATCTTGGTTTTCGTGAGGTTTCAAGCTGAGATATGCATTTTCTGCGATAATCCTGGTGAGACTTCTGTCAGAAGTATGCAGAACCTTCGAGAACGCTCTTGTCGAGCTACTTAATGCGAGAAACACGTTTTCTGGTGTTTTCACCACTCCACAGTGCGTTTGATATGCAGAACCGGCGATATCTTGGATTTCGTGGTGTTTCCAGCTGAGATATGCATTTTCTGCGATAATCTTGGTGAGACATCAGTCAAAAGTATGCAGAATCATCTAGATCGCTGGTTTCGAGCTATTTAATGCGAAAAAACAAGCTTTCTGGTGTTTTCAACATTCCACAGTGCGTTTGATATGCAGAACCGGCGATCTCTTGATTTTCGTGGTGTTTCCAGCTGAGATATGCATTTTCTGCGATAAGCTTTGTGAGTCTTCTGCCAGAAGTATGCAGAATCATCTACATCGCTCTTTTCGAGCTATTTAATGCGAGAAACACGTTTTCTGGTGTATTCACCACTCCACAGTACGTTTGATATGCAGAACCGGAGATATCTTGGTTTTCGTGAGGTTTCAAGCTGAGATATGCATTTTCAGCGATAATCTTGGTGAGACTTCAGTCAGAAGTATGCAGAATCTTCTAGATCGCTGGTTTCGAGCTATTTAATGCGAAAAAACACGTTTTCTGGTGTTTTCACCACTTCACAGTACGTTTGATGTGCAGAACCGGAGATATCTTGGTTTTCGTGAGGTTTCAAGCGGAGATATGCATTTTCTACGATAATCTTGGTGAGACATCTGTCAGAAGTATGCAGAACCTTCGAGAACGCTCTTTTCGAGCTACTTAATGCGAGAAACACGTTTTCTGGTGTTTTCACCACTTCACAGTACGTTTGATGTGCAGAACCGGAGATATCTTGGTTTTCGTGAGGTTTCAAGCTGAGATATGCATTTTCTGCGGCAATCTTGGTGAGACTTCTGTCCGAAGTATGCAGAATCATCTAGATCGCTCTTTTCGAGCTATTTAATGCGAGAAACACGTTTTCTGGTGTATTCACCACTCCACAGTGTGTTTGATATGCAGAACCGGCGATATCTGGGTTTTCGTGGGTTTTCAAGCTGAGATATGCATTTTCTGCGATAATCTTGGTGAGACCTCTGTCAGAAGTATGCAGAATCATCTAGATCGCTCTTTTCGAGTTATTTAATGCGAGAAACACGTTTTCTGGTGTATTCACCACTCCACAGTACGTTTGACATGCAGATCCGGAGATATCTTGGATTCGGTCGGGTTTCAAGCTGAGATATGCATTTTCTACGATAATCTTGGTGAGACATCTGTCAGAAGTATGCAGAACCTTCGAGAACGCTCTTTTCGAGCTACTTAATGCGAGAAACACGTTTTCTGGTGTTTTCACCACTTCACAGTACGTTTGATGTGCAGAACCGGAGATATCTTGGTTTTCGTGAGGTTTCAAGCTGAGATATGCATTTTCTGCGGCAATCTTGGTGAGACTTCTGTCCGAAGTATGCAGAATCATCTAGATCGCTCTTTTCGAGCTATTTAATGCGAGAAACACGTTTTCTGGTGTATTCACCACTCCACAGTGCGTTTGATATGCAGAACCGGCGATATCTTGGATTTCGTGGTGTTTCCAGCTGAGATATGCATTTTCTGCGATAATCTTGGTGAGACTTCAGTCAGAAGTATGCAGAATCATCTAGATCGCTGGTTTCGAGCTATTTAATGCGAAAAAACAAGCTTTCTGGTGTTTTCAACATTCCACAGTGCGTTTGATATGCAGAACCGGCGATCTCTTGATTTTCGTGGTGTTTCCTGCTGAGATATGCATTTTCTGCGATAAGCTTTGTGAGTCTTCTGCCAGAAGTATGCAGAATCATCTACATCGCTCTTTTCGAGTTATTTAATGCGAGAAACACGTTTTCTGGTGTATTCACCACTCCACAGTACGCTTGACATGCAGATCCGGAGATATCTTGTATTCGGTCGGGTTTCAAGCTGAGATATGCATTTTCTACGATAATCTTGGTGAGACATCTGTCAGAAGTATGCAGAACCTTCGAGAACGCTCTTTTCGAGCTACTTAATGCGAGAAACACGTTATCTGGTGTTTTCACCACTTCACAGTACGTTTGATGTGCAGAACCGGAGATATCTTGTATTCGGTCGGGTTTCAAGCTGAGATATGCATTTTCTACGATAATCTTGGTGAGACATCTGTCAGAAGTATGCAGAACCTTCGAGAACGCTCTTTTCGAGCTACTTAATGCGAGAAACACGTTTTCTGGTGTTTTCACCACTTCACAGTACGTTTGATGTGCAGAACCGGAGATATATTGGTTTTCGTGAGGTTTCAAGCTGAGATATGCATTTTCTGCGATAATACTGGTGAGACTTCTGTCAGAAGTATGCAGAACCTTCGAGAACGCTCTTGTCGAGCTACTTAATGCGAGAAACACGTTTTCTGGTGTTTTCACCATTCCACAGTGCGTTTGATATGTAGGGCCGCCGATAACTTGGTTTTCGTGGGGTTTCCAGCTGAAATATGCATTTTCTGCGATAATATTGGTGATACTTCAGTCAGAAGTATGCAGAATCATCTAGATCGCTTGTTTCGAGCTATTTAATGCGAGATACACGTTATCTGGTTGTTTTCACCACTCCCCAGTGCGTCTGATATGCAGAACCGACGATATCTTGGATTTCGTGGTGCTTCCAGCAGAGATATGCATTTTCTGCGATAATCTTGGTGAGTCTTCTGTCAGAAGTATGCAGAATCATCTAGATCGCTCTTTTCGAGCTATTTAATGCGAGAAACACGTTTTCTGGTGTATTCACCACTCCACAGTGCGTTTGATATGCAGAACCGGCGATATCTTGGATTTCGTGGTGTTTCCAGCTGAGATATGCATTTTCTGCGATAATCTTGGTGAGACTTCAGTCAGAAGTATGCAGAATCATCTAGATCGCTGGTTTCGAGCTATTTAATGCGAAAAAACAAGCTTTCTGGTGTTTTCAACATTCCACAGGGCGTTTGATATGCAGAACCGGCGATCTCTTGATTTTCGTGGTGTTTCCAGCTGAGATATGCATTTTCTGCGATAAGCTTTGTGAGTCTTCTGCCAGAAGTATGCAGAATCATCTACATCGCTCTTTTCGAGCTATTTAATGCGAGAAACACGTTTTCTGGTGTATTCACCACTCCACAGTACGTTTGATATGCAGAACCGGAGATATCTTGGTTTTCGTGAGGTTTCAAGCTGAGATATGCATTTTCAGCGATAATCTTGGTGAGACTTCAGTCAGAAGTATGCAGAATCTTCTAGATCGCTGGTTTCGAGCTATTTAATGCGAAAAAAACACGTTTTCTGGTGTTTTCACCACTTCACAGTACGTTTGATGTGCAGAACCGGAGATATCTTGGTTTTCGTGAGGTTTCAAGCTGAGATATGCATTTTCTGCGATAATCCTGGTGAGACTTCTGTCAGAAGTATGCAGAACCTTCGAGAACGCTCTTGTCGAGCTACTTAATGCGAGAAACACGTTTTCTGGTGTTTTCACCACTCCACAGTGCGTTTGATATGTAGAGCCGCCGATAACTTCGTTATCGTGATGTTTCTAGCTGAGATATGCATTTTCTGCGATAAGCTTGGTGAGTCTTCTGCCAGAAGTTTGCAGAATCATCTAGATCGCTCGTTTCGAGCTATTTAATGCGAGAAACCCGTTATCTGGTTGTTTTCACCACTCCACAGTGCGTTTGATATGCACAATCGGCGACATCTTGATTTTCGTGAGGTATCTAGGTCAGATATGCATTTTCTGCGATAATATTGGTGAGACTTCAGTCAGAAGTATGCAGAATCATCTAGATCGCACGTTTCGAGCTATCTAATGCGAGATACACGTTATCTGGTTGTTTTCACCACTCCCCAGTGCGTCTGATATGCAGAACCGACGATATCTTGGATTTCGTGGTGTTTCCAGCTGAGATATGCATTTTCTGCGATAATCTTGGTGAGTGTTCTGTCAGAAGTATGCAGAATCATCGAGAACGTTGTTTTCGAGCAACTTAATACGAGAAACACGTTTTCTGGTGTTTTCGCCACTCCACAGTAGGTTTGATGTGCAGAACCGGAGATATCTTGGTTTTCGTGCGGTTTCAAGCTGAGATATGCATTTTCTGCGGCAATCTTGGTGGGACTTCTGTCCGAAGTATGCAGAATCATCTAGATCGCTCGTTTCGAGCTATTTAATGCGAGAAACTCGTTATCTGGTTGTTTTCACCACTCCACAGTGCGTTTGATATGCACAATCGGCGACATCTTGATTTTCGTGAGGTTTCTAGGTCAGATATGCATTTTCTGCGATAATATTGGTGAGACTTCAGTCAGAAGTATGCAGAATCATCTAGATCGCTCGTTTCGAGCTATTTAATGCGAAAATACAAGTATTCTGGTGTTTTCAACATTCCACTGTGCGTTTGATGTGTAGAACCGGCGATATCTTGATTTTCGTGGTGTTTCCAGCTGACATATGCATTTTCTTGCGATAATCTTGGTGACTCTTCTGTCAGAAGTATGCAGAATCATCTAGATCGCTCTTTTCGAGTTATTTAATGCGAGAAACACGTTTTCTGGTGTATTCACCACTCCACAGTACGCTTGACATGCAGATCCGGAGATATCTTGTATTCGGTCGGGTTTCAAGCTGAGATATGCATTTTCTACGATAATCTTGGTGAGACATCTGTCAGAAGTATGCAGAACCTTCGAGAACGCTCTTTTCGAGCTACTTAATGCGAGAAACACGTTTTCTGGTGTTTTCACCACTTCACAGTACGTTTGATGTGCAGAACCGGAGATATCTTGGTTTTCGTGAGGTTTCAAGCTGAGATATGCATTTTCTGCGATAATCCTGGTGAGACTTCTGTCAGAAGTATGCAGAATCATCTAGATCGCTCGTTTCGAGCTATTTAATGCGAGAAACCCGTTATCTGGTTGTTTTCACCACTCCACAGTGCGTTTGATATGCACAATCGGCGACATCTTGATTTTCGTGAGGTTTCTAGGTCAGATATGCATTTTCTGCTATAATATTGGTGAGACTTCAGTCAGAAGTATGCAGAATCATCTAGATCGCTCGTTTCGAGCTATCTAATGCGAGATACACGTTATCTGGTTGTTTTCACCACTCCCCAGTGCGTCTGATATGCAGAACCGACGATATCTTGGATTTCGTGGTGTTTCCAGCTGAGATATGCATTTTCTGCGATAATATTGGTGAGTGTTCTGTCAGAAGTATGCAGAATCATCGAGAACGTTGTTTTCGAGCAACTTAATACGAGAAACACGTTTTCTGGTGTTTTCGCCACTCCACAGTAGGTTTGATGTGCAGAACCGGAGATATCTTGGTTTTCGTGAGGTTTCAAGCTGAGATATGCATTTTCTGCGGCAATCTTGGTGGGACTTCTGTCCGAAGTATGCAGAATCATCTAGATCGCTCGTTTCGAGCTATTTAATGCGAGAAACTCGTTATCTGGTTGTTTTCACCACTCCACAGTGCGTTTGATATGCACAATCGGCGACATCTTGATTTTCGTGAGCTTTCTAGGTCAGATATGCATTTTCTGCGATAATATTGGTGAGACTTCAGTCAGAAGTATGCAGAATCATCTAGATCGCTCTTTTCGAGCTACTTAATGCGAGAAACACGTTTTCTGGTGTTTTCACCACTTCACAGTACGTTTGATGTGCAGAACCGGAGATATCTTGTATTCGGTCGGGTTTCACGCTGAGATATGCATTTTCTACGATAATCCTGGTGAGACTTCTGTCAGAAGTATGCAGAACCTTCGAGAACGCTCTTGTCGAGCTACTTAATGCGAGAAACACGTTTTCTGGTGTTTTCACCACTCCACAGTGCGTTTGATATGTAGGGCCGCCGATAACTTGGTTTTCGTGGGGTTTCCAGCTGAAATATGCATTTTCTGCGATAATATTGGTGATACTTCAGTCAGAAGTATGCAGAATCATCTAGATCGCTCTTTTCGAGCTATTTAATGCGAGAAACACGTTTTCTGGTGTATTCACCACTCCACAGTGCGTTTGATATGCAGAACCGGCGATATCTTGGATTTCGTGGTGTTTCCAGCTGAGATATGCATTTTCTGCGATAATCTTGGTGAGTGTTCTGTCAGAAGTATGCAGAATCATCGAGCACGTTGTTTTCGAGCAACTTAATACGAGAAACACGTTTTCTGGTGTTTTCGCCACTCCACAGTAGGTTTGATGTGCAGAACCGGAGATATCTTGGTTTTCGTGCGGTTTCAAGCTGAGATATGCATTTTCTGCGGCAATCTTGGTGGGACTTCTGTCCGAAGTATGCAGAATCATCTAGATCGCTCGTTTCGAGCTATTTAATGCGAGAAACTCGTTATCTGGTTGTTTTCACCACTCCACAGTGCGTTTGATATGCACAATCGGCGACATCTTGATTTTCGTGAGGTATCTAGGTCAGATATGCATTTTCTGCGATAATATTGGTGAGACTTCAGTCAGAAGTATGCAGAATCATCTAGATCGCACGTTTCGAGCTATCTAATGCGAGATACACGTTATCTGGTTGTTTTCACCACTCCCCAGTGCGTCTGATATGCAGAACCGACGATATCTTGGATTTCGTGGTGTTTCCAGCTGAGATATGCATTTTCTGCGATAATCTTGGTGAGTGTTCTGTCAGAAGTATGCAGAATCATCGAGAACGTTGTTTTCGAGCAACTTAATACGAGAAACACGTTTTCTGGTGTTTTCGCCACTCCACAGTAGGTTTGATGTGCAGAACCGGAGATATCTTGGTTTTCGTGCGGTTTCAAGCTGAGATATGCATTTTCTGCGGCAATCTTGGTGGGACTTCTGTCCCAAGTATGCAGAATCATCTAGATCGCTCGTTTCGAGCTATTTAATGTGAGAAACTCGTTATCTGGTTGTTTTCACCACTCCACAGTGCGTTTGATATGCACAATCGGCGACATCTTGATTTTCGTGAGGTTTCTAGGTCAGATATGCATTTTCTGCGATAATATTGGTGAGACTTCAGTCAGAAGTATGCAGAATCATCTAGATCGCTCGTTTCGAGCTATTTAATGCGAAAAAACAAGTATTCTGGTGTTTTCAACATTCCACTGTGCGTTTGATATGTAGAACCGGCGATATCTTGATTTTCGTGGTGTTTCCAGCTGACATATGCATTTTCTTGCGATAATCTTGGTGACTCTTCTGTCAGAAGTATGCAGAATCATCTAGATCGCTCTTTTCGAGTTATTTAATGCGAGAAACACGTTTTCTGGTGTATTCACCACTCCACAGTACGCTTGACATGCAGATCCGGAGATATCTTGTATTCGGTCGGGTTTCAAGCTGAGATATGCATTTTCTACGATAATCTTGGTGAGACATCTGTCAGAAGTATGCAGAACCTTCGAGAACGCTCTTTTCGAGCTACTTAATGCGAGAAACACGTTTTCTGGTGTTTTCACCACTTCACAGTACGTTTGATGTGCAGAACCGGAGATATCTTGGTTTTCGTGAGGTTTCAAGCTGAGATATGCATTTTCTGCGATAATCCTGGTGAGACTTCTGTCAGAAGTATGCAGAATCATCTAGATCGCTCGTTTCGAGCTATTTAATGCGAGAAACCCGTTATCTGGTTGTTTTCACCACTCCACAGTGCGTTTGATATGCACAATCGGCGACATCTTGATTTTCGTGAGGTTTCTAGGTCAGATATGCATTTTCTGCTATAATATTGGTGAGACTTCAGTCAGAAGTATGCAGAATCATCTAGATCGCTCGTTTCGAGCTATCTAATGCGAGATACACGTTATCTGGTTGTATTCACCACTCCCCAGTGCGTCTGATATGCAGAACCGACGATATCTTGGATTTCGTGGTGTTTCCAGCTGAGATATGCATTTTCTGCGATAATATTGGTGAGTGTTCTGTCAGAAGTATGCAGAATCATCGAGAACGTTGTTTTCGAGCAACTTAATACGAGAAACACGTTTTCTGGTGTTTTCATCACTTCACAGTACGTTTGATGTGCAGAACCGGAGATATCTTGGTTTTCGTGAGGTTTCAAGCTGAGATATGCATTTTCTACGATAATCTTGGTGAGACATCTGTCAGAAGTATGCAGAATCATCTAGATCGCTGGTTTCGAGCTATTTAATGCGAAAAAACAAGCTTTCTGGTGTTTTCAACATTCCACAGTGCGTTTGATATGCAGAACCGGCGATCTCTTGATTTTCGTGGTGTTTCCAGCTGAGATATGCATTTTCTGCGATAAGCTTTGTGAGTCTTCTGCCAGAAGTATGCAGAATCATCTACATCGCTCTTTTCGAGCTATTTAATGCGAGAAACACGTTTTCTGGTGTATTCACCACTCCACAGTACGTTTGATATGCAGAACCGGAGATATCTTGGTTTTCGTGAGGTTTCAAGCTGAGATATGCATTTTCAGCGATAATCTTGGTGAGACTTCAGTCAGAAGTATGCAGAATCTTCTAGATCGCTGGTTTCGAGCTATTTAATGCGAAAAAACACGTTTTCTGGTGTTTTCACCACTTCACAGTACGTTTGATGTGCAGAACCGGAGATATCTTGGTTTTCGTGAGGTTTCAAGCTGAGATATGCATTTTCTACGATAATCTTGGTGAGACATCTGTCAGAAGTATGCAGAACCTTCGAGAACGCTCTTTTCGAGCTACTTAATGCGAGAAACACGTTTTCTGGTGTTTTCACCACTTCACAGTACGTTTGATGTGCAGAACCGGAGATATCTTGGTTTTCGTGAGGTTTCAAGCTGAGATATGCATTTTCTGCGGCAACTTTGGTGAGACTTCTGTCCGAAGTATGCAGAATCATCTAGATCGCTCTTTTCGAGCTATTTAATGCGAGAAACACGTTTTCTGGTGTATTCACCACTCCACAGTGTGTTTGATATGCAGAACCGGCGATATCTGGGTTTTCGTGGGTTTTCAAGCTGAGATATGCATTTTCTGCGATAATCTTGGTGAGACCTCTGTCAGAAGTATGCAGAATCATCTAGATCGCTCTTTTCGAGTTATTTAATGCGAGAAACACGTTTTCTGGTGTATTCACCACTCCACAGTACGTTTGACATGCAGATCCGGAGATATCTTGGATTCGGTCGGGTTTCAAGCTGAGATATGCATTTTCTACGATAATCTTGGTGAGACATCTGTCAGAAGTATGCAGAACCTTCGAGAACGCTCTTTTCGAGCTACTTAATGCGAGAAACACGTTTTCTGGTGTTTTCACCACTTCCAAGTACGTTTGATGTGCAGAACCGGAGATATCTTGGTTTTCGTGAGGTTTCAAGCTGAGATATGCATTTTCTGCGGCAATCTTGGTGAGACTTCTGTCCGAAGTATGCAGAATCATCTAGATCGCTCTTTTCGAGCTATTTAATGCGAGAAACACGTTTTCTGGTGTATTCACCACTCCACAGTGTGTTTGATATGCAGAACCGGCGATATCTGGGTTTTCGTGGGTTTTCAAGCTGAGATATGCATTTTCTGCGATAATCTTGGTGAGACCTCTGTCAGAAGTATGCAGAATCATCTAGATCGCTCTTTTCGAGTTATTTAATGCGAGAAACACGTTTTCTGGTGTATTCACCACTCCACAGTACGTTTGACATGCAGATCCGGAGATATCTTGGATTCGGTCGGGTTTCAAGCTGAGATATGCATTTTCTACGATAATCTTGGTGAGACATCTGTCAGAAGTATGCAGAACCTTCGAGAACGCTCTTTTCGAGCTACTTAATGCGAGAAACACGTTTTCTGGTGTTTTCACCACTTCACAGTACGTTTGATGTGCAGAACCGGAGATATCTTGGTTTTCGTGAGGTTTCAAGCTGAGATATGCATTTTCTGCGGCAATCTTGGTGAGACTTCTGTCCGAAGTATGCAGAATCATCTAGATCGCTCTTTTCGAGCTATTTAATGCGAGAAACACGTTTTCTGGTGTATTCACCACTCCACAGTGCGTTTGATATGCAGAACCGGCGATATCTTGGATTTCGTGGTGTTTCCAGCTGAGATATGCATTTTCTGCGATAATCTTGGTGAGACTTCAGTCAGAAGTATGCAGAATCATCTAGATCGCTGGTTTCGAGCTATTTAATGCGAAAAAACAAGCTTTCTGGTGTTTTCAACATTCCACAGTGCGTTTGATATGCAGAACCGGCGATCTCTTGATTTTCGTGGTGTTTCCTGCTGAGATATGCATTTTCTGCGATAAGCTTTGTGAGTCTTCTGCCAGAAGTATGCAGAATCATCTACATCGCTCTTTTCGAGTTATTTAATGCGAGAAACACGTTTTCTGGTGTATTCACCACTCCACAGTACGCTTGACATGCAGATCCGGAGATATCTTGTATTCGGTCGGGTTTCAAGCTGAGATATGCATTTTCTACGATAATCTTGGTGAGACATCTGTCAGAAGTATGCAGAACCTTCGAGAACGCTCTTTTCGAGCTACTTAATGCGAGAAACACGTTATCTGGTGTTTTCACCACTTCACAGTACGTTTGATGTGCAGAACCGGAGATATCTTGTATTCGGTCGGGTTTCAAGCTGAGATATGCATTTTCTACGATAATCTTGGTGAGACATCTGTCAGAAGTATGCAGAACCTTCGAGAACGCTCTTTTCGAGCTACTTAATGCGAGAAACACGTTTTCTGGTGTTTTCACCACTTCACAGTACGTTTGATGTGCAGAACCGGAGATATATTGGTTTTCGTGAGGTTTCAAGCTGAGATATGCATTTTCTGCGATAATCCTGGTGAGACTTCTGTCAGAAGTATGCAGAACCTTCGAGAACGCTCTTGTCGAGCTACTTAATGCGAGAAACACGTTTTCTGGTGTTTTCACCACTCCACAGTGCGTTTGATATGTAGGGCCGCCGATAACTTGGTTTTCGTGGGGTTTCCAGCTGAAATATGCATTTTCTGCGATAATATTGGTGATACTTCAGTCAGAAGTATGCAGAATCATCTAGATCGCTTGTTTCGAGCTATTTAATGCGAGATACACGTTATCTGGTTGTTTTCACCACTCCCCAGTGCGTCTGATATGCAGAACCGACGATATCTTGGATTTCGTGGTGCTTCCAGCAGAGATATGCATTTTCTGCGATAATCTTGGTGAGTCTTCTGTCAGAAGTATGCAGAATCATCTAGATCGCTCTTTTCGAGCTATTTAATGCGAGAAACACGTTTTCTGGTGTATTCACCACTCCACAGTGCGTTTGATATGCAGAACCGGCGATATCTTGGATTTCGTGGTGTTTCCAGCTGAGATATGCATTTTCTGCGATAATCTTGGTGAGACTTCAGTCAGAAGTATGCAGAATCATCTAGATCGCTGGTTTCGAGCTATTTAATGCGAAAAAACAAGCTTTCTGGTGTTTTCAACATTCCACAGTGCGTTTGATATGCAGAACCGGCGATCTCTTGATTTTCGTGGTGTTTCCAGCTGAGATATGCATTTTCTGCGATAAGCTTTGTGAGTCTTCTGCCAGAAGTATGCAGAATCATCTACATCGCTCTTTTCGAGCTATTTAATGCGAGAAACACGTTTTCTGGTGTATTCACCACTCCACAGTACGTTTGATATGCAGAACCGGAGATATCTTGGTTTTCGTGAGGTTTCAAGCTGAGATATGCATTTTCAGCGATAATCTTGGTGAGACTTCAGTCAGAAGTATGCAGAATCTTCTAGATCGCTGGTTTCGAGCTATTTAATGCGAAAAAAACACGTTTTCTGGTGTTTTCACCACTTCACAGTACGTTTGATGTGCAGAACCGGAGATATCTTGGTTTTCGTGAGGTTTCAAGCTGAGATATGCATTTTCTGCGATAATCCTGGTGAGACTTCTGTCAGAAGTATGCAGAACCTTCGAGAACGCTCTTGTCGAGCTACTTAATGCGAGAAACACGTTTTCTGGTGTTTTCACCACTCCACAGTGCGTTTGATATGTAGAGCCGCCGATAACTTCGTTATCGTGATGTTTCTAGCTGAGATATGCATTTTCTGCGATAAGCTTGGTGAGTCTTCTGCCAGAAGTTTGCAGAATCATCTAGATCGCTCTTTTCGACCTAATTAAGGCGAGAAACACGTTTTCTGGTGAATTTGCCACTCCACAGTACGTTAGACATGCAAAACCGGAGATATCTTCGTTTCGGTCGGGTTTCAAGCTGAGATATGCATTTTCTGCGGCAATCTTGGTGAGACTTCTGTCCGAAGTATGCAGAATCATCTAGATCGCTCGTTTCGAGCTATTTAATGCGAGAAACCCGTTATCTGGTTGTTTTCACCACTCCACAGTGCGTTTGATATGCACAATCGGCGACATCTTGATTTTCGTGAGGTATCTAGGTCAGATATGCATTTTCTGCGATAATATTGGTGAGACTTCAGTCAGAAGTATGCAGAATCATCTAGATCGCACGTTTCGAGCTATCTAATGCGAGATACACGTTATCTGGTTGTTTTCACCACTCCCCAGTGCGTCTGATATGCAGAACCGACGATATCTTGGATTTCGTGGTGTTTCCAGCTGAGATATGCATTTTCTGCGATAATCTTGGTGAGTGTTCTGTCAGAAGTATGCAGAATCATCGAGAACGTTGTTTTCGAGCAACTTAATACGAGAAACACGTTTTCTGGTGTTTTCGCCACTCCACAGTAGGTTTGATGTGCAGAACCGGAGATATCTTGGTTTTCGTGCGGTTTCAAGCTGAGATATGCATTTTCTGCGGCAATCTTGGTGGGACTTCTGTCCGAAGTATGCAGAATCATCTAGATCGCTCGTTTGGAGCTATTTAATGCGAGAAACTCGTTATCTGGTTGTTTTCACCACTCCACAGTGCGTTTGATATGCACAATCGGCGACATCTTGATTTTCGTGAGGTTTCTAGGTCAGATATGCATTTTCTGCGATAATATTGGTGAGACTTCAGTCAGAAGTATGCAGAATCATCTAGATCGCTCGTTTCGAGCTATTTAATGCGAAAAAACAAGTATTCTGGTGTTTTCAACATTCCACTGTGCGTTTGATATGTAGAACCGGCGATATCTTGATTTTCGTGGTGTTTCCAGCTGACATATGCATTTTCTTGCGATAATCTTGGTGACTCTTCTGTCAGAAGTATGCAGAATCATCTAGATCGCTCTTTTCGAGTTATTTAATGCGAGAAACACGTTTTCTGGTGTATTCACCACTCCACAGTACGCTTGACATGCAGATCCGGAGATATCTTGTATTCGGTCGGGTTTCAAGCTGAGATGTGCATTTTCTACGATAATCTTGGTGAGACATCTGTCAGAAGTATGCAGAACCTTCGAGAACGCTCTTTTCGAGCTACTTAATGCGAGAAACACGTTTTCTGGTGTTTTCACCACTTCACAGTACGTTTGATGTGCAGAACCGGAGATATCTTGGTTTTCGTGAGGTTTCAAGCTGAGATATGCATTTTCTGCGATAATCCTGGTGAGACTTCTGTCAGAAGTATGCAGAATCATCTAGATCGCTCGTTTCGAGCTATTTAATGCGAGAAACCCGTTATCTGGTTGTTTTCACCACTCCACAGTGCGTTTGATATGCACAATCGGCGACATCTTGATTTTCGTGAGGTTTCTAGGTCAGATATGCATTTTCTGCTATAATATTGGTGAGACTTCAGTCAGAAGTATGCAGAATCATCTAGATCGCTCGTTTCGAGCTATCTAATGCGAGATACACGTTATCTGGTTGTTTTCACCACTCCCCAGTGCGTCTGATATGCAGAACCGACGATATCTTGGATTTCGTGGTGTTTCCAGCTGAGATATGCATTTTCTGCGATAATATTGGTGAGTGTTCTGTCAGAAGTATGCAGAATCATCGAGAACGTTGTTTTCGAGCAACTTAATACGAGAAACACGTTTTCTGGTGTTTTCGCCACTCCACAGTAGGTTTGATGTGCAGAACCGGAGATATCTTGGTTTTCGTGAGGTTTCAAGCTGAGATATGCATTTTCTGCGGCAATCTTGGTGGGACTTCTGTCCGAAGTATGCAGAATCATCTAGATCGCTCGTTTCGAGCTATTTAATGCGAGAAACTCGTTATCTGGTTGTTTTCACCACTCCACAGTGCGTTTGATATGCACAATCGGCGACATCTTGATTTTCGTGAGCTTTCTAGGTCAGATATGCATTTTCTGCGATAATATTGGTGAGACTTCAGTCAGAAGTATGCAGAATCATCTAGATCGCTCTTTTCGAGCTACTTAATGCGAGAAACACGTTTTCTGGTGTTTTCACCACTTCACAGTACGTTTGATGTGCAGAACCGGAGATATCTTGTATTCGGTCGGGTTTCACGCTGAGATATGCATTTTCTACGATAATCCTGGTGAGACTTCTGTCAGAAGTATGCAGAACCTTCGAGAACGCTCTTGTCGAGCTACTTAATGCGAGAAACACGTTTTCTGGTGTTTTCACCACTCCACAGTGCGTTTGATATGTAGGGCCGCCGATAACTTGGTTTTCGTGGGGTTTCCAGCTGAAATATGCATTTTCTGCGATAATATTGGTGATACTTCAGTCAGAAGTATGCAGAATCATCTAGATCGCTCTTTTCGAGCTATTTAATGCGAGAAACACGTTTTCTGGTGTATTCACCACTCCACAGTGCGTTTGATATGCAGAACCGGCGATATCTTGGATTTCGTGGTGTTTCCAGCTGAGATATGCATTTTCTGCGATAATCTTGGTGAGTGTTCTGTCAGAAGTATGCAGAATCATCGAGCACGTTGTTTTCGAGCAACTTAATACGAGAAACACGTTTTCTGGTGTTTTCGCCACTCCACAGTAGGTTTGATGTGCAGAACCGGAGATATCTTGGTTTTCGTGCGGTTTCAAGCTGAGATATGCATTTTCTGCGGCAATCTTGGTGGGACTTCTGTCCGAAGTATGCAGAATCATCTAGATCGCTCGTTTCGAGCTATTTAATGCGAGAAACTCGTTATCTGGTTGTTTTCACCACTCCACAGTGCGTTTGATATGCACAATCGGCGACATCTTGATTTTCGTGAGGTATCTAGGTCAGATATGCATTTTCTGCGATAATATTGGTGAGACTTCAGTCAGAAGTATGCAGAATCATCTAGATCGCACGTTTCGAGCTATCTAATGCGAGATACACGTTATCTGGTTGTTTTCACCACTCCCCAGTGCGTCTGATATGCAGAACCGACGATATCTTGGATTTCGTGGTGTTTCCAGCTGAGATATGCATTTTCTGCGATAATCTTGGTGAGTGTTCTGTCAGAAGTATGCAGAATCATCGAGAACGTTGTTTTCGAGCAACTTAATACGAGAAACACGTTTTCTGGTGTTTTCGCCACTCCACAGTAGGTTTGATGTGCAGAACCGGAGATATCTTGGTTTTCGTGCGGTTTCAAGCTGAGATATGCATTTTCTGCGGCAATCTTGGTGGGACTTCTGTCCGAAGTATGCAGAATCATCTAGATCGCTCGTTTCGAGCTATTTAATGCGAGAAACTCGTTATCTGGTTGTTTTCACCACTCCACAGTGCGTTTGATATGCACAATCGGCGACATCTTGATTTTCGTGAGGTTTCTAGGTCAGATATGCATTTTCTGCGATAATATTGGTGAGACTTCAGTCAGAAGTATGCAGAATCATCTAGATCGCTCGTTTCGAGCTATTTAATGCGAAAAAACAAGTATTCTGGTGTTTTCAACATTCCACTGTGCGTTTGATATGTAGAACCGGCGATATCTTGATTTTCGTGGTGTTTCCAGCTGACATATGCATTTTCTTGCGATAATCTTGGTGACTCTTCTGTCAGAAGTATGCAGAATCATCTAGATCGCTCTTTTCGAGTTATTTAATGCGAGAAACACGTTTTCTGGTGTATTCACCACTCCACAGTACGCTTGACATGCAGATCCGGAGATATCTTGTATTCGGTCGGGTTTCAAGCTGAGATATGCATTTTCTACGATAATCTTGGTGAGACATCTGTCAGAAGTATGCAGAACCTTCGAGAACGCTCTTTTCGAGCTACTTAATGCGAGAAACACGTTTTCTGGTGTTTTCACCACTTCACAGTACGTTTGATGTGCAGAACCGGAGATATCTTGGTTTTCGTGAGGTTTCAAGCTGAGATATGCATTTTCTGCGATAATCCTGGTGAGACTTCTGTCAGAAGTATGCAGAATCATCTAGATCGCTCGTTTCGAGCTATTTAATGCGAGAAACCCGTTATCTGGTTGTTTTCACCACTCCACAGTGCGTTTGATATGCACAATCGGCGACATCTTGATTTTCGTGAGGTTTCTAGGTCAGATATGCATTTTCTGCTATAATATTGGTGAGACTTCAGTCAGAAGTATGCAGAATCATCTAGATCGCTCGTTTCGAGCTATCTAATGCGAGATACACGTTATCTGGTTGTTTTCACCACTCCCCAGTGCGTCTGATATGCAGAACCGACGATATCTTGGATTTCGTGGTGTTTCCAGCTGAGATATGCATTTTCTGCGATAATATTGGTGAGTGTTCTGTCAGAAGTATGCAGAATCATCGAGAACGTTGTTTTCGAGCAACTTAATACGAGAAACACGTTTTCTGGTGTTTTCATCACTTCACAGTACGTTTGATGTGCAGAACCGGAGATATCTTGGTTTTCGTGAGGTTTCAAGCTGAGATATGCATTTTCTACGATAATCTTGGTGAGACATCTGTCAGAAGTATGCAGAATCATCTAGATCGCTGGTTTCGAGCTATTTAATGCGAAAAAACAAGCTTTCTGGTGTTTTCAACATTCCACAGTGCGTTTGATATGCAGAACCGGCGATCTCTTGATTTTCGTGGTGTTTCCAGCTGAGATATGCATTTTCTGCGATAAGCTTTGTGAGTCTTCTGCCAGAAGTATGCAGAATCATCTACATCGCTCTTTTCGAGCTATTTAATGCGAGAAACACGTTTTCTGGTGTATTCACCACTCCACAGTACGTTTGATATGCAGAACCGGAGATATCTTGGTTTTCGTGAGGTTTCAAGCTGAGATATGCATTTTCAGCGATAATCTTGGTGAGACTTCAGTCAGAAGTATGCAGAATCTTCTAGATCGCTGGTTTCGAGCTATTTAATGCGAAAAAACACGTTTTCTGGTGTTTTCACCACTTCACAGTACGTTTGATGTGCAGAACCAGAGATATCTTGGTTTTCGTGAGGTTTCAAGCTGAGATATGCATTTTCTACGATAATCTTGGTGAGACATCTGTCAGAAGTATGCAGAACCTTCGAGAACGCTCTTTTCGAGCTACTTAATGCGAGAAACACGTTTTCTGGTGTTTTCACCACTTCACAGTACGTTTGATGTGCAGAACCGGAGATATCTTGGTTTTCGTGAGGTTTCAAGCTGAGATATGCATTTTCTGCGGCAATCTTGGTGAGACTTCTGTCCGAAGTATGCAGAATCATCTAGATCGCTCTTTTCGAGCTATTTAATGCGAGAAACACGTTTTCTGGTGTATTCACCACTCCACAGTGTGTTTGATATGCAGAACCGGCGATATCTGGGTTTTCGTGGGTTTTCAAGCTGAGATATGCATTTTCTGCGATAATCTTGGTGAGACCTCTGTCAGAAGTATGCAGAATCATCTAGATCGCTCTTTTCGAGTTATTTAATGCGAGAAACACGTTTTCTGGTGTATTCACCACTCCACAGTACGTTTGACATGCAGATCCGGAGATATCTTGGATTCGGTCGGGTTTCAAGCTGAGATATGCATTTTCTACGATAATCTTGGTGAGACATCTGTCAGAAGTATGCAGAACCTTCGAGAACGCTCTTTTCGAGCTACTTAATGCGAGAAACACGTTTTCTGGTGTTTTCACCACTTCACAGTACGTTTGATGTGCAGAACCGGAGATATCTTGGTTTTCGTGAGGTTTCAAGCTGAGATATGCATTTTCTGCGGCAATCTTGGTGAGACTTCTGTCCGAAGTATGCAGAATCATCTAGATCGCTCTTTTCGAGCTATTTAATGCGAGAAACACGTTTTCTGGTGTATTCACCACTCCACAGTGCGTTTGATATGCAGAACCGGCGATATCTTGGATTTCGTGGTGTTTCCAGCTGAGATATGCATTTTCTGCGATAATCTTGGTGAGACTTCAGTCAGAAGTATGCAGAATCATCTAGATCGCTGGTTTCGAGCTATTTAATGCGAAAAAACAAGCTTTCTGGTGTTTTCAACATTCCACAGTGCGTTTGATATGCAGAACCGGCGATCTCTTGATTTTCGTGGTGTTTCCTGCTGAGATATGCATTTTCTGCGATAAGCTTTGTGAGTCTTCTGCCAGAAGTATGCAGAATCATCTACATCGCTCTTTTCGAGTTATTTAATGCGAGAAACACGTTTTCTGGTGTATTCACCACTCCACAGTACGCTTGACATGCAGATCCGGAGATATCTTGTATTCGGTCGGGTTTCAAGCTGAGATATGCATTTTCTACGATAATCTTGGTGAGACATCTGTCAGAAGTATGCAGAACCTTCGAGAACGCTCTTTTCGAGCTACTTAATGCGAGAAACACGTTATCTGGTGTTTTCACCACTTCACAGTACGTTTGATGTGCAGAACCGGAGATATCTTGTATTCGGTCGGGTTTCAAGCTGAGATATGCATTTTCTACGATAATCTTGGTGAGACATCTGTCAGAAGTATGCAGAACCTTCGAGAACGCTCTTTTCGAGCTACTTAATGCGAGAAACACGTTTTCTGGTGTTTTCACCACTTCACAGTACGTTTGATGTGCAGAACCGGAGATATATTGGTTTTCGTGAGGTTTCAAGCTGAGATATGCATTTTCTGCGATAATCCTGGTGAGACTTCTGTCAGAAGTATGCAGAAACTTCGAGAACGCTCTTGTCGAGCTACTTAATGCGAGAAACACGTTTTCTGGTGTTTTCACCACTCCACAGTGCGTTTGATATGTAGGGCCGCCGATAACTTGGTTTTCGTGGGGTTTCCAGCTGAAATATGCATTTTCTGCGATAATATTGGTGATACTTCAGTCAGAAGTATGCAGAATCATCTAGATCGCTTGTTTCGAGCTATTTAATGCGAGATACACGTTATCTGGTTGTTTTCACCACTCCCCAGTGCGTCTGATATGCAGAACCGACGATATCTTGGATTTCGTGGTGCTTCCAGCAGAGATATGCATTTTCTGCGATAATCTTGGTGAGTCTTCTGTCAGAAGTATGCAGAATCATCTAGATCGCTCTTTTCGAGCTATTTAATGCGAGAAACACGTTTTCTGGTGTATTCACCACTCCACAGTGCGTTTGATATGCAGAACCGGCGATATCTTGGATTTCGTGGTGTTTCCAGCTGAGATATGCATTTTCTGCGATAATCTTGGTGAGACTTCAGTCAGAAGTATGCAGAATCATCTAGATCGCTGGTTTCGAGCTATTTAATGCGAAAAAACAAGCTTTCTGGTGTTTTCAACATTCCACAGTGCGTTTGATATGCAGAACCGGCGATCTCTTGATTTTCGTGGTGTTTCCAGCTGAGATATGCATTTTCAGCGATAATCTTGGTGAGACTTCAGTCAGAAGTATGCAGAATCTTCTAGATCGCTGGTTTCGAGCTATTTAATGCGAAAAAAACACGTTTTCTGGTGTTTTCACCACTTCACAGTACGTTTGATGTGCAGAACCGGAGATATCTTGGTTTTCGTGAGGTTTCAAGCTGAGATATGCATTTTCTGCGGCAATCTTGGTGAGACTTCTGTCCGAAGTATGCAGAATCATCTAGATCGCTCGTTTCGAGCTATTTAATGCGAGAAACTCGTTATCTGGTTGTTTTCACCACTCCACAGTGCGTTTGATATGCACAATCGGCGACATCTTGATTTTCGTGAGGTTTCTAGGTCAGATATGCATTTTCTGCGATAATATTGGTGAGACTTCAGTCAGAAGTATGCAGAATCATCTAGATCGCTCGTTTCGAGCTATTTAATGCGAAAAAACAAGTATTCTGGTGTTTTCAACATTCCACTGTGCGTTTGATATGTAGAACCGGCGATATCTTGATTTTCGTGGTGTTTCCAGCTGACATATGCATTTTCTTGCGATAATCTTGGTGACTCTTCTGTCAGAAGTATGCAGAATCATCTAGATCGCTCTTTTCGAGTTATTTAATGCGAGAAACACGTTTTCTGGTGTATTCACCACTCCACAGTACGCTTGACATGCAGATCCGGAGATATCTTGTATTCGGTCGGGTTTCAAGCTGAGATATGCATTTTCTACGATAATCTTGGTGAGACATCTGTCAGAAGTATGCAGAACCTTCGAGAACGCTCTTTTCGAGCTACTTAATGCGAGAAACACGTTTTCTGGTGTTTTCACCACTTCACAGTACGTTTGATGTGCAGAACCGGAGATATCTTGGTTTTCGTGAGGTTTCAAGCTGAGATATGCATTTTCTGCGATAATCCTGGTGAGACTTCTGTCAGAAGTATGCAGAATCATCTAGATCGCTCGTTTCGAGCTATTTAATGCGAGAAACCCGTTATCTGGTTGTTTTCACCACTCCACAGTGCGTTTGATATGCACAATCGGCGACATCTTGATTTTCGTGAGGTTTCTAGGTCAGATATGCATTTTCTGCTATAATATTGGTGAGACTTCAGTCAGAAGTATGCAGAATCATCTAGATCGCTCGTTTCGAGCTATCTAATGCGAGATACACGTTATCTGGTTGTTTTCACCACTCCCCAGTGCGTCTGATATGCAGAACCGACGATATCTTGGATTTCGTGGTGTTTCCAGCTGAGATATGCATTTTCTGCGATAATATTGGTGAGTGTTCTGTCAGAAGTATGCAGAATCATCGAGAACGTTGTTTTCGAGCAACTTAATACGAGAAACACGTTTTCTGGTGTTTTCGCCACTCCACAGTAGGTTTGATGTGCAGAACCGGAGATATCTTGGTTTTCGTGAGGTTTCAAGCTGAGATATGCATTTTCTGCGGCAATCTTGGTGGGACTTCTGTCCGAAGTATGCAGAATCATCTAGATCGCTCGTTTCGAGCTATTTAATGCGAGAAACTCGTTATCTGGTTGTTTTCACCACTCCACAGTGCGTTTGATATGCACAATCGGCGACATCTTGATTTTCGTGAGCTTTCTAGGTCAGATATGCATTTTCTGCGATAATATTGGTGAGACTTCAGTCAGAAGTATGCAGAATCATCTAGATCGCTCTTTTCGAGCTACTTAATGCGAGAAACACGTTTTCTGGTGTTTTCACCACTTCACAGTACGTTTGATGTGCAGAACCGGAGATATCTTGTATTCGGTCGGGTTTCACGCTGAGATATGCATTTTCTACGATAATCCTGGTGAGACTTCTGTCAGAAGTATGCAGAACCTTCGAGAACGCTCTTGTCGAGCTACTTAATGCGAGAAACACGTTTTCTGGTGTTTTCACCACTCCACAGTGCGTTTGATATGTAGGGCCGCCGATAACTTGGTTTTCGTGGGGTTTCCAGCTGAAATATGCATTTTCTGCGATAATATTGGTGATACTTCAGTCAGAAGTATGCAGAATCATCTAGATCGCTCTTTTCGAGCTATTTAATGCGAGAAACACGTTTTCTGGTGTATTCACCACTCCACAGTGCGTTTGATATGCAGAACCGGCGATATCTTGGATTTCGTGGTGTTTCCAGCTGAGATATGCATTTTCTGCGATAATCTTGGTGAGTGTTCTGTCAGAAGTATGCAGAATCATCGAGCACGTTGTTTTCGAGCAACTTAATACGAGAAACACGTTTTCTGGTGTTTTCGCCACTCCACAGTAGGTTTGATGTGCAGAACCGGAGATATCTTGGTTTTCGTGCGGTTTCAAGCTGAGATATGCATTTTCTGCGGCAATCTTGGTGGGACTTCTGTCCGAAGTATGCAGAATCATCTAGATCGCTCGTTTCGAGCTATTTAATGCGAGAAACTCGTTATCTGGTTGTTTTCACCACTCCACAGTGCGTTTGATATGCACAATCGGCGACATCTTGATTTTCGTGAGGTATCTAGGTCAGATATGCATTTTCTGCGATAATATTGGTGAGACTTCAGTCAGAAGTATGCAGAATCATCTAGATCGCACGTTTCGAGCTATCTAATGCGAGATACACGTTATCTGGTTGTTTTCACCACTCCCCAGTGCGTCTGATATGCAGAACCGACGATATCTTGGATTTCGTGGTGTTTCCAGCTGAGATATGCATTTTCTGCGATAATCTTGGTGAGTGTTCTGTCAGAAGTATGCAGAATCATCGAGAACGTTGTTTTCGAGCAACTTAATACGAGAAACACGTTTTCTGGTGTTTTCGCCACTCCACAGTAGGTTTGATGTGCAGAACCGGAGATATCTTGGTTTTCGTGCGGTTTCAAGCTGAGATATGCATTTTCTGCGGCAATCTTGGTGGGACTTCTGTCCGAAGTATGCAGAATCATCTAGATCGCTCGTTTCGAGCTATTTAATGCGAGAAACTCGTTATCTGGTTGTTTTCACCACTCCACAGTGCGTTTGATATGCACAATCGGCGACATCTTGATTTTCGTGAGGTTTCTAGGTCAGATATGCATTTTCTGCGATAATATTGGTGAGACTTCAGTCAGAAGTATGCAGAATCATCTAGATCGCTCGTTTCGAGCTATTTAATGCGAAAAAACAAGTATTCTGGTGTTTTCAACATTCCACTGTGCGTTTGATATGTAGAACCGGCGATATCTTGATTTTCGTGGTGTTTCCAGCTGACATATGCATTTTCTTGCGATAATCTTGGTGACTCTTCTGTCAGAAGTATGTAGAATCATCTAGATCGCTCTTTTCGAGTTATTTAATGCGAGAAACACGTTTTCTGGTGTATTCACCACTCCACAGTACGCTTGACATGCAGATCCGGAGATATCTTGTATTCGGTCGGGTTTCAAGCTGAGATATGCATTTTCTACGATAATCTTGGTGAGACATCTGTCAGAAGTATGCAGAACCTTCGAGAACGCTCTTTTCGAGCTACTTAATGCGAGAAACACGTTTTCTGGTGTTTTCACCACTTCACAGTACGTTTGATGTGCAGAACCGGAGATATCTTGGTTTTCGTGAGGTTTCAAGCTGAGATATGCATTTTCTGCGATAATCCTGGTGAGACTTCTGTCAGAAGTATGCAGAATCATCTAGATCGCTCGTTTCGAGCTATTTAATGCGAGAAACCCGTTATCTGGTTGTTTTCACCACTCCACAGTGCGTTTGATATGCACAATCGGCGACATCTTGATTTTCGTGAGGTTTCTAGGTCAGATATGCATTTTCTGCTATAATATTGGTGAGACTTCAGTCAGAAGTATGCAGAATCATCTAGATCGCTCGTTTCGAGCTATCTAATGCGAGATACACGTTATCTGGTTGTTTTCACCACTCCCCAGTGCGTCTGATATGCAGAACCGACGATATCTTGGATTTCGTGGTGTTTCCAGCTGAGATATGCATTTTCTGCGATAATATTGGTGAGTGTTCTGTCAGAAGTATGCAGAATCATCGAGAACGTTGTTTTCGAGCAACTTAATACGAGAAACACGTTTTCTGGTGTTTTCGCCACTCCACAGTAGGTTTGATGTGCAGAACCGGAGATATCTTGGTTTTCGTGAGGTTTCAAGCTGAGATATGCATTTTCTGCGGCAATCTTGGTGGGACTTCTGTCCGAAGTATGCAGAATCATCTAGATCGCTCGTTTCGAGCTATTTAATGCGAGAAACTCGTTATCTGGTTGTTTTCACCACTCCACAGTGCGTTTGATATGCACAATCGGCGACATCTTGATTTTCGTGAGCTTTCTAGGTCAGATATGCATTTTCTGCGATAATATTGGTGAGACTTCAGTCAGAAGTATGCAGAATCATCTAGATCGCTCTTTTCGAGCTACTTAATGCGAGAAACACGTTTTCTGGTGTTTTCACCACTTCACAGTACGTTTGATGTGCAGAACCGGAGATATCTTGTATTCGGTCGGGTTTCAAGCTGAGATATGCATTTTCTACGATAATCCTGGTGAGACTTCTGTCAGAAGTATGCAGAACCTTCGAGAACGCTCTTGTCGAGCTACTTAATGCGAGAAACACGTTTTCTGGTGTTTTCACCACTCCACAGTGCGTTTGATATGTAGGGCCGCCGATAACTTGGTTTTCGTGGGGTTTCCAGCTGAAATATGCATTTTCTGCGATAATATTGGTGATACTTCAGTCAGAAGTATGCAGAATCATCTAGATCGCTCTTTTCGAGCTATTTAATGCGAGAAACACGTTTTCTGGTGTATTCACCACTCCACAGTGCGTTTGATATGCAGAACCGGCGATATCTTGGATTTCGTGGTGTTTCCAGCTGAGATATGCATTTTCTGCGATAATCTTGGTGAGACTTCAGTCAGAAGTATGCAGAATCATCTAGATCGCTGGTTTCGAGCTATTTAATGCGAAAAAACAAGCTTTCTGGTGTTTTCAACATTCCACAGTGCGTTTGATATGCAGAACAGGCGATCTCTTGATTTTCGTGGTGTTTCCAGCTGAGATATGCATTTTCTGCGGCAATCTTGGTGGGACTTCTGTCCGAAGTATGCAGAATCATCTAGATCGCTCGTTTCGAGCTATTTAATGCGAGAAACTCGTTATCTGGTTGTTTTCACCACTCCACAGTGCGTTTGATATGCACAATCGGCGACATCTTGATTTTCGTGAGGTTTCTAGGTCAGATATGCATTTTCTGCGATAATATTGGTGAGACTTCAGTCAGAAGTATGCAGAATCATCTAGATCGCTCGTTTCGAGCTATTTAATGCGAAAAAACAAGTATTCTGGTGTTTTCAACATTCCACTGTGCGTTTGATATGTAGAACCGGCGATATCTTGATTTTCGTGGTGTTTCCAGCTGACATATGCATTTTCTTGCGATAATCTTGGTGACTCTTCTGTCAGAAGTATGTAGAATCATCTAGATCGCTCTTTTCGAGTTATTTAATGCGAGAAACACGTTTTCTGGTGTATTCACCACTCCACAGTACGCTTGACATGCAGATCCGGAGATATCTTGTATTCGGTCGGGTTTCAAGCTGAGATATGCATTTTCTACGATAATCTTGGTGAGACATCTGTCAGAAGTATGCAGAACCTTCGAGAACGCTCTTTTCGAGCTACTTAATGCGAGAAACACGTTTTCTGGTGTTTTCACCACTTCACAGTACGTTTGATGTGCAGAACCGGAGATATCTTGGTTTTCGTGAGGTTTCAAGCTGAGATATGCATTTTCTGCGATAATCCTGGTGAGACTTCTGTCAGAAGTATGCAGAATCATCTAGATCGCTCGTTCCGAGCTATTTAATGCGAGAAACCCGTTATCTGGTTGTTTTCACCACTCCACAGTGCGTTTGATATGCACAATCGGCGACATCTTGATTTTCGTGAGGTTTCTAGGTCAGATATGCATTTTCTGCTATAATATTGGTGAGACTTCAGTCAGAAGTATGCAGAATCATCTAGATCGCTCGTTTCGAGCTATCTAATGCGAGATACACGTTATCTGGTTGTTTTCACCACTCCCCAGTGCGTCTGATATGCAGAACCGACGATATCTTGGATTTCGTGGTGTTTCCAGCTGAGATATGCATTTTCTGCGATAATATTGGTGAGTGTTCTGTCAGAAGTATGCAGAATCATCGAGAACGTTGTTTTCGAGCAACTTAATACGAGAAACACGTTTTCTGGTGTTTTCGCCACTCCACAGTAGGTTTGATGTGCAGAACCGGAGATATCTTGGTTTTCGTGAGGTTTCAAGCTGAGATATGCATTTTCTGCGGCAATCTTGGTGGGACTTCTGTCCGAAGTATGCAGAATCATCTAGATCGCTCGTTTCGAGCTATTTAATGCGAGAAACTCGTTATCTGGTTGTTTTCACCACTCCACAGTGCGTTTGATATGCACAATCGGCGACATCTTGATTTTCGTGAGCTTTCTAGGTCAGATATGCATTTTCTGCGATAATATTGGTGAGACTTCAGTCAGAAGTATGCAGAATCATCTAGATCGCTCTTTTCGAGCTACTTAATGCGAGAAACACGTTTTCTGGTGTTTTCACCACTTCACAGTACGTTTGATGTGCAGAACCGGAGATATCTTGTATTCGGTCGGGTTTCAAGCTGAGATATGCATTTTCTACGATAATCCTGGTGAGACTTCTGTCAGAAGTATGCAGAACCTTCGAGAACGCTCTTGTCGAGCTACTTAATGCGAGAAACACGTTTTCTGGTGTTTTCACCACTCCACAGTGCGTTTGATATGTAGGGCCGCCGATAACTTGGTTTTCGTGGGGTTTCCAGCTGAAATATGCATTTTCTGCGATAATATTGGTGATACTTCAGTCAGAAGTATGCAGAATCATCTAGATCGCTCTTTTCGAGCTATTTAATGCGAGAAACACGTTTTCTGGTGTATTCACCACTCCACAGTGCGTTTGGTATGCAGAACCGGCGATATCTTGGATTTCGTGGTGTTTCCAGCTGAGATATGCATTTTCTGCGATAATCTTGGTGAGACTTCAGTCAGAAGTATGCAGAATCATCTAGATCGCTGGTTTCGAGCTATTTAATGCGAAAAAACAAGCTTTCTGGTGTTTTCAACATTCCACAGTGCGTTTGATATGCAGAACAGGCGATCTCTTGATTTTCGTGGTGTTTCCAGCTGAGATATGCATTTTCTGCGATAAGCTTTGTGTCTTCTGCCAGAAGTATGCAGAATCATCTACATCGCTCTTTTCGAGCTATTTAATGCGAGAAACACGTTTTCTGGTGTATTCACCACTCCACAGTACGTTTGATATGCAGAACCGGAGATATCTTGGTTTTCGTGAGGTTTCAAGCTGAGATATGCATTTTCAGCGATAATCTTGGTGAGACTTCAGTCAGAAGTATGCAGAATCTTCTAGATCGCTGGTTTCGAGCTATTTAATGCGAAAAAACAAGTTTTCTGGTGTTTCGACCACTCCACAGTGCGTTTGATATGTCGAGCCGCCGATAACTTGGTTTTCGTGGGGTTTCCAGCTGAAATATGCATTTTCTGCGATAATCTTGGTGTTTCATCTATGAGAAGTATGCAGAATCATCGAGAACGCTCTTTTCGAGCTAGTTAATGCGAGAAACACGTTTTCTGGTGTTTTCACCACTCCACAGTGCGTTTGATATGCAGAACCGGCGATATCTGGGTTTTCGTGGGTTTTCAAGCTGAGATATGCATTTTCTGCGATAATCCTGGTGAGACCTCTGTCAGAAGTATGCAGAATCATCTAGATCGCTCTTTTCGAGTTATTTAATGCGAGAAACACGTTTTCTGGTGTTTTCACCACTTCACAGTACGTTTGATGGGCAGAACCGGAGATATCTTGGTTTTCGTGAGGTTTCAAGCTGAGATATGCATTTTCTGCGGCAATCTTGGTGAGACTTCTGTCCGAAGTATGCAGAATCATCTAGATCGCTCGTTTCGAGCTATTTAATGCGAGAAACTCGTTATCTGGTTGTTTTCACCACTCCACAGTGCGTTTGATATGCACAATCGAAGACATCTTGATTTTCGTGAGGTTTCTAGGTCAGATATACATTTTCTGCGATAATATTGGTGAGACTTCAGTCAGAAGTATGCAGAATCATCTAGATCGCTCGTTTCGAGCTATATAATGCGAAAAAACAAGTATTCTGGTGTTTTCAACATTCCACTGTGCGTTTGATATGTAGAACCGGCGATATCTTGATTTTCGTGGTGTTTCCAGCTGACATATGCATTTTCTGCGATAATCTTGGTGAGTCTTCTGTCAGAAGTATGCAGAATCATCTAGATCGCTCTTTTCGAGTTATTTAACGCGAGAAACACGTTTTCTGGTGTATTCACCACTCCACAGTACGCTTGACATGCAGATCCGGAGATATCTTGTATTCGGTCGGGTTTCAAGCTGAGATATGCATTTTCTACGATAATCTTGGTGAGACATCTGTCAGAAGTATGCAGAACCTTCGAGAACGCTCTTTTCGAGCTACTTTATGCGAGAAACACGTTTTCTGGTGTTTTCACCACTTCACAGTATGTTTGATGTGCAGAACCGGAGATATCTTGGTTTTCGTGAGGTTTCAAGCTGAGATATGCATTTTCTGCGATAATCCTGGTGAGACTTCTGTCAGAAGTATGCAGAACCTTCGAGAACGCTCTTGTCGAGCTACTTAATGCGAGAAACACGTTTTCTGGTGTTTTCACCACTCCACAGTGCGTTTGATATGTAGGGCCGCCGATAACTTGGTTTTCGTGGGGTTTCCAGCTGAAATATGCATTTTCTGCGATAATATTGGTGATACTTCAGTCAGAAGTATGCAGAATCATCTAGATCGCTTGTTTCGAGCTATTTAATGCGAGATACACGTTATCTGGTTGTTTTCACCACTCCCCAGTGCGTCTGATATGCAGAACCGACGATATCTTGGATTTCGTGGTGCTTCCAGCAGAGATATGCATTTTCTGCGATAATCTTGGTGAGTCTTCTGTCAGAAGTATGCAGAATCATCTAGATCGCTCTTTTCGAGCTATTTAATGCGAGAAACACGTTTTCTGGTGTATTCACCACTCCACAGTGCGTTTGATATGCAGAACCGGCGATATCTTGGATTTCGTGGTGTTTCCAGCTGAGATATGCATTTTCTGCGATAATCTTGGTGAGACATCAGTCAGAAGTATGCAGAATCATCTAGATCGCTGGTTTCGAGCTATTTAATGCGAAAAAACAAGCTTTCTGGTGTTTTCAACATTCCACAGTGCGTTTGATATGCAGAACCGGCGATCTCTTGATTTTCGTGGTGTTTCCAGCTGAGATATGCATTTTCTGCGATAAGCTTGGTGAGTCTTCTGCCAGAAGTTTGCAGAATCATCTAGATCGCTCTTTTCGACCTAATTAAGGCGAGAAACACGTTTTCTGGTGAATTTACCACTCCACAGTACGTTAGACATGCAAAACCGGAGATATCTTCGTTTCGGTCGGGTTTCAAGATGAGATATGCATTTTCTACGATAATATTGGTGAGACCTCTGTCAGAAGTATGCAGAATCATCTATTCGCTCTTCTCGAGCTATTTAATGCGAAAAACCAGTTGTCTGGTGTTTTCAACATTCCACAGTGCGTTTGATATGCAGAACCGGCGATATCTTGATTTTCGTGGTGTTTCCAGCTGAGATATGCATTTTCTGCGATAATCTTGGTGAGTGTTCTGTCAGAAGTATGCAGAATCATCGAGAACGTTCTTTTCGAGCAACTTAATACGAAAAACACGTTTTCTGGTGTTTTTGCCACTCCACAGTACGTTTGATGTGCAGAACCGGAGATATCTTGGTTTTCGCGAGGTTTCAAGCTGAGATATGCATTTTCTGCGGCAATCTTGGTGAGACTTCTGTCCGAAGTATGCAGAATCATCTAGATCGCTCGTTTCGAGCTATTTAATGCGAGAAACCCGTTATCTGGTTGTTTTCACCACTCCACAGTGCGTTTGATATGCACAATCGGCGACATCTTGATTTTCGTGAGGTTTCTAGGTCAGATATGCATTTTCTGCGATAATATTGGTGAGACTTCAGTCAGAAGTATGCAGAATCATCTAGATCGCTCGTTTCGAGCTATATAATGCGAAAAAACAAGTATTCTGGTGTTTTCAACATTCCACTGTGCGTTTGATATGTAGAACCGGCGATATCTTGATTTTCGTGGTGTTTCCAGCTGACATATGCATTTTCTGCGATAATCTTGGTGAGTCTTCTGTCAGAAGTATGCAGAATCATCTAGATCGCTCTTTTCGAGTTATTTAACGCGAGAAACACGTTTTCTGGTGTATTCACCACTCCACAGTACGCTTGACATGCAGATCCGGAGATATCTTGTATTCGGTCGGGTTTCAAGCTGAGATATGCATTTTCTACGATAATCTTGGTGAGACATCTGTCAGAAGTATGCAGAACCTTCGAGAACGCTCTTTTCGAGCTACTTAATGCGAGAAACACGTTTTCTGGTGTTTTCACCACTTCACAGTATGTTTGATGTGCAGAACTGGAGATATCTTGGTTTTCGTGAGGTTTCAAGCTGAGATATGCATTTTCTGCGATAATCCTGGTGAGACTTCTGTCAGAAGTATGCAGAACCTTCGAGAACGCTCTTGTCGAGCTACTTAATGCGAGAAACACGTTTTCTGGTGTTTTCACCACTCCACAGTGCGTTTGATATGTAGGGCCGCCGATAACTTGGTTTTCGTGGGGTTTCCAGCTGAAATATGCATTTTCTGCGATAATATTGGTGATACTTCAGTCAGAAGTATGCAGAATCATCTAGATCGCTTGTTTCGAGCTATTTAATGCGAGATACACGTTATCTGGTTGTTTTCACCACTCCCCAGTGCGTCTGATATGCAGAACCGACGATATCTTGGATTTCGTGGTGCTTCCAGCAGAGATATGCATTTTCTGCGATAATCTTGGTGAGTCTTCTGTCAGAAGTATTCAGAATCATCTAGATCGCTCTTTTCGAGCTATTTAATGCGAGAAACACGTTTTCTGGTGTATTCACCACTCCACAGTGCGTTTGATATGCAGAACCGGCGATATCTTGGATTTCGTGGTGTTTCCAGCTGAGATATGCATTTTCTGCGATAATCTTGGTGAGACATCAGTCAGAAGTATGCAGAATCATCTAGATCGCTGGTTTCGAGCTATTTAATGCGAAAAAACAAGCTTTCTGGTGTTTTCAACATTCCACAGTGCGTTTGATATGCAGAACCGGCGATCTCTTGATTTTCGTGGTGTTTCCAGCAGAGATATGCATTTTCTGCGATAAGCTTGGTGAGTCTTCTGCCAGAAGTTTGCAGAATCATCTAGATCGCTCTTTTCGACCTAATTAAGGCGAGAAACACGTTTTCTGGCGAATTTACCACTCCACAGTACGTTAGACATGCAAAACCGGAGATATCTTCGTTTCGGTCGGGTTTCAAGATGAGATATGCATTTTCTACGATAATATTGGTGAGACCTCTATCAGAAGTATGCAGAATCATCTATTCGCTCTTCTCGAGCTATTTAATGCGAAAAACCAGTTGTCTGGTGTTTTCAACATTCCACAGTGCGTTTGATATGCAGAACCGGCGATATCTTGATTTTCGTGGTGTTTCCAGCTGAGATATGCATTTTCTGCGATAATCTTGGTGAGTGTTCTGTCAGAAGTATGCAGAATCATCGAGAACGTTCTTTTCGAGCAACTTAATACGAAAAACACGTTCTCTGGTTGTTTTCCCCACTCCACAGTGCGTTTGACATGCAAAACCGGCGATATCTTGATTTTCGTGGTGTTTCCAGCTGAGATATGCATTTTCTGCGATAATCTTGGTGGGTCTTTTGTCAGAAGTATGCAGAATCAACTAGATCGCTCTTTTCGAGCTACTTAATGCACGAAACACGTTTTCTGGTGTATTCACCACTCCACGGTACGTTTGATGTGCAGAACCGGAGATAACTCGGTTTTCGCCGGGTTGCAAGCTGAGATATGCATTTCCTGCGATAATCTTGGTGAGACTCCTGTCCGAAATATGCTGAATCATCGAGATCGCTCTTTTCGAGCTATTTAATGCGAGAAACACGTTCTCTGGTTGTTTTCTCCACGCCACAGTGCGTTTGATATGCTGAACAGGCGATATCTTGATTTTCGTGGTGTTTCCAGCTGAGATATGCATTTTCTGCGATAATCTTGGTGTGACTTCTGTTAGAAGTATGCAGAAACATCGAGAGCGCTCTTTTCGAGCTATTTAATGCGAGAAACTCGTTTTCTGGGGTTTTCACCACTCCACAGTTCGTTTGACATGCAGAACCGGAGATATCTTGGTTTCGGTCGGGTTTCAAGCTGAGATATGCATTTTCTACGATAATCCTGGTGAGACTTCTGTCAGAAGTATGCAGAATCTTCGAGAACGCTCTTTTCGAGCTACTTAATGCGCGAAACACGTTTTCTGGTGTTTTCACCACTCCGCGGTACGTTTGATGTGCAGAACCGGAGATAACTCGGTTTTCGTCGGGTTTCAAGCTGAGATATGCATTTTCTGCGATAATATTTGTGAGACTTCAGTCAGAAGGATGCAGAATCATCGAGATCGCTCGTTTCGAGCTACTTAATGCGAGAAACACGTTATCTGGTGTTTTCACCACTCCACAGTGCGTATGATATGCAGAACCGGCGATATCTTGGTTTTCGTGGGGGTTCAAGTTGAGATATGCATTTTCTAGGATAATCTTGGTGAGACTTCAGTCAGAAGTATGCAGAATCATCTAGATCGCTCTTTTCGGGCTACTTAATGCACGAAACACGTTTTCTGGTGTTTTCACCACTCCACGGTACGTTTCATGTGCAGAACTGGAGATAACTCGGTTTTCGTCGGGTTTCAAGCTGAGATATGCATTTTCTACGATAATCTTGGTGAAACATCTGTCCGAAGTATGCAGAAACATCGAAAGCGCTCCTTTCGAGCTATTTAATGCGAGAAACTCGTTTTCTGGGGTTTTCACCACTCCACAGTTCGTTGGATATGCAGAACCGGAGATATCTTGGTTTTCGTGGGGTTTCAAGCTGAGATATGCATTTCCTGCGATAATCTTGGTGAAACATCTGTCCGAAGTATGCAGAAACATCGAGATCGCTCTTTTCGAGCTAGTTAATGCGAGAAAAACCTTATCCGGTGTTTTCACCACTCCACAGTGCGTTTGATATGCAAAACCGGCGATATCTTGGTTTTCGTGGGGTTTCAAGCTGAGATATGCATTTTCTGCGATAATCTTGGTGAGACTTCTGTTAGAAGTATGCAGAATCATCGAGATCGCACTTTTCGAGCTATTTAATGCGAGAAACACGTTATCTGGTGTTTTCACCACTACACAGTTGGTTTGGTATGAAGAACCGGCGATATTTTGGTTTTCGTCGGGTTTCAAGCTGAGATATGCATTTTCTACGATAATCTTGGTGAAACATCTGTCCGAAGTATGCAGAAACATCGAGAGCGCTCTTTTCGAGCTATTTAATGCGAGAAACTCGTTTTCTAGGGTTTTCACCACTCCACAGTTCGTTGCATATGCAGAACCGGAGATATCTTGGTTTTCGTGGGGTTTCAAGATGAGATATGCATTTCCTGCGACAATCTTGGTGAGACTTCTGTCCGAAGTATGCTGAATCATCGAGATCTCTCTCCTCGAGCTATTTAATGCGAGAAACACGTTCTCTGGTTGTTTTCACCACTCCACAGTGCGTTTGATATGCAGAACAGGCGATATCTTGATTTTTGTGGTGTTTTCAGCTGAGATATGCATTTTCTACGATAATCCTGGTGAGACTTCTGTCAGATGTATGCAGAATCTTCGAGAACGCTCTTTTCGAGCTACTTAATGCGCGAAACACGTTTTCTGGTGTTTTCACCACTCCACGGTACGTTTGATGTGCAGAACCGGAGATAACTCGGTTTTCGTCGGGTTTCAAGCTGAGATATGCATTTTCTACGATAATCTTGGTGAGACTTCTGTCAGAAGTATGCAGAATCTTCGAGAACGCTCTTTTCGAGCTATTTAATGCGAGAAAAACCTTATCCGGTGTTTTCACCACTCCACAGTGCGTTTGACATGCAGAACCAGCGATATCTTGGCTTTCGTTGGGTTTCAAGCTGAGATATGCATTTTCTGCGATAATCTTGGTGAGACTTCTGTCCGAAGTATGCTAAATCATCGAGATCGCTCTTTTCGAGCTAGTTGATGCGAGAAAAACCTTATCAGGTGTTTTCACCACTCCACAGTGCGTTTGATATGCAGAACCAGCGATATCTTGGCTTTCGTTGGGTTTCAAGCTGAGATATGCATTTTCTGCGATAATCTTGGTGAGACTTCTGTTAGAAGTATGCAGAATCATCGAGATCGCACTTTTCGAGATATTTAATGCGAGAAACACGTTATCTGGTGTTTTCACCACTCCACAGTTGGTTTGATATGCAGAACCGGCGATATTTTGGTTTTCGTCGGGTATCAAGCTGAGATATGCATTTTCTACGATAATCTTGGTGAAGCATCTGTCCGAAGTATGCAGAAACATCGAGAGCGCTCTTTTCGAGCTATTTAATGCGAGAAACTCGTTTTCTGGGGTTTTCACCACTCCACAGTTCGTTGGATATGCAGTACCGGAGATATCTTGGTTTTTGTGGGGTTTCAAGCTGAGATATGCATTTCCTGCGACAATCTTGGTGAGACTCCTGTCTGAAATATGCTGAATTATCGAGATCGTTCTTTTCGACCTATTTAATGCGAGAAACACGTTCTTTGGTTGTTTTCACCACTCCACAGTGCGTTTGATATGCAGAACAGGCGATATCTTGATTTTCGTGGTGTTTCCAGCTGAGATATGCATTTTCTGCGATAATCTTGGTGGGTCTTTTGTCAGAAGTATTCAGAATCAACTAGATCGCTCTTTTCGAGCTACTTAATGCACGAAACACGTTTTCTGGTGTTTTCACCACTCCACAGTACGTTTGACATGCAGAACCGGAGATATCTTGGTTTCGGTCGGGTTTCAAGCTGAGATATGCATTTTCTACGATAAGCTTGGCGAAACATCTGTCCAAAGAATGCAGAAACATCGAGATAGCTCGTTTCGAACTATTTGATGCGAGAAACACGTTATCTGGTGTTTTCACCACTCCACAGTGCGTAGGATATGCAGAACCGGAGATATTTTGGTTTTCGTCGGGTTTCAAGCTGAGATATGCATTTTCTACGATAAGCTTGGAGAAACATCTGTCCGAAGTATGCAGAAACATCGAGATCGCTCTTTTCGAGCTAGTTAATGCGAGAAAAACCTTATCCGGTGTTTTCGCCACTCCACAGTGCGTTTGATATGCAGAACCAGCGATATCTTGGCTTTCGTTGGGTTTCGAGCTGAGATATGCATTTTTTACGATAATCTTGGTGAGACTTCTGTCCGAAGTATGCAGAATCATCGAGATCGCACTTTTCGAGCTATTTAATGCGAGAAACACGTTATCTGGTGTTTTCACCACTCCGCAGTTGGTTTGATATGCAGAACCGGCGATATTTTGGTTTTCGTCGGGTTTCAAGCTGAGATATGCATTTTCTACGATAATCTTGGTGAAACATCTGTCCGAAGTATGCAGAATCATCGAGATCGCACGTTTCGAACTATTTAATGCGAGAAACACGTTATCTGGTGTTTTCACCACTCCACAGTGCGTTGGATATGCAGAACCGGAGATGTTTTGGTTTTCGTCGGGTTTCAAGCTGAGATATGCATTTTCTACGATAATCTTGGTGAAACATCTGTCCGAAGTATGCAGAAACATCGAGAGCGCTCTTTTCGAGCTATTTAATGCGAGAAACACGTTATCTGGTGTTTTCACCACTCCACAGTGCGTTTGATATGCAGAACAGTAGATATCTTGGTTTTCGTGGGGTTTCAAGCTGAGATATGCATTTTGTGCGATAATCTTGTTGAGACTTCTGTCCGAAGTATGCAGAATCATCGAGATCGCTCTTTTCGAGCTACTTACTGCGCGAAACACGTTTTCTGGTGTTTTCACCACTCCACGGTACGTTTCATGTGCAGAACCGGAGATAACTCGGTTTTCGTCGGGTTTCAAGCTGAGATATGCATTTTCTACGATAATCTTGGTGAAACATCTGTCCGAAGTATGCAGAAACATCGAGAGCGCTCTTTTCGAGCTATTTAATGCGAGAAAAACCTTATCCGGTGTTTTCACCACTCCACAGTGCGTTTGATATTCAGAAACAGCGATATCTTGGCTTTCGTTGGGTTTCAAGCTGAGATATGCATTTTTTACGATAATCTTGGTGGGACTTCTGTCCGAAGTATGAAGAATTATCGAGATCGCTCTATTCGAGCTATTTAATGCGAGAAACACGTTTTCAGGGGGTTTTCACCACTCCACAGTGCGTTTGATATCCAGAACCGGCGATATCTTGATTTTCGTGCTGTTTCCAGCTGAGATATGCATTTTCTGCGATAATCTTGTTGAGACATCTGTCCGAAGTATGCAGAAACATCGAGAGCGCTCTTTTCGAGCTATTTATTGCGAGAAACACGTTATCTGGTTGTTTTCACCACTCCACAGTGCGTTTGATATCCAGAACCGGCGATATCTTGAGTTTCGTGCTGTTTCCAGCTGAGATATGCATTTTCTGCGATAATCTTGGTGGGTCTTTTGTCAGAAGTATGCAGAATCATCTAGATCGCTCTTCTCGAGCTATTTAATGCGAGAAGCACGTTATCTGGTGTTTTCACCACTCCACAGTGCGTTTGATATGCAGAACCGGCGATATTTTGGATTTCGTCGGGTTTCAAGCTGAGATATGCATTTTCTGCGATAATCTTGTTGAGACATCTGTCCGAAGTATGCAGAAACATCGAGAGCGCTCTTTTCGAGCTATTTATTGCGAGAAACACGTTATCTGGTTGTTTTCACCACTCCACAGTGCGTTTGATATCCAGAACCGGCGATATCTTGAGTTTCGTGCTGTTTCCAGCTGAGATATGCATTTTCTGCGATAATCTTGGTGGGTCTTTTGTCAGAAGTATGCAGAATCAACTAGATCGCTCTTTTCGAGCTACTTAATGCACGAAACACGTTTTCTGGTGTTTTCACCACTCCACAGTACGTTTGACATGCAGAACCGGAGATATCTTGGTTTCGGTCGGGTTTCAAGCTGAGATATGCATTTTCTACGATAAGCTTGGTGAAACATCTGTCCAAAGAATGCAGAAACATCGAGATAGCTCGTTTCGAACTATTTGATGCGAGAAACACGTTATCTGGTGTTTTCACCACTCCACAGTGCGTAGGATATGCAGAACCGGAGATATTTTGGTTTTCGTCGGGTTTCAAGCTGAGATATGCATTTTCTACGATAAGCTTGGAGAAACATCTGTCCGAAGTATGCAGAAACATCGAGATCGCTCTTTTCGAGCTAGTTAATGCGAGAAAAACCTTATCCGGTGTTTTCGCCACTCCACAGTGCGTTTGATATGCAGAACCAGCGATATCTTGGCTTTCGTTGGGTTTCGAGCTGAGATATGCATTTTTTACGATAATCTTGGTGAGACTTCTGTCCGAAGTATGCAGAATCATCGAGATCGCACTTTTCGAGCTATTTAATGCGAGAAACACGTTATCGGGTGTTTTCACCACTCCGCAGTTGGTTTGATATGCAGAACCGGCGATATTTTGGTTTTCGTCGGGTTTCAAGCTGAGATATGCATTTTCTACGATAATCTTGGTGAAACATCTGTCCGAAGTATGCAGAATCATCGAGATCGCTCGTTTCGAACTATTTAATGCGAGAAACACGTTATCTGGTGTTTTCACCACTCCACAGTGCGTTGGATATGCAGAACCGGAGATGTTTTGGTTTTCGTCGGGTTTCAAGCTGAGATATGCATTTTCTACGATAATCTTGGTGAAACATCTGTCCGAAGTATGCAGAAACATCGAGAGCGCTCTTTTCGAGCTATTTAATGCGAGGAACACGTTATCTGGTGTTTTCACCACTCCACAGTGCGTTAGATATGCAGAACAGTAGATATCTTGGTTTTCGTGGGGTTTCAAGCTGAGATATGCATTTTCTGCGATAATCTTGTTGAGACTTCTGTCCGAAGTATGCAGAATCATCGAGATCGCTCTTTTCGAGCTACTTAATGCACGAAACACGTTTTCTGGTGTTTTCACCACTCCACAGTACGTTTGACATTCATCACCGGAGATATCTTGGTTTCGGTCGGGTTGCAAGCTGAGATGTGCATTTTCTACGATAATCCTGGTGAGACTTCTGTCACAAGTATGCAGAAACTTCAAGAACGCTCTTTTCGAGCTACTTACTGCGCGAAACACGTTTTCTGGTGTTTTCACCACTCCACGGTACGTTTCATGTGCAGAACCGGAGATAACTCGGTTTTCGTCGGGTTTCAAGCTGAGATATGCATTTTCTACGATAATCTTGGTGAAACATCTGTCCGAAGTATGCAGAAACATCGAGAGCGCTCTTTTCGAGCTATTTAATGCGAGAAAAACCTTATCCGGTGTTTTCACCACTCCACAGTGCGTTTGATATTCAGAAACAGCGATATCTTGGCTTTCGTTGGGTTTCAAGCTGAGATATGCATTTTTTACGATAATCTTGGTGGGACTTCTGTCCGAAGTATGAAGAATTATCGAGATCGCTCTATTCGAGCTATTTAATGCGAGAAACACGTTTTCAGGGGGTTTTCACCACTCCACAGTGCGTTTGATATCCAGAACCGGCGATATCTTGATTTTCGTGCTGTTTCCAGCTGAGATATGCATTTTCTGCGATAATCTTGTTGAGACATCTGTCCGAAGTATGCAGAAACATCGAGAGCGCTCTTTTCGAGCTATTTAATGCGAGAAACTCGTTTTCTGGTGTTTTCACCAATCCACAGTACGTTTGACATGCAGAACCGGAGATATCTTGGTTTCGGTCGGGTTTCAAGCTGAGATATGCATTTTCTACGATAATCCTGGTGAGACTTCTGTCAGAAGTATGCAGAATCTTCGAGAACGCTCTTTTCGAGCTGCTTACTGCGCGAAACACGTTTTCTGGTGTTTTCACCACTCCACGGTACGTTTCATGTGCAGAACCGGAGATAACTCGGTTTTCGTCGGGTTTCAAGCTGAGATATGCATTTTCTACGATAATCTTGGTGAGACTTCTGTCAGAAGTATGCAGGATCTTCGAGAACGCTCTTTTCGAGCTATTTAATGCGAGAAACACGTTTTCAGGGGGGTTTCACCACTCCACAGTGCGTTTGATATCCAGAACCGGCGATATCTTGATTTTCGTGCTGTTTCCAGCTGAGATATGCATTTTCTGCGATAATCTTGTTGAGACATCTGTCCGAAGTATGCAGAAACATCGAGAGCGCTCTTTTCGAGCTATTTATTGCGAGAAACACGTTATCTGGTTGTTTTCACCACTCCACAGTGCGTTTGATATCCAGAACCGGCGATATCTTGAGTTTCGTGCTGTTTCCAGCTGAGATATGCATTTTCTGCGATAATCTTGGTGGGTCTTTTGTCAGAAGTATGCAGAATCATCTAGATCGCTCTTCTCGAGCTATTTAATGCGAGAAGCACGTTATCTGGTGTTTTCACCACTCCACAGTGCGTTTGATATGCAGAACCGGCGATATTTTGGTTTTCGTCGGGTTTCAAGCTGAGATATGCATTTTCTACGATAATCTTGGTGAAGCATCTGTCTGAAATATGCTGAATTATCGAGATCGTTCTTTTCGACCTATTTAATGCGAGAAACACGTTCTTTGGTTGTTTTCACCACTCCACAGTGCGTGTGATATGCAGAACAGGCGATATCTTGATTTTCGTGGTTTTTCCAGCTGAGATATGCATTTTCTGCGATAATCTTGGTGGGTCTTTTGTCAGAAGTATGCAGAATCAACTAGATCGCTCTTTTCGAGCTACTTAATGCACGAAACACGTTTTCTGGTGTTTTCACCACTCCACAGTACGTTTGACATGCAGAACCGGAGATATCTTGGTTTCGGTCGGGTTTCAAGCTGAGATATGCATTTTCTACGATAAGCTTGGTGAAACATCTGTCCAAAGAATGCAGAAACATCGAGATAGCTCGTTTCGAACTATTTGATGCGAGAAACACGTTATCTGGTGTTTTCACCACTCCACAGTGCGTAGGATATGCAGAACCGGAGATATTTTGGTTTTCGTCGGGTTTCAAGCTGAGATATGCATTTTCTACGATAAGCTTGGAGAAACATCTGTCCGAAGTATGCAGAAACATCGAGATCGCTCTTTTCGAGCTAGTTAATGCGAGAAAAACCTTATCCGGTGTTTTCGCCACTCCACAGTGCGTTTGATATGCAGAACCAGCGATATCTTGGCTTTCGTTGGGTTTCGAGCTGAGATATGCATTTTTTACGATAATCTTGGTGAGACTTCTGTCCGAAGTATGCAGAATCATCGAGATCGCACTTTTCGAGCTATTTAATGCGAGAAACACGTTATCGGGTGTTTTCACCACTCCGCAGTTGGTTTGATATGCAGAACCGGCGATATTTTGGTTTTCGTCGGGTTTCAAGCTGAGATATGCATTTTCTACGATAATCTTGGTGAAACATCTGTCCGAAGTATGCAGAATCATCGAGATCGCTCGTTTCGAACTATTTAATGCGAGAAACACGTTATCTGGTGTTTTCACCACTCCACAGTGCGTTGGATATGCAGAACCGGAGATGTTTTGGTTTTCGTCGGGTTTCAAGCTGAGATATGCATTTTCTACGATAATCTTGGTGAAACATCTGTCCGAAGTATGCAGAAACATTGCGAGCGCTCTTTTCGAGCTATTTAATGCGAGGAACACGTTATCTGGTGTTTTCACCACTCCACAGTGCGTTAGATATGCAGAACAGTAGATATCTTGGTTTTCGTGGGGTTTCAAGCTGAGATATGCATTTTCTGCGATAATCTTGTTGAGACTTCTGTCCGAAGTATGCAGAATCATCGAGATCGCTCTTTTCGAGCTACTTAATGCACGAAACACGTTTTCTGGTGTTTTCACCACTCCACAGTACGTTTGACATGCAGAACCGGAGATATCTTGGTTTCGGTCGGGTTGCAAGCTGAGATGTGCATTTTCTACGATAATCCTGGTGAGACTTCTGTCACAAGTATGCACAAACTTCAAGAACGCTCTTTTCGAGCTACTTACTGCGCGAAACACGTTTTCTGGTGTTTTCACCACTCCACGGTACGTTTCATGTGCAGAACCGGAGATAACTCGGTTTTCGTCGGGTTTCAAGCTGAGATATGCATTTTCTACGATAATCTTGGTGAAACATCTGTCCGAAGTATGCAGAAACATCGAGAGCGCTCTTTTCGAGCTATTTAATGCGAGAAAAACCTTATCCGGTGTTTTCACCACTCCACAGTGCGTTTGATATTCAGAAACAGCGATATCTTGGCTTTCGTTGGGTTTCAAGCTGAGATATGCATTTTTTACGATAATCTTGGTGGGACTTCTGTCCGAAGTATGAAGAATTATCGAGATCGCTCTATTCGAGCTATTTAATGCGAGAAACACGTTTTCAGGGGGTTTTCACCACTCCACAGTGCGTTTGATATCCAGAACCGGCGATATCTTGATTTTCGTGCTGTTTCCAGCTGAGATATGCATTTTCTGCGATAATCTTGTTGAGACATCTGTCCGAAGTATGCAGAAACATCGAGAGCGCTCTTTTCGAGCTATTTAATGCGAGAAACTCGTTTTCTGGTGTTTTCACCACTCCACAGTACGTTTGACATGCAGAACCGGAGATATCTTGATTTCGGTCGGGTTTCAAGCTGAGATATGCATTTTCTACGATAATCCTGGTGAGACTTCTGTCAGAAGTATGCAGAATCTTCGAGAACGCTCTTTTCGAGCTACTTACTGCGCGAAACACGTTTTCTGGTGTTTTCACCACTCCACGGTACGTTTCATGTGCAGAACCGGAGATAACTCGGTTTTCGTCGGGTTTCAAGCTGAGATATGCATTTTCTACGATAATCTTGGTGAGACTTCTGTCAGAAGTATGCAGGATCTTCGAGAACGCTCTTTTCGAGCTATTTAATGCGAGAAACACGTTTTCAGGGGGTTTTCACCACTCCACAGTGCGTTCGATATGCAGAACCGGAGATATTTTGGTTTTCGTCGGGGTTCAAGCTGAGATATGCATTTTCTACGTTAAGCTTGGTGAAACATCTGTCCGAAGTATGCAGAAACGTCGAGAGCGCTCTTTTCGAGCTATTTAATGCGAGAAACACGTTATCTGGTGTTTTCACCACTCCACAGTGCGTTTGATATGCAGAACAGTAGATATCTTGGTTTTCGTGGGGTTTCAAGCTGAGATATGCATTTTCTGCGATAATCTTGTTGAGACATCTGTCCGAAGTATGCAGAAACATCGAGAGCGCACTTTTCGAGCTATTTATTGCGAGAAACACGTTCTCTGGTTGTTTTCACCACTCCACAGTGCGTTTGATATCCAGAACCGGCGATATCTTGAGTTTCGTGCTGTTTCCAGCTGAGATATGCATTTTCTGCGATAATCTTGGTGGGTCTTTTGTCAGAAGTATGCAGAATCATCTAGATCGCTCTTCTCGAGCTATTTAATGCGAGAAGCACGTTATCTTGTGTTTTCACCACTCCACAGTGCGTTTGATATGCAGAACCGGCGATATTTTGGTTTTCGTCGGGTTTCAAGCTGAGATATGCATTTTCTACGATAATCTTGGTGAAGCATCTGTCTGAAATATGCTGAATTATCGAGATCGTTCTTTTCGACCTATTTAATGCGAGAAACACGTTCTTTGGTTGTTTTCACCACTCCACAGTGCGTTTGATATGCAGAACAGGCGATATCTTGATTTTCGTGGTGTTTCCAGCTGAGATATGCATTTTCTGCGATAATCTTGGTGGGTCTTTTGTCAGAAGTATGCAGAATCAACTAGATCGCTCTTTTCGAGCTACTTAATGCACGAAACACGTTTTCTGGTGTTTTCACCACTCCACAGTACGTTTGACATGCAGAACCGGAGATATCTTGGTTTCGGTCGGGTTTCAAGCTGAGATATGCATTTTCTACGATAAGCTTGGTGAAACATCTGTCCAAAGAATGCAGAAACATCGAGATAGCTCGTTTCGAACTATTTGATGCGAGAAACACGTTATCTGGTGTTTTCACCACTCCACAGTGCGTAGGATATGCAGAACCGGAGATATTTTGGTTTTCGTCGGGTTTCAAGCTGAGATATGCATTTTCTACGATAAGCTTGGAGAAACATCTGTCCGAAGTATGCAGAAACATCGAGATCGCTCTTTTCGAGCTAGTTAATGCGAGAAAAACCTTATCCGGTGTTTTCGCCACTCCACAGTGCGTTTGATATGCAGAACCAGCGATATCTTGGCTTTCGTTGGGTTTCGAGCTGAGTTATGCATTTTTTACGATAATCTTGGTGAGACTTCTGTCCGAAGTATGCAGAATCATCGAGATCGCACTTTTCGAGCTATTTAATGCGAGAAACACGTTATCGGGTGTTTTCACCACTCCGCAGTTGGTTTGATATGCAGAACCGGCGATATTTTGGTTTTCGTCGGGTTTCAAGCTGAGATATGCATTTTCTACGATAATCTTGGTGAAACATCTGTCCGAAGTATGCAGAATCATCGAGATCGCTCGTTTCGAACTATTTAATGCGAGAAACACGTTATCTGGTGTTTTCACCACTCCACAGTGCGTTGGATATGCAGAACCGGAGATGGTTTGGTTTTCGTCGGGTTTCAAGCTGAGATATGCATTTTCTACGATAATCTTGGTGAAACATCTGACCGAAGTATGCAGAAACATCGAGAGCGCTCTTTTCGAGCTATTTAATGCGAGGAACACGTTATCTGGTGTTTTCACCACTCCACAGTGCGTTAGATATGCAGAACAGTAGATATCTTGGTTTTCGTGGGGTTTCAAGCTGAGATATGCATTTTCTGCGATAATCTTGTTGAGACTTCTGTCCGAAGTATGCAGAATCATCGAGATCGCTCTTTTCGAGCGACTTAATGCACGAAACACGTTTTCTGGTGTTTTCACCACTCCACAGTACGTTTGACATGCAGAACCGGAGATATCTTGGTTTCGGTCGGGTTGCAAGCTGAGATGTGCATTTTCTACGATAATCCTGGTGAGACTTCTGTCACAAGTATGCAGAAACTTCAAGAACGCTCTTTTCGAGCTACTTACTGCGCGAAACACGTTTTCTGGTGTTTTCACCACTCCACGGTACGTTTCATCTGCAGAACCGGAGATAACTCGGTTTTCGTCGGGTTTCAAGCTGAGATATGCATTTTCTACGATAATCTTGGTGAAACATCTGTCCGAAGTATGCAGAAACATCGAGAGCGCTCTTTTCGAGCTATTTAATGCGAGAAAAACCTTATCCGGTGTTTTCACCACTCCACAGTGCGTTTGATATTCAGAAACAGCGATATCTTGGCTTTCGTTGGGTTTCAAGCTGAGATATGCATTTTTTACGATAATCTTGGTGGGACTTCTGTCCGAAGTATGAAGAATTATCGAGATCGCTCTATTCGAGCTATTTAATGCGAGAAACACGTTTTCAGGGGGTTTTCACCACTCCACAGTGCGTTTGATATCCAGAACCGGCGATATCTTGATTTTCGTGCTGTTTCCAGCTGAGATATGCATTTTCTGCGATAATCTTGTTGAGACATCTGTCCGAAGTATGCAGAAACATCGAGAGCGCTCTTTTCGAGCTATTTATTGCGAGAAACACGTTATCTGGTGTTTTCACCACTCCACAGTGCGTTTGATATGCAGAACCGGCGATATCTTTGATTTCGTCGGGGTTCAAGTTGAGATATGCATTTTCTAGGATAATCTTGGTGAGACTTCAGTCAGAAGTATGCAGAATCATCTAGATCGCTCTTTTCGGGCTACTTAATGCACGAAACATGTTTTCTGGTGTTTTCACCACTCCACAGTACGTTTGACATGCAGAACCGGAGATATCTTGGTTTCGGTCGGGTTTCAAGCTGAGATATGCATTTTCTACGATAATCCTGGTGAGACTTCTCTCAGAAGCATGCAGAACCTTCGAGAACGCTCCTTTCGAGCTACTTACTGCGCGAAACACGTTTTCTGGTGTTTTCACCACTCCACGGTACGTTTGATGTGCAGAACCGGAGATAACTCGGTTTTCGTCGGGTTTCAAGCTGAGATATGCATTTTCTACGATAATCTTGGTGAGACTTCTGTCAGAAGTATGCAGGATCTTCGAGAACGCTCTTTTCGAGCTACTTAATGCACGAAACACGTTTTCTGGTGTTTTCACCACTCCACAGTACGTTTGACATGCAGAACCGGAGATATCTTGGTTTCGGTCGCGTTTCAAGCTGAGATATGCATTTTCTACGATAATCTTGGTGACACATCTGTCCGAAGTATGCAGAAACATCGAGAGCGCTCTTTTCGAGCTATTTAATGCGAGAAACTCGTTTTCTGGTGTTTTCACCACTCCACAGTACGTTTGACATGCAGAACCGGAGATATCTTGGTTTCGGTCGGGTTTCAAGCTGAGATATGCATTTTCTACGATAATCCTGGTGAGACTTCTGTCAGAAGTATGCAGAATCTTCGAGAACGCTCTTTTCGAGCTACTTACTGCGCGAAACACGTTTTCTGGTGTTTTCACCACTCCACGGTACGTTTCATGTGCAGAACCGGAGATAACTCGGTTTTCGTCGGGTTTCAAGCTGAGATATGCATTTTCTACGATAATCTTGGTGAGACTTCTGTCAGAAGTATGCAGGATCTTCGAGAACGCTCTTTTCGAGCTATTTAATGCGAGAAACACGTTTTCAGGGGGTTTTCACCACTCCACAGTGCGTTGGATATGCAGAACCGGAGATATTTTGGTTTTCGTCGGGGTTCAAGCTGAGATATGCATTTTCTACGTTAAGCTTGGTGAAACATCTGTCCGAAGTATGCAGAAACGTCGAGAGCGCTCTTTTCGAGCTATATAATGCGAGAAACACGTTATCTGGTGTTTTCACCACTCCACAGTGCGTTTGATATGCAGAACAGTAGATATCTTGGTTTTCGTGGGGTTTCAAGCTGAGATATGCATTTTCTGCGATAATCTTGGTGGGTCTTTTGTCAGAAGTATGCAGAATCAACTAGATCGCTCTTTTCGAGCTACTTAATGCACGAAACACGTTTTCTGGTGTTTTCACCACTCCACAGTACGTTTGACATGCAGAACCGGAGATATCTTGGTTTCGGTCGGGTTTCAAGCTGAGATATGCATTTTCTACGATAAGCTTGGTGAAACATCTGTCCAAAGAATGCAGAAACATCGAGATAGCTCGTTTCGAACTATTTGATGCGAGAAACACGTTATCTGGTGTTTTCACCACTCCACAGTGCGTAGGATATGCAGAACCGGAGATATTTTGGTTTTCGTCGGGTTTCAAGCTGAGATATGCATTTTCTACGATAAGCTTGGAGAAACATCTGTCCGAAGTATGCAGAAACATCGAGATCGCTCTTTTCGAGCTAGTTAATGCGAGAAAAACCTTATCCGGTGTTTTCGCCACTCCACAGTGCGTTTGATATGCAGAACCAGCGATATCTTGGCTTTCGTTGGGTTTCGAGCTGAGATATGCATTTTTTACGATAATCTTGGTGAGACTTCTGTCCGAAGTATGCAGAATCATCGAGATCGCACTTTTCGAGCTATTTAATGCGAGAAACACGTTATCGGGTGTTTTCACCACTCCGCAGTTGGTTTGATATGCAGAACCGGCGATATTTTGGTTTTCGTCGGGTTTCAAGCTGAGATATGCATTTTCTACGATAATCTTGGTGAAACATCTGTCCGAAGTATGCAGAATCATCGAGATCGCTCGTTTCGAACTATTTAATGCGAGAAACACGTTATCTGGTGTTTTCACCACTCCACAGTGCGTTGGATATGCAGAACCGGAGATGTTTTGGTTTTCGTCGGGTTTCAAGCTGAGATATGCATTTTCTACGATAATCTTGGTGAAACATCTGTCCGAAGTATGCAGAAACATTGCGAGCGCTCTTTTCGAGCTATTTAATGCGAGGAACACGTTATCTGGTGTTTTCACCACTCCACAGTGCGTTAGATATGCAGAACAGTAGATATCTTGGTTTTCGTGGGGTTTCAAGCTGAGATATGCATTTTCTGCGATAATCTTGTTGAGACTTCTGTCCGAAGTATGCAGAATCATCGAGATCGCTCTTTTCGAGCTACTTAATGCACGAAACACGTTTTCTGGTGTTTTCACCACTCCACAGTACGTTTGACATGCAGAACCGGAGATATCTTGGTTTCGGTCGGGTTGCAAGCTGAGATGTGCATTTTCTACGATAATCCTGGTGAGACTTCTGTCACAAGTATGCACAAACTTCAAGAACGCTCTTTTCGAGCTACTTACTGCGCGAAACACGTTTTCTGGTGTTTTCACCACTCCACGGTACGTTTCATGTGCAGAACCGGAGATAACTCGGTTTTCGTCGGGTTTCAAGCTGAGATATGCATTTTCTACGATAATCTTGGTGAAACATCTGTCCGAAGTATGCAGAAACATCGAGAGCGCTCTTTTCGAGCTATTTAATGCGAGAAAAACCTTATCCGGTGTTTTCACCACTCCACAGTGCGTTTGATATTCAGAAACAGCGATATCTTGGCTTTCGTTGGGTTTCAAGCTGAGATATGCATTTTTTACGATAATCTTGGTGGGACTTCTGTCCGAAGTATGAAGAATTATCGAGATCGCTCTATTCGAGCTATTTAATGCGAGAAACACGTTTTCAGGGGGTTTTCACCACTCCACAGTGCGTTTGATATCCAGAACCGGCGATATCTTGATTTTCGTGCTGTTTCCAGCTGAGATATGCATTTTCTGCGATAATCTTGTTGAGACATCTGTCCGAAGTATGCAGAAACATCGAGAGCGCTCTTTTCGAGCTATTTAATGCGAGAAACTCGTTTTCTGGTGTTTTCACCACTCCACAGTACGTTTGACATGCAGAACCGGAGATATCTTGATTTCGGTCGGGTTTCAAGCTGAGATATGCATTTTCTACGATAATCCTGGTGAGACTTCTGTCAGAAGTATGCAGAATCTTCGAGAACGCTCTTTTCGAGCTACTTACTGCGCGAAACACGTTTTCTGGTGTTTTCACCACTCCACGGTACGTTTCATGTGCAGAACCGGAGATAACTCGGTTTTCGTCGGGTTTCAAGCTGAGATATGCATTTTCTACGATAATCTTGGTGAGACTTCTGTCAGAAGTATGCAGGATCTTCGAGAACGCTCTTTTCGAGCTATTTAATGCGAGAAACACGTTTTCAGGGGGTTTTCACCACTCCACAGTGCGTTCGATATGCAGAACCGGAGATATTTTGGTTTTCGTCGGGGTTCAAGCTGAGATATGCATTTTCTACGTTAAGCTTGGTGAAACATCTGTCCGAAGTATGCAGAAACGTCGAGAGCGCTCTTTTCGAGCTATTTAATGCGAGAAACACGTTATCTGGTGTTTTCACCACTCCACAGTGCGTTTGATATGCAGAACAGTAGATATCTTGGTTTTCGTGGGGTTTCAAGCTGAGATATGCATTTTCTGCGATAATCTTGTTGAGACATCTGTCCGAAGTATGCAGAAACATCGAGAGCGCACTTTTCGAGCTATTTATTGCGAGAAACACGTTCTCTGGTTGTTTTCACCACTCCACAGTGCGTTTGATATCCAGAACCGGCGATATCTTGAGTTTCGTGCTGTTTCCAGCTGAGATATGCATTTTCTGCGATAATCTTGGTGGGTCTTTTGTCAGAAGTATGCAGAATCATCTAGATCGCTCTTCTCGAGCTATTTAATGCGAGAAGCACGTTATCTTGTGTTTTCACCACTCCACAGTGCGTTTGATATGCAGAACCGGCGATATTTTGGTTTTCGTCGGGTTTCAAGCTGAGATATGCATTTTCTACGATAATCTTGGTGAAGCATCTGTCTGAAATATGCTGAATTATCGAGATCGTTCTTTTCGACCTATTTAATGCGAGAAACACGTTCTTTGGTTGTTTTCACCACTCCACAGTGCGTTTGATATGCAGAACAGGCGATATCTTGATTTTCGTGGTGTTTCCAGCTGAGATATGCATTTTCTGCGATAATCTTGGTGGGTCTTTTGTCAGAAGTATGCAGAATCAACTAGATCGCTCTTTTCGAGCTACTTAATGCACGAAACACGTTTTCTGGTGTTTTCACCACTCCACAGTACGTTTGACATGCAGAACCGGAGATATCTTGGTTTCGGTCGGGTTTCAAGCTGAGATATGCATTTTCTACGATAAGCTTGGTGAAACATCTGTCCAAAGAATGCAGAAACATCGAGATAGCTCGTTTCGAACTATTTGATGCGAGAAACACGTTATCTGGTGTTTTCACCACTCCACAGTGCGTAGGATATGCAGAACCGGAGATATTTTGGTTTTCGTCGGGTTTCAAGCTGAGATATGCATTTTCTACGATAAGCTTGGAGAAACATCTGTCCGAAGTATGCAGAAACATCGAGATCGCTCTTTTCGAGCTAGTTAATGCGAGAAAAACCTTATCCGGTGTTTTCGCCACTCCACAGTGCGTTTGATATGCAGAACCAGCGATATCTTGGCTTTCGTTGGGTTTCGAGCTGAGTTATGCATTTTTTACGATAATCTTGGTGAGACTTCTGTCCGAAGTATGCAGAATCATCGAGATCGCACTTTTCGAGCTATTTAATGCGAGAAACACGTTATCGGGTGTTTTCACCACTCCGCAGTTGGTTTGATATGCAGAACCGGCGATATTTTGGTTTTCGTCGGGTTTCAAGCTGAGATATGCATTTTCTACGATAATCTTGGTGAAACATCTGTCCGAAGTATGCAGAATCATCGAGATCGCTCGTTTCGAACTATTTAATGCGAGAAACACGTTATCTGGTGTTTTCACCACTCCACAGTGCGTTGGATATGCAGAACCGGAGATGGTTTGGTTTTCGTCGGGTTTCAAGCTGAGATATGCATTTTCTACGATAATCTTGGTGAAACATCTGACCGAAGTATGCAGAAACATCGAGAGCGCTCTTTTCGAGCTATTTAATGCGAGGAACACGTTATCTGGTGTTTTCACCACTCCACAGTGCGTTAGATATGCAGAACAGTAGATATCTTGGTTTTCGTGGGGTTTCAAGCTGAGATATGCATTTTCTGCGATAATCTTGTTGAGACTTCTGTCCGAAGTATGCAGAATCATCGAGATCGCTCTTTTCGAGCGACTTAATGCACGAAACACGTTTTCTGGTGTTTTCACCACTCCACAGTACGTTTGACATGCAGAACCGGAGATATCTTGGTTTCGGTCGGGTTGCAAGCTGAGATGTGCATTTTCTACGATAATCCTGGTGAGACTTCTGTCACAAGTATGCAGAAACTTCAAGAACGCTCTTTTCGAGCTACTTACTGCGCGAAACACGTTTTCTGGTGTTTTCACCACTCCACGGTACGTTTCATCTGCAGAACCGGAGATAACTCGGTTTTCGTCGGGTTTCAAGCTGAGATATGCATTTTCTACGATAATCTTGGTGAAACATCTGTCCGAAGTATGCAGAAACATCGAGAGCGCTCTTTTCGAGCTATTTAATGCGAGAAAAACCTTATCCGGTGTTTTCACCACTCCACAGTGCGTTTGATATTCAGAAACAGCGATATCTTGGCTTTCGTTGGGTTTCAAGCTGAGATATGCATTTTTTACGATAATCTTGGTGGGACTTCTGTCCGAAGTATGAAGAATTATCGAGATCGCTCTATTCGAGCTATTTAATGCGAGAAACACGTTTTCAGGGGGTTTTCACCACTCCACAGTGCGTTTGATATCCAGAACCGGCGATATCTTGATTTTCGTGCTGTTTCCAGCTGAGATATGCATTTTCTGCGATAATCTTGTTGAGACATCTGTCCGAAGTATGCAGAAACATCGAGAGCGCTCTTTTCGAGCTATTTATTGCGAGAAACACGTTATCTGGTGTTTTCACCACTCCACAGTGCGTTTGATATGCAGAACCGGCGATATCTTTGATTTCGTCGGGGTTCAAGTTGAGATATGCATTTTCTAGGATAATCTTGGTGAGACTTCAGTCAGAAGTATGCAGAATCATCTAGATCGCTCTTTTCGGGCTACTTAATGCACGAAACATGTTTTCTGGTGTTTTCACCACTCCACAGTACGTTTGACATGCAGAACCGGAGATATCTTGGTTTCGGTCGGGTTTCAAGCTGAGATATGCATTTTCTACGATAATCCTGGTGAGACTTCTCTCAGAAGCATGCAGAACCTTCGAGAACGCTCCTTTCGAGCTACTTACTGCGCGAAACACGTTTTCTGGTGTTTTCACCACTCCACGGTACGTTTGATGTGCAGAACCGGAGATAACTCGGTTTTCGTCGGGTTTCAAGCTGAGATATGCATTTTCTACGATAATCTTGGTGAGACTTCTGTCAGAAGTATGCAGGATCTTCGAGAACGCTCTTTTCGAGCTACTTAATGCACGAAACACGTTTTCTGGTGTTTTCACCACTCCACAGTACGTTTGACATGCAGAACCGGAGATATCTTGGTTTCGGTCGCGTTTCAAGCTGAGATATGCATTTTCTACGATAATCTTGGTGACACATCTGTCCGAAGTATGCAGAAACATCGAGAGCGCTCTTTTCGAGCTATTTAATGCGAGAAACTCGTTTTCTGGTGTTTTCACCACTCCACAGTACGTTTGACATGCAGAACCGGAGATATCTTGGTTTCGGTCGGGTTTCAAGCTGAGATATGCATTTTCTACGATAATCCTGGTGAGACTTCTGTCAGAAGTATGCAGAATCTTCGAGAACGCTCTTTTCGAGCTACTTACTGCGCGAAACACGTTTTCTGGTGTTTTCACCACTCCACGGTACGTTTCATGTGCAGAACCGGAGATAACTCGGTTTTCGTCGGGTTTCAAGCTGAGATATGCATTTTCTACGATAATCTTGGTGAGACTTCTGTCAGAAGTATGCAGGATCTTCGAGAACGCTCTTTTCGAGCTATTTAATGCGAGAAACACGTTTTCAGGGGGTTTTCACCACTCCACAGTGCGTTGGATATGCAGAACCGGAGATATTTTGGTTTTCGTCGGGGTTCAAGCTGAGATATGCATTTTCTACGTTAAGCTTGGTGAAACATCTGTCCGAAGTATGCAGAAACGTCGAGAGCGCTCTTTTCGAGCTATATAATGCGAGAAACACGTTATCTGGTGTTTTCACCACTCCACAGTGCGTTTGATATGCAGAACACTAGATATCTTGGTTTTCGTGGGGTTTCAAGCTGAGATATGCATTTTCTGCGATAATCTTGTTGAGACATCTGTCCGAAGTATGCAGAAACATCGAGAGCGCTCTTTTCGAGCTATTTATTGCGAGAAACACGTTCTCTGGTTGTTTTCACCACTCCACAGTGCGTTTGATATGCAGAACCGGCGACATCTTTGATTTCGTCGGGTTTCAAGCTGAGATATGCATTTTCTACGATAATCTTGGTGAAGCATCTGTCTGAAATATGCTGAATTATCGAGATCGTTCTTTTCGACCTATTTAATGCGAGAAACACGTTCTTTGGTTGTTTTCACCACTCCACTGTGCGTTTGATATGCAGAACAGGCGATATCTTGATTTTCGTGGTGTTTCCAGCTGAGATATGCATTTTCTGCGATAATCTTGGTGGGTCTTTTGTCAGAAGTATGCAGAATCATCTAGATCGCTCTTCTCGAGCTATTTAATGCGAGAAGCACGTTATCTGGTGTTTTCACCACTCCACAGTGCGTTTGATATGCAGAACCGGCGATATTTTGGTTTTCGTCGGGTTTCAAGCTGAGATATGCATTTTCTACGATAATCTTGGTGAAGCATCTGTCTGAAATATGCTGAATTATCGAGATCGTTCTTTTCGACCTATTTAATGCGAGAAACACGTTCTTTGGTTGTTTTCACCACTCCACTGTGCGTTTGATATGCAGAACAGGCGATATCTTGATTTTCGTGGTGTTTCCAGCTGAGATATGCATTTTCTGCGATAATCTTGGTGGGTCTTTTGTCAGAAGTATGCAGAATCAACTAGATCGCTCTTTTCGAGCTACTTAATGCACGAAACACGTTTTCTGGTGTTTTCACCACTCCACAGTACGTTTGACATGCAGAACCGGAGATATCTTGGTTTCGGTCGGGTTTCAAGCTGAGATATGCATTTTCTACGATAAGCTTGGTGAAACATCTGTCCAAAGAATGCAGAAACATCGAGATAGCTCGTTTCGAACTATTTGATGCGAGAAACACGTTATCGGGTGTTTTCACCACTCCACAGTGCGTTAGATATGCAGAACAGTAGATATCTTGGTTTTCGTGGGGTTTCAAGCTGAGATATGCATTTTCTGCGATAATCTTGTTGAGACATCTGTCCGAAGTATGCAGAAACATCGAGAGCGCTCTTTTCGAGCTATTTATTGCTAGAAACACGTTATCTGGTGTTTTCACCACTCCACAGTGCGTTTGATATGCAGATCCGGCGACATCTTTGATTTCGTCGGGGTTCAAGTTGAGATATGCATTTTCTACGATAATCTTGGTGAGACTTCATTCTGAAGTATGCAGAATCATCTAGATCGCTCTTTTCGGGCTAGTTAATGCACGAAACACGTTTTCTGGTGTTTTCACCACTCCACAGTACGTTTGACATGCAGAACCGGAGATATCTTGGTTTCGGTCGGGTTTCAAGCTGAGATATGCATTTTCTACGATAATCCTGGTGAGACTTCTCTCAGAAGCATGCAGAACCTTCGAGAACGCTCCTTTCGAGCTACTTACTGCGCGAAACACGTTTTCTGGTGTTTTCACCACTCCACGGTACGTTTGATGTGCAGAACCGGAGATAACTCGGTTTTCGTCGGGTTTCAAGCTGAGATATGCATTTTCTACGATAATCTTGGTGAGACTTCTGTCAGAAGTATGCAGGATCTTCGAGAACGCTCTTTTCGAGCTATTTAATGCGAGAAACACGTAATCTGGTGTTTTCACCACACCACAGTGCGTTTGATATGCAGAACCGGCAACATCTTGATTTTCGTGAGGTTTCGAGATGAGATATGCATTTTCTGCGATAATATTGGTGAGACTTCAGTCAGAAGTATGCAGAATCATCTCGATCGCTCTTTTCGAGCTACTTAATGCACGAAACACGTTTTCTGGTGTGTTCACCACTCCACAGTACGTTTGACATGCAGAACCGGAGATATCTTGGTTTCGGTCGGGTTTCAAGCTGAGATATGCATTTTCTGCGATAATCTTGGTGAGACTTCTGTCCGAAGTATGCTGAAACATCGAGATCGCTCTTATCGAGCTAGTTAATGCGAGAAAAACCTTATCCGGTGTTTTCACCACTCCACAGTGCGTTTGATATGCAAAACCGGCGATATCTTGGTTTTCGTGGGGTTTCAAGCTGAGATATGCATTTTCTGCGATAATCTTGGTGTGACTTCTGTTAGAAGTGTGCAGAAACATCGAGAGCGCTCTTTTCGAACTATTTGAAGCGAGAAACTCGTTTTCTGGTGTTTTCACCACTCCACAGTACGTTTGACATGCAGAACCGGAGATATCTTGGTTTCGGTCGCGTTTCAAGCTGAGATATGCATTTTCTACGATAATCTTGGTGGGTCTTTTGTCAGAAGTATGCAGAATCATCTAGATCGCTCTTCTCGAGCTATTTAATGCGAGAAGCACGTTATCTGGTGTTTTCACCACTCCACAGTGCGTTTGATATGCAGAACCGGCGATATTTTGGTTTTCGTCGGGTTTCAAGCTGAGATATGCATTTTCTACGATAATCTTGGTGAAGCATCTGTCTGAAATATGCTGAATTATCGAGATCGTTCTTTTCGACCTATTTAATGCGAGAAACACGTTCTTTGGTTGTTTTCACCACTCCACTGTGCGTTTGATATGCAGAACAGGCGATATCTTGATTTTCGTGGTGTTTCCAGCTGAGATATGCATTTTCTGCGATAATCTTGGTGGGTCTTTTGTCAGAAGTATGCAGAATCAACTAGATCGCTCTTTTCGAGCTACTTAATGCACGAAACACGTTTTCTGGTGTTTTCACCACTCCACAGTACGTTTGACATGCAGAACCGGAGATATCTTGGTTTCGGTCGGGTTTCAAGCTGAGATATGCATTTTCTACGATAATCCTGGTGAGACTTCTCTCAGAAGCATGCAGAACCTTCGAGAACGCTCCTTTCGAGCTACTTACTGCGCGAAACACGTTTTCTGGTGTTTTCACCACTCCACGGTACGTTTGATGTGCAGAACCGGAGATAACTCGGTTTTCGTCGGGTTTCAAGCTGAGATATGCATTTTCTACGATAATCTTGGTGAGACTTCTGTCAGAAGTATGCAGGATCTTCGAGAACGCTCTTTTCGAGCTATTTAATGCGAGAAACACGTAATCTGGTGTTTTCACCACACCACAGTGCGTTTGATATGCAGAACCGGCAACATCTTGATTTTCGTGAGGTTTCGAGATGAGATATGCATTTTCTGCGATAATATTGGTGAGACTTCAGTCAGAAGTATGCAGAATCATCTCGATCGCTCTTTTCGAGCTACTTAATGCACGAAACACGTTTTCTGGTGTGTTCACCACTCCACAGTACGTTTGACATGCAGAACCGGAGATATCTTGGTTTCGGTCGGGTTTCAAGCTGAGATATGCATTTTCTGCGATAATCTTGGTGAGACTTCTGTCCGAAGTATGCTGAAACATCGAGATCGCTCTTATCGAGCTAGTTAATGCGAGAAAAACCTTATCCGGTGTTTTCACCACTCCACAGTGCGTTTGATATGCAAAACCGGCGATATCTTGGTTTTCGTGGGGTTTCAAGCTGAGATATGCATTTTCTGCGATAATCTTGGTGTGACTTCTGTTAGAAGTGTGCAGAAACATCGAGAGCGCTCTTTTCGAACTATTTGAAGCGAGAAACTCGTTTTCTGGTGTTTTCACCACTCCACAGTACGTTTGACATGCAGAACCGGAGATATCTTGGTTTCGGTCGCGTTTCAAGCTGAGATATGCATTTTCTACGATAATCTTGGTGGGTCTTTTGTCAGAAGTATGCAGAATCATCTAGATCGCTCTTCTCGAGCTATTTAATGCGAGAAGCACGTTATCTGGTGTTTTCACCACTCCACAGTGCGTTTGATATGCAGAACCGGCGATATTTTGGTTTTCGTCGGGTTTCAAGCTGAGATATGCATTTTCTACGATAATCTTGGTGAAGCATCTGTCTGAAATATGCTGAATTATCGAGATCGTTCTTTTCGACCTATTTAATGCGAGAAACACGTTCTTTGGTTGTTTTCACCACTCCACTGTGCGTTTGATATGCAGAACAGGCGATATCTTGATTTTCGTGGTGTTTCCAGCTGAGATATGCATTTTCTGCGATAATCTTGGTGGGTCTTTTGTCAGAAGTATGCAGAATCAACTAGATCGCTCTTTTCGAGCTACTTAATGCACGAAACACGTTTTCTGGTGTTTTCACCACTCCACAGTACGTTTGACATGCAGTACCGGAGATATCTTGGTTTCGGTCGGGTTTCAAGCTGAGATATGCATTTTCTACGATAAGCTTGGTGAAACATCTGTCCAAAGAATGCAGAAACATCGAGATAGCTCGTTTCGAACTATTTGATGCGAGAAACACGTTATCGGGTGTTTTCACCACTCCACAGTGCGTTAGATATGCAGAACAGTAGATATCTTGGTTTTCGTGGGGTTTCAAGCTGAGATATGCATTTTCTGCGATAATCTTGTTGAGACATCTGTCCGAAGTATGCAGAAACATCGAGAGCGCTCTTTTCGAGCTATTTATTGCGAGAAACACGTTATCTGGTGTTTTCACCACTCCACAGTGCGTTTGATATGCAGATCCGGCGACATCTTTGATTTCGTCGGGGTTCAAGTTGAGATATGCATTTTCTACGATAATCTTGGTGAGACTTCATTCTGAAGTATGCAGAATCATCTAGATCGCTCTTTTCGGGCTAGTTAATGCACGAAACACGTTTTCTGGTGTTTTCACCACTCCACAGTACGTTTGACATGCAGAACCGGAGATATCTTGGTTTCGGTCGGGTTTCAAGCTGAGATATGCATTTTCTACGATAATCCTGGTGAGACTTCTCTCAGAAGCATGCAGAACCTTCGAGAACGCTCCTTTCGAGCTACTTACTGCGCGAAACACGTTTTCTGGTGTTTTCACCACTCCACGGTACGTTTGATGTGCAGAACCGGAGATAACTCGGTTTTCGTCGGGTTTCAAGCTGAGATATGCATTTTCTACGATAATCTTGGTGAGACTTCTGTCAGAAGTATGCAGGATCTTCGAGAACGCTCTTTTCGAGCTATTTAATGCGAGAAACACGTAATCTGGTGTTTTCACCACACCACAGTGCGTTTGATATGCAGAACCGGCAACATCTTGATTTTCGTGAGGTTTCGAGATGAGATATGCATTTTCTGCGATAATATTGGTGAGACTTCAGTCAGAAGTATGCAGAATCATCTCGATCGCTCTTTTCGAGCTACTTAATGCACGAAACACGTTTTCTGGTGTGTTCACCACTCCACAGTACGTTTGACATGCAGAACCGGAGATATCTTGGTTTCGGTCGGGTTTCAAGCTGAGATATATATTTTCTGCGATAATCTTGGTGAGACTTCTGTCCGAAGTATGCTGAAACATCGAGATCGCTCTTTTCGAGCTAGTTAATGCGAGAAAAACCTTATCCGGTGTTTTCACCACTCCACAGTGCGTTTGATATGCAAAACCGGCGATATCTTGGTTTTCGTGGGGTTTCAAGCTGAGATATGCATTTTCTGCGATAATCTTGGTGTGACTTCTGTTAGAAGTGTGCAGAAACATCGAGAGCGCTCTTTTCGAACTATTTGAAGCGAGAAACTCGTTTTCTGGTGTTTTCACCACTCCACAGTACGTTTGACATGCAGAACCGGAGATATCTTGGTTTCGGTCGCGTTTCAAGCTGAGATATGCATTTTCTACGATAATCTTGGTGAAACATCTGTCCGAAGTATGCAGAAACATCGAGAGCGCTCTTTTCGAGCTATTTAATGCGAGAAACTCGTTTTCTGGTGTTTTCACCACTCCACGGTACGTTTGATGTGCAGACCCGGAGATAACTCGGTTTTCGTGGTGTTTCCAGCTGAGATATGCATTTTCTGCGATAATCTTGGTGGGTCTTTTGTCAGAAGTATCCAGAATCATCTAGATCGCTCTTCTCGAGCTATTTAATGCGAGAAACACGTTATCTGGTGTTTTCACCACTCCACAGTGCGTTTGATATGCAGAACCGGCGATATTTTGGTTTTCGTCGGGTTTCAAGCTGAGATATGCATTTTCTACGATAATCTTGGTGGGTCTTTTGTCAGAAGTATGCAGAATCATCTAGATCGCTCTTCTCGAGCTATTTAATGCGAGAAGCACGTTATCTGGTGTTTTCACCACTCCACAGTGCGTTTGATATGCAGAACCGGCGATATTTTGGTTTTCGTCGGGTTTCAAGCTGAGATATGCATTTTCTACGATAATCTTGGTGAAGCATCTGTCTGAAATATGCTGAATTATCGAGATCGTTCTTTTCGACCTATTTAATGCGAGAAACACGTTCTTTGGTTGTTTTCACCACTCCACTGTGCGTTTGATATGCAGAACAGGCGATATCTTGATTTTCGTGGTGTTTCCAGCTGAGATATGCATTTTCTGCGATAATCTTGGTGGGTCTTTTGTCAGAAGTATGCAGAATCAACTAGATCGCTCTTTTCGAGCTACTTAATGCACGAAACACGTTTTCTGGTGTTTTCACCACTCCACAGTACGTTTGACATGCAGAACCGGAGATATCTTGGTTTCGGTCGGGTTTCAAGCTGAGATATGCATTTTCTACGATAAGCTTGGTGAAACATCTGTCCAAAGAATGCAGAAACATCGAGATAGCTCGTTTCGAACTCTTTGATGCGAGAAACACGTTATCGGGTGTTTTCACCACTCCACAGTGCGTTAGATATGCAGAACAGTAGATATCTTGGTTTTCGTGGGGTTTCAAGCTGAGATATGCATTTTCTGCGATAATCTTGTTGAGACATCTGTCCGAAGTATGCAGAAACATCGAGAGCGCTCTTTTCGAGCTATTTATTGCGAGAAACACGTTATCTGGTGTTTTCACCACTCCACAGTGCGTTTGATATGCAGATCCGGCGACATCTTTGATTTCGTCGGGGTTCAAGTTGAGATATGCATTTTCTACGATAATCTTGGTGAGACTTCATTCTGAAGTATGCAGAATCATCTAGATCGCTCTTTTCGGGCTAGTTAATGCACGAAACACGTTTTCTGGTGTTTTCACCACTCCACAGTACGTTTGACATGCAGAACCGGAGATATCTTGGTTTCGGTCGGGTTTCAAGCTGAGATATGCATTTTCTACGATAATCCTGGTGAGACTTCTCTCAGAAGCATGCAGAACCTTCGAGAACGCTCCTTTCGAGCTACTTACTGCGCAAAACACGTTTTCTGGTGTTTTCACCACTCCACGGTACGTTTGATGTGCAGAACCGGAGATAACTCGGTTTTCGTCGGGTTTCAAGCTGAGATATGCATTTTCTACGATAATCTTGGTGAGACTTCTGTCAGAAGTATGCAGGATCTTCGAGAACGCTCTTTTCGAGCTATTTAATGCGAGAAACACGTAATCTGGTGTTTTCACCACACCACAGTGCGTTTGATATGCAGAACCGGCAACATCTTGATTTTCGTGAGGTTTCGAGATGAGATATGCATTTTCTGCGATAATATTGGTGAGACTTCAGTCAGAAGTATGCAGAATCATCTCGATCGCTCTTTTCGAGCTACTTAATGCACGAAACACGTTTTCTGGTGTGTTCACCACTCCACAGTACGTTTGACATGCAGAACCGGAGATATCTTGGTTTCGGTCGGGTTTCAAGCTGAGATATGCATTTTCTGCGATAATCTTGGTGAGACTTCTGTCCGAAGTATGCTGAAACATCGAGATCGCTCTTTTCGAGCTAGTTAATGCGAGAAAAACCTTATCCGGTGTTTTCACCACTCCACAGTGCGTTTGATATGCAAAACCGGCGATATCTTGGTTTTCGTGGGGTTTCAAGCTGAGATATGCATTTTCTGCGATAATCTTGGTGTGACTTCTGTTAGAAGTGTGCAGAAACATCGAGAGCGCTCTTTTCGAACTATTTGAAGCGAGAAACTCGTTTTCTGGTGTTTTCACCACTCCACAGTACGTTTGACATGCAGAACCGGAGATATCTTGGTTTCGGTCGCGTTTCAAGCTGAGATATGCATTTTCTACGATAATCTTGGTGGGTCTTTTGTCAGAAGTATGCAGAATCATCTAGATCGCTCTTCTCGAGCTATTTAATGCGAGAAGCACGTTATCTGGTGTTTTCACCACTCCACAGTGCGTTTGATATGCAGAACCGGCGATATTTTGGTTTTCGTCGGGTTTCAAGCTGAGATATGCATTTTCTACGATAATCTTGGTGAAGCATCTGTCTGAAATATGCTGAATTATCGAGATCGTTCTTTTCGACCTATTTAATGCGAGAAACACGTTCTTTGGTTGTTTTCACCACTCCACTGTGCGTTTGATATGCAGAACAGGCGATATCTTGATTTTCGTGGTGTTTCCAGCTGAGATATGCATTTTCTGCGATAATCTTGGTGGGTCTTTTGTCAGAAGTATGCAGAATCAACTAGATCGCTCTTTTCGAGCTACTTAATGCACGAAACACGTTTTCTGGTGTTTTCACCACTCCACAGTACGTTTGACATGCAGAACCGGAGATATCTTGGTTTCGGTCGGGTTTCAAGCTGAGATATGCATTTTCTACGATAAGCTTGGTGAAACATCTGTCCAAAGAATGCAGAAACATCGAGATAGCTCGTTTCGAACTATTTGATGCGAGAAACACGTTATCGGGTGTTTTCACCACTCCACAGTGCGTTAGATATGCAGAACAGTAGATATCTTGGTTTTCGTGGGGTTTCAAGCTGAGATATGCATTTTCTGCGATAATCTTGTTGAGACATCTGTCCGAAGTATGCAGAAACATCGAGAGCGCTCTTTTCGAGCTATTTATTGCGAGAAACACGTTATCTGGTGTTTTCACCACTCCACAGTGCGTTTGATATGCAGATCCGGCGACATCTTTGATTTCGTCGGGGTTCAAGTTGAGATATGCATTTTCTACGATAATCTTGGTGAGACTTCATTCTGAAGTATGCAGAAACATCGAGAGCGTTCTTCTCGAGCTATTTAATGCGCGAAACACGTTTTCTGGTGTTTTCACCACTCCACGGTACGTTTGATGTGCAGAACCGGAGATAACTCGGTTTTCGTCGGGTTTCAAGCTGAGATATGCATTTTCTACGATAATCTTGGTGAGACTTCTGTCAGAAGTATGCAGGATCTTCGAGAACGCTCTTTTCGAGCTAGTTAATGCGAGAAAAACCTTATCCGGTGTTTTCACCACTCCACAGTGCGTTTGATATGCAAAACCGGCGATATCTTGGTTTTCGTGGGGTTTCAAGCTGAGATATGCATTTTCTGCGATAATCTTGGTGTGACTTCTGTTAGAAGTGTGCAGAAACATCGAGAGCGCTCTTTTCGAACTATTTGAAGCGAGAAACTCGTTTTCTGGTGTTTTCACCACTCCACAGTACGTTTGACATGCAGAACCGGAGATATCTTGGTTTCGGTCGCGTTTCAAGCTGAGATATGCATTTTCTACGATAATCTTGGTGAAACATCTGTCCGAAGTATGCAGAAACATCGAGAGCGCTCTTTTCGAGCTATTTAATGCGAGAAACTCGTTTTCTGGTGTTTTCACCACTCCACGGTACGTTTGATGTGCAGACCCGGAGATAACTCGGTTTTCGTGGTGTTTCCAGCTGAGATATGCATTTTCTGCGATAATATTGGTGGGTCTTTTGTCAGAAGTATGCAGAATCATCTAGATCGCTCTTTTCGAGCTACTTAATGCACGAAACACGTTTTCTGGTGTTTTCACCACTCCACAGTACGTTTGACATGCAGAACCGGAGATATCTTGGTTTCGGTCGGGTTTCAAGCTGAGATATGCATTTTCTACGATAATCCAGGTGAGACTTCTGTCAGAAGTATGCAGAATCTTCGAGAACGCTCTTTTCGAGCTACTTAATGCGCGAAACACGTTTTCTGGTGTTTTCACCACTCCACGGTACGTTTGATGTGCAGAACCGGCGATATCTTGATTTTCGTGGTGTTTCCAGCTGAGATATGCATTTTCTGCGATAATCTTGGTGGGTCTTTTGTCAGAAGTATGCAGAATCAACTAGATCGCTCTTTTCGAGCTACTTAATGCGCGAAACACGTTTTCTGGTGTTTTCACCACTCCACGGGACGTTTGATGTGCAGAACCGGAGATAACTCGGTTTTCGTCGGGTTTCAAGCTGAGATATGCATTTTCTGCGATAATCTTGGTGAGACTTCTGTCCGAAGTATGCTGAAACATCGAGATCGCTCTTTTCGAGCTAGTTAATGCGAGAAAAACCTTATCCGGTGTTTTCACCACTCCACAGTGCGTTTGATATGCAAAACCGGCGATATCTTGGTTTTCGTGGGGTTTCAAGCTGAGATATGCATTTTCTGCGATAATCGTGGTGTGACTTCTGTTAGAAGTATGCAGAAACATCGAGAGCGCTCTTTTCGAGCTATTTAATGCGAGAAACTCGTTTTCTGGGGTTTTCACCACTCCACAGTTCGTTGGATATGCAGAAACGGAGATACCTTGGTTTTCGTGGGGTTTCAAGCTGAGATATGCATTTCCTGCGATAATCTTGGTGAGACTCCAGTCCGAAATGTGCTGAATCATCGAGATCGCTCTTTTCGAGCTACTTAATGCACGAAACACGTTTTCTGGTGTTTTCACCACTCCACAGTACGTTTGACATGCAGAACCGGAGATATCTTGGTTTCGGTCGCGTTTCAAGCTGAGATATGCATTTTCTACGATAATCTTGGTGAAACATCTGTCCGAAGTATGCAGAAACATCGATAGCGCTCTTTTCGAGCTATTTAATGCGAGAAACTCGTTTTCTGGTGTTTTCACCACTCCACGGTACGTTTGATGTGCAGACCCGGAGATAACTCGATTTTCGTGGTGTTTCCAGCTGAGATATGCATTTTCTGCGATAATCTTAGTGGGTCTTTTGTCAGAAGTATGCAGAATCATCTAGATCGCTCTTTTCGAGCTACTTAATGCACGAAACACGTTTTCTGGTGTTTTCACCACTCCACAGTACGTTTGACATGCAGAACCGGAGATATCTTGGTTTCGGTCAGGTTTCAAGCTGAGATATGCATTTTCTACGATAATCCTGGTGAGACTTCTGTCAGAAGTATGCAGAATCTTCGAGAACGCTCTTTTCGAGCTACTTAATGCGCGAAACACGTTTTCTGGAGTTTTCAGCACTCCACGGTACGTTTGATGTGCAGAACCGGAGATAACTCGGTTTTCGTCAGGTTTCAAGCTGAGATATGCATTTTCTACGATAATCTTGGTGAGACTTCTGTCAGAAGGATGCAGGATCTTCGAGAACGCTCTTTTCGAGCTATTTAATGCGAGAAACACGTTATCTGGTGTTTTCACCACTCCACAGTGCGTTTGTATGCAGAACCGGCAACATCTTGATTTTCGTGAGGTTTCGAGCTGAGATATGCATTTTCTGCGATAATATTGGTGAGACTTCAGTCAGAAGTATGCAGAATCATCGAGATCGCTCTTCTCGAGCTATTTAATGCGAGAAACACGTTCTCTGGTTGTTTTCACCACTCCACAGTGCGTTTGACATGCAAAACCTGCGATATCTTGATTTTCGTGGTGTTTCCAGCTGAGATATGCATTTTCTGCGATAATCTTGGTGGGTCTTTTGTCAGAAGTATGCAGAATCAACTAGATCGCTCTTTTCGAGCTACTTAATGCACGAAACACGTTTTCTGGTGTATTCACCACTCCACGGTACGTTTGATGTGCAGAACCGGAGATAACTCGGTTTTCGCCGGGTTGCAAGCTGAGATATGCATTTCCTGCGATAATCTTGGTGAGACTCCTGTCCGAAATATGCTGAATCATCGAGATCGCTCTTTTCGAGCTATTTAATGCGAGAAACACGTTCTCTGGTTGTTTTCTCCACGCCACAGTGCGTTTGATATGCTGAACAGGCGATATCTTGATTTTCGTGGTGTTTCCAGCTGAGATATGCATTTTCTGCGATAATCTTGGTGTGACTTCTGTTAGAAGTATGCAGAAACATCGAGAGCGCTCTTTTCGAGCTATTTAATGCGAGAAACTCGTTTTCTGGGGTTTTCACCACTCCACAGTTCGTTTGACATGCAGAACCGGAGATATCTTGGTTTCGGTCGGGTTTCAAGCTGAGATATGCATTTTCTACGATAATCCTGGTGAGACTTCTGTCAGAAGTATGCAGAATCTTCGAGAACGCTCTTTTCGAGCTACTTAATGCGCGAAACACGTTTTCTGGTGTTTTCACCACTCCGCGGTACGTTTGATGTGCAGAACCGGAGATAACTCGGTTTTCGTCGGGTTTCAAGCTGAGATATGCATTTTCTGCGATAATATTTGTGAGACTTCAGTCAGAAGGATGCAGAATCATCGAGATCGCTCGTTTCGAGCTACTTAATGCGAGAAACACGTTATCTGGTGTTTTCACCACTCCACAGTGCGTATGATATGCAGAACCGGCGATATCTTGGTTTTCGTGGGGTTTCAAGCTGAGATATGCATTTTCTGCGATAATCTTGGTGAGTCTTCTGTCCGAAGTATGCTGAAACATCGAAATCGCTCTTTTCGAGCTAGTTAATGCGAGAAAAACCTTATCCGGTGTTTTCACCACTCCACAGTGCGTTTGATATGCAAAACCGGCGATATCTTGGTTTTCATGGGGTTTCAAGCTGAGATATGCATTTTCTGCGATAATCTTGGTGAGACTTCTGTTAGAAGTATGCAGAATCATCGAGATCGCACTTTTCGAGCTATTTAATGCGAGAAGCACGTTATCTGGTGTTTTCACCACTCCACAGTTGGTTTGATATGCAGAACCGGCGATATTTTGGTTTTCGTCGGGTTTCAAGCTGATATATGCATTTTCTACGATAATCTTGGTGAAACATCTGTCCGAAGTATGCAGAAACATCGAGAGCGCTCTTTTCGAGCTATTTAATGCGAGAAACTCGTTTTCTGGGGTTTTCACCACTCCACAGTTCGTTGGATATGCAGAACCGGAGATATCTTGGTTTTCGTGGGGTTTGAAGCTGAGATATGCATTTCCTGCGATAATCTTGGAGAGACTCCTGTCCGAAATATGCTGAATCATCGAGATCGCTCTTTTCGAGCTATTTAATGCGAGAAACACGTTCTCTGGTTGTTTTCACCACTCCACAGTTTGTTTGATATGCAGAACAGGCGATATCTTGATTTTCGTGGTGTTTCCAGCTGAGATATGCATTTTCTGCGATAATCCTGGTGGGTCTTTTGTCAGAAGTATGCAGAATCAACTAGATCGCTCTTTTCGAGCTACTTAATGCACGAAACACGTTTTCTGGTGTATTCACCACTCCACGGTACGTTTGATGTGCAGAACCGGAGATAACTCGGTTTTCGCCGGGTTGCAAGCTGAGATATGCATTTCCTGCGATAATCTTGGTGAGACTCCTGTCCGAAATATGCTGAATCATCGAGATCGCTCTTTTCTAGCTATTTAATGCGAGAAACACGTTCTCTGGTGGTTTTCTCCACGCCACAGTGCGTTTGATATGCTGAACAGGCGATATCTTGATTTTCGTGGTGTTTCCAGCTGAGATATGCATATTCTACGATAATGTTGGTGAAACATCTGTCCGAAGTATGCAGAAACATCGAGAGCGCTCTTTTCGAGCTATTTAATGCGAGAAACTCGTTTTCTGGGGTTTTCACCACTCCACAGTGCGTATGATATGCAGAACCGGAGATATCTTGGTCTTCGTGGGGTTTCAAGCTGAGATATGCATTTCCTGCGATAATCTTGGAGAGACTCCTGTCCGAAATATGCTGAATCATCGAGATCGCTCTTTTCGAGCTATTTAATGCGAGAAACACGTTCTCTGGTTGTTTTCTCCACGCCACAGTGCGTTTGATATGCTGAACAGGCGATATCTTGATTTTCGTGGTGTTTCCAGCTGAGATATGCATATTCTACGATAATGTTGGTGAAACATCTGTCCGAAGTATGCAGAATCATCGAGATCGCACTTTTCGAGCTATTTAATGCGAGAAACACGTTATCTGGTGTTTTCACCACTCCACAGTTGGTTTGATATGCAGAACCGGCGATATTATGGTTTTCGTCGGGTTTCAAGCTGAGATATGCATTATCTACGATAATCTTGGTGAAACATCTGTCCGAAGTATGCAGAAACATCGAGAGCGCTCTTTTCGAGCTATTTAATGCGAGAAACTCGTTTTCTGGGGTTTTCACCTCTCCACAGTTCGTTGGATATGCAGAACCGGAGGTATCTTGGTTTTCGTGGGGTTTCAAGCTGAGATATGCATTTCCTGCGATAATCTTGGTGAGACTCCTGTCCGAAATATGCTGAATCATCGAGATCGCTCTTTTCGAGCTATTTAATGCGAGAAACACGTTCTCTGGTTGTTTTCACCACTCCACAGTGCGTTTGATATGCAGAACAGGCGATATCTTGATTTTCGTGGTGGTTCCAGCTGAGATATGCATTTTCTGCGATAATCTTGGTGGGTCTTTTGTCAGAAGTATGCAGAATCAACTAGATCGCACTTTTCGAGCTACTTAATGCACGAAACACGTTTTCTGGTGTTTTCACCACTCCACAGTACGTTTGACATGCAGAACCGGAGATATCTTGGTTTCGGTCGGGGTTCAAGCTGAGATATGCATTTTCTGCGATAATCTTGTTGAGACTTCTGTCCGAAGTATGCAGAATCATCGAGATCGCTCGTTTCGAGCTACTTAATGCGGGAAACTCGTTTTCTGGGGTTTTCACCTCTCCACAGTTCGTTGGATATGCAGAACCGGAGATATCTTGGTTTTCGAGGGGTTTCAAGCTGAGATATGCATTTCCTGCGATAATCTTGGTGAGACTCCTGTCCGAAATATGCTGAATCATCGAGATCGCACTTTTCGAGCTATTTAATGCGAGAAACACGTTCTCTGGTTGTTTTCACCATTCCACAGTGCGTTTGATATGCAGAACAGGCGATATCTTGATTTTCGTGGTGGTTCCAGCTGAGATATGCATTTTCTGCGATAATCTTGGTGAGTCTTCTGTCCGAAGTATGCTGAAACATCGAGATCGATCTTTTCGAGCTAGTTCATGCGAGAAAAACCTTATCCGGTGTTTTCACCACTCCACAGTGCGTTTGATATGCAGAACAGTAGATATCTTGGTTTTCGTGGGGTTTCAAGCTGAGATATGCATTTCCTGCGATAATCTTGGTGAGACTCCTGTCCGAAATATGCTGAATCATCGAGATCGCTCTTTTCGAGCTACTTAATGCGAGAAACACGTTATCTGGTGTTTTCACCACTCCACAGTGCGTATGATGTGCAGAACCGACGATATCCTGGTTTTCGTGGGGTTTCAAATTCAGATATGCATTTTCTGCGATAATATTGGTGAGACGTCAGACAGAAGTATGCAGAATCATCGAGATCGCTCTTTTCGAGCTATTTAATGCGAGAAACACGTTATCTAGTGTTTTCTCCACTCCACAGTGCGTATGATGTGCAGAACCGACGATACCCTGGTTTTCGTGGGGTTTCAAGCTGAGATATGCATTTTCTGCGATAATCTTGGTGAGACTTGTGTCCGAAGTATGCTTAATCATCGAGATCGCTCGTTTCGATCTATTTAATGCGAGAAACACGTTATCTGGTGTTTTCCCCACTACACAGTGCGTTTGATATGCAGAACCGGCGACATCTTGGATTTCGTCGGGGTTCAAGCTGAGATATGCATTTTCTACGATAATCTTGGTGAGACTTCTGTCAGAAGGATGCAGAATCATCGAGATCGCTCTTTTCGAGCTATTTAATGCGAGAAACACGTTATCTAGTGTTTTCTCCACTCCACAGTGCGTATGATGTGCAGAACCGACGATACCCTGGTTTTCGTGGGGTTTCAAGCTGAGATATGCATTTTCTGCGATAATCTTGGTGAGACTTGTGTCCGAAGTATGCTTAATCATCGAGATCGCTCGTTTCGATCTATTTAATGCGAGAAACACGTTATCTGGTGTTTTCCCCACTACACAGTGCGTTTGATATGCAGAACCGGCGACATCTTGGATTTCGTCGGGGTTCAAGCTGAGATATGCATTTTCTACGATAATCTTGGTGAGACTTCTGTCAGAAGGATGCAGAATCTTCGAGAACGCTATTTTCGAGCTACTTAATGCGCGAAACAAGTTTTCTGGTGTTTTCACCACTCCACGGTACGTTTGATATGCAGAACCGGCGACATCTTGGTTTTCGTGGGGTTTCAAGCTGAGATATGCATTTTCTGCGATAATCTTGGTGAGACTTCTGTCCGAAGGATGCAGAAACATCGAGAGCGCTCTTTTCGAGCTATTTAATGCGAGAAACACGTTTTCTGGTGTTTTCAGCACTCCGCAGTGCGTCTGATATGCAGAACCGGCGACATCTTGGTTTTCGTCGGGGTTCAAGCTGAGATATGCATTTTCTACGATAATCTTGGTGAGACTTCTGTCAGAAGGATGCAGAATCTTCGAGAACGCTATTTTCGAGCTACTTAATGCGCGAAACAAGTTTTCTGGTGTTTTCACCACTCCACGGTACGTTTGATATGCAGAACCGGCGACATCTTGGTTTTCGTGGGGTTTCAAGCTGAGATATGCATTTTCTGCGATAATCTTGGTGAGACTTCTGTCCGAAGGATGCAGAAACATCGAGAGCGCTCTTTTCGAGCTATTTAATGCGAGAAACACGTTTTCTGGTGTTTTCAGCACTCCGCAGTGCGTCTGATATGCAGAACCGGCGACATCTTGGTTTTCGTGGGGTTTCAAGCTGAGATATGCATTTTCTGCGATAATCTTGGTGAGACTTCTGTCCGAAGGATGCAGAAACATCGAGAGCGCTCTTTTCGAGCTATTTAATGCGAGAAACACGTTTTCTGGTGTTTTCACCACTCCACAGTGCGTTTGATATGCAGAACCTGCGACATCTTGGCTGTCGTAGGGTATCAAGCTGAGATATGCATTTTCTGCGATAATCTTGGTGCGACTTCTGTCAGAAGTATGCAGAATCTTCGAGATCGCTCTTTTCGGGCTATTTAATGCGAGAAACACGTTATCTTGTGTATTGACGACTCCACAGTGCGTTTGATATGCGGATCCGGCGATATCTTGGTTTTCGTCGGGTTTCAAGCTGAGACATTCATTTTCGGCGATAATCTTGGTGTTTCATCTATGAGAAGTATGCAGAATCATCGAGAACGTTCTTTTCGAGCAACTTAATACGAGAAACACGTTTTCTGGTGTTTTCAACATTGCACAGTTCGTTTGATATGCATAACCGGCGACATCTTGATTTTCGTGAGGTTTCAAGCTGAGATATGCATTTTCTGCGATAATCTTGGTGAGACTTCAGTCAGAAGTATGCAGAATCATCTAGATCGCGCGTTTCGAGCTATTTAATGCGAGAAACACGTTATCTGGTTGTTTTCACCACTCCACAGTGCGTTTGATATGCAGAACCGGCGACATCTTGATTTTCGTGAGGTTTCTAGGTGAGATATGCATTTTCTGCGGCAATCTTGGTGAGACTTCTGTCCGAAGTATGCAGAATCATCTAGATCGCTCTTTTCGAGCTATTTAATGCGAGAAACACGTTTTCTGGTGAATTCACCACTCCACAGTACGTTAGACATGCAGAACCGGAGATATCTTCGTTTCGGTCGGGTTTCAAGCTGAGATATGCATTTTCTACGATAATATTGGTGAGACCTCTGTCAGAAGTATGCAGGATCATCTAGATCGCTCTTTTTGAGCTATTTAATGCGAGAAACACGTTTTCTGGTGAATTCACCACTCCACAGTACGTTAGACATGCAGAACCGGAGATATCTTCGTTTCGGTCGGGTTTCAAGCTGAGATATGCATTTTCTACGATAATATTGGTGAGACCTCTGTCAGAAGTATGCAGGATCATCTAGATCGCTCTTTTTGAGCTATTTAATGCGAAAAAACCAGTTTTCTCGTGTTTTCAACATTCCACAGTGCGTTTGATATGCAGAACCGGCGATATCTTGATTTTCGTGGTGTTTCCAGCTGAGATATGCATTTTCTGCGATAATCTTGGTGTTGCGTCGCGGACCAGGTAGCCACGCATTATACGTCCAAGGATGAGCAATTTTTACATTACTATATATTATATTATTTAGAAGTAATCGTTCGTTTTCGAGGTATAACTGCCGTCTAACCCTCGTATTCAATTCATTTGTACATTTTAAGCCTTAGCGACAATAACTTTATGATACCACGGCAATCGTAGTTTGTCGCTTTGCCTTTTGTTTCGTTTCCAGATAGAAGCTTCGTCCTTTTTTACCGGTATCTTTTTCGTGACCATACGGTTACCAGAGCCGAAGCGCTTCTTAAGGTTATTGTCTGCTACGTTCATTGTTCGAGATATTCGGAAATTCCGCGTGCGTCACTCAAGGGTACGCTCGGTACCTGAGAGTGACGAATGGTCTGGGGGGTGGCAATTTGTCTAGTTTCCCCTCTTTTTATTTTAACCAATAGGTAGTGTCAGCCACCCTTCCCCACCATAATCGACAATTAGATTTCCACCTATCCGAATGTCTCACCCCCGCGATGCGTCTTTGCTCCGAGGCATCGCGGGATCCTCTCGAAAGGAGGTTATCATCAGTGACTAGCTAGATTTGGAATCATTAACACGTAAACATAGTAAACAGTTTCATGGGAAACTTAGCATAGATAGCATAGTAAATCGAATAAAACATTTTATACAGTCCACTAACGAATTTTCGAACGCACAAAGATAAGTCGGCGTGCGAAGTACGAATTGCGCTATTCAGTAAAGGCAATAGACAAGACGTACGCAACACTTGGTGAGTGTTCTGCCAGAAGTATGCAGAATCATCTAGATCGCTCTTTTCGAGCTATTTAATCCGAGAAACACGTTTTCTGGTGAATTCACCACTCCACAGTACGTTAGACATGCAGAACCGGAGATATCTTCGTTTCGGTCGGGTTTCAAGCTGAGATATGCATTTTCTACGATAATATTGGTGAGACCTCTGTCAGAAGTATGCAGGATCATCTAGATCGCTCTTTTCGAGCTACTTAATGCGAGAAACACGTTTTCTGGTGTTTTCACCACTCCACAGTACGTTTGATGTGCAGAACCGGAGATATCTTGGTTTTCGTGAGGTTTCAAGCTGAGATATGCATTTTCTGCGATAATCTTGGTGAGACTTCAGTCAGAAGTATGCAGAATCATCTAGATCGCTCGTTTCGAGCTATTTAATGCGAAAAAACAAGTTTTCTCGTGTTTTAAACATTCCACAGTGCGTTTGATATGCTGAACCGGCTATATCTTGATTTTCGTGGTGTTTCCAGCTGAGATATGCATTTTCTGCGATAAGCTTGGTGAGTCTTCTGCCAGAAGTATGCAGAATCATCTAGATCGCTCTTTGCGAGCTATTTAATGCGAGAAACACGTTTTCTGGTGAATTCACCACTCCACAGTACGTTAGACATGCAGAACCGGAGATATCTTCGTTTCGGTCGGGTTTCAAGCTGAGATATGCATTTTCTACGATAATATTGGTGAGACCTCTGTCAGAAGTATGCAGGATCATCTAGATCGCTCTTTTTGAGCTATTTAATGCGAATAAACCAGTTTTCTGGTGTTTTCAACATTCCACAGTGCGTTTGATATGCAGAACCGGCGATATCTTGATTTTCGTGGTGTTTCCAGCTGAGATATGCATTTTCTGCGATAATCTTGGTGAGTGTTCTGTCAGAAGTATGCAGAATCATCTAGATCGCTCGTTTCGAGCTATTTAATGCGAAAAAACAAGTTTTTTGGTGTTTTCACCACTCCACAGTGCGTATGATGTGCAGAACCGGCGATATCCTGGTTTTCGTGGGGATTCAAGCTCAGATATGCATTTTCTGCGATAATATTGGTGAGACTTCAGACAGAAGTATGCAGAATCATCGAGATCGCACTTTTCGAGCTATTTAATGCGAGAAACACGTTATCTGGTGTTTTCACCACTCCACAGTTGGTTTGATATGCAGAACCGGAGATATCTTGGTTTTCGTGGGGTTTCAAGCTGAGATATGCATTTTCTGCGATAATCTTGGTGAGACTTCTGTCCGAAGTATGCAGAATCATCGAGATCGCACTTTTCGAGCTATTTAATGCGAGAAACACGTTATCTGGTGTTTTCACCACTCCACAGTTGGTGTGATATGCAGAACCGGCGACATCTTGATTTTCGTGAGGTTTCTAGCTGAGATATGCATTTTCTGCGATAATATTGGTGAGACTTCAGTCAACAGGATGCAGAATCATCTAGATCGCCCGTTTCGAGCTATTTAATGCGAAAAAACAAGTTTTCTGGTGTTTTCAACATTCCACAGTGCGTTTGATATGCAGAACCGGCTATATCTTGATTTTCGTGTTGTTTCCAGCTGAGATATGCATTTTCTGCGATAAGCTTGGTGAGTCTTCTGCCAGAAGTATGCAGAATCATCTACATCGCTCTTTTCGAGCTATTTAATGCGAGAAACACGTTTTCTGGTGAATTCACCACTCCACAGTACGTTAGACATGCAGAACCGGAGATATCTTCGTTTCGGTCGGGTTTCAAGCTGAGATATGCATTTTCTACGATAATATTGGTGAGACCTCTGTCAGAAGTATGCAGGATCATCTAGATCGCTCTTTTTGAGCTATTTAATGCGAAAAACCAGTTTTCTGGTGTTTTCAAAATTCCACAGTGCGTTTGATATGCAGAACCGGCGACATCTTGATTTTCTTGAGGGTTCCAGCTGATATATGCATTTTCTGCGATAATCTTGGTGAGAGTTCTGTCAAAAGTATGCAGAATCTTCGAGATCGCTCTTTTCGAGCAACTTAATACGAGAAACACGTTATCTGGTTGTCTTCACCACCCCATAGTGCGTTTGATATGCAGAACCGGCGACATCTTGATTTTCGTGAGGTTTCTAGCTGAGATATGCATTTTCTGCGATAATATTGGTGAGACTTCAGTCAACAGGATGCACAATCATCTAGATCGCTCGTTTCGAGCTATTTAATGCGAGAAACACGTTATCTGGTGTTTTCACCACTCCACAGTTGGTTTGATATGCAGAACCGGAGATATCTTGGTTTTCGTGGGGTTTCAAGCTGAGATATGCATTTTCTGCGATAATCTTGGTGAGTGTTCTGTCCGAAGTATGCAGAATCATCGAGATCGCACTTTTCGAGCTATTTTATGCGAGAAACATGTTATTTGGTGTTTTCACCACTCCACAGTGCGTTTGATATGCAGAACCGGCGAAATCTTGGTTTTCGTGGGGTTTCAAGCTGAGATATGCATTGTCTGCGATAATCTTGGTGAGACTTCCGTCCGAAGTATGCACAATCATCGAGATCGCACTTTTCGAGCTATTTAATGCGAGAAACACGTTATCTGGTGTTTTCACCACTCCACAGTTGGTGTGATATGCAGAACCGGCGACATCTTGATTTTCGTGAGGTTTCTAGCTGAGATATGCATTTTCTGCGATAATATTGGTGAGACTTCAGTCAACAGGATGCAGAATCATCTAGATCGCTCGTTTCGAGCTATTTAATGCGAAAAAACAAGTTTTCTGGTGTTTTCTCCACTCCACAGTGCGTATGATGTGCAGAACCGACGATATCCTGGTTTTCGTGGGGATTCAAGCTCAGATATGCATTTTCTGCGATAATATTGGTGAGACTTCAGACAGAAGTATGCAGAATCATCGAGATCGCACTTTTCGAGCTATTTAATGCGAGAAACACGTTATCTGGTGTTTTCACGACTCCACAGTACGTTTAATATGCAGAACCGTAGATATCTTGGTTTTCGTGAGGTTTCAAGCTGAGATATGCATTTTCTGCGGCAATCTTGGTGAGACTTCTGTCCGAAGTATCCACAATCATCGAGATCGCACTTTTCGAGCTATTTAATGCCAGAAACACGTTATCTGGTGTTTTCACCACTCCACAGTTGGTTTGATATGCAGAACCGGAGATATCTTGGTTTTCGTGGGGTTTCAAGCTGAGATATGCATTTTCTGCGATAATCTTGGTGAGACTTCTGTCCGAAGTATGCAGAATCATCGAGATCGCTCTTTTCGAGCTATTTAATGCGAGAAACACGTTATCTGGTGTTTTCACCACTCCACAGTGCGTGTGATATGCAGAACAAGCGACGTCTTGGTTTTCGTGGGGTTTCAAAGTCAGATATGCATTTTCTGCGATAGTCTTGGTGACACTTCTGTCCGAAGTATGCAGAATCATCGAGATCGCACTTTTCGAGCTATTTTATGCGAGAAACATGTTATTTGGTGTTTTCACCACTCCACAGTGCGTTTGATATGCAGAACCGGCGAAATCTTGGTTTTCGTGGGGTTTCAAGCTGAGATATGCATTGTCTGCGATAATCTTGGTGAGACTTCCGTCCGAAGTATGCACAATCATCGAGATCGCTCTTTTCGAGCTTTTTAATGCGAGAAACATGTTATCTGGTGTTTTCACCACTCCACAGTGCGTTTGATATGCAGAACCAGCGATATCTTGGTTTTCATGGGGTTTCAAGCTCAGATATGCATTTTCTGCTATAATCTTGGTGAAACCTCTGTCCGAAGTATGCAGAATCATCTAGATCGCTCCTTTCGAGCTATCTAATGCGAGAAACACGTTATGTGGTGCATTCACCACTCCAGAGTGCGTTTGATATGCAGAACCAGCGATGTTTTGTTTTCGTCGGGTTTCAAGCTGAGATATGCATTTTTTACGATTATCATGGTGAGACTTCTGTCCGAAGTATGCAGAATCATCGAGATCGCACTTTTCGAGCTATTTAATGCGAGAAACACGTTATCTGGTGTTTTCAGCACTCCACAGTGCGTTTGATATGCAGAACCAGCGATATCTTGGTTTTCATGGGGTTTCAAGCTCAGATATGCATTTTCTGCTATAATCTTGGTGAAACCTCTGTCCGAAGTATGCAGAATCATCTAGATCGCTCCTTTCGAGCTATCTAATGCGAGAAACACGTTATGTGGTGCATTCACCACTCCAGAGTGCGTTTGATATGCAGAACCAGCGATATCTTGGTTTTCGTGGAGTTTCAAGCTGAGATATGCATTTTTTACGATAATTTTGGTGAGACTTCTGTCCGAAGTATGCTTATTCATCGAGATCGCTCGTTTCGAGCTATTTAATGCGAGAAACACGTTGTCTGGTGTTTTCACCACTCCACAGTTGGTTTGATATGCAGAACCGGCGATGTTTTGTTTTCGTCGGGTTTCAAGCTGAGATATGCATTTTTTACGATAATCTTGGTGAGACTTCTGTCCGAAGTATGCTTAATCGTCGAGATCGCTCGTTTCGAGCTATTTAATGCGAGAAACACGTTGTCTGGTGTTTTCACCACTCCACAGTTGGTTTGATATGCAGAACCGGCGATGTTTTGTTTTCGTCGGGTTTCAAGTTGAGATATGCATTTTCTACGATAATCTTGGTGAAGCATCTGTCCAAAGCATGCAGAAACATCAAGAGCGCTCTTTTCGAGCTATTTAATGCGAGAAACACGTTTTCTGGGGTTTTCACCACACCACAGTTCGTTGGATGTGCAGAACCGGAGATATCTTGGTTTTCGTCGGGTTTCAAGCTGAGATATGCATTTTCTGCTATAATCTTGGTGAAACCTCTGTCCGAAGTGTGCAGAATCATCGAGATCGCTCGTTTCGAGCTATTTAATGCGAAAAAACAAGTTTTCTGGTGTTTTCTCCACTCCACAGTGCGTATGATGTGCAGAACCGACGATATCCTGGTTTTCGTGGGGATTCAAGCTCAGATATGCATTTTCTGCGATAATATTGGTGAGACTTCAGACAGAAGTATGCAGAATCATCGAGATCGCACTTTTCGAGCTATTTAATGCGAGAAACACGTTATCTGGTGTTTTCACCACTCCGCAGTTGGTTTGATATGCAGAACCGGAGATATCTTGGTTTTCGTGGGGTTTCAAGCTGAGATATGCATTTTCTGCGATAATCTTGGTGAGACTTCTGTCAGAAGTATGCAGAATCATCGGGATCGCTTTTTTCGAGCTATCTAATGCCAGAAACACGTTTTCTGGTGTTTTCACCACACCACAGTGCGTTTGATATGCAGAACCGGCGACATCTTGGATTTCGTCGGGTTTCAAGCTGAGATATGTATTTTCTACGATAATCTTGGTGAGACTTCTGTCAGAAGTTTGCAGAATCATCTAGATCGCTCGTTTCGAGCTATTTAATGCGCGAAACAAGTTTTCTGGTGTTTTCACCACTCCACGGTACGTTTGATGTGCAGAACCGCATATAACTTGGTTTTGGTCGGGTTTCTAGCTGAGATTTGCATTTTCTGCGATAATAATGGTGAGACATCTGTCCGAAGTATGCAGAGTCATCGAGAACGTACTTATCGAGCTACTTAATGCGAGAAACACGTTATCTGGTTGTTTTCATCACTCCACAGTGCGTTTGATATGCAGAACCGGCGACATCTTGATTTTCGTGGGGTTTCTAGCTGAGATATGCATTTTCTACGATAATCTTGGTGAGACTTCTGTCAGAAGTTTGCAGAATCATCTAGATCGCTCGTTTCGAGCTATTTAATGCGCGAAACAAGTTTTCTGGTGTTTTCAACATTCCACAGTGCGTCTGATATGCAGAACCGGCGATATCTTGATTTTCGTGGTGTTTCCAGCTGATATATGCATTTTCTGCGATAATATTGGTGAGACTTCAGACAGAAGTATGCAGAATCATCGAGATCGCACTTTTCGAGCTATTTAATTCGAGAAACACGTTATCTGGTGTTTTCACCACTCCACAGTGCGTATGATGTGCAGAACCGACGATATCCTGGTTTTCGTGGGGATTCAAGCTCAGATATGCATTTTCTGCGATAATATTGGTGAGACTTCAGATAGAAGTTATCAGAATCATCGAGATCGCACTTTTCGAGCTATTTAATGCGAGAAACACGTGATCTGGTGTTTTCACCACTCCGCAGTTGGTTTGATATGCAGAACCGGAGATATCTTGGTTTTCGTGGGGTTTCAAGCTGAGATTTGCATTTTCTGCGATAATAATGGTGAGACATCTGTCCGAAGTATGCAGAGTCATCGAGAACGTACTTATCGAGCTACTTAATGCGAGAAACACGTTATCTGGTTGTTTTCATCACTCCACAGTGCGTATGATATGCAGAACCGGCGACATCTTGATTTTCGTGGGGTTTCTAGCTGAGATATGCATTTTCTACGATAATCTTGGTGAGACTTCTGTCAGAAGTTTGCAGAATCATCTAGATCGCTCGTTTCGAGCTATTTAATGCGCGAAACAAGTTTTCTGGTGTTTTCACCACTCCACGGTACGTTTGATGTGCAGAACCGCATATAACTTGGTTTTGGTCGGGTTTCAAGCTGAGATATGCATTTTCTACGATAATCTTGGTGAGACTTCTGTCAGAAGTATGCAGGATCTTTGAGAACGCTCTTTTCGAGCTACTTAATGTGAGAAACACGTTTTCTGGTGTTTTCAACATTCCACCGTGCGTTTGATATGCAGAACCGTCGATATCTTGATTTACGTGGTGTTTCCAGCTGATATATGCATATTCTGCGATAATCTTGGTGAGTCCTTTGTCAGAAGTATGCAGAATCATCTAGATCGCTCTTTTCGAGCTATTTAATGCGAAAAAACAAGTTTTCTGGTGTTTTGAACATTCCACAGTGCGTTTGATATGCAGAACCGGCGATATCTTGATTTTCGTGGTGTTTCCAGATGAGATATGCATTTTCTACGATAATGTTGGTGAGACTTCTGTCAGAAGTATGCAGAATCTTCGAGAACGCTCTTTTCGAGCTACTTAATGCGCGAAACAAGATTTCTGGTGTTTTCACCACTCCACAGTGCGTTTGATATGCAGAACTGGCGACATCTTGGATTTCGTCGGGTTTCAAGCTGAGATATGCATTTTCTACGATAATCTTGGTGAGACTTCTGTCAGAAGTTTGCAGAATCATCTAGATCGCTCGTTTCGAGCTATTTAATGCGAAAAAACAAGTTTTCTGGTGTTTTAACCACTCCACAGTGCGTCTGATATGCAGAACCGGCGATATCTTGGTTATCGTGGGGTTTCCAGCTGAGATATACATTTTCTGCGATAATCTTGGTGAGTCTTCTGTCAGAAGTATGCAGAATCTTCGAGATCGCTCTATTCGAGCTATTTAATGCGAGAAACACGTTATTTGGTGTTTTCATCACTCCACAGTGCGTTTGATATGCAGAACCGGCGACATCTTGATTTTCGTGGGGTTTCTAGCTGAGATATGCATTTTCTGCGATAATATTGGTGAGACTCCTGTCCGTAGTATGCAGAATCATCGAGATCGCACTTTTCGAGCTATTTTATGCGAGAAACACGTTATTTGGTGTTTTCACCACTCCACAGTGCGTGTGATATGCAGAACCGGCGATATCTTGATTTTCGTGGTGTTTCCAGCTGAGATATGCATTTTCTGTGATTATCTTGGTGAGTGTTCTGTCAGAAGTATGCAGAATCATCGGGATCGCTTTTTTCGAGCTATCTAATGCCAGAAACACGTTTTCTGGTGTTTTCACCACACCACAGTGCGTTTGATATGCAGAACCGGCGACATCTTGGATTTCGTCGGGTTTCAAGCTGAGATATGTATTTTCTACGATAATCTTGGTGAGACTTCAGACAGAAGTATGCAGAATCATCTAGATCGATCATTTCGAGCTATTTAATGCGAAAAAACAAGTTTTCTGGTGTTTTCTACATTCCACAGTGCGTCTGATATGCAGAACCGGCGATATCTTGATTTTCGTGGTGTTTCCAGCTGATACATGCATTTTCTACGATAATGTTGGTGAGACTTCTGTCAGAAGTATGCAGAATCTTCGAGAACGCTCTTTTCGAGCTACTTAATGCGCGAAACAAGTTTTCTGGTGTTTTCACCACTCCACGGTACGTTTGATATGCAGAACCGGCGACATCTTGGATTTCGTCGGGTTTCAAGCTGAGATATGTATTTTCTACGATAATCTTGGTGAGACTTCTGTGCGAAGTATGCTTAATCATCGAGATCGCTCGTTTCGAGCTATTTAATGCGAGAAACACGTTATCTGCTGTTTTCACCACTCCACAGTGCGTATGATGTGCAGAACCGACGATATCCTGGTTTTCGTGTGGTTTCAAGCTCAAATATGCATTTTCTGCGATAATATTGGTGAGACTTCAGACAGAAGTATGCAGAATCATCTAGATCGATCTTTTCGAGCTACTTAATGCGAGAAACACGTTATCTGGTTGTTTTCATCACTCCACAGTGCGTTTGATATGCAGAACCGGCGACATCTTGATTTTCGTGGGGTTTCTAGCTGAGATATGCATTTTCTGCGATAATATTGGTGAGACTTCTGTCCGAAGTATCCAGAGTCATCGAGAACGTACTTATCGAGCTATTTAATGCGAGAAACACGTTTTCTGGGGTTTTCACCTCTCCACATTTCGTTTCATATGCAGAACTGGCGATATCTTGGTTATCGTGGGGTTTCCAGCTGAGATATACATTTTCTGCGATAATCTTGGTGAGTCTTCTGTCAGAAGTATGCAGAATCATCTAGATCGATCTTTTCGACCTATTTAATGCGAGAAACACGTTATCTGGTGTTTTCACCACTCCACAGTGCGTTTGATATGCAGAACCAGCGAATTCTTGATTTTCGTGGGGTTTCAAGCTGAGATATGCATTTTTTACGATAATCATGGTGAGACTTCTGTCAGAAGTATGCAGAATCATCGAGATCGCACTTTCCGAGCTATTTAATGCGAGAAACACGTTATCTGGTGTTTTCAGCACTCCACAGTGCGTTTTATATGCAGAAACAGCGATATCTGGGTTTTCGTGGGGTTTCAAGCTGGGATATGCATTTTCTGCGATAATCTTGGTGAGACTTCTGTCCGAAGTATGCAGAAACATCGAGATCGCTCTTTTCGACCTATTTAATGCGAGAAACACGTTTTCTGGGGTTTTCACCACACCACAGTTCGTTGGATGTGCAGAACCGGAGATATCTTGGTTTTCGTGGGGTTTCAAGCTGAGATATGCATTTTCTGCGATAATCTTGGTGAGACCTCTGTCCGCAGTATGCAGAAACATCGAGATCGCTCTGTTCGACCTATTTAATGCGAGAAACACGTTATCTGGTGTTTTCACCACTCCACAGTGCGTTTGATATGCAGAACCAGCGAAATCTTGGTTTTCGTGGGGTTTCAAGCTGAGATATGCATTTTTTACGATAATCATGGTGAGACTTCTGTCAGAAGGATGCAGAATCATCGAGATCGCACTTTCCGAGCTATTTAATGCGAGAAACACGTTTTCTGGGGTTTTCACCACACCACAGTTCGTTGGATATGCAGAACCGGAGATATCTTGGTTTTCGTGGGGTTTCAAGCTGAGATATGCATTTTCTGCGATAATCTTGGTGAGACTCCTGTCCGAAGTATGCAGAATCATCGAGATCGCACTTTTCGAGCTATTTTATGCGAGAAACACGTTATTTGGTGTTTTCACCACTCCACAGTGCGTGTGATATGCAGAACCGGCGATATCTTGATTTTCGTGGGGTTTCTAGCTGAGATATGCATTTTCTGCGATAATATTGGTGAGACTTCTGTCCGAAGTATGCAGAGTCATCGAGATCGTACTTTTCGAGCTATTTAATCCGAGAAACACGTTTTCTGGGGTTTTCACCTCTCCACAGTTGGTTTGATATGCAGAACCGGCGATGTTTGGTTTTCTTCGGGTTTCAAGTTGAGATATGCATTTTCTACGATAATCTTGGTGAAACATCTGTCCGAAGTATGCAGAATCATTAAGAGCGCTCTTTTCGAGCTATTTAATGCGAGAAACATGTTTTCTGGGGTTTTCACCACACCACAGTTCGTTGGATGTGCAGAACCGGAGATATCTTGGTTTTCGTGGGGTTTCAAGCTGAGATATGCATTTTCTGCGATAATCTTGGTGAGACCTCTGTCCGAAGTATGCAGAAACATCGAGATCGCTCTTTTCGACCTATTTAATGCGATAAACACGTTTTCTTGTGTTTTCACCACTCCACAGTACGTTTGACATGCTGAACCGGAGATATCTTGGATTTCGTCGGGGTTCAAGCTGAGATATGCATTTTCTGCGATAATCTTGGTGAGACTTCAGTCGGAAGTATGGAGAATCATCTAGATCGCTCGTTTCGAGCTATTTAATGCGAAAGAAACAAGTTTTCTGGTGATTTCAACATTCCACAGTGCGTTTCATATGCAGAACCGGCGATATCTTGATTTTCGTGGTGTTTCCAGCTGAGATATGCATTTTCTGCGAAAATCTTGGTGAGTCTTCTGTCAGAAGAATGCAGAATCATCTAGATCGCTCTTCTCGAGCTATTTAATGCGAGAAACACGTTTTCTGGTGTATTCACCACTCCACAGTACGTTTGACATGCAGAACCGCAGATATCTTGGTTTCGGTCGGGTTTCAATCTGAGATATGCATTTTCTACGATAATCTTGGTGAGACTTCGGTCAGAAGTATGCACAATCTTCGAGAACGCTCTTTTCGAGCTACTTAATGCGAGGAACACGTTTTCTGGTGTATTCACCACTCCACAGTACGTTTGACATGCAGAACCGGAGATATCTTGGTTTCGGTCGGGTTTCAATCTGAGATATGCATTTTCTACGAGAATCTTGGTGAGACTTCTGTCAGAAGTATGCACAACCTTCTAGAACGCTCTTTTCGAGCTACTTAATGCGAGAAACATGTTTTGTGGTGTTTTCATCACTCCACAGTACGTTTGATGTGCAGAACCGGAGATAACTTGGTTTTCGTGAGCTTTCAAGCTGAGATATGCATTTTCTACGATAATCTTGGTGAGACTTCTGTCAGAAGTATGCAGAATCTTCGAGAACGCTCTTTTCGAGCTACTTCATGCGAGAAACATGTTTTGTGGTGTTTTCATCACTCCACAGTACGTTTGATGTGCAGAACCGGAGATAACTTGGTTTTCGTGAGCTTTCAAGCTGAGATATGCATTTTCTACGATAATCTTGGTGAGACTTCTCTCCGAAGTATGCTTAATCATCGAGATCGCTCTTTTCGAACAATTTAATGCGAGAAACACGTTATCTGGTGTTTTCACCACTCCACAGTGCGTATGATACTCAGAACCGGCGATGTCTTGGTTTTCGTGGGGTTTCAAGCTGAGATATGCATTTTCTGCGATAATCTTGGTGAGACATCTGTCCGAAGTATGCAGAATCTTCGAGAACGCTCTTTTCGAGCTACTTCATGCGAGAAACATGTTTTCTGGTTGTTTTCACCACTCCACATGCGTTTGATATGCAGAACCGGCGACATCTTGATTTTCGTGAGGTTTCGAGCTGAGATATGCATTTTTTACGATAATCTTGGTGAGACTTCTCTCCGAAGTATGCTTAATCATCGAGATCGCTCTTTTCGAACAATTTAATGCGAGAAACACGTTATCTGGTGTTTTCACCACTCCACAGTGCGTATGATACTCAGAACCGGCGATGTCTTGGTTTTCGTGGGGTTTCAAGCTGAGATATGCATTTTCTGCGATAATCTTGGTGAGACATCTGTCCGAAGTATGCAGAATATTCGAGAACGCTCTTTTCGAGCTACTTCATGCGAGAAACATGTTTTCTGGTTGTTTTCACCACTCCACATGCGTTTGATATGCAGAACCGGCGACATCTTGATTTTCGTGAGGTTTCAAGCTGAGATATGCATTTTCTACGATAATCTTGGTGAGACTTCTGTCAGAAGTATGCAGAATCTTCGAGAACGCTCTTTTCGAGCTACTTCATGCGAGAAACATGTTTTGTGGTGTTTTCATCACTCCACAGTACGTTTGATGTGCAGAACCGGAGATAACTTGGTTTTCGTGAGCTTTCAAGCTGAGATATGCATTTTCTACGATAATCTTGGTGAGACTTCTCTCCGAAGTATGCTTAATCATCGAGATCGCTCTTTTCGAGCTATTTAATGCGAGAAACACGTTTTCTGGTGTATTCACCACTCCACAGTACGTTTGACATGCAGAACCGCAGATATCTTGGTTTCGGTCGGGTTTCAATCTGAGATATGCATTTTCTACGATAATCTTGGTGAGACTTCTGTCAGAAGTATGCTTAATCATCGAGATCGCTCTTTTCGAACAATTTAATGCGAGAAACACGTTATCTGGTGTTTTCACCACTCCACAGTGCGTATGATACTCAGAACCGGCGATGTCTTGGTTTTCGTGGGGTTTCAAGCTGAGATATGCATTTTCTGCGATAATCTTGGTGAGACATCTGTCCGAAGTATGCAGAAAGATCGAGAGCTCTCTTTTCGAGCTATTTAATGCGAGAAACACGTTTTCTGGGGTTTTCACCACTCCACAGTGCGTATGATATGCAGAACCGGCGACATCTTGATTTTCGTGAGGTTTCGAGCTGAGATATGCATTTTCTACGGTAATCTTGGTGAGACTTCTGTCAGAAGTATGCACAACCTTCTAGAACGCTCTTTTCGAGCTACTTAATTCGAGAAACACGTTATCTGGTGTTTTCATCACCTCACAGTACGTTTGATGTGCAGAACCGGAGATAACTTGGTTTTCGTGAGCGTTCAAGCTGAGATATGCATTTTCTGCGATAATCTTGGTGAGACTTCATTCAGAAGTATGCAGAATCATCTAGATCGCTCTTTTCGAGCTATTTAATGCGAAGAAACTAGTTTTCTGGTGTTTCCAACATTCCACAGTGCGTTTGATGTGCACAACCGGCGATATCTTCATTTTCGTGGTGTTTCCAGCTGAGATATGCATTTTCTGCGAAAATCTTGGTGAGACTTCTGTCAGAAGTATGCACAATCTTCGAGAACGCTCTTTTCGAGATACTTAATGCGAGAAACACGTTTTCAGGTGTTTTCACCACTCCAAAGTACGTTTGACATGCAGAACCGGAGATATCTTGGTTTCGGTCGGGTTTCATGCTGAGATATGCATTTTCTACGATAATCTTGGTGAGACTTCTGTCAGAAGTATGCACAACCTTCTAGAACGCTCTTTTCGAGCTACTTAATGCGAGAAACATGTTTTCTGGTGTTTTCATCACTCCACAGTACGTTTGATGTGCAGAACCGGAGATAACTTGGTTTTCGTGAGCTTTCAAGCTGAGATATGCATTTTCTGCGATAATCTTGGTGAGACTTCATTCAGAAGTATGCAGAATCATCTAGATCCCTCTTTTCGAGCTATTTAATGCGAAGAAACTAGTTTTCTGGTGTTTCCAACATTCCACAGTGCGTTTGATATGCAGAACCGGCGATATCTTGATTTTCGTGGTGTTTCCAGCTGAGATATGCATTTTCTGCGATAATCTTGGTGAGTCCATTGTCAGAAGAATATAGAATCACCTAGATCGCTCTTTTCGAGCTATTTAATGCGAGAAACACGTTTTCTGGTGTATTCACCACTCCACAGAACGTTTGACATGCAGAACCGGAGATATCTTGGTTTCGGTCGGGTTTCAATCTGAGATATGCATTTTCTACGAGAATCTTGGTGAGACTTCTGTCAGAAGTATGCACATCCTTCTAGAACGCTCTTTTCGAGCTACTTAATGCGAGAAACATGTTTTGTGGTGTTTTCATCACTCCACAGTACGTTTGATGTGCAGAACCGGAGATAACTTGGTTTTCGTGAGCTTTCAAGCTGAGATATGCATTTTCTACGATAATCTTGGTGAGACTTCTGTCAGAAGTATGCCGAATCTTCGAGAACGCTCTTTTCGAGTTACTTAATGCGAGAAACATGTTTTCTGGTTGTTTTCACCACTCCACAGTGCGTTTGATATGCAGAACCGGCGACATCTTTATTTTCGTGAGGTTTCGAGCTGAGATATGCATTTTTTACGATAATCTTGGTGAGACTTCTCTCCGAAGTATGCTTAATCATCGAGATCGCTCTTTTCGAACTATTTAATGCGCGAAACACGTTATCTGGTGTTTTCACCACTCCACAGTGCGTATGATATTCAGAACCGGCGATATCTTGGTTTTCGTGGGGTTTCAAGCTGAGATATGCATTTTCTGCGATAATCTTGGTGAGACATCTGTCCGAAGTATGCAGAAACATCGAGAGCTCTCTTTTCGAGCTATTTAATGCGAGAAACACGTTTTCTGGGGTTTTCACCACTCCACAGTGCGTATGATATGCAGAACCGGCGACATCTTGATTTTCATGAGGTTTCGAGCTGAGATATGCATTTTCTACGGTAATCTTGGTGAGACTTCTGTCAGAAGTATGCACAACCTTCTAGAACGCTCTTTTCGAGCTACTTAATTCGAGAAACACGTTATCTGGTGTTTTCATCACCTCACAGTACGTTTGATGTGCAGAACCGGAGATAACTTTGTTTTCGTGGGGTTTCCAGCTGAGATATGCATTCTCTGCGATAATCTTGGTGAGACTTCTGTCAGAAGTGTGCACAATCCTCGCGAACGCTCTTTTCGAGCTACTTAATGCGAGAAACACGTTTTCTGGTGTTTTCACCACTCCACAGTACGTTTGACATGCAGAACCGGAGATATCTTGGTTTCGGTCGGGTTTCATGCTGAGATATGCATTTTCTACGAGAATCTTGGTGAGACTTCTGTCAGAAGTATGCACAACCTTCTAGAACGCTCTTTTCGAGCTACTTAATGCGAGAAACACGTTATCTGTTGTTTTCATCACTCCACAGTACGTTTGATGTGCAGAACCGGAGATAACTTTGTTTTCGTGAGCTTTCAAGCTGAGATATGCATTTTCTACGGTAATCTTGGTGAGACTTCAGTCGGAAGTATGCAGAATCAGCTAGATCGCTCGTTTCGAGCTATTTAATGCGAGAAACACCTTTGCTGGTGTATTCACCACTCCACAGTACGTTTGACATGCAGAACCGGAGATATCTTGGTTTCGATCGGGTCTCATGCTGAGATATGCATTTTCTTCAATTATCTTGGTGAGAATTCTGTCAGAAGTATGCAGAATCTTCGAGAACGCTCTTTTCGAGCTACTTAATGCGAGAAACACGTTATCTGGTGTTTTCATCACTCCACAGTACGTTTGATGTGCAGAACCGGAGATAACTTGGTGTTCGTGAGCTTTCAAGCTGAGATATGCATTTTCTGCGATAATCTTGGTGAGACTTCAGTCAGAAGTATGCAGAATCATCTAGGTCGCTCATTTCAAGCTATTTAATGCGAAGAAACTAGTTTTCTGGTGTTTCCAACATTCCACAGTGCGTATGATATGCTGAACTGGCGATAACTTGATTTTCGTTAGGTTTCTAGCTGAGATATGCATTTTCTGCGATAATCTTGGTGAGACTTCAGTCGGAAGTATGCAGAATCATCTAGATCGCTCGTTTCGAGCTATTTAATGCGAAAAAAACAAGTTTTCTGGTGTTTCCAATATTCCACAGTGCGTTTGATGTGCAGAACCGGCGATATCTTGATTTTCGTGGTGTTTCCAGCTGAGATATGCATTTTCTGCGAAAATCTTGGTGAGACTTCTGTCAGAAGTATGCACAATCTTCGAGAACGCTCTTTTCGAGATACTTAATGCGAGAAACACGTTTTCTGGTGTTTTCACCACTCCACAGTGCGTTTGATATGCAGAACCGGCGACATCTTGATTTTCGTGAGGTTTCGAGCTGAGATATGCATTTTTTACGATAATCTTGGTGAGACTTCTCTCCGAAGTATGCTTAATCATCGAGATCGCTCTTTTCGAACTATTTAATGCGAGAAACACGTTATCTGGTGTTTTCACCACTCCACAGTGCGTATGATATTCAGAACCGGCGATATCTTGGTTTTCGTGGGGTTTCAAGCTGAGATATGCATTTTCTGCGATAATCTTGGTGAGACATCTGTCCGAAGTATACAGAAACATCGAGAGCTCTCTTTTCGAGCTATTTAATGCGAGAAACACGTTTTCTGGGGTTTTCACCACTCCACAGTGCGTATGATATGCAGAACCGGCGACATCTTGATTTTCGTGAGGTTTCGAGATGAGATATGCATTTTCTACGGTAATCTTGGTGAGACTTCTGTCAGAAGTATGCACAACCTTCTAGAACGCTCTTTTCGAGCTACTTAATTCGAGAAACACGTTATCTGGTGTTTTCATCACCTCACAGTACGTTTGATGTGCAGAACCGGAGATAACTTTGTTTTCGTGAGCTTTCAAGCTGAGATATGCATTTTCTGCGATAATCTTGGTGAGACTTCAGTCAGAAGTATGCAAAATCATCTAGATCGCTCTTTTCGAGATACTTAATGCGAAAAAAACCAGTTTTCTGGTGTTTCCAACATTCCACAGTGCGTTTGATGTGCAGAACCGGCGATATCTTGATTTTCGTGGTGTTTCCAGGTGAGATATGCATTTTCTGCGAAAATCTTGGTGAGACTTCTGTCAGAAGTATGCACAATCTTCGAGAACGCTCTTTTCGAGATACTTAATGCGAGAAACACGTTTTCTGGTGTTTTCACCACTCCACAGTACGTTTGACATGCTGAACCGGAGATATATTGGATTTCGTCGCGGTTCAAGCTGAGATATGCATTTTCTGCGATAATCTTGGTGAGACTTCAGTCGGAAGTATGCAGAATCATCTAGATCGCTCGTTTCGAGCTATTTAATGCGAAAGAAACAAGTTTTCTGGTGATTTCAACATTCCACAGTGCGTTTCATATGCAGAAAAGGCGATATCTTGATTTTCGCGGTGTTTCCAGCTGAGGTATGCATTTTCTGCGAAAATCTTGGTGAGTCTTCTGTCAGAAGAATGCAGAATCATCTAGATCGCTCTTCTCGAGCTATTTAATGCGAGAAACACGTTTTCTGGTGTATTCACCACTCCACAGTACGTTTGACATGCAGAACCGCAGATATCTTGGTTTCGGTCAGGTTTCAATCTGAGATATGCATTTACTACGATAATCTTGGTGAGTCTTCGGTGAGAAGTATGCTGTATCATCGAAATCGCTCTTTTCGAGCTACTTAATGCCAGAAACATGTTTTCTGGTGTTTTCATCACTCCACAGTACGTTTGATGTGCAGAACCGGAGATAACTTGGTTTTCGTGAGCTTTCAAGCTGAGATATGCATTTTCTGCGATAATCTTGGTGAGACTTCATTCAGAAGTATGCAGAATCATCTAGATCGCTCTTTTCGAGCTATTTAATGCGAAGAAACTAGTTTTCTGGTGTTTTCAACATTCCACAGTGCGTTTGATGTGCAGAACCGGCGATATCTTGATTTTCGTTGTGTTTCCAGCTGAGATATGAATTTTCTGCGAAATTCTTGGTGAGACTTCTGTCAGAAGTATGCACAATCTTCGAGAACGCTCTTTTCGAGCTACTTAATGCGAGAAACATGTTTTCTGGTGTTTTCATCACTCTACAGTACGTTTGATGTGCAGAACCGGAGATAACTTGGTTTTCGTGAGCTTTCAAGCTGAGATATGCATTTTCTGCGATAATCTTGGTGAGACTTCATTCAGAAGTATGCAGAATCATCTAGATCGCTCTTTTCGAGCTATTTAATGCGAAAGAAACAAGTTTTCTGGTGATTTCAACATTCCACAGTGCGTTTCATATGCAGAACCGGCGATATCTTGATTTTCGCGGTGTTTGCAGCTGAGGTATGCATTTTCTGCGAAAATCTTGGTGAGTCTTCTGTCAGAAGAATGCAGAATCATCTAGATCGCTCTTCTCGAGCTATTTAATGCGAGAAACACGTTTTCTGGTGTATTCACCACTCCACAGTACGTTTGACATGCAGAACAGCAGATATCTTGGTTTCGGTCGGGTTTCAATCTGAGATATGCATTTACTACGATAATCTTGGTGAGTCTTCGGTGAGAAGTATGCTGTATCATCGAAATCGCTCTTTTCGAGCTACTTAATGCCAGAAACATGTTTTCTGGTGTTTTCATCACTCCACAGTTCGTTTGATGTGCAGAACCGGAGATAACTTGGTTTTCGTGAGCTTTCAAGCTGAGATATGCATTTTCTGCGATAATCTTGGTGAGACTTCATTCAGAAGTATGCAGAATCATCTAGATCGCTCTTTTCGAGCTATTTAATGCGAAGAAACTAGTTTTCTGGTGTTTTCAACATTCCACAGTGCGTTTGATGTGCAGAACCGGCGATATCTTCATTTTCGTGGTGTTTCCAGCTGAGATATGCATTTTCTGCGAAAATCTTGGTGAGACTTCTGTCAGAAGTATGCACAATCTTCGAGAACGCTCTTTTCGAGATACTTAATGCGAGTAACACGTTTTCTGGTGTTTTCATCACTCCACAGTACGTTTGATGTGCAGAACCGGAGATAACTTGGTTTTCGTGAGCTTTCAAGCTGAGATATGCATTTTCTACGGTAATCTTGGTGAGACTTCTGTCAGAAGTATGCACAATCCTCGCGAACGCTCTTTTCGAGCTACTTAATGCGAGAAACACGTTTTCTGGTGTTTTCACCACTCCACAGTGCGTATGATATGCTGAACCGGCGATATCTTGATTTTCGTGGGGTTTCTAGCTGAGATATGCATTTTCTGCGATAATCATCGTGAGACTTCAGTCGGAAGTATGCAGAATCGTCTAGATCGCTCGTTTCGAGCTATTTAATGCGATAAAAACTAGTTTTCTGGTGTTTCCAACATTCCACAGGGCGTATGATATGCAGAACCGGCGATATCTTGATTATCGTGGGGTTTCCAGCTGAGATATGCATTTTCTGCGATAATCTTGGTGAGACTTCTGTCAGAAGTATGCACAATCCTCGCGAACGCTCTTTTCGAGCTACTTAATGCGAGAAACATGTTTTCTGGTGTTTTCACCACTCCACGGTACGTTTGACATGCAGAACCGGACATATCTTGGTTTCGGTCGGGTTTCATGCTGAGATATGCATTTTCTACGAGAATCTTGGTGAGACTTCTGTCAGAAGTATGCACAACCTTCTAGAACGCTCTTTTCGAGCTACTTAATGCGTGAAACACGTTATCTGGTATTTTCATCACTCCACAGTACGTTTGATGTGCAGAACCGGAGATAACTTTGTTTTCGTGAGCTTTCAAGCTGAGATATGCATTTTCTGCGATAATCTTGGTGAGACTTCAGTCAGAAGTATGCAGAATCATCTAGATCGCTCTTTTCGAGCTATTTAATGCGAAAAAAACTAGTTTTCTGGTGTTTCCAACATTCCACAGTGCGTATGATATGCTGAACCGGCGATATCTTGATTTTCGTGGGGTTTCTAGCTGAGATATGCATTTTCTGCGATAATCTTGGTGAGACTTCAGTCAGAAGTATGCAGAATCATCTAGATCGCTCTTTTCGAGCTATTTAATGCGAAAAAAACTAGTTTTCTGGTGTTTCCAACATTCCATAGTGCGTATGATATGCAGAACCGGCGATATCTTGATTATCGTGGGGTTTCCAGCTGAGATATGCATTTTCTGCGATAATCTTGGTGAGACTTCTGTCAGAAGTATGCACAATCCTCGAGAACGCTCTTTTCGAGATACTTAATGCGAGAAACTCGTTTTCTGGTGTTTTCACCACTCCACAGTACGTTTGACATGCACAACCGGAGATATCTTGGTTTCGGTCGGGTTTCATGCTGAGATATGCATTGTCTACGATAATCTTGGTGAGACTTCTGTCAGAAGTATGCAGAATCTTCGAGAACGCTCTTTTCGAGCTACTTAATGCGAGAAACATGTTTTCTGGTTGTTTTCACCACTCCACAGTGCGTTTGATATGCAGAACCGGCGACATCTTGATTTTCGTGAAGTTTCGAGCTGAGATATGCATTTTCTACGGTAATCTTGGTGAGACTTCAGTCGGAAGTATGCAGAATCATCTAGATCGCTCGTTTCGAGCTATTTAATGCGAGAAACACCTTTGATGGTGTATTCACCACTCCACAGTACGTTTGACATGCAGAACCGGAGATATCTTGGTTTCGGTCGGGTTTCATGCTGAGATATGCATTTTCTACGAGAATCTTGGTGAGACTTCTGTCAGAAGTATGCACAACCTTCTAGAACGCTCTTTTCGAGCTACTTAATGCGTGAAACACGTTATCTGGTATTTTCATCACTCCACAGTACGTTTGATGTGCAGAACCGGAGATAACTTTGTTTTCGTGAGCTTTCAAGCTGAGATATGCATTTTCTGCGATAATCTTGGTGAGACTTCAGTCAGAAGTATGCAGAATCATCTAGATCGCTCTTTTCGAGCTATTTAATGCGAAAAAAACTAGTTTTCTGGTGTTTCCAACATTCCACAGTGCGTATGATATGCTGACCCGGCGATATCTTGATTTTCGTGGGGTTTCTAGCTGAGATATGCATTTTCTGCGATAATCTTGGTGAGACTTCAGTCAGAAGTATGCAGAATCATCTAGATCGCTCTTTTCGAGCTATTTAATGCGAAAAAAACTAGTTTTCTGGTGTTTCCAACATTCCATAGTGCGTATCATATGCAGAACCGGCGATATCTTGATTATCGTGGGGTTTCCAGCTGAGATATGCATTTTCTGCGATAATCTTGGTGAGACTTCTGTCAGAAGTATGCACAATCCTCGTGAACGCTCTTTTCGAGATACTTAATGCGAGAAACACGTTTTCTGGTGTTTTCACCACTCCACAGTACGTTTGACATGCACAACCGGAGATATCTTGGTTTCGGTCGGGTCTCATGCTGAGATATGCATTTTCTACAATAATCTTGGTGAGACTTCTGTCAGAAGTATGCAGAATCTTCGAGAACGCTCTTTTCGAGCTACTTAATGCGAGAAACACGTTATCTGGTGTTTTCATCACTCCACAGTACGTTTGATGTGCAGAACCGGAGATAACTTGGTGTTCGTGAGCTTTCAAGCTGAGATATGCATTTTCTGCGATAATCTTGGTGAGACTTCAGTCAGAAGTATGCAGAATCATCTAGATCGCTCGTTTCGAGCTATTTAATGCGAGAAACACGTTATCTGGTGTTTTCACCACTCCACAGTGCGTTTGATATGCAGAACCGGCGATATCTTGGTTTTCGTGGGGTTTCAAGCTTAGATATGCATTTTATCGATAATCTTGGTGAGACTTCTGTCCGAAGTATGCTTAATCATCGAGATCGCTCGTTTCGAGCTATTTAATACGAGAAACACGTTATCTGGTTTTTTCACCACTCCACAGTTGGTTTGATATGCAGAACCGGCGATATTTTGGTTTTCGTCGGGTTTCAAGCTGAGATATGCATTTTCTATGATAATCTTGGTGAAACATCTGTCCGAAGTATGCAGAAACATCGAGAGCGCTCCTTTCGTGCTATTTAATGCGAGAAACACGTTATCTGGTGGTTTCACCACTCCACAGTTGGTTTGATATGCAGCACCGGAGATATCTTGGTTTTTGTGGGGTTTCAAGCTGAGATATGCATTTTCTGCGATAATCTTGGTGAGACTTCTGTCCGAGGTATGCAGAATCATCTAGATCGCTCGTTTCGAGCTATTTAATGCGAGAAACACGTTATCTGGTGTTTTCACCACTCCACAGTGCGTTTGATATGCAGAACCGGCGATATCTTGGTTTTCGTGGGGTTTCAAGCTTAGATATGCATTTTATCGATAATCTTGGTGAGACTTCTGTCCGAAGTATGCTTAATCATCGAGATCGCTCTTTTCGAGCTATTTAATGCGAGAAACATGTTTTCTGGTGTTTTCATCGCTCCACAGTACGTTTGATGTGCAGAACCGCAGATAAGTTGGTTTTCGTGAGCTTTCAAGCTGAGATATGCATTTTCGACGATAATCTTGGTGAGACTTCTGTCAGAAGTATGCAGAATCTTCGAGAACGCTCGTTTGGAGCTACTTAATGCGAGAAACATGTTTTCTGGTTGTTTTCACCACTCCACAGTGCGTTTGATATGCATAACCGGCGACATCTTGATTTTTGTGAGGTTTCGAGCTGAGATATGCATTTTCTACGGTAATCTTGGTGAGACTTCAGTCGGAAGTATGCAGAATCATCTAGGTCGCTCTTTTCAAGCTATTTAATGCGAAGAAACTAGTTTTCTGGTGTTTCCAACATTCCACAGAGCGTATGGTATGCTGAACCGGCGACATCTTGATTTTCGTGGTGTTTCCAGCTGAGATATGCATTTTCTACGATAATCTTGGTGAGACTTCTGTCCGAAGTATGCTTAATCATCGAGATCGCTCTTTTCGAACAATTTAATGCGAGAAACACGTTATCTGGTGTTTTCATCACCTCACAGTACGTTTGATGTGCAGAACCGGAGATAACTTTGTTTTCGTGAGCTTTCAAGCTGAGATATGCATTTTCTGCGATAATCTTGGTGAGACTTCAGTCAGAAGTATGCAGAATCATCTAGATCGCTCTTTTCGAGCTATTTAATGCGAAGAAACTAGTTTTCTGGTGTTTTGAACATTCCACAGTGCGTTTGATGTGCAGAACCGGCGACATCTTGATTTTCGTGGTGTTTCCAGCTGAGATATGCATTTTCTGCGAAATACTTGGTGAGACTTCTGTCAGAAGTATGCACAATCTTCGAGAACGCTCTTTTCGAGCTACTTAATGCGAGAAACATGTTTTCTGGTGTTTTCATCACTCCACAGTACGTTTGATGTGCAGAACCGGAGATAACTTGGTTTTCGTGAGCTTTCAAGCTGAGATATGCATTTTCTGCGATAATCTTGGTGAGACTTCATACAGAAGTATGCAGAATCATCTAGATCGCTCTTTTCGAGCTATTTAATGCGAAAAAACCAGTTTTCTGGTGTTTCCAACATTCCACAGTGCGTATGATATGCTGAACCGGCGATATCTTGATTTTCGTGGGGTTTCTAGCTGAGATATGCATTTTCTGCGATAATCTTGGTGAGACTTCAGTCGGAAGTATGCAGAATCATCTAGATCGCTCGTTTCGAGCTATTTAATGCGATAAAAACTAGTTTTCTGGTGTTTCCAACATTCCACAGTGCGTATAATATGCAGAACCGGCGATATCATGATTATCGTGGGGTTTCCAGCTGAGATATGCATTTTCTGCGATAATCTTGGTGAGACTTCTGTCAGAAGTGTGCACAATCCTCGCGAACGCTCTTTTCGAGCTACTTAATGCGAGAAACACGTTTTCTGGTGTTTTCACCACTCCACAGTACGTTTGACATGCAGAACCGGAGATATCTTGGTTTCGGTCGGGTTTCATGCTGAGATATGCATTTTCTACGAGAATCTTGGTGAGACTTCTGTCAGAAGTATGCACAACCTTCTAGAACGCTCTTTTCGAGCTACTTAATGCGAGAAACACGTTATCTGGTGTTTTCATCACTCCACAGTAAGTTTGATGTGCAGAACCGGAGATAACTTTGTTTTCGTGAGCTTTCAAGCTGAGATATGCATTTTCTACGGTAAGCTTGGTGAGACTTCAGTCGGAAGTATGCAGAATCAGCTAGATCGCTCGTTTCGAGCTATTTAATGCGAGAAACACCTTTGCTGGTGTATTCACCACTCCACAGTACGTTTGACATGCAGAACCGGAGATATCTTGGTTTCGATCGGGTCTCATGCTGAGATATGCATTTTCTACAATAATCTTGGTGAGAATTCTGTCAGAAGTATGCAGAATCTTCGAGAACGCTCTTTTCGTGCTACTTAATGCGAGAAACACGTTATCTGGTGTTTTCATCACTCCACAGTACGTTTGATGTGCAGAACCGGAGATAACTTGGTGTTCGTGAGCTTTCAAGCTGAGATATGCATTTTCTGCGATAATCTTGGTGAGACTTCAGTCAGAAGTATGCAGAATCATCTAGGTCGCTCTTTTCAAGCTATTTAATGCGAAGAAACTAGTTTTCTGGTGTTTCCAACATTCCACAGTGCGTATGATATGCTGAACTGGCGATAACTTGATTTTCGTTAGGTTTCTAGCTGAGATATGCATTTTCTGCGATAATCTTGGTGAGACTTCAGTCGGAAGTATGCAGAATCATCTAGATCGCTCGTTTCGAGCTATTTAATGCGAAAAAAACAAGTTTTCTGGTGTTTCCAACATTCCACAGTGCGTTTGATGTGCAGAACCGGCGATATCTTGATTTTCGTGGTGTTTCCAGCTGAGATATGCATTTTCTGCGAAAATCTTGGTGAGACTTCTGTCAGAAGTATGCACAATCTTCGAGAACGCTCTTTTCGAGATACTTAATGCGAGAAACACGTTTTCTGGTGTTTTCACCACTCCACAGTGCGTTTGATATGCAGAACCGGCGACATCTTGATTTTCGTGAGGTTTCGAGCTGAGATATGCATTTTTTACGATAATCTTGGTGAGACTTCTCTCCGAAGTATGCTTAATCATCGAGATCGCTCTTTTCGAACTATTTAATGCGAGAAACACGTTATCTGGTGTTTTCACCACTCCACAGTGCGTATGATATTCAGAACCGGCGATATCTTGGTTTTCGTGGGGTTTCAAGCTGAGATATGCATTTTCTGCGATAATCTTGGTGAGACATCTGTCCGAAGTATGCAGAAACATCGAGAGTTCTCTTTTCGAGCTATTTAATGCGAGAAACACGTTTTCTGGTGTTTTCACCACTCCACAGTGCGTTTGATATGCAGAACCGGCGACATCTTGATTTTCGTGAGGTTTCGAGCTGAGATATGCATTTTTTACGATAATCTTGGTGAGACTTCTCTCCGAAGTATGCTTAATCATCGAGATCGCTCTGTTCGAACTATTTAATGCGAGAAACACGTTATCTGGTGTTTTCACCACTCCACAGTGCGTATGATATTCAGAACCGGCGATATCTTGGTTTTCGTGGGGTTTCAAGCTGAGATATGCACTTTCTACGGTAATCTTGGTGAGACTTCAGTCGGAAGTATGCAGAATCATCTAGATCGCTCGTTTCGAGCTATTTAATGCGAGAAACACCTTTGCTGGTGTATTCACCACTCCACAGTACGTTTGACATGCAGAACCGGAGATATCTTGGTTTCGGTCGGGTTTCATGCTGAGATATGCATTTTCTACGAGAATCTTGGTGAGACTTCTGTCAGAAGTATGCACAACCTTCTAGAACGCTCTTTTCGAGCTACTTAATGCGAGAAACACGTTATCTGGTGTTTTCATCACTCCACAGTACGTTTGATGTGCAGAACCGGAGATAACTTGGTGTTCGTGAGCTTTCAAGCTGAGATATGCATTTTCTGCGATAATCTTGGTGAGACTTCAGTCAGAAGTATGCAGAATCATCTAGATCGCTCGTTTCGAGCTATTTAATGCGAGAAACACGTTATCTGGTGTTTTCACCACTCCACAGTGCGTATGATATGCAGAACCGGCGACATCTTGATTTTCGTGAGGTTTCGAGCTGAGATATGCATTTTCTACGGTAATCTTGTTGAGACTTCTGTCAGAAGTATGCACAACCTTCTAGAACGCTCTTTTCGAGCTACTTAATACGAGAAACACGTTATCTGGTGTTTTCATCACCTCACAGTACGTTTGATGTGCAGAACCGGAGATAACTTTGTTTTCGTGAGCTTTCAAGCTGAGATATGCATTTTCTGCGATAATCTTGGTGAGACTTCAGTCAGAAGTATGCAGAATCATCTAGATCGCTCTTTTCGAGCTATTTAATGCGAAGAAACTAGTTTTCTGGTGTTTTGAACATTCCACAGTGCGTTTGATGTGCAGAACCGGCGACATCTTGATTTTCGTGGTGTTTCCAGCTGAGATATGCATTTTCTGCGAAATACTTGGTGAGACTTCTGTCAGAAGTATGCACAATCTTCGAGAACGCTCTTTTCGAGCTACTTAATGCGAGAAACATGTTTTCTGGTGTTTTCATCACTCCACAGTACGTTTGATGTGCAGAACCGGAGATAACTTGGTTTTCGTGAGCTTTCAAGCTGAGATATGCATTTTCTGCGATAATCTTGGTGAGACTTCATTCAGAAGTATGCAGAATCATCTAGATCGCTCTTTTCGAGCTATTTAATGCGAAGAAACTAGTTTTCTGGTGTTTCCAACATTCCACAGTGCGTTTGATGTGCACAACCGGCGATATCTTCATTTTCGTGGTGTTTCCTGCTGAGATATGCATTTTCTGCGAAAATCTTGGTGAGACTTCTGTCAGAAGTATGCACAATCTTCGAGAACGCTCTTTTCGAGATGCTTAATGCGAGAAACACGTTTTCTGGTGTTTTCACCACTCCAAAGTACGTTTGACATGCAGAACCGGAGATATCTTGGTTTCGGTCGGGTTTCATGCTGAGATATGCATTTTCTACGATAATCTTGGTGAGACTTCTGTCAGAAGTATGCACAACCTTCTAGAACGCTCTTTTCGAGCTACTTAATGCGAGAAACATGTTTTCTGGTGTTTTCATCACTCCACAGTACGTTTGATGTGCAGAACCGGAGATAACTTGGTTTTCGTGAGCTTTCAAGCTGAGATATGCATTTCCTGCGATAATCTTGGTGTGACTTCATTCAGAAGTATGCAGAATCATCTAGATCCCTCTTTTCGAGCTATTTAATGCGAAGAAACTAGTTTTCTGGTGTTTCCAACATTCCACAGTGCGTTTGATATGCAGAACCGGCGATATCTTGATTTTCGTGGTGTTTCCAGCTGAGATATGCATTTTCTGCGATAATCTTGGTGAGTCCATTGTCAGAAGAATATAGAATCACCTAGATCGCTCTTTTCGAGCTATTTAATGCGAGAAACACGTTTTCTGGTGTATTCACCACTCCACAGTACGTTTGACATGCAGAACCGGAGATATCTTGGTTTCGGTCGGGTTTCAATCTGAGATATGCATTTTCTACGAGAATCTTGGTGAGACTTCTGTCAGAAGTATGCACATCCTTCTAGAACGCTCTTTTCGAGCTACTTAATGCGAGAAACATGTTTTGTGGTGTTTTCATCACTCCACAGTACGTTTGATGTGCAGAACCGGAGATAACTTGGTTTTCGTGAGCTTTCAAGCTGAGATATGCATTTTCTACGATAATCTTGGTGAGACTTCTGTCAGAAGTATGCCGAATCTTCGAGAACGCTCTTTTCGAGCTACTTAATGCGAGAAACATGTTTTCTGGTTGTTTTCACCACTCCACAGTGCGTTTGATATGCAGAACCGGAGATATCTTGGTTTCGGAAGGGTTTCAAGCTGATATATGCATTTTCTGCGATAATCTTGGTGAGACTTCAGTCGGAAGTATGCAGAATCATCTAGATCGCTCGTTTCGAGCTATTTAATGCGATAAAAACTAGTTTTCTGGTGTTTCCAACATTCCACAGTGCGTATAATATGCAGAACCGGCGATATCATGATTATCCTGGGGTTTCCAGCTGAGATATGCATTTTCTGCGATAATCTTGGTGAGACTTCTGTCAGAAGTGTGCACAATCCTCGCGAACGCTCTTTTCGAGCTACTTAATGCGAGAAACACGTTTTCTGGTGTTTTCACCACTCCACAGTACGTTTGACATGCAGAACCGGAGATATCTTGGTTTCGGTCGGGTTTCATGCTGAGATATGCATTTTCTACGAGAATCTTGGTGAGACTTCTGTCAGAAGTATGCACAACCTTCTAGAACGCTCTTTTCGAGCTACTTAATGCGAGAAACACGTTATCTGGTGTTTTCATCACTCCACAGTACGTTTGATGTGCAGAACCGGAGATAACTTTGTTTTCGTGAGCTTTCAAGCTGAGATATGCATTTTCTACGGTAATCTTGGTGAGACTTCAGTCGGAAGTATGCAGAATCAGCTAGATCGCTCGTTTCGAGCTATTTAATGCGAGAAACACCTTTGCTGGTGTATTCACCACTCCACAGTACGTTTGACATGCAGAACCGGAGATATCTTGGTTTCGATCGGGTCTCATGCTGAGATATGCATTTTCTACAATAATCTTGGTGAGAATTCTGTCAGAAGTATGCAGAATCTTCGAGAACGCTCTTTTCGTGCTACTTAATGCGAGAAACACGTTATCTGGTGTTTTCATCACTCCACAGTACGTTTGATGTGCAGAACCTGAGATAACTTGGTGTTCGTGAGCTTTCAAGCTGAGATATGCATTTTCTGCGATAATCTTGGTGAGACTTCAGTCAGAAGTATGCAGAATCATCTAGGTCGCTCTTTTCAAGCTATTTAATGCGAAGAAACTAGTTTTCTGGTGTTTCCAACATTCCACAGTGCGTATGATATGCTGAACTGGCGATAACTTGATTTTCGTTAGGTTTCTAGCTGAGATATGCATTTTCTGCGATAATCTTGGTGAGACTTCAGTCGGAAGTATGCAGAATCATCTAGATCGCTCGTTTCGAGCTATTTAATGCGAAAAAAACAAGTTTTCTGGTGTTTCCAACATTCCACAGTGCGTTTGATGTGCAGAACCGGCGATATCTTGATTTTCGTGGTGTTTCCAGCTGAGATATGCATTTTCTGCGAAAATCTTGGTGAGACTTCTGTCAGAAGTATGCACAATCTTCGAGAACGCTCTTTTCGAGATACTTAATACGAGAAACACGTTTTCTGGTGTTTTCACCAGTCCACAGTGCGTTTGATATGCAGAACCGGCGACATCTTGATTTTCGTGAGGTTTCGAGCTGAGATATGCATTTTTTACGATAATCTTGGTGAGACTTCTCTCCGAAGTATGCTTAATCATCGAGATCGCTCTTTTCGAACTATTTAATGCGAGAAACACGTTATCTGGTGTTTTCACCACTCCACAGTGCGTATGATATTCAGAACCGGCGATATCTTGGTTTTCGTGGGGTTTCAAGCTGAGATATGCATTTTCTGCGATAATCTTGGTGAGACATCTGTCCGAAGTATGCAGAAACATCGAGAGCTCTCTTTTCGAGCTATTTAATGCGAGAAACACGTTTTCTGGTGTTTTCACCACTCCACAGTGCGTTTGATATGCAGAACCGGCGACATCTTGATTTTCGTGAGGTTTCGAGCTGAGATATGCATTTTTTACGATAATCTTGGTGAGACTTCTCTCCGAAGTATGCTTAATCATCGAGATCGCTCTTTTCGAACTATTTAATGCGAGAAACACGTTATCTGGTGTTTTCACCACTCCACAGTGCGTATGATATTCAGAACCGGCGATATCTTGGTTTTCGTGGGGTTTCAAGCTGAGATATGCATTTTCTGCGATAATCTTCGTGAGACATCTGTCCGAAGTATGCAGAAACATCGAGAGCTCTCTTTTCGAGCTATTTAATGCGAGAAACACGTTTTCTGGGGTTTTCACCACTCCACAGTGCGTATGATATGCAGAACCGACGACATCTTGATTTTCGTGAGGTTTCGAGCTGAGATATGCATTTTCTACGGTAATCTTGGTGAGTCTTCGGTGAGAAGTATGCTGTATCATCGAAATCGCTCTTTTCGAGCTACTTAATGCCAGAAACACGTTATCTGGTGTTTTCATCACCTCACAGTACGTTTGATGTGCAGAACCGGAGATAACTTTGTTTTCGTCAGCTTTCAAGCTGAGATATGCATTTTCTGCGATAATCTTGGTGAGACTTCAGTCGGAAGTATGCAGAATCATCTAGATCGCTCGTTTCGAGCTATTTAATGCGAAAGAAACAAGTTTTCTGGTGATTTCAACATTCCACAGTGCGTTTCATATGCAGAACCGGCGATATCTTGATTTTCGCGGTGTTTCCAGCTGAGGTATGCATTTTCTGCGAAAATCTTGGTGAGTCTTCTGTCAGAAGAATGCAGAATCATCTAGATCGCTCTTCTCGAGCTATTTAATGCGAGAAACACGTTTTCTGGTGTATTCACCACTCCACAGTACGTTTGACATGCAGAACCGCAGATATCTTGGTTTCGGTCGGGTTTCAATCTGAGATATGCATTTACTACGATAATCTTGGTGAGTCTTCGGTGAGAAGTATGCTGTATCATCGAAATCGCTCTTTTCGAGCTACTTAATGCCAGAAACATGTTTTCTGGTGTTTTCATCACTCCACAGTACGTTTGATGTGCAGAACCGGAGATAACTTGGTTTTCGTGAGCTTTCAAGCTGAGATATGCATTTTCTGCGATAATCTTGGTGAGACTTCATTCAGAAGTATGCAGAATCATCTAGATCGCTCTTTTCGAGCTATTTAATGCGAAAGAAACAAGTTTTCTGGTGATTTCAACATTCCACAGTGCGTTTCATATGCAGAACCGGCGATATCTTGATTTTCGCGGTGTTTCCAGCTGAGGTATGCATTTTCTGCGAAAATCTTGGTGAGTCTTCTGTCAGAAGAATGCAGAATCATCTAGATCGCTCTTCTCGAGCTATTTAATGCGAGAAACACGTTTTCTGGTGTATTCACCACTCCACAGTACGTTTGACATGCAGAACCGCAGATATCTTGGTTTCGGTCGGGTTTCAATCTGAGATATGCATTTACTACGATAATCTTGGTGAGTCTTCGGTGAGAAGTATGCTGTATCATCGAAATCGCTCTTTTCGAGCTACTTAATGCCAGAAACATGTTTTCTGGTGTTTTCATCACTCCACAGTACGTTTGATGTGCAGAACCGGAGATAACTTGGTTTTCGTGAGCTTTCAAGCTGAGATATGCATTTTCTGCGATAATCTTGGTGAGACTTCATTCAGAAGTATGCAGAATCATCTAGATCGCTCTTTTCGAGCTATTTAATGCGAAGAAACTAGTTTTCTGGTGTTTTCAACATTCCACAGTGCGTTTGATGTGCAGAACCGGCGATATCTTGATTTTCGTGGTGTTTCCAGCTGAGATATGAATTTTCTGCGAAATTCTTGGTGAGACTTCTGTCAGAAGTATGCACAATCTTCGAGAACGCTCTTTTCGAGCTACTTAATGCGAGAAACATGTTTTCTGGTGTTTTCATCACTCCACAGTACGTTTGATGTGCAGAACCGGAGATAACTTGGTTTTCGTGAGCTTTCAAGCTGAGATATGCATTTTCTGCGATAATCTTGGTGAGACTTCATTCAGAAGTATGCAGAATCATCTAGATCGCTCTTTTCGAGCTATTTAATGCGAAGAAACTAGGTTTCTGGTGTTTCCAACATTCCACAGTGCGTTTGATGTGCAGAACCGGCGATATCTTCATTTTCGTGGTGTTTCCAGCTGAGATATGCATTTTCTGCGAAAATCTTGGTGAGACTTCTGTCAGAAGTATGCACAATCTTCGAGAACGCTCTTTTCGAGATACTTAATGCGAGTAACACGTTTTCTGGTGTTTTCACCACTCCACAGTACGTTTGACATGCAGAACCGGAGATATCTTGGTTTCGGTCGGGTTTCATGCTGAGATATGCATTTTCTACGATAATCTTGGTGAGACTTCTGTCAGAAGTATGCACAAACTTCTAGAACGCTCTTTTCGAGATACTTAATGCGAGAAACATGTTTTCTTGTGTTTTCATCACTCCACAGTACGTTTGATGTGCAGAACCGGAGATAACTTGGTTTTCGTGAGCTTTCAAGCTGAGATATGCATTTTCTGCGATAATCTTGGTGAGACTTCAGTCGGAAGTATGCAGAATCATCTAGGTCGCTCTTTTCGAGCTATTTAATGCGAAGAAACTAGTTTTCTGGTGTTTCCAACATTCCACAGTGCGTATGATATGCAGAACCGGCGACATCTTGATTTTCGTGAGGTTTCGAGCTGAGATATGCATTTTCTACGGTAATCTTGGTGAGACTTCAGTCGGAAGTATGCAGAATCATCTAGGTCGCTCTTTTCGAGCTATTTAATGCGAAGAAACCAGTTTTCTGGTCTTTCCAACATTCCACAGTGCGTATGATATGCTGAACCGGCGATATCTTGATTTTCGTGGGGTTTCTAGCTGAGATATGCATTTTCTGCGATAATCTTGGTGAGACTTCAGTCGGAAGTATGCAGAATCATCTAGATCGCTCGTTTCGAGCTATTTAATGCGAAAAAAACTAGTTTTCTGGTGTTTCCACCATTCCACAGTGCGTATGATATGCAGAACCGGCGATATCTTGATTATCGTGGGGTTTCCAGCTGAGATATGCATTTTCTGCGATAATCTTGGTGAGACTTCTGTCAGAAGTATGCACAACCTTCTAGAACGCTCTTTTCGAGATACTTAATGCGAGAAACACGTTTTCTGGTGTTTTCACCACTCCACAGTACGTTTGACATGCAGAACCGCAGATATCTTGGTTTCGGTCGGGTTTCAATCTGAGATATGCATTTACTACGATAATCTTGGTGAGTCTTCGGTGAGAAGTATGCTGTATCATCGAAATCGCTCTTTTCGAGCTACTTAATGCGAGAAACACGTTATCTGGTGTTTTCATCACTCCACAGTACGTTTGATGTGCAGAACCGGAGATAACTTGGTGTTCGTGAGCTTTCAAGCTGAGATATGCATTTTCTGCGATATTCTTGGTGAGACTGCAGTCAGAAGTATGCAGAATCATCTATATCGCTCTTTTCGAGCTATTTAATGCGAAAAAACTAGTTTTCTGGTGTTTCCAACATTCAACAGTGCGTTTGATATGCAGAACCGGCGATATCTTGATTATCGTGAGGTTTCGAGCTGAGATATGCATTTTTTACGATAATCTTGGTGAGACTTCTCTCCGAAGTATGCTTAATCATCGAGATCGCTCTTTTCGAACTATTTAATGCGAGAAACACGTTATCTGGTGTTTTCACCACTCCACAGTGCGTATGATATTCAGAACCGGCGATATCTTGGTTTTCGTGGGGTTTCAAGCTGAGATATGCATTTTCTGCGATAATCTTCGTGAGACATCTGTCCGAAGTATGCAGAAACATCGAGAGCTCTCTTTTCGAGCTATTTAATGCGAGAAACACGTTTTCTGGGGTTTTCACCACTCCACAGTGCGTATGATATGCAGAACCGACGACATCTTGATTTTCGTGAGGTTTCGAGCTGAGATATGCATTTTCTACGGTAATCTTGGTGAGTCTTCGGTGAGAAGTATGCTGTATCATCGAAATCGCTCTTTTCGAGCTACTTAATGCCAGAAACACGTTATCTGGTGTTTTCATCACCTCACAGTACGTTTGATGTGCAGAACCGGAGATAACTTTGTTTTCGTCAGCTTTCAAGCTGAGATATGCATTTTCTGCGATAATCTTGGTGAGACTTCAGTCGGAAGTATGCAGAATCATCTAGATCGCTCGTTTCGAGCTATTTAATGCGAAAGAAACAAGTTTTCTGGTGATTTCAACATTCCACAGTGCGTTTCATATGCAGAACCGGCGATATCTTGATTTTCGCGGTGTTTCCAGCTGAGGTATGCATTTTCTGCGAAAATCTTGGTGAGTCTTCTGTCAGAAGAATGCAGAATCATCTAGATCGCTCTTCTCGAGCTATTTAATGCGAGAAACACGTTTTCTGGTGTATTCACCACTCCACAGTACGTTTGACATGCAGAACCGCAGATATCTTGGTTTCGGTCGGGTTTCAATCTGAGATATGCATTTACTACGATAATCTTGGTGAGTCTTCGGTGAGAAGTATGCTGTATCATCGAAATCGCTCTTTTCGAGCTACTTAATGCCAGAAACATGTTTTCTGGTGTTTTCATCACTCCACAGTACGTTTGATGTGCAGAACCGGAGATAACTTGGTTTTCGTGAGCTTTCAAGCTGAGATATGCATTTTCTGCGATAATCTTGGTGAGACTTCATTCAGAAGTATGCAGAATCATCTAGATCGCTCTTTTCGAGCTATTTAATGCGAAGAAACTAGTTTTCTGGTGTTTTCAACATTCCACAGTGCGTTTGATGTGCAGAACCGGCGATATCTTGATTTTCGTGGTGTTTCCAGCTGAGATATGAATTTTCTGCGAAATTCTTGGTGAGACTTCTGTCAGAAGTATGCACAATCTTCGAGAACGCTCTTTTCGAGCTACTTAATGCGAGAAACATGTTTTCTGGTGTTTTCATCACTCCACAGTACGTTTGATGTGCAGAACCGGAGATAACTTGGTTTTCGTGAGCTTTCAAGCTGAGATATGCATTTTCTGCGATAATCTTGGTGAGACTTCATTCAGAAGTATGCAGAATCATCTAGATCGCTCTTTTCGAGCTATTTAATGCGAAGAAACTAGGTTTCTGGTGTTTCCAACATTCCACAGTGCGTTTGATGTGCAGAACCGGCGATATCTTCATTTTCGTGGTGTTTCCAGCTGAGATATGCATTTTCTGCGAAAATCTTGGTGAGACTTCTGTCAGAAGTATGCACAATCTTCGAGAACGCTCTTTTCGAGATACTTAATGCGAGTAACACGTTTTCTGGTGTTTTCACCACTCCACAGTACGTTTGACATGCAGAACCGGAGATATCTTGGTTTCGGTCGGGTTTCATGCTGAGATATGCATTTTCTACGATAATCTTGGTGAGACTTCTGTCAGAAGTATGCACAAACTTCTAGAACGCTCTTTTCGAGATACTTAATGCGAGAAACATGTTTTCTTGTGTTTTCATCACTCCACAGTACGTTTGATGTGCAGAACCGGAGATAACTTGGTTTTCGTGAGCTTTCAAGCTGAGATATGCATTTTCTGCGATAATCTTGGTGAGACTTCAGTCGGAAGTATGCAGAATCATCTAGGTCGCTCTTTTCGAGCTATTTAATGCGAAGAAACTAGTTTTCTGGTGTTTCCAACATTCCACAGTGCGTATGATATGCAGAACCGGCGACATCTTGATTTTCGTGAGGTTTCGAGCTGAGATATGCATTTTCTACGGTAATCTTGGTGAGACTTCAGTCGGAAGTATGCAGAATCATCTAGGTCGCTCTTTTCGAGCTATTTAATGCGAAGAAACCAGTTTTCTGGTCTTTCCAACATTCCACAGTGCGTATGATATGCTGAACCGGCGATATCTTGATTTTCGTGGGGTTTCTAGCTGAGATATGCATTTTCTGCGATAATCTTGGTGAGACTTCAGTCGGAAGTATGCAGAATCATCTAGATCGCTCGTTTCGAGCTATTTAATGCGAAAAAAACTAGTTTTCTGGTGTTTCCACCATTCCACAGTGCGTATGATATGCAGAACCGGCGATATCTTGATTATCGTGGGGTTTCCAGCTGAGATATGCATTTTCTGCGATAATCTTGGTGAGACTTCTGTCAGAAGTATGCACAACCTTCTAGAACGCTCTTTTCGAGATACTTAATGCGAGAAACACGTTTTCTGGTGTTTTCACCACTCCACAGTACGTTTGACATGCAGAACCGCAGATATCTTGGTTTCGGTCGGGTTTCAATCTGAGATATGCATTTACTACGATAATCTTGGTGAGTCTTCGGTGAGAAGTATGCTGTATCATCGAAATCGCTCTTTTCGAGCTACTTAATGCGAGAAACACGTTATCTGGTGTTTTCATCACTCCACAGTACGTTTGATGTGCAGAACCGGAGATAACTTGGTGTTCGTGAGCTTTCAAGCTGAGATATGCATTTTCTGCGATATTCTTGGTGAGACTGCAGTCAGAAGTATGCAGAATCATCTATATCGCTCTTTTCGAGCTATTTAATGCGAAAAAACTAGTTTTCTGGTGTTTCCAACATTCAACAGTGCGTTTGATATGCAGAACCGGCGATATCTTGATTATCGTGGGGTTGCCAGCTGAGATATGCATTTTCTGCGATAATCTTGGTGAGACTTCTGTCAGAAGTATGCAGAATCATCTAGATCGCTCTTTTCGAGCTACTTAATGCGAGAAACACGTTTTCTGGTGTTTTCACCCCTCCACAGTGCGTATGATATGCAGAACCGGCGATATCGTGATTATCGTGGGGTTTCCAGCTGAGATATGCATTTTCTGCGATAATCTTGGTGAGTCCTCTGTCAGAAGGATGCAGAATCTTCGAGATCGCTCTTTTCGAGATACTTAATGCGAGAAACACGTTTTCTGGTGTTTTCACCACTCCACAGTACGTTTGACATGCAGAACCGGAGATATCTTGGTTTCGGTCGGGTTTCATGCTGAGATATGCATTTTCTACGATAATCTTGGTGAGACTTCCGTCAGAAGTATGCAGAATCTTCGAGAACGCTCTTTTCGAGCTACTTAATGCGAGCAACATGTTTTCTTGTGTTTTCACCACTCCACAGTACGTTTGACATGCACAACCGGAGAAATCTTGGTTTCGGTCGGGTTTCATGCTGAGATATGCATTTTCTACGATAATCTTGGTGAGACTTCTGTCAGAAGTATGCAGAATCTTCGAGAACGCTCTTTGCGAGCTACTTAATGCGAGAAACATGTTTTCTGGTTGTTTTCACCACTCCACAGTGCGTTTGATATGCAGAACCGGCGACATCTTGATTTTCGTGAGGTTTCGAGCTGAGATATGCATTTTCTACGGTAATCTTGGTGAGACTTCAGTCGGAAGTATGCAGAATCATCTAGATCGCTCGTTTCGAGCTATTTACTGCGAGAAACACCTTTGCTGGTGTATTCACCACTCCAGAGTACGTTTGACATGCAGAACCGGCGATATCTTGATTATCGTGGGGTTTCCAGCTGAGATATGCATTTTCTGCGATAATCTTGGTGAGACTTCTGTCAGAAGTATGCACAATCCTCGAGAACGCTCTTTTCGAGCTACTTAATGCGAGAAACACGTTTTCTGGTGTTTTCACCACTCCACAGTACGTTTGACATGCAGAACCGGAGATATCTTGGTTTCGGTCGGGTTTCATGCTGAGATATGCATTTTCAACGAGAATCTTGGTGAGACTTCTGTCAGAAGTATGCACAACCTTCTAGAACGCTCTTCTCGAGCTACTTAATGCGAGAAACACGCTATCTGGTGTTTTCATCACTCCACAGTACGTTTGATGTGCAGAACCGGAGATAACTTGGTTTTCGTGAGCTTTCAAGCTGAGATATGCATTTTCTGCGATAATCTTGGTGAGACTTCAGTCAGAAGTATGCAGAATCATCTTAGATCTCTCTTTTCGAGCTATTTAATGCGAAGAAACTATTTTTCTGGTGTTTTCAACATTCCACAGTGCGTTTGATGTGCAGAACCGGCGATACCTTGATTTTCGTGGGGTTTCTAGCTGAGATATGCATTTTCTGCGATAATCTTGGTGAGACTTCAGTCGGAAGTATGCAGAATCATCTAGATCGCTCGTTTCGAGCTACTTAATGCGAAAAAAACAAGTTTTCTGGTGATTTCAACATTCCACAGTGCGTTTTATATGCAGAACCGGCGATATCTTGATTTTCGTGGTGTTTCCAGCTGAGATATGCATTTTCTGAGATAATCTTGGTGAGTCTTCTGTCAGAAGTATGCAGAATCATCTAGATCGCTCGTTTCGAGCTATTTAATGCGAGAAACACCTTTGCTGGTGTATTCACCACTCCACAGTACGTTTGACATGCAGAACCGGCGATATCTTGATTTTCGTGGTGTTTCCAGCTGAGATATGCATTTTCTGAGATAATCTTGGTGAGTCTTCTGTCAGAAGTATGCAGAATCTTCGAGATCGCTCTTTTCGAGCTACTTAATGCGAGAAACACGTTATCTGGTATTTTCACCACTCCACAGTGCGTTTGATATGCAGAACCGGCGACATCTTGGCTTTCGTCGGGTATCAAGCTGAGATATGCATTTTCTACGATAATCTTGGTGAGACTTCTGTCAGAAGTATGCACAATCTTCGAGAACGCTCTTTTCGAGATACTTAATGCGAGAAACACGTTTTCTGGTGTTTTCACCACTCCACAGTACGTTTGACATGCAGACCCGGAGATATCTTGGTTTCGGTCGGGTTTCATGCTGAGATATGCATTTTCTACGATAATCTTGGTCAGACTTCTGCCAGAAGGATGCAGCATCATCGGGATCGCTCTTTTCGAGCTATTTAATGCGAGAAACACGTTATCTGGTTGTTTTCACCACTCCAAAGTGCGTTTGATAAGGCAGAACCGGCGACATCTTGATTTTCGTGAGGTTTCAAGCTGAAATATGCATTTTCTACGATAATCTTGGTGAGACTTCTGTCAGAAGTATGCAGAATCATCGTGATCGCACTTTTCGTGCTATTTAATGCGAATAACAAGTTTTCTGGCGTTTTCAACATTCCACAGTGCGTTTGATATGTAGAACCGGCGGTATCTTGATTTTCGTGGTGTTTCCAGCTGAGATATGCATTTTCTGCGATAATCTTGGTGAGACTTCTGTCAGAAGTATGCACAACCTTCTAGAATGCTCTTTTCGAGCTACTTAATGCGAGAAACACGATATCTGGTGTTTTCATCACTCCACAGTACGTTTGATGTGCAGAACCGGAGATAACTTGGTTTTCGTGAGCTTTCAAGCTGAGATATGCATTTTCTGGGATAATCTTGGTGAGACTTCAGTCAGAAGTATGCAGAATCATCTTAGATCTCTCTTTTCGAGCTATTTAATGCGAAGAAACTATTTTTCTGGTGTTTTCAACATTCCACAGTGCGTTTGATGTGCAGAACCGGCGATATCTTGATTTTCGTGGTGTTTCCAGCTGAGATATGCATTTTCTGCGAAAATCTTGGTGAGACTTCTGTCAGAAGTATCCACAATCTTCGAGAACGCTCTTTTCGAGATACTTAATGCGAGAAACGCGTTTTCTGGTGTTTTCACCACTCCACAGTACGTTTGACATGCAGAACCGGCGATATCTTGATTTTCGTGGTGTTTCCAGCTGAGATATGCATTTTCTGAGATAATCTTGGTGAGTCTTCTGTCAGAAGTATGCAGAATCTTCGAGATCGCTCTTTTCGAGCTACTTAATGCGAGAAACACGTTATCTGGTGTTTTCACCACTCCACAGTGCGTTTGATATACAGAACCGGCGACATCTTGGCTTTCGTCGGGTATCAAGCTGAGATATGCATTTTCTACGATAATCTTGGTGAGACTTCTGTCAGAAGTATGCACAATCTTCGAGAACGCTATTGTCGAGATACTTAATGCGAGAAACACGTTTTCTGGTGTTTTCACCACTCCACAGTACGTTTGACATGCAGAACCGGAGATATCTTGGTTTCGGTCGGGTTTCATGCTGAGATATGCATTTTCTACGATAATCTTGGTGAGACTTCTGTCAGAAGTATGCAGAATCTTCGAGAACGCTCTTTTCGAGCTACTTAATGCGAGCAACACGTTTTCTGGTGTTTTCATCACTCCACAGTACGTTTGACATGCAGAACCGGAGATATCTTGGTTTCGGTCGGGTTTCAATCTGAGATATGCATTTTCTACGTGAATCTTGGTGAGACTTCTGTCAGAAGTATGCAGAACCTTCTAGAACGCCCTCTTCGAGCTACTTAATTCGAGAAACACGTTATCTGGTGTTTTCATCACTCCACAGTACGTTTGATGTGCAGAACCGGAGATAACTTCGTTTTCGTGAGCTTTCAAGCTGAGATATGCATTTTCTGCGATAATCTTGGTGAGACTTCAGTCAGAAGTATGCAGAATCATCTAGATCGCACTTTTCGAGCTATTTAATGCGAAGTAACTAGTTTTCTGGTGTTTCCAAGATTCCACAGTGCGTATGATATGCAGAACCGGCGACATCTTGATTTTCGTGAGGTTTCAAGCTGAGATATGCATTTTCTGCGATATGCTTGGTGAGACTTCTGTCCGAAGTATGCAGAATCATCGAGATCACTCGTTTCGAGCTATTTAATGCGAGAAACACGTTATCTGGTGTTTTCACCACTCCACAGTTGGTTTGATATGCAGAACCGGCGATATTTTGGTTTTCGTCGGGTTTCAAGCTGAGATATGCATTTTTTACGATACTCTTGGTGAGACTTCTGTCCGAAGTATGCAGAAACATCGAGAGCGCTCTGTTCGAGCTATTTAATGCGAGAAACACGTTATCTGGTGTTTTCACAACTCCACAGTGCGTTTGATCTGCAGAACCGGCGATATCTTGGTTTTCGTGGGGTTTCAAGCTGAGATATGCATTTTCTGTGATAATCTTGGTGAGACTTCTGTTAGAAGTGTGCAGAATCATCGAGATCGCACTTTTCGAGCTATTTAATGCGAGCAACACGTTATCTGGTGTTTTCACCACTCCACAGTTGGTTTGATATGCAGAACCGGCGATATTTTGGTTTTCGTCGGGTTTCAAGCTGAGATATGCATTTTCTATGATAATCTTGGTGAAACATCTGTCCGAAGTATGCAGAAACATCGAGAGCGCTCTGTTCGAGCTATTTAATGCGAGAAACACGTTATCTGGTGTTTTCACAACTCCACAGTGCGTTTGATCTGCAGACCCGGCGATATCTTGGTTTTCGTGGGGTTTCAAGCTGAGATATGCATTTTCTGCGATATTCTTGGTGAGACTGCAGTCAGAAGTATGCAGAATCATCTATATCGCTCTTTTCGAGCTATTTAATGCGAAAAAACTAGTTTTCTGGTGTTTCCAACATTCAACAGTGCGTTTGATATGCAGAACCGGCGATATCTTGATTATCGTGGGGTTGCCAGCTGAGATATACATTTTCTGCGATAATCTTGGTGAGACTTCTGTCAGAAGTATGCAGAATCATCTAGATCGCTCTTTTCGAGCTACTTAATGCGAGAAACACGTTTTCTGGTGTTTTCACCCCTCCACAGTGCGTATGATATGCAGAACCGGCGATATCGTGATTATCGTGGGGTTTCCAGCTGAGATATGCATTTTCTGCGATAATCTTGGTGAGTCCTCTGTCAGAAGGATGCAGAATCTTCGAGATCGCTCTTTTCGAGATACTTAATGCGAGAAACACGTTTTCTGGTGTTTTCACCACTCCACAGTACGTTTGACATGCAGAACCGGAGATATCTTGGTTTCGGTCGGGTTTCATGCTGAGATATGCATTTTCTACGATAATCTTGGAGAGACTTCCGTCAGATGTATGCAGAATCTTCGAGAACGCTCTTTTCGAGCTACTTAATGCGAGCAACATGTTTTCTTGTGTTTTCACCACTCCACAGTACGTTTGACATGCACAACCGGAGATATCTTGGTTTCGGTCGGGTTTCATGCTGAGATATGCATTTTCAACGAGAATCTTGGTGAGACTTCTGTCAGAAGTATGCACAACCTTCTAGAACGCTCTTCTCGAGCTACTTAATGCGAGAAACACGTTATCTGGTGTTTTCATCACTCCACAGTACGTTTGATGTGCAGAACCGGAGATAACTTGGTTTTCGTGAGCTTTCAAGCTGAGATATGCATTTTCTGCGATAATCTTGGTGAGACTTCAGTCAGAAGTATGCAGAATCATCTTAGATCTCTCTTTTCGAGCTATTTAATGCGAAGAAACTATTTTTCTGGTGTTTTCAACATTCCACAGTGCGTTTGATGTGCAGAACCGGCGATATCTTGATTTTCGTGGGGTTTCTAGCTGAGATATGCATTTTCTGCGATAATCTTGGTGAGACTTCAGTCGGAAGTATGCAGAAACATCGAGAGCGCTCTGTTCGAGCTATTTAATGCGAGAAACACGTTATCTGGTGTTTTCACAACTCCACAGTGCGTTTGATCTGCAGAACCGGCGATATCTTGGTATTCGTGGGGTTTCAAGCTGAGATATGCATTTTCTGTGATAATCTTGGTGAGACTTCTGTTAGAAGTGTGCAGAATCATCGAGATCGCACTTTTCGAGCTATTTAATGCGAGCAACACGTTATCTGGTGTTTTCACCACTCCACAGTTGGTTTGATATGCAGAACCGGCGATATTTTGGTTTTCGTCGGGTTTCAAGCTGAGATATGCATTTTCTATGATAATCTTGGTGAAACATCTGTCCGAAGTATGCAGAAACATCGAGAGCGCTCTGTTCGAGCTATTTAATGCGAGAAACACGTTATCTGGTGTTTTCACAACTCCACAGTGCGTTTGATCTGCAGACCCGGCGATATCTTGGTTTTCGTGGGGTTTCAAGCTGAGATATGCATTTTCTGCGATATTCTTGGTGAGACTGCAGTCAGAAGTATGCAGAATCATCTATATCGCTCTTTTCGAGCTATCTAATGCGAAAAAACTAGTTTTCTGGTGTTTCCAACATTCAACAGTGCGTTTGATATGCAGAACCGGCGATATCTTGATTATCGTGGGGTTGCCAGCTGAGATATGCATTTTCTGCGATAATCTTGGTGAGACTTCTGTCAGAAGTATGCAGAATCATCTAGATCGCTCTTTTCGAGCTACTTAATGCGAGAAACACGATTTCTGGTGTTTTCACCCCTCCACAGTGCGTATGATATGCAGAACCGGCGATATCGTGATTATCGTGGGGTTTCCAGCTGAGATATGCATTTTCTGCGATAATCTTGGTGAGTCCTCTGTCAGAAGGATGCAGAATCTTCGAGATCGCTCTTTTCGAGATACTTAATGCGAGAAACACGTTTTCTGGTGTTTTCACCACTCCACAGTACGTTTGACATGCAGAACCGGAGATATCTTGGTTTCGGTCGGGTTTCATGCTGAGATATGCATTTTCTACGATAATCTTGGTGAGACTTCCGTCAGAAGTATGCAGAATCTTCGAGAACGCTCTTTTCGAGCTACTTAATGCGAGCAACATGTTTTCTTGTGTTTTCACCACTCCACAGTACGTTTGACATGCACAACCGGAGATATCTTGGTTTCGGTCGGGTTTCATGCTGAGATATGCATTTTCAACGAGAATCTTGGTGAGACTTCTGTCAGAAGTATGCACAACCTTCTAGAACGCTCTTCTCGAGCTACTTAATGCGAGAAACACGTTATCTGGTGTTTTCATCACTCCACAGTACGTTTGATGTGCAGAACCGGAGATAACTTGGTTTTCGTGAGCTTTCAAGCTGAGATATGCATTTTCTGCGATAATCTTGGTGAGACTTCAGTCAGAAGTATGCAGAATCATCTTAGATCTCTCTTTTCGAGCTATTTAATGCGAAGAAACTATTTTTCTGGTGTTTTCAACATTCCACAGTGCGTTTGATGTGCAGAACCGGCGATATCTTGATTTTCGTGGGGTTTCTAGCTGAGATATGCATTTTCTGCGATAATCTTGGTGAGACTTCAGTCGGAAGTATGCAGAATCATCTAGATCGCTCGTTTCGAGCTACTTAATGCGAAAAAAAACAAGTTTTCTGGTGATTTCAACATTCCACAGTGCGTTTTATATGCAGAACCGGCGATATCTTGATTTTCGTGGTGTTTCCAGCTGAGATATGCATTTTCTGAGATAATCTTGGTGAGTCTTCTGTCAGAAGTATGCAGAATCATCTAGATCGCTCGTTTCGAGCTATTTAATGCGAGAAACACCATTGCTGGTGTATTCACCACTCCACAGTACGTTTGACATGCAGAACCGGCGATATCTTGATTTTCGTGGTGTTTCCAGCTGAGATATGCATTTTCTGAGATAATCTTGGTGAGACTTCTGTCAGAAGTGTGCACAATCCTCGCGAACGCTCTTTTCGAGCTACTTAATGCGAGAAACACGTTTTCTGGTGTTTTCACCACTCCACAGTACGTTTGACATGCAGAACCGGAGATATCTTGGTTTCGGTCGGGTTTCATGCTGAGATATGCATTTTCTACGAGAATCTTGGTGAGACTTCTGTCAGAAGTATGCACAACCTTCTAGTACGCTCTTTTCGAGCTACTTAATGCGAGAAACACGTTATCTGGTGTTTTCATCACTCCACAGTACGTTTGATGTGCAGAACCGGAGATAACTTTGTTTTCGTGAGCTTTCAAGCTGAGATATGCATTTTCTACGGTAATCTTGGTGAGACTTCAGTCGGAAGTATGCAGAATCAGCTAGATCGCTCGTTTCGAGCTATTTAATGCGAGAAACACCTTTGCTGGTGTATTCACCACTCCACAGTACGTTTGACATGCAGAACCGGAGATATCTTGGTTTCGATCGGGTCTCATGCTGAGATATGCATTTTCTACAATAATCTTGGTGAGAATTCTGTCAGAAGTATGCAGAATCTTCGAGAACGCTCTTTTCGTGCTACTTAATGCGAGAAACACGTTATCTGGTGTTTTCATCACTCCACAGTACGTTTGATGTGCAGAACCGGAGATAACTTGGTGTTCGTGAGCTTTCAAGCTGAGATATGCATTTTCTGCGATAATCTTGGTGAGACTTCAGTCAGAAGTATGCAGAATCATCTAGGTCGCTCTTTTCAAGCTATTTAATGCGAAGAAACTAGTTTTCTGGTGTTTCCAACATTCCACAGTGCGTATGATATGCTGAACTGGCGATAACTTGATTTTCGTTAGGTTTCTAGCTGAGATATGCATTTTCTGCGATAATCTTGGTGAGACTTCAGTCGGAAGTATGCAGAATCATCTAGATCGCTCGTTTCGAGCTATTTAATGCGAAAAAAACAAGTTTTCTGGTGTTTCCAACATTCCACAGTGCGTTTGATGTGCAGAACCGGCGATATCTTGATTTTCGTGGTGTTTCCAGCTGAGATATGCATTTTCTGCGAAAATCTTGGTGAGACTTCTGTCAGAAGTATGCACAATCATCGAGAACGCTCTTTTCGAGATACTTAATACGAGAAACACGTTTTCTGGCGTTTTCACCAGTCCACAGTGTGTTTGATATGCAGAACCGGCGACATCTTGATTTTCGTGAGGTTTCGAGCTGAGATATGCATTTTTTACGATAATCTTGGTGAGACTTCTCTCCGAAGTATGCTTAATCATCGAGATCGCTCTTTTCGAACTATTTAATGCGAGAAACACGTTATCTGGTGTTTTCACCACTCCACAGTGCGTATGATATTCAGAACCGGCGATATCTTGGTTTTCGTGGGGTTTCAAGCTGAGATATGCATTTTCTGCGATAATCTTGGTGAGACATCTGTCCGAAGTATGCAGAAACATCGAGAGCTCTCTTTTCGAGCTATTTAATGCGAGAAACACGTTTTCTGGTGTTTTCACCACTCCACAGTGCGTTTGATATGCAGAACCGGCGACATCTTGATTTTCGTGAGGTTTCGAGCTGAGATATGCATTTTTTACGATAATCTTGGTGAGACTTCTCTCCGAAGTATGCTTAATCATCGAGATCGCTCTTTTCGAACTATTTAATGCGAGAAACACGTTATCTGGTGTTTTCACCACTCCACAGTGCGTATGATATTCAGAACCGGCGATATCTTGGTTTTCGTGGGGTTTCAAGCTGAGATATGCATTTTCTGCGATAATCTTCGTGAGACATCTGTCCGAAGTATGCAGAAACATCGAGAGCTCTCTTTTCGAGCTATTTAATGCGAGAAGCACGTTTTCTGGGGTTTTCACCACTCCACAGTGCGTATGATATGCAGAACCGGCGACATCTTGATTTTCGTGAGGTTTCGAGCTGAGATATGCATTTTCTACGGTAATCTTGGTGAGTCTTCGGTGAGAAGTATGCTGTATCATCGAAATCGCTCTTTTCGAGCTACTTAATGCCAGAAACACGTTATCTGGTGTTTTCATCACCTCACAGTACGTTTGATGTGCAGAACCGGAGATAACTTTGTTTTCGTGAGCTTTCAAGCTGAGATATGCATTTTCTGCGATAATCTTGGTGAGACTTCAGTCGGAAGTATGCAGAATCATCTAGATCGCTCGTTTCGAGCTATTTAATGCGAAAGAAACAAGTTTTCTGGTGATTTCAACATTCCACAGTGCGTTTCATATGCAGAACCGGCGATATCTTGATTTTCGCGGTGTTTCCAGCTGAGGTATGCATTTTCTGCGAAAATCTTGGTGAGTCTTCTGTCAGAAGAATGCAGAATCATCTAGATCGCTCTTCTCGAGCTATTTAATGCGAGAAACACGTTTTCTGGTGTATTCACCACTCCACAGTACGTTTGACATGCAGAACCGCAGATATCTTGGTTTCGGTCGGGTTTCAATCTGAGATATGCATTTACTACGATAATCTTGGTGAGTCTTCGGTGAGAAGTATGCTGTATCATCGAAATCGCTCTTTTCGAGCTACTTAATGCCAGAAACATGTTTTCTGGTGTTTTCATCACTCCACAGTACGTTTGATGTGCAGAACCGGAGATAACTTGGTTTTCGTGAGCTTTCAAGCTGAGATATGCATTTTCTGCGATAATCTTGGTGAGACTTCATTCAGAAGTATGCAGAATCATCTAGATCGCTCTTTTCGAGCTATTTAATGCGAAAGAAACAAGTTTTCTGGTGATTTCAACATTCCACAGTGCGTTTCATATGCAGAACCGGCGATATCTTGATTTTCGCGGTGTTTCCAGCTGAGGTATGCATTTTCTGCGAAAATCTTGGTGAGTCTTCTGTCAGAAGAATGCAGAATCATCTAGATCGCTCTTCTCGAGCTATTTAATGCGAGAAACACGTTTTCTGGTGTATTCACCACTCCACAGTACGTTTGACATGCAGAACCGCAGATATCTTGGTTTCGGTCGGGTTTCAATCTGAGATATGCATTTACTACGATAATCTTGGTGAGTCTTCGGTGAGAAGTATGCTGTATCATCGAAATCGCTCTTTTCGAGCTACTTAATGCCAGAAACATGTTTTCTGGTGTTTTCATCACTCCACAGTACGTTTGATGTGCAGAACCGGAGATAACTTGGTTTTCGTGAGCTTTCAAGCTGAGATATGCATTTTCTGCGATAATCTTGGTGAGACTTCATTCAGAAGTATGCAGAATCATCTAGATCGCTCTTTTCGAGCTATTTAATGCGAAGAAACTAGTTTTCTGGTGTTTTCAACATTCCACAGTGCGTTTGATGTGCAGAACCGGCGATATCTTGATTTTCGTGGTGTTTCCAGCTGAGATATGAATTTTCTGCGAAATTCTTGGTGAGACTTCTGTCAGAAGTATGCACAATCTTCGAGAACGCTCTTTTCGAGCTACTTAATGCGAGAAACATGTTTTCTGGTGTTTTCATCACTCCACAGTACGTTTGATGTGCAGAACCGGAGATAACTTGGTTTTCGTGAGCTTTCAAGCTGAGATATGCATTTTCTGCGATAATCTTGGTGAGACTTCATTCAGAAGTATGCAGAATCATCTAGATCGCTCTTTTCGAGCTATTTAATGCGAAGAAACTAGTTTTCTGGTGTTTCCAACATTCCACAGTGCGTTTGATGTGCAGAACCGGCGATATCTTCATTTTCGTGGTGTTTCCAGCTGAGATATGCATTTTCTGCGAAAATCTTGGTGAGACTTCTGTCAGAAGTATGCACAATCTTCGAGAACGCTCTTTTCGAGATACTTAATGCGAGTAACACGTTTTCTGGTGTTTTCACCACTCCACAGTACGTTTGACATGCAGAACCGGAGATATCTTGGTTTCGGTCGGGTTTCATGCTGAGATATGCATTTTCTACGATAATCTTGGTGAGACTTCTGTCAGAAGTATGCACAAACTTCTAGAACGCTCTTTTCGAGATACTTAATGCGAGAAACATGTTTTCTTGTGTTTTCATCACTCCACAGTACGTTTGATGTGCAGAACCGGAGATAACTTGGTTTTCGTGAGCTTTCAAGCTGAGATATGCATTTTCTGCGATAATCTTGGTGAGACTTCAGTCGGAAGTATGCAGAATCATCTAGGTCGCTCTTTTCGAGCTATTTAATGCGAAGAAACTAGTTTTCTGGTGTTTCCAACATTCCACAGTGCGTATGATAGGCAGAACCGGCGACATCTTGATTTTCGTGAGGTTTCGAGCTGAGATATGCATTTTCTACGGTAATCTTGGTGAGACTTCAGTCGGAAGTATGCAGAATCATCTAGGTCGCTCTTTTCGAGCTATTTAATGCGAAGAAACCAGTTTTCTGGTCTTTCCAACATTCCACAGTGCGTATGATATGCTGAACCGGCGATATCTTGATTTTCGTGGGGTTTCTAGCTGAGATATGCATTTTCTGCGATAATCTTGGTGAGACTTCAGTCGGAAGTATGCAGAATCATCTAGATCGCTCGTTTCGAGCTATTTAATGCGAAAAAAACTAGTTTTCTGGTGTTTCCACCATTCCACAGTGCGTATGATATGCAGAACCGGCGATATCTTGATTATCGTGGGGTTTCCAGCTGAGATATGCATTTTCTGCGATAATCTTGGTGAGACTTCTGTCAGAAGTATGCACAACCTTCTAGAACGCTCTTTTCGAGATACTTAATGCGAGAAACACGTTTTCTGGTGTTTTCACCACTCCACAGTACGTTTGACATGCAGAACCGCAGATATCTTGGTTTCGGTCGGGTTTCAATCTGAGATATGCATTTACTACGATAATCTTGGTGAGTCTTCGGTGAGAAGTATGCTGTATCATCGAAATCGCTCTTTTCGAGCTACTTAATGCGAGAAACACGTTATCTGGTGTTTTCATCACTCCACAGTACGTTTGATGTGCAGAACCGGAGATAACTTGGTGTTCGTGAGCTTTCAAGCTGAGATATGCATTTTCTGCGATATTCTTGGTGAGACTGCAGTCAGAAGTATGCAGAATCATCTATATCGCTCTTTTCGAGCTATTTAATGCGAAAAAACTAGTTTTCTGGTGTTTCCAACATTCAACAGTGCGTTTGATATGCAGAACCGGCGATATCTTGATTATCGTGGGGTTGCCAGCTGAGATATGCATTTTCTGCGATAATCTTGGTGAGACTTCTGTCAGAAGTATGCAGAATCATCTAGATCGCTCTTTTCGAGCTACTTAATGCGAGAAACACGTTTTCTGGTGTTTTCACCCCTCCACAGTGCGTATGATATGCAGAACCGGCGATATCGTGATTATCGTGGGGTTTCCAGCTGAGATATGCATTTTCTGCGATAATCTTGGTGAGTCCTCTGTCAGAAGGATGCAGAATCTTCGAGATCGCTCTTTTCGAGATACTTAATGCGAGAAACACGTTTTCTGGTGTTTTCACCACTCCACAGTACGTTTGACATGCAGAACCGGAGATATCTTGGTTTCGGTCGGGTTTCATGCTGAGATATGCATTTTCTACGATAATCTTGGTGAGACTTCCGTCAGAAGTATGCAGAATCTTCGAGAACGCTCTTTTCGAGCTACTTAATGCGAGCAACATGTTTTCTTGTGTTTTCACCACTCCACAGTACGTTTGACATGCACAACCGGAGAAATCTTGGTTTCGGTCGGGTTTCATGCTGAGATATGCATTTTCTACGATAATCTTGGTGAGACTTCTGTCAGAAGTATGCAGAATCTTCGAGAACGCTCTTTGCGAGCTACTTAATGCGAGAAACATGTTTTCTGGTTGTTTTCACCACTCCACAGTGCGTTTGATGTGCAGAACCGGCGATATCTTGATTTTCGTGGGGTTTCTAGCTGAGATATGCATTTTCTGCGATAATCTTGGTGAGACTTCAGTCAGAAGTATGCAGAATCATCTTAGATCTCTCTTTTCGAGCTATTTAATGCGAAGAAACTATTTTTCTGGTGTTTTCAACATTCCACAGTGCGTTTGATGTGCAGAACCGGCGATATCTTGATTTTCGTGGGGTTTCTAGCTGAGATATGCATTTTCTGCGATAATCTTGGTGAGACTTCAGTCGGAAGTATGCAGAATCATCTAGATCGCTCGTTTCGAGCTACTTAATGCGAAAAAAACAAGTTTTCTGGTGATTTCAACATTCCACAGTGCGTTTTATATGCAGAACCGGCGATATCTTGATTTTCGTGGTGTTTCCAGCTGAGATATGCATTTTCTGAGATAATCTTGGTGAGTCTTCTGTCAGAAGTAAGCAGAATCATCTAGATCGCTCGTTTCGAGCTATTTAATGCGAGAAACACCTTTGCTGGTGTATTCACCACTCCACAGTACGTTTGACATGCAGAACCGGCGATATCTTGATTTTCGTGGTGTTTCCAGCTGAGATATGCATTTTCTGAGATAATCTTGGTGAGTCTTCTGTCAGAAGTATGCAGAATCTTCGAGATCGCTCTTTTCGAGCTACTTAATGCGAGAAACACGTTATCTGGTATTTTCACCACTCCACAGTGCGTTTGATATGCAGAACCGGCGACATCTTGGCTTTCGTCGGGTATCAAGCTGAGATATGCATTTTCTACGATAATCTTGGTGAGACTTCTGTCAGAAGTATGCACAATCTTCGAGAACGCTCCTTTCGAGATACTTAATGCGAGAAACACGTTTTCTGGTGTTTTCACCACTCCACAGTACGTTTGACATGCAGACCCGGAGATATCTTGGTTTCGGTCGGGTTTCATGCTGAGATATGCATTTTCTACGATAATCTTGGTCAGACTTCTGCCAGAAGGATGCCGCATCATCGGGATCGCTCTTTTCGAGCTATTTAATGCGAGAAACACGTTATCTGGTTGTTTTCACCACTCCAAAGTGCGTTTGATAAGGCAGAACCGGCGACATCTTGATTTTCGTGAGGTTTCAAGCTGAAATATGCATTTTCTACGATAATCTTGGTGAGACTTCTGTCAGAAGTATGCAGAATCATCGGGATCGCACTTTACGTGCTATTTAATGCGAATAACAAGTTTTCTGGCGTTTTCAACATTCCACAGTGCGTTTGATATGTAGAACCGGCGGTATCTTGATTTTCGTGGTGTTTCCAGCTGAGATATGCATTTTCTGCGATAATCTTGGTGAGACTTCTGTCAGAAGTATGCACAACCTTCTAGAATGCTCTTTTCGAGCTACTTAATGCGAGAAACACGATATCTGGTGTTTTCATCACTCCACAGTACGTTTGATGTGCAGAACCGGAGATAACTTGGTTTTCGTGAGCTTTCAAGCTGAGATATGCATTTTCTGGGATAATCTTGGTGAGACTTCAGTCAGAAGTATGCAGAATCATCTTAGATCTCTCTTTTCGAGCTATTTAATGCGAAGAAACTATTTTTCTGGTGTTTTCAACATTCCACAGTGCGTTTGATGTGCAGAACCGGCGATATCTTGATTTTCGTGGTGTTTCCAGCTGAGATATGCATTTTCTGCGAAAATCTTGGTGAGACTTCTGTCAGAAGTATCCACAATCTTCGAGAACGCTCTTTTCGAGATACTTAATGCGAGAAACGCGTTTTCTGGTGTTTTCACCACTCCACAGTACGTTTGACATGCAGAACCGGCGATATCTTGATTTTCGTGGTGTTTCCAGCTGAGATATGCATTTTCTGAGATAATCTTGGTGAGTCTTCTGTCAGAAGTATGCAGAATCTTCGAGATCGCTCTTTTCGAGCTACTTAATGCGAGAAACACGTTATCTGGTGTTTTCACCACTCCACAGTGCGTTTGATATACAGAACCGGCGACATCTTGGCTTTCGTCGGGTATCAAGCTGAGATATGCATTTTCTACGATAATCTTGGTGAGACTTCTGTCAGAAGTATGCACAATCTTCGAGAACGCTATTGTCGAGATACTTAATGCGAGAAACACGTTTTCTGGTGTTTTCACCACTCCACAGTACGTTTGACATGCAGAACCGGAGATATCTTGGTTTCGGTCGGGTTTCATGCTGAGATATGCATTTTCTACGATAATCTTGGTGAGACTTCTGTCAGAAGTATGCAGAATCTTCGAGAACGCTCTTTTCGAGCTACTTAATGCGAGCAACACGTTTTCTGGTGTTTTCATCACTCCACAGTACGTTTGACATGCAGAACCGGAGATATCTTGGTTTCGGTCGGGTTTCAATCTGAGATATGCATTTTCTACGTGAATCTTGGTGAGACTTCTGTCAGAAGTATGCAGAACCTTCTAGAACGCCCTCTTCGAGCTACTTAATTCGAGAAACACGTTATCTGGTGTTTTCATCACTCCACAGTACGTTTGATGTGCAGAACCGGAGATAACTTCGTTTTCGTGAGCTTTCAAGCTGAGATATGCATTTTCTGCGATAATCTTGGTGAGACTTCAGTCAGAAGTATGCAGAATCATCTAGATCGCACTTTTCGAGCTATTTAATGCGAAGTAACTAGTTTTCTGGTGTTTCCAAGATTCCACAGTGCGTATGATATGCAGAACCGGCGACATCTTGATTTTCGTGAGGTTTCAAGCTGAGATATGCATTTTCTGCGATAAGCTTGGTGAGACTTCTGTCCGAAGTATGCAGAATCATCGAGATCACTCGTTTCGAGCTATTTAATGCGAGAAACACGTTATCTGGTGTTTTCACCACTCCACAGTTGGTTTGATATGCAGAACCGGCGATATTTTGGTTTTCGTCGGGTTTCAAGCTGAGATATGCATTTTTTACGATACTCTTGGTGAGACTTCTGTCCGAAGTATGCAGAAACATCGAGAGCGCTCTGTTCGAGCTATTTAATGCGAGAAACACGTTATCTGGTGTTTTCACAACTCCACAGTGCGTTTGATCTGCAGAACCGGCGATATCTTGGTTTTCGTGGGGTTTCAAGCTGAGATATGCATTTTCTGTGATAATCTTGGTGAGACTTCTGTTAGAAGTGTGCAGAATCATCGAGATCGCACTTTTCGAGCTATTTAATGCGAGCAACACGTTATCTGGTGTTTTCACCACTCCACAGTTGGTTTGATATGCAGAACCGGCGATATTTTGGTTTTCGTCGGGTTTCAAGCTGAGATATGCATTTTCTATGATAATCTTGGTGAAACATCTGTCCGAAGTATGCAGAAACATCGAGAGCGCTCTGTTCGAGCTATTTAATGCGAGAAACACGTTATCTGGTGTTTTCACAACTCCACAGTGCGTTTGATCTGCAGAACCGGCGATATCTTGGTTTTCGTGGGGTTTCAAGCTGAGATATGCATTTTCTGCGATATTCTTGGTGAGACTGCAGTCAGAAGTATGCAGAATCATCTATATCGCTCTTTTCGAGCTATTTAATGCGAAAAAACTAGTTTTCTGGTGTTTCCAACATTCAACAGTGCGTTTGATATGCAGAACCGGCGATATCTTGATTATCGTGGGGTTGCCAGCTGAGATATGCATTTTCTGCGATAATCTTGGTGAGACTTCTGTCAGAAGTATGCAGAATCATCTAGATCGCTCTTTTCGAGCTACTTAATGCGAGAAACACGTTTTCTGGTGTTTTCACCCCTCCACAGTGCGTATGATATGCAGAACCGGCGATATCGTGATTATCGTGGGGTTTCCAGCTGAGATATGCATTTTCTGAGATAATCTTGGTGAGTCCTCTGTCAGAAGGATGCAGAATCTTCGAGATCGCTCTTTTCGAGATACTTAATGCGAGAAACACGTTTTCTGGTGTTTTCACCACTCCACAGTACGTTTGACATGCACAACCGGAGATATCTTGGTTTCGGTCGGGTTTCATGCTGAGATATGCATTTTCAACGAGAATCTTGGTGAGACTTCTGTCAGAAGTATGCACAACCTTCTAGAACGCTCTTCTCGAGCTACTTAATGCGAGAAACACGTTATCTGGTGTTTTCATCACTCCACAGTACGTTTGATGTGCAGAACCGGAGATAACTTGGTTTTCGTGAGCTTTCAAGCTGAGATATGCATTTTCTGCGATAATCTTGGTGAGACTTCAGTCAGAAGTATGCAGAATCATCTTAGATCTCTCTTTTCGAGCTATTTAATGCGAAGAAACTATTTTTCTGGTGTTTTCAACATTCCACAGTGCGTTTGATGTGCAGAACCGGCGATATCTTGATTTTCGTGGGGTTTCTAGCTGAGATATGCATTTTCTGCGATAATCTTGGTGAGACTTCAGTCGGAAGTATGCAGAATCATCTAGATCGCTCGTTTCGAGCTACTTAATGCGAAAAAAAACAAGTTTTCTGGTGATTTCAACATTCCACAGTGCGTTTTATATGCAGAACCGGCGATATCTTGATTTTCGTGGTGTTTCCAGCTGAGATATGCATTTTCTGAGATAATCTTGGTGAGTCTTCTGTCAGAAGTATGCAGAATCATCTAGATCGCTCGTTTCGAGCTATTTAATGCGAGAAACACCTTTGCTGGTGTATTCACCACTCCACAGTACGTTTGACATGCAGAACCGGCGATATCTTGATTTTCGTTGTGTTTCCAGCTGAGATATGCATTTTCTGAGATAATCTTGGTGAGACTTCTGTCAGAAGTATGCAGAATCTTCGAGATCGCTCTTTTCGAGCTACTTAATGCGAGAAACACGTTATCTGGTATTTTCACCACTCCACAGTGCGTTTGATATGCAGAACCGGCGACATCTTGGCTTTCGTCGGGTATCAAGCTGAGATATGCATTTTCTACGATAATCTTGGTGAGACTTCTGTCAGAAGTATGCACAATCTTCGAGAACGCTCTTTTCGAGATACTTAATGCGAGAAACACGTTTTCTGGTGTTTTCACCACTCCACAGTACGTTTGACATGCAGACCCGGAGATATCTTGGTTTCGGTCGGGTTTCATGCTGAGATATGCATTTTCTACGATAATCTTGGTCAGACTTCTGCCAGAAGGATGCAGCATCATCGGGATCGCTCTTTTCGAGCTATTTAATGCGAGAAACACGTTATCTGGTTGTTTTCACCACTCCAAAGTGCGTTTGATAAGGCAGAACCGGCGACATCTTGATTTTCGTGAGGTTTCAAGCTGAAATATGCATTTTCTACGATAATCTTGGTGAGACTTCTGTCAGAAGTATGCAGAATCATCGGGATCGCACTTTTCGTGCTATTTAATGCGAATAACAAGTTTTCTGGCGTTTTCAACATTCCACAGTGCGTTTGATATGTAGAACCGGCGGTATCTTGATTTTCGTGGTGTTTCCAGCTGAGATATGCATTTTCTGCGATAATCTTGGTGAGACTTCTGTCAGAAGTATGCACAACCTTCTAGAATGCTCTTTTCGAGCTACTTAATGCGAGAAACACGTTATCTGGTGTTTTCATCACTCCACAGTACGTTTGATGTGCAGAACCGGAGATAACTTGGTTTTCGTGAGCTTTCAAGCTGAGATATGCATTTTCTGCGATAATCTTGGTGAGACTTCAGTCAGAAGTATGCAGAATCATCTTAGATCTCTCTTTTCGAGCTATTTAATGCGAAGAAACTATTTTTCTGGTGTTTTCAACATTCCACAGTGCGTTTGATGTGCAGAACCGGCGATATCTTGATTTTCGTGGTGTTTCCAGCTGAGATATGCATTTTCTGCGAAAATCTTGGTGAGACTTCTGTCAGAAGTATCCACAATCTTCGAGAACGCTCTTTTCGAGATACTTAATGCGAGAAACGCGTTTTCTGGTGTTTTCCCCACTCCACAGTACGTTTGACATGCAGAACCGGCGATATCTTGATTTTCGTGGTGTTTCCAGCTGAGATATGCATTTTCTGAGATAATCTTGGTGAGTCTTCTGTCAGAAGTATGCAGAATCTTCGAGATCGCTCTTTTCGAGCTACTTAATGCGAGAAACACGTTATCTGGTGTTTTCACCACTCCACAGTGCGTTTGATATGCAGAACCGGCGACATCTTGGCTTTCGTCGGGTATCAAGCTGAGATATGCATTTTCTACGATAATCTTGGTGAGACTTCTGTCAGAAGTATGCACAATCTTCGAGAACGCTATTGTCGAGATACTTAATGCGAGAAACACGTTTTCTGGTGTTTTCACCACTCCACAGTACGTTTGACATGCAGAACCGGAGATATCTTGGTTTCGGTCGGGTTTCATGCTGAGATATGCATTTTCTACGATAATCTTGGTGAGACTTCTGTCAGAAGTATGCAGAATCTTCGAGAACGCTCTTTTCGAGCTACTTAATGCGAGCAACACGTTTTCTGGTGTTTTCATCACTCCACAGTACGTTTGACATGCAGAACCGGAGATATCTTGGTTTCGGTCGGGTTTCAATCTGAGATATGCATTTTCTACGTGAATCTTGGTGAGACTTCTGTCAGAAGTATGCAGAACCTTCTAGAACGCCCTCTTCGAGCTACTTAATTCGAGAAACACGTTATCTGGTGTTTTCATCACTCCACAGTACGTTTGATGTGCAGAACCGGAGATAACTTCGTTTTCGTGAGCTTTCAAGCTGAGATATGCATTTTCTGCGATAATCTTGGTGAGACTTCAGTCAGAAGTATGCAGAATCATCTAGATCGCACTTTTCGAGCTATTTAATGCGAAGTAACTAGTTTTCTGGTGTTTCCAAGATTCCACAGTGCGTATGATATGCAGAACCGGCGACATCTTGATTTTCGTGAGGTTTCAAGCTGAGATATGCATTTTCTGCGATAAGCTTGGTGAGACTTCTGTCCGAAGTATGCAGAATCATCGAGATCACTCGTTTCGAGCTATTTAATGCGAGAAACACGTTATCTGGTGTTTTCACCACTCCACAGTTGGTTTGATATGCAGAACCGGCGATATTTTGGTTTTCGTCGGGTTTCAAGCTGAGATATGCATTTTTTACGATACTCTTGGTGAGACTTCTGTCCGAAGTATGCAGAAACATCGAGAGCGCTCTGTTCGAGCTATTTAATGCGAGAAACACGTTATCTGGTGTTTTCACAACTCCACAGTGCGATTGATCTGCAGAACCGGCGATATCTTGGTTTTCGTGGGGTTTCAAGCTGAGATATGCATTTTCTGTGATAATCTTGGTGAGACTTCTGTTAGAAGTGTGCAGAATCATCGAGATCGCACTTTTCGAGCTATTTAATGCGAGCAACACGTTATCTGGTGTTTTCACCACTCCACAGTTGGTTTGATATGCAGAACCGGCGATATTTTGGTTTTCGTCGGGTTTCAAGCTGAGATATGCATTTTCTATGATACTCTTGGTGAAACATCTGTCCGAAGTATGCAGAAACATCGAGAGCGCTCCTTTCGTGCTATATAATGCGAGAAACACGTTATCTGGTGGTTTCACCACTCCACAGTTGGTTTGATATGCAGCACCGGAGATATCTTGGTTTTCGTGGGGTTTCAAGCTGAGATATGCATTTTCTATGATAATCTTGGTGAAACATCTGTCCGGAGTATGCAGAAACATCGAGAGCGCCCCTTTCGTGCTATTTAATGCGAGAAACACGTTATCTGGTGGTTTCACCACTCCACAGTTGGTTTGATATGCAGAACCGGCGATATCTTGGTTTTCGTGGGGTTTCAAGCTGAGATATGCATTTTCTGTGATAATCTTGGTGAGACTTCTGTTAGAAGTGTGCAGAAACATCGAGATCGCACTTTTCGAGCCATTTAATGCGAGAAACACGTTATCTGGTGTTTTCGACACTCCATAGTGTGTTTGATATGCAGAACCGGAGATATTTTGGTTTTCGTCGGGTTTCAAGCTGAGATATGCACTTTCAACGATAAGCTTGGTGAGACATCTGTTCGAAGTATGCAGAAACATCGAGAGCACACCTTTCGAGCTATTAAATGCGAGAAACACGTTATCTGGTGGTTTTCACCACTCTACAGTGCGTTTGATATGCAGAACCGGCGATACCTTGGTTTTCGTGGGGTTTAAAGCTGAGATATGCATTTTCTATGATTATCTTGGTGAAACATCTGTCCGGAGTATGCAGAAACATCGAGAACGCTCCTTTCGAGCTATTCAATGCGAGAAACACGTTTTCTGGGGTTTTCACCACTCCACAGTTCGTTGGATATGCAGAACCGGCAATATATTGGTTTTCGTGGGGTTTCAAGATGAGATATGCATTTTCTGCCATAATCTTTGTGAGACTTCTGTGCTAAGTATTCAGAATCGTCGAGATCGCTCGATTGGAGGTATTTAATGCGAGAAACACGTTTTCTGGGGTTTTCACCACTCCACAGTTCGTTGGATATGCAGAACAGGAGATATCTTGGTTTGCGTGGGGTTTCAAGATGAGATATGCATTTTCTGCCATAATCTTGGTGAGACTTCTGTGCTAAGTATTCAGAATCGTCGAGATCGCTCGATTGGAGGTATTTAATGCGAGAAACACGTTTTCTGGGGTTTTCACCACTCCACAGTTCGTTGGATATGCAGAACAGGAGATATCTTGGTTTGCGTGGGGTTTCAAGCAGAGAGATGCATTTTCTACGATAAGCTTTGTGAAACATCTGTCCGAAGTATGCAGAAACATCGAGATCGCACTTTTCGAGCTATTTAATGCGAGAAACACGTTATCTGGTGTTTTCACCACTCCATAGTGCGTTTGATATGCAGAACCGGAGATATTTTGGTTTTCGTCGGGTTTCAAGCTGAGATATGCATTTTCTACGATAAGCTTTGTGAAACATCTGTCCGAAGTATGCAGAAACATCGAGAGCACTCCTTTCGAGCTATTAAATGCGAGAAACACGTTATCTGGTGGTTTTCACCACTCTACAGTGCGTTTGATATGCAGAACCGGCGATACCTTGGTTTTCGTGGGGTTTCAAGCAGAGAGATGCATTTTCTGCGATGATCTTGGTGAGACTTCTGTTAGAAGTGTGCAGAATCATCGAGATCGCACTTTTCGAGCTATTTAATGCGAGAAACACGTTATCTGGTGTTTTCACCACTCCACAGTGCGTTTGATATGCAGAACACAGCGATATCTTGGTTTGCGTGGGGTTTCGTGCAGAGATATGCATTTTCTGCGATAATCTTGGTGAGACTTCTGTTAGAAGTATGCAGAATCATCGAGATCGCACTTTTCGAGCTATTTAATGCGAGAAACACGATATCTGGTGTTTTCACCACTCCATAGTGCGTTTGATATGCAGAACCGGAGATATTTTGGTTTTCGTCGGGTTTCAAGCTGAGATATGCATTTTCTACGATAAGCTTTGTGAAACATCTGTCCGAAGTATGCAGAAACCTCGAGAGCACTCCTTTCGAGCTATTAAATGCGAGAAACACGTTATCTGGTGTTTTCACCACTCCACAGTTGGTTTGATATGCACCACCGGAGATATCTTGGTTTTCGTGGGGTTTCAAGCTGAGATATGCATTTTCTGCGATAATCTTGGTGAGACTTCTGTTAGAAGTGTGCAGAATCATCGAGATCGCTCTTTTCGAGCTATTTAATGCGAGATGCACGTTATGTGGTGTTTTCACCACTCCACAGTCCGTTTGATATGCAGAACACAGCGATATCTTGGTTTGCGTGGGGTTTCGTGCAGAGATATGCATTTGCTGCGATAATCTTGGTGAGACTTCTGTTAGAAGTATGCAGAATCATCGAGATCGCACTTTTCGAGCTATTCAATGCGAGAAACACGTTTTCTGGGGTTTTCACCACTCCACAGTTCGTTGGATATGCAGCACCGGCGATATCTTGGTTTTCGTGGGGTTTCAAGATGAGATATGCATTTTCTGTGATAATCTTGGTGAGACTTCTGTCAATAGTATGCAGAGTCATCGAGATCGCTCGATTCGAGCTATTTAATGTGAGAAACAAAGTTATCTGGCATTTTCAGCACACCACATTGCGTTTGATATGCAGAACCAGCGATATCTTGGTTTTCGTGGGGTTTCAAGCAGAGATATGCATTTTCTGCGATAATCTTGGTGAGACTTCTGTTAGAAGTATGCAGAATCATCGAGATCGCACTTTTCGAGCTATTTAATGCGAGAAACACGTTATCTGGTGTTTTCACCACTTCATAGTGCGTTTGATATGCAGAACCGGAGATATTTTGGTTTTCGTCGGGTTTCAAGCTGAGATATGCACTTTCAACGATAAGCTTGGTGAGACACCTGTTCGAAGTATGCAGAAACATCTAGAGCGCTCTTTTCGAGCTATTCAATGCGAGAAACACGTTTTCTGGGGTTTTCACCACTTCATAGTGCGTTTGATATGCAGAACCGGAGATATTTTGGTTTTCGTCGGGTTTCAAGCTGAGATATGCACTTTCAACGATAAGCTTGGTGAGACACCTGTTCGAAGTATGCAGAAACATCGAGAGCGCTCTTTTCGAGCTATTCAATGCGAGAAACACGTTTTCTGGGGTTTTCACCACTCCACAGGGCGTTGGATATGCAGAACCGGAGATATTTTGGTTTTCGTGGGATTTCAAGCAGAGGTATGCATTTTCTGCGATAATCTTGGTGAGACTTCTGTTAGAAGTATGCAGAATCATCGAGATCGCACTTTTCGAGCTATTTAATGCGAGAAACACGTTATCTGGTGTTTTCACCACTTCATAGTGCGTTTGATGTGCAGAACCGGAGATACTTTGGTTTTCGTCGGGTTTCAAGCTGAGATATGCACTTTCAACGATAAGCTTGGTGAGACATCTGTTCGAAGTATGCAGAAACATCGAGAGCGCTCTTTTCGAGCTATTCAATGCGAGAAACACGTTTTCTGGGGTTTTCACCACTCCACAGTTCGTTGGATATGCAGAACCGGCAATATATTGGTTTTCGTGGGGTTTCAAGATGAGAAATGCATTTTCTGCGATAATCTTGGTGAGACTTCTGTGCGAAGTATGCAGAATCATCGAGATCACTCGATTGGAGGTATTTAATGCGAGAAACACGTTTTCTGGGGTTTTCACCACTCCACAATTCGTTGGATATGCAGAACAGGAGATATCTTGGTTTGCGTGGGGTTTCAAGCAGAGAGATGCATTTTCTACGATAATCTTGGTGAGACTTCTGTTAGAAGTATGCAGAATCATCGAGATCGCAATTTTCGAGCTATTTAATGCGAGAAACACGTTTTCTGGGGTTTTCACCACTCCACAGTTCGTTGGATATGCAGCACCCGCGATATCTTGGTTTTCGTGGGGTTTCAAGATGAGATATGCATTTTCTGTGATAATCTGGGTGAGACTTCTGTCAATAGTATGCAGAATCATCGAGATCGCTCGATTCGAGCTATTTAATGTGAGAAACAAAGTGATCTGGCATTTTCAGCACACCACAGTGCGTTTGATATGCAGAACCAGCGATATCTTGGTTTTCGTGGGGTTTCAAGCTGAGATATGCATTTTCTGCGATAATCTTGGTGAGACTTCTGTCCGAAGTATGCTTAATCATCGAGATCGCTCATTTCGAGCTATTGAATGCGGGAAACACGTTATGTGGTGTTTTCACCACTCCACGGTGAGTTGGATTTGCAGAACCGGAGATATTTTGGTTTTCGTCGGGTTTCAAGCTGAGATATGCATTTTCTACGATAAGCTTGGTGAGACATCTGTCCGAAATATGCAGAAACATCGAGAGCGCTCTTTTCGAGCTATTTAATGCGAGAAACACGTTTTCTGGGGTTTTCACCACTCCACAGTGCGTTGGATATGCAGAACCGGAGATATTTTGGTTTTCGTGGGGTTTAAAGCAGAGGTATGCATTTTCTGCGATAATCTTGGTGAGACTTCTGTTAGAAGTATGCAGAATCATCGAGATCGCACTTTTCGAGCTATTTAATGCGAGAAACACGTTATCTGGTGTTTTCACCACTTCATAGTGCGTTTGATATGCAGAACCGGAGATATTTTGGTTTTCGTCGGGTTTCAAGCTGAGATATGCACTTTCAACGATAAGCTTGGTGAAACACCTGTTCGAAGTATGCAGAAACATCGAGAGCGCTCTTTTCGAGCTATTCAATGCGAGAAACACGTTTTCTGGTGTTTTCACCACTCCACAGTTCGTTGGATATGCAGAACCGGCAATATATTGGTTTTCGTGGGGTTTCAAGATGAGACATGCATTTTCTGCGATAATCTTGGTGAGACTTCTGTGCGAAGTATGCAGAATCATCGAGATCGCTCGATTGGAGGTATTTAATGCGAGAAACACGTTTTCTGGGGTTTTCACCACTCCACAGTTCGTTGGATATGCAGAACAGGAGATATCTTGGTTTGCGTGGGGTTTCAAGCAGAGAGATGCATTTTCTGCGATAATCTTGGTGAGACTTCTGTTAGAAGTGTGCAGAATCATCGAGATCGCACTTTTCGAGCTATGTAATGCGAGAAACACGTTTTCTGGGGTGTTCACCACTCCACAGTTCGTTGGATATGCAGAACTGGAGATATCTTGGTTTGCGTGGGGTTTCAAGCAGAGATATGCATTTTCTGCGATAATCTTGGTGAGACTTCAGTTAGAAGTATGCAGAATCATCGAGATCGCACTTTTCGAGCAATGTAATGCGAGAAACACGTTATCTGGTGTTTTCACCACTCCACAGTACGTATGATATTCAGAACCTGCGATATCTTGGTTTTCGTGGGGTTTCAAGCTGAGATATGCATTTTCTGCGATAATCTTGGTGAGACATCTGTCCGAAGTATGCAGAAACATCGAGAGCTCTCTTTTCGTGCTATTTAATGCGAGAAACACGTTTTCTGGGGTTTTCACCACTCCACAGTTCGTTGGATATGCAGAACAGGAGGTATCTTGGTTTTCTTGGGGTTTCGAGCTGAGATATGCATTTTCTGCGATAATCTTGGTGAGACTTCTGTCCGAAGTATGCTGAATCATCGAGATCGCTCTTTTCGAGCTATTTAATGCGAGATACACGTTATCTGGTGTTTTCACCACTCCACAGTGCGTATGGTATGCAGAACCGGCGACATCTTGGTTTTCGTGGGGATTCAAGCTGAGATATGCATTTTTTACGATAATCTAGGTGAGACTTCTGTCCGAAGTATGTTTAATCATCGAGATCGCACTTTTCGAGCTATTTAATGCGAGTAACACGTTATCTGGTGTTTTCACCACTCCACAGTGCGTTTGATATGCAGAACCGGCGATAATTTGGTTTTCGTGGGGTTTCAAGCAGAGATATGCACTTTCTGCGATAATCTTGGTGAGACTTCTGTTAGAAGTATGCAGAATCATCGAGATCGCACTTTTCGAGCAATGTAATGCGAGAAACACGTTATCTGGTGTTTTCACCACTCCACAGTGCGTATGATATTCAGAACCGGCGATAATTTGGTTTTCGTGGGGTTTCAAGCAGAGATATGCATTTTCTGCGATAATCTTGGTGAGACTTCTGTTAGAAGTATGCAGAATCATCGATATCGCACTTTTCGAGCAATGTAATGCGAGAAACACGTTATCTGGTGTTTTCACCACTCCACAGTGCGTATGATATTCAGATCCTGCGATATCATGGTTTTCGTGGGGTATCAAGCTGAGATATGCATTTTCTGCGATAATCTTGGTGAGACATCTGTCCGAAATATGCAGAAACATCGGGAGCTCTCTTTTCGTGCTATTTAATGCGAGAAACACGTTTTCTGGGGTTTTCACCACTCCACAGTTCGTTGGATATGCAGAACAGGAGATATCTTGGTTTGCGAGGGGTTTCAAGCAGAGATATGCATTTTCTGCGATAATCTTTGTGAGACTTCTGTTAGAAGTATGCAGAACCATCGAGATCGCACTTTTCGAGCTATTTAATGCGAGTAACACGTTTTCTGGTGTACTCACCACTCCACAGTACGTTTGACATGCAGAAACGGAGATATCTTGGTTTCGGTCGGGTTTCAAGCTGAGATATGCATTTTCTGCGATAATATTGGTGAGACTTCAGTCAGAAGTATGCAGAATCATCTAGATCACTCTTTTCGATCTATTTAATGCGAGAACCACGTTATCTGGTGTATTGACCACTCCACAGTGCGTTTGATATGCAGAACCGGCGACATCTTGGTTTTCGTGGGGTTTCCAGCTCAAATATGCATTTTCTGCGATAATCTTGGTGTTTCATCTACGAGAAGTATGCAGAAACATCGAGATCGCTCTTTTCGAGCTAGTTAATGCGAGAAATACGTTTTCTGGTGTATTCACAACTCCACAGTACGTTTGACATGCAGAAACGGAGATATCTTGGTTTCGGTTGGGTTTCAAGCTGAGATATGCATTTTCTGCGATAATCTTGGTGAGTCTTCTGTCAGCAGTATGCAGAATCATCTAGATCGCTCTTTTCGAGCTATTTAATGCCAGAAACAGGTTTTCTGGTGTATTCACCACTCCACATTTCGTTTGACATGCAGAAACGGAGATATCTTGGTTTCGGTCGGGTTTCAAGCTGAGATGTGCATTTTCTGCGATAATCTTGTTGAGACTTCTGTCCGAAGTATGCAGAAGCATCGAGAGCGCTCTTTTCGAGCTATTTAATGCGAGAAACTCGTTTTCTGGGGTTTTCACCACTCCACAGTTCGTTGGATATGCAGAACAAGAGATATCTTGGTTTTCGTGGGGTTTCAACCTGAGATATGCATTTCCTGCGATTATCTTGGTGAGACTTCTGTCCGAAGTATGCTTAATCATCGAGATCGCTCGTTTCGAGCAATTTAATGCGAGAAACACATTTTCCGGGGTTTTCACCACTCCACATTGCGTTTGATATGTAGAGCCGCCGATAACTTGGTTTTCGTGGGGTTTCCAGCTGAAATATTCATTTTCTGGGATAATCTTTGTGTTTCATCTATGAGAAGTATGCAGAATCATCAAGATCGCTCTTCTCGAGCTATTTAATTCGAGAAACATGTTTTCTGGTGTATTGACCACTCCACAGTGCGTCTGAAATGCAGAACCGGCGATATCTTGGTTTTCGTGGGGTTTGTAGCTGAGTAATGCATTTTCTGCGGCAATCTTGGTGAAACATCTGTCCGAAGTATGCAGAAATATCGAGAGCGCTCTTTGCGAGCTATTTAATGCGAGAACCACGTTATCTGGTGTTTTTACCACTCCACAGTGCGTATGACATGCAGAACCAGCGATATCTTTGTTTTCGTGGGGTTTCAAGCTGAGATATGCATTTTCTGCGATAATATTGGTGAGACTTCTGTCAGAAGTATGCAGAATCATCTAGATCGCTCTTTTCGAGCTACTTAATGCACGAAACACGTTTTCTGGTGTTTTCACTACTCCACAGTACGTTTGACATGCAGAACCGGAGATATCTTCGTTTCGGTCGGGTTTCAAGCTGAGATATGCATTTTCTACGATAAGCTTTGTGAAACATCTGTCCGAAGTATGCAGAAACATCGAGAGCACTCCTTTCGAGCTATTAAATGCGAGAAACACGTTATCTGGTGGTTTTCACCACTCTACAGTGCGTTTGATATGCAGAACCGGCGATACCTTGGTTTTCGTGGGGTTTCAAGCAGAGAGATGCATTTTCTGCGATAATCTTGGTGAGACTTCTGTTAGAAGTGTGCAGAATCATCGAGATCGCACTTTTCGAGCTATTTAATGCGAGAAACACGTTATCTGGTGTTTTCACCACTCCACAGTGCGTTTGATATGCAGAACACAGCGATATCTTGGTTTGCGTGGGGTTTCGTGCAGAGATATGCATTTTCTGCGATAATCTTGGTGAGACTTCTGTTAGAAGTATGCAGAATCATCGAGATCGCACTTTTCGAGCAATGTAATGCGAGAAACACGTTATCTGGTGTTTTCACCACTCCACAGTGCGTATGATTTTCAGATCCTGCGATATCATGGTTTTCGTGGGGTATCAAGCTGAGATATGCATTTTCTGCGATAATCTTGGTGAGACATCTGTCCGAAATATGCAGAAACATCGAGAGCTCTCTTTTCGTGCTATTTAATGCGAGAAACACGTTTTCTGAGGTTTTCACCACTCCACAGTTCGTTGGATATGCAGAACAGGAGATATCTTGGTTTGCGAGGGGTTTCAAGCAGAGATATGCATTTTCTGCGATAATCTTTGTGAGACTTCTGTTAGAAGTATGCAGAACCATCGAGATCGCACTTTTCGAGCTATTTAATGCGAGTAACACGTTATCTGGTGTTTTCACCACTCCACAGTGCGTATGATATTCAGAACCGGCGATATCATGGTTTTCGTGGGGTTTCAAGCTGAGATATGCATTTTCTGCGATAATCTTGGTGAGACATCTGTCCGAAGTATGCACAAACATCGAGAGCTCTCTTTTCGAGCTATTTAATGCGAGAAACACGGTTTCTGGGGTTTTCAACACTCCACAGTTCGTTGGATATGCAGAGCAGGAGATATCTTGGTTTGCGTGGGGTTTCAAGCAGAGATATGCATTTTCTGCGATAATCTTGGTGAGACTTTTGTTAGAAGTATGCAGAATCATCGAGATCGCTCTTTTCGAGCTATTTAATGCGAGATACACGATATCTGGTGTTTTCACCACTCCACAGTGCGTATGATATGCAGAACCGGCGATATCTTGGTTTTCGTGGGGTTTCAAGCTGAGATATGCATTTTTTATGATAATCTTGGTGAGACTTCTCTCCGAAGTATGCATAATCATCGAGATCGCACTTTTCGAGCAATGTAAAGCGAGAAACACGTTATCTGGTGTTTTCACCACTCCACAGTGCGTATGATATGCAGAACCGGCGATATCTTGGTTTTCGTGGGGTTTCAAGCTGAGATATGCATTTTCTGCGATAATCTTGGTGAGACTTCGTTCCGAAGGATGCAGAATCATCGAAATCGCTCGTTTCGAGCTATTTAATGCGAGAAACACGTTATCTGGTGTTTTCACCACTCCACAGTGCGTTGTATATCCAGAACCGGAGATATTTTGGTTTTCGTCGGGTTTCAAGCTGAGATATGCATTTTCGACGATGAGCTTGGTGAGACATCTGTCCGAAGTATGCAGAAACATCGAGAGCGCTCTTTTTGAGCTATTTAATGCGAGAAACACGTTATCTGGTGTTTTCACCACTCCACAGTGCGTATGATATGCAGAACCGACGATATCTTGGTTTTCGTGGGGTGTCAAGCTCAGATATGCATTTTCTGCGATAATCTTGGTGAGACTTCTCTCCGAAGTATGCATAATCATCGAGATCGCACTTTTCGAGCTATTTAATGCGAGATACACGATATCTGGTGTTTTCACCACTCCACAGTGCGTATGATATGCAGAACCGGCGATATCTTGGTTTTCGTGGGGTTTCAAGCAGAGATATGCATTTTCTGCGATAATCTTGGTGAGACTTCCCTCCGAAGTATGCTTAATCATCGAGATCGCACTTTTCGAACTATTTAATGCGAGAAACACGTTATCTGGTATTTTCACCACTCCACAGTGCGTATGATATGCAGAACCGGCGATATCTTGGTTTTCGTGGGGTTTCAAGCTGAGATATGCATTTTTTATGATAATCTTGGTGAGACTTCTCTCCGAAGTATGCATAATCATCGAGATCGCACTTTTCGAGCAATGTAATGCGAGAAACACGTTATCTGGTGTTTTCACCACTCCACAGTGCGTATGATATGCAGAACCGACGATATCTTGGTTTTCGTGGGGTGTCAAGCTCAGATATGCATTTTCTGCGATAATCTTGGTGAGACTTCTCTCCGAAGTATGCATAATCATCGAGATCGCACTTTTCGAGCTATTTAATGCGAGATACACGATATCTGGTGTTTTCACCACTCCACAGTGCGTATGATATGCAGAACCGGCGATATCTTGGTTTTCGTGGGGTTTCAAGCAGAGATATGCATTTTCTGCGATAATCTTGGTGAGACTTCCCTCCGAAGTATGCTTAATCATCGAGATCGCACTTTTCGAACTATTTAATGCGAGAAACACGTTATCTGGTATTTTCACCACTCCACAGTGCGTATGATATGCAGAACCGGCGATATCTTGGTTTTCGTGGGGTTTCAAGCTGAGATATGCATTTTTTATGATAATCTTGGTGAGACTTCTCTCCGAAGTATGCATAATCATCGAGATCGCACTTTTCGAGCAATGTAATGCGAGAAACACGTTATCAGGTGTTTTCACCACTCCACAGTGCGTATGATATGCAGAACCGGCGATATCTTGGTTTTCGTGGGGTTTCAAGCAGAGATATGCATTTTCTGCTATAATCTTGGTGAGACTTCTGTCCGAAGTATGCTTAATCATCGAGATCGCTCGATTCGAGCTATTTAATGCGAGAAACACCTTTTCTGGGGTTTTCACCAATCCACAGTTCGTTGGATATGCAGACCAGGAGATATCTTGGTTTGCGTGGGGTTTCAAGCAGAGATATGCATTTTCTGCGATAATCTTGGTGAGACTTCTGCTAGAAGTATGCAGAATCATCGAGATCGCACTTTTCGAGCTACTTAGTGCGAGAAACACGTTATCTGGTGTTTTCACCACTCCACAGTGCGTATGATATGCAGAACCGACGATATCTTGGTTTTCGTGGGGTGTCAAGCTCAGATATGCATTTTCTGCTATAATCTTGGTGAGACTTCTGTCCGAAGTATGCTTAATCATCGAGATCGCTCGTTTCGAGCTATTGAATGCGAGAAACACGTTATCTGGTGATTTCACCACTCCGCAGTGCGTTGGATATGCCGAACCGGCGATATCTTGGATTTCGTTGGGTTTCAAGCAGAGATATGCATTTTCTGCGATAATCTTGGTGGGACTTCTGTTAGAAGTATGCAGATTCATCGGAATCGCACTTTTCGAGCTATTTAATGCGAGTAACACGTTATCTGGTGTTTTGACCATTCCACAGTGCGTTTGATATGTAGAGCCGCCGATAACTTTGTTTTCGTGGGGTTTCCAGCTGAAATATGCATTTTCTGAGATAATCTTTGTGTTTCATCTATGAGAAGTATGCAGAATCATCCAGAACGCTCTTTTCGAGCTAGTTAATGCGAGTAACACGTTTTTTGGTGTTTTCACCACCCCACAGTACGTTTGACATGCAGAACCTGCGACATCTTGGATTTCGTCGGGTTTCAAGCTGAGATATGCATTTTCGGCGGCAATCTTTGTGAGACTTCTGTCCGATGAATGCAGAATCATCGAGATCGTTCTTTTCGAGCTATTTAATGCGGAAAACACGTTATCTGGTGTTTTGACCACTCCACAGTGCGTTTGATATGTGGAACCGCCGATAACTTGGTTTTCGTGTGGTTTCCAGCTGATATATGCATTTTCTGCGATAATCTTGGTGTTTCATCTATGACAAGTATGCAGAATCATCGAGAACTCTCTTATCGAGCTACTTAATGCGAGAAAGACGTTTTCTGGTTTTTTCACCACTCCACAGTGCGTCTGAAATGCAGAACCGGCGATATCTTGGTTTTCGTGGGGTTTGTAGCTGAGATATGCATTTTCTGCGACAATCTTGGTGAAACATCTGTCCGAAGTATGCAGAAACATCGAGAGCGCTCTTTTCGAGCTATTTAATGCGAGAACCACGTTATCTGGTGTTTTTACCACTCCACAGTGTGTTTGACATGCAGAACCACCGATATCTTTGATTTCGTGGGGTTTCAAGCTGAGATATGCATTTTCTGCGATAATATTGGTAACACTTCAGTCAGAAGTATGCAGAATCATCTAGATCGCTCTTTTCGAGCTACTTAATGCACGAAACACGTTTTCTGGTGTTTTCACCACTCCACAGTACGTTTGACATGCAGAACCGGAGATATCTTCGTTTCGGTCGGGTTTCAAGCTGAGATATGCATTTTCTACGATAATCCTGGTGAGACTTCTGTCAGAATTATGCAGAATCTTCGAGAGCGCTCTTTTCGAGCTACTTAATGCGCGAAACACGTTTTCTGGTGTTTTCACCACTCCACAGTGCGTTTGATATGTAGAGCCGGCGATAACTTGGTTTTCGTGGGGTTTCCAGCTGAAATATGCATTTTCTGGGATAATCTTTGTGTTCCATCTATGAGAAGTATGCAGAATCATCTAGATCGCTCTTTTCGAGCAATTTAATGCCAGAAACGCGTTTTCTGGTGTATTCACCACTCCACAGTACGTTTGACATGCAGAAACGGAGATATCTTGGTTTCGGTCGGGTTTCAAGCTGAGATATGCATTTTCTGCGATAATATTGGTGAGACTTCAGTCAGAAGTATGCAGAATCATCTAGATCACTCTTTTCGATCTATTTAATGCGAGAACCACGTTATCTGGTGTATTGACCACTCCACAGTGCGTTTGATATGCAGAACCGGCGACATCTTGGTTTTCGTGGGGTTTCCAGCTGAAATATGCATTTTCTGCGATAATCTTGGTGTTTCATCTACGAGAAGTATGCAGAAACATCGAGATCGCTCTTTTCGAGCTAGTTAATGCGAGAAATACGTTTTCTGGTGTATTCACAACTCCACAGTACGTTTGACATGCAGAAACGGAGATATCTTGGTTTCGGTTGGGTTTCAAGCTGAGATATGCATTTTCTGCGATAATCTTGGTGAGTCTTCTGTCAGCAGTATGCAGAATCATCTAGATCGCTCTTTTCGAGCTATTTAATGCCAGAAACAGGTTTTCTGGTGTATTCACCACTCCACATTTCGTTTGACATGCAGAAACGGAGATATCTTGGTTTCGGTCGGGTTTCAAGCTGAGATGTGCATTTTCTGCGATAATATTGGTGAGACTTCAGTCAGAAGTATGCAGAATCATCTAGATCGCTCGTTTCGACCAATTTAAAGCGAAAAAACAAGTTTTCTGGTGTTAACACCACTCCACCATGCGTTTGATATGTAGAGCCGCCGATAACTTGGTTTTCGTGGGGTTTCCAGCTGAGATATGCATTTTCTGCAATAATATTGGTGAGACTTCAGTCAGAAGTATGCAGAATCATCTAGATCTCTCGTTTCGAGCTATTTAATGCGAAAAAACAAGTTTTCTGTTGTTTTGACCACTCCACAGTGCGTTTGATATGTAGAGCCGCCGATAACTTGGTTTTCGTGGGGTTTCCATCTAAGATATGCATTTTCTGCGATAAACTTGGTGAGTCTTCTGTCAGAATTATGCAGAATCTTCGAAAACGCTCGTTTCGAGCTAGTTAGTGCGAGAAACACGTTATCTGGTGTTTTCACCACTCCACAGTGCGTTTGTTATGCAGAACAGTAGATATCTTGGTTTTCGTGGGGTTTCAAGCTGAGATATGCATTTTCTGCGATAATCTTGTTGAGACTTCTGTCCGAAGTATGCAGAAGCATCGAGAGCGCTCTTTTCGAGCTATTTAATGCGAGAAACTCGTTTTCTGGGGTTTTCACCACTCCACAGTTCGTTGGATATGCAGAACAAGAGATATCTTGGTTTTCGTGGGGTTTCAACCTGAGATATGCATTTCCTGCGATTATCTTGGTGAGACTTCTGTCCGAAGTATGCTTAATCATCGAGATCGCTCGTTTCGAGCAATTTAATGCGAGAAACACATTTTCCGGGGTTTTCACCACTCCACATAGCGTTTGATATGTAGAGCCGCCGATCACTTGGTTTTCGTGGGGTTTCCAGCTGAAATATTCATTTTCTGGGATAATCTTTGTGTTTCATCTATGAGAAGTATGCAGAATCATCAAGATCGCTCTTCTCGAGCTATTTAATTCGAGAAACATGTTTTCTGGTGTATTGACCACTCCACAGTGCGTCTGAAATGCAGAACCGGCGATATCTTGGTTTTCGTGGGGTTTGTAGCTGAGATATGCATTTTCTGCGGCAATCTTGGTGAAACATCTGTCCGAAGTATGCAGAAATATCGAGAGCGCTCTTTGCGAGCTATTTAATGCGAGAACCACGTTATCTGGTGTTTTTACCACTCCACAGTGCGTATGACATGCAGAACCAGCGATATCTTTGTTTTCGTGGGGTTTCAAGCTGAGATATGCATTTTCTGCGATAATATTGGTGAGACTTCTGTCAGAAGTATGCAGAATCATCTAGATCGCTCTTTTCGAGCTACTTAATGCACGAAACACGTTTTCTGGTGATTTCACTACTCCACAGTACGTTTGACATGCAGAACCGGAGATATCTTCGTTTCGGTCGGGTTTCAAGCTGAGATATGCATTTTCTACGATAATCCTGGTGAGACTTCTGTCAGAATTATGCAGAATCTTCGAGAACGCTCTTTTCGAGCTACTTAATGCGCGAAACACGTTTTCTGGTGTTTTCACCACTCCACAGTGCGTTTGATATGTAGAGCCGCCGATAACTTGGTTTTCGTGGGGTTTCCAGCTGGAATATGCATTTTCTGGGATAATCTTTGTATTTCATCTATGAGAAGTATGCAGAATCATCAAGATCGCTCTTCTCGAGCTATTTAATTCGAGAAACGCGTTATCTGGTGTTTTGACCACTCCACAGTGCGTTCGATATGTACAACCGCCGATAACTTGGTTTTGGTGGGGTTTCCAGCTGATATATGCATTTTCAGCGATAATCTTGGTGTTTAATCTATGAGAAGTATGCAGAATCATCCAGAACTCTCTTTTCGAGCTACTTAATGCGAGAAACACGTTTTGTGGTTTTTTCACCACTCCGCAGTGCGTCTGAAATGCAGAACCGGCGATATCTTGGTTTTCGTTGGGTTTGTAGCTGAGATATGCATTTTCTGCGATAATCTTGGTGAAACATCTGTCTGAAGTATGCAGAAACATCGAGAGCGCTCTTTTCGAGCTATTTAATGCGAGAACCACGTTATCTGGTGTTTCCACCACTCCACAGTGAGTTTGACATGCAAAACCAGCGATATCTTTGTTTTCGTGGGGTTTCAAGCTGAGATATGCATTTTCTGCGGTAATATTGGTGAGAATTCAGTCAGAAGTATGCAGAATCATCTAGATCGCTCTTTTCGAGCTATTTAATGCGAGAACCACGTTATCTGGTGTTTCCACCACTCCACAGGGCGTTTGACATGCAAAACCAGCGATATCTTTGTTTTCATGGGGTTTTAAGCTGAGATATGCATTTCCTGCGGTAATATTGGTGAGACTTCAGTCAGAAGTATGCAGAATCATCTAGATCGCTCTTTTCGAGCTACTTAATGCACGAAACACGTTTTCTGGTGTTTTCACCACTCCATAGTACGTTTGACATGCAGAACCGGAGATATCTTGGTTTCGGTTGGGTTTGAAGCTGAGATATGCATTTTCTACGATAATCCTGGTGAGACGCCTGTCAGAATTATGCAGAATCATCGAGAACGCTCTTTTCGAGCTACTTAATGCGCGAAACACTTTTTCTGGTGTTTTCACCACTCCACGGTACGTTTGATGTGCAGAACCGGAGATATATCGGTTTTCGTCGTGTTTCAAGCTGAGATATGCATTTTCTACGATAATCTTGGTGAGACTTCTGTCAGAAGTATGCAGGATCTTCGAGAACGCTCTTTTCGAGCTACCTAATGCGAGAAACACGTTTTCTGGTGTTTTCACCACTCGACAGTGCGTTTGATATGCAGAACCAGCGATATCTTGGCTTTCGTGGGGTTTCAAGCTGAGATATGCATTTTTTACGATAATTTTGGTGAGACCTCGGTCCGAAGTATGCAGAATCATCGAGATCGCTCGTTTCGAGCTATTTAATGCGAGAAACACGTTATCTGGTGTTTTCACCACTCCACAGTGCGTTTGTTATGCAGAACAGTAGATATCTTTGTTTTCGTGGGCTTTCAAGCTGAGATATGCATTTTCTGCGATAATCTTGTTGAGACTTCTGTCCGAAGTATGCAGAAACATCGAGAGCGCTCTTTTCGAGCTATTTAATGCGAGAAACTCGTTTTCTGGGGTTTTCACCACTCCACAGTTCGTTGGATATGCAGAACCGGAGATATCTTGGTTTTCATGGGGTTTCAACCTGAGATATGCATTTCCTGCGATTATCTTGGTGAGACTTCAGTCAGAAGTATGCAGAATCATCTAGATCGCTCTTTTCGAGCTACTTAATGCACGAAACACGTTTTCTGCTGTTTTCACCACTCCACAGTACGTTTGACATGCAGAACCGGAGATATCTTGGTTTCGGTCGGGTTTCTAGCTGAGATATGCATTTTCTACGATAATCCTGGTGAGACTTCTGTCAGAAGTATGCAGTATCTTCGAGAACGCTCTTTTCGAGCTACTTAATGCGCGAAACACGTTTTCTGGTGTCTTCACCACTCCACGGTATGTTTGATGTGCAGAACCGGAGATAACTCGGTTTTTGTCGGGTTACAAGCTGAGATATGCATTTTCTACGATAATCTTGGTGAGACTTCTGTCAGAAGTATGCAGAATCTTCGAGATCGCTCTTTTCGAGCTAGTTAATGCGAGAAAAACCTTATCCGGTGTTTTTACCACTCCACAGTGCGTTTGATATGCAGAACCAGCGATATCTTGGCTTTCGTGGGGTTTCAAGCTGAGATATGCATTTTTTACGATAATCTTGGTGAGACTTTTGCCCGAAGTATGCAGAATCATCGAGATCGCTCTATTCGAGCTATTTAATGCGAGGAACACGTTTTCTGGGGTTTTCACCACTCCACAGTGCGTTTGATATGCTGAACACAGCGATATCTTGGTTTTCGTGGTGTTTCAAGCTGAGATATGCATTTTTTACGTTAATTTTGGTGAGACTTCTGTCCGAAGTATGCAGAATCATCGAGATCGCTTGTTTCGAGCTATTTAATGCGAGAAACGCGTTATCTGGTGTTTTCACCACTCCACAGTGCGTTCGATATGCAGAAACGGCGATATCTTGGTTTTCGTGGGGTTTCAAGCTGATATATGCATTTTCTGCGATAATCGTGGTGATACTTCTGTCCGAAGTATGCTGAATCATCGAGATCGCTCTTTTCGAGCTAGTTAGTGCAAGAAACACGTTATCTGGGGTTTTCACCACTCCACAGTGCGTTTGATATGCAGAACAGTAGATATCTTGGTTTTCGTGGGGTTTCAAGCTGAGATATGCATTTTCTGCGATAATCTTGTTGAGACTTCTGTCCGAAGTATGAAGAATCATCGAGATCGCTCTATTCGAGCTATTTAATGCGAGAAACACGTTTTCTGGGGTTTTCAGCACTCCACAGTGCGTTTGATATGCTGAGCACAGCGATATATTGGTTTTCGTGGGGTTTCAAGCTGAGATATGCATTTTTTACGATAATTTTGGTGAGACTTCTGTCCGAAGTATGCAGAATCATCGAGATCGCTCTTTTCGAGCAAGTTAGTGCGAGAAACACGTTATCTGGTGTTTTCACCACTCCACAGTGCGTTTGATATGCAGAACACTAGATATCTTGGCTTTCGTGGGGTTTCAAGCTGAGATATGCATTTTCTGCTATAATCTTGGTGAAACATCTGTCCGAAGTATGCAGAAACATCGAGAGCGCTCTTTTCGAGCTATTTAATGCGAGAACCACGTTATCTGGTGTTTTCACCACTCCACAGTGCGTTTGACATGCAGAACCGGCGACATCTTGGATTTCGCCGGGTTTCAAGCTCAGATATGCATTTTCTGCGGCAATCTTGGTGAGACTTCTGTCCGAAGTATGCAGAATCATCGAGTTCGCTCTTTTCGAGTTATTTAATGCGGGAAACACGTTATCTGGTTTTTTCACCACTCCACAGTGCGTCTGAAATGCAGAACCGGCGATATCTTGGTTTTCGTGGGGTTTGTAGCTGAGATATGCATTTTCTGCGATAATCTTGGTGAAACATCTGTCCGAAGTATGCAGAAACATCGAGAGCGCTCTTTTCGAGCTATTTAATGCGAGAACCACGTTATCTGGTGTTTTCACCACTCCACAGTGCGTTTGACATGCAGAACCGGCGACATCTTGGATTTCGCCGGGTTTCAAGCTCAGATATGCATTTTCTGGGATAATCTTTGTGTTTCATCTATGAGAAGTATGCAGAAACATCCAGAACGCTCTTTTCGAGCTAGTTAATGCGAGTAACACGTTTTTTGGTGTTTTCTCCACTCCACAGTGCGTTTGATATGCAGAACACTAGATATCTTGGCTATCGTGGGGTTTCAAGCTGAGATATGCATCTTTTACGATAATCTTGGTGAGACTTCAGTCAGAAGTATGCAGAATCATCATGATCGCTCTTCTCGAACTATTTAATTCGAGAAACACGTTTTCTGGTGTATTGACCACTCCACAGAACGTTTGACATGCAGAACCGGCGATATCTTGGATTTCGTCGGGTTTCAAGCTCAGATATGCATTTTCTGCGGCAATCTTGGTGAGACTTCTGTCCGAAGTATGCAGAATCCTCGAGTTCGCTCTTTTCGAGCTATTTAATGCGGGAAACACGTTATCTGGTGTTTTGACCACTCCACAGTGCGTTTGATATGTAGAGCCGCCGATAACTTTGTTTTCGTGGGGTTTCCAGCTGAAATATGCATTTTCTGGGATAATCTTTGTGTTTCATCTATGAGAAGTATGCAGAATCATCCAGAACGCTCTTTTCGAGCTAGTTAATGCGAGTAACACGTTTTTTGGTGTTTTCACCACCCCACAGTACGTTTGACATGCAGAACCAGCGACAATTTGGATTTCGTCGGGTTTCAAGCTGAGATATGCATTTTCTGCGGCAATCTTGGTGAGACTTCTGTCCGAAGAATGCCAAATCATCGAGATCGTTCTTTTCGAGCTATTTAATGCGGGAAACACGTTTTCTGGTTTTTTCACCACTCCACAGTGCGTCTGAAATGCAGAACCGGCGATATCTTGGTTTTCGTGGGGTTTGTAGCTGAGATATGCATTTTCTGCGATAATCTTGGTGAAACATCTGTCCGAAGTATGCAGAAACATCGAGAACGCTCTTTTCGAGCTATTTAATGCGAGAACCACGTTACCTGGTGTTTTTACCACTCCACAGTGCGTTTGACATGCAGAACCAGCGATATCTTTGTTTTCGTGTGGTTTCAAGCTGAGATATGCATTTTCTGCGATAATATTGGTGAGACTTCAGCCAGAAGTATGCAGAATCATCTAGATCGCTCTTTTCGAGCTACTTAATGCACGAAACACGTTTTCTGGTGTTTTCACCACTCCACAGTACGTTTGACATGCAGAACCGGAGATATCTTCGTTTCGGTCGGGTTTCAAGCTGAGATATGCATTTTCTACGATAATCCTGGTGAGACGCCTGTCAGAATTATGCAGAATCTTCGAGAACGCTCTTTTCGAGCTACTTAATGCGCGAAACACTTTTTCTGGTGTTTTCACCACTCCACAGAGCGTTTGATATGTAGAGCCGCCGAATACTTGGTTTTCGTGGGGTTTCCAGCTGAAATATGCATTTTCTGGGATAATCTTGGTGAGTCTTCTCTCAGAAGTATGCAGAATCATCTAGATCGCTCGTTCCGAGCTATTTAATAGCGAGAAACACGTTATCTGTTGTTTTCACCACTCCACAGTGCGTTTGATATGCAGAACCGGCGACATCTTGGCTTTCGTCGGGTATCAAGCTGAGATATGCATTTTCTGTGATATTCTTGGTGAGACTTCAGTCAGAAGTATGCAGAATCATCTAGATCGCTCGTTTCGAGCTATTTAATGCGAGAAGCACGTTGTCTGTTGTTTTCACCACTCCACAGTGCGTTTGATATGCAGAACCGGCGATATCTTGATTTTCGTGGTGTATCCAGCTGAGATATGCATTTTCTGCGATAATCTTGGTGAGTCTTCTGTCAGCAGTATGCAGAAACATCTAGATCGCTATTTTCGAGCTATTTAATGCAAAAAACAAGTTTTCTGGTGTTTTTGACCACTCCACAGTGCGTTTGATATATAGAGCCGCCGATAACTTGGTTTTCGTGGGGTTTCCGGCTGAAATATGCATTTTCTGCGATAATCTTGGTGAGTCTTCTCTCAGAAGTATGCAGAATAATCGAGATCGCTCGTTTCGAGCTATTTCATGCGAGAAACACGTTATCTGGTGTTTTCACCACTCCACAGTGCGTTTGATATGCAGAACCGGCGATATCTTGGTTTTCGTGGTGTTTCAAGCTGAGATATGCATTTTCTGCGATAAGCTCGGTGAGACTTCTGTCCGAAGTATGCTGAATCATCGAGATCGCTCTTTTCGGACTAGTTAGTGCGAGAAACACGTTATCTGGTGTTTTCACCACTCCACAGTGCGTTTGATATGCAGAACAGTAGATATCTTGGTTTTCGTGGGGTTTCAAGTTGAGATATGCATTTTCTGCGATAATCTTGTTGAGACTTCTATCCGAAGTATCCACAATCATCGAGATCGCTCGTTTCGAGCTATTTAATGCGAGAAACACGTTATCTGGTGTTTTCACCAGTCCACAGTGCGTTGGATATGCAGAACCGGAGATATTTTGGTTTTCGTCGGGTTTCAAGCTGAGATATGCATTTTCTACGATATGCTTGGTGAGACTTCTGTCCGAAGTATGCTGGAACATCGAGATCGCTCTTTTCGAGCTAGTTAATGCGAGAAAAACCTTATCCGGTGTTTTCACCACTCCACAGTGCGTTTGATATGCAGAACCAGCGATATCTTGGCTTTCGTGGGGTTTCAAGCTGAGATATGCATTTTCTGCGATAATCTTGGTGAGACTTCTGTCCGAAGTATGAAGAATCATCGAGATCGCTCTATTCGAGCTATTTAATGCGAGAAACACGTTTTCTGGGGTTTTCACCACTCCACAGTGCGTTTGATATGCTGAACACAGCGATATCTTGGTTTTCGTGGGGTTTCAAGCTGAGATTTGCATTTTTTACGATAATTTTGGAGAGACTTCAGTCAGAAGTATGCAGAATCATCATGATCGCTCTTCTCGAGCTATTTAATTCGAGAAACACGTTTTCTGGTGTATTGACCACTCCACAGAACGTTTGACATGCAGAACCGGCGACATCTTGGATTTCGTCGGGTTTCAAGCTCAGATATGCATTTTCTGCGGCAATCTTGGTGAGACTTCTGTCCGAAGTATGCAGAATCCTCGAGTTCGCTCTTTTCGAGCTATTTAATGCGGGAAACACGTTATCTGGTGTTTTGACCACTCCACAGTGCGTTTGATATGTAGAGCCGCCGATAACTTTGTTTTAGTGGGGTTTCCAGCTGAAATATGCATTTTCTGGGATAATCTTTGTGTTTCATCTATGAGAAGTATGCAGAATCATCCAGAACGCTCGTTTCGAGCTAGTTAATGCGAGTGACACGTTTTTTGGTGTTTTCACCACCCCACAGTGCGTTTGATATGCAGAACCGGCGACATCTTGGTGTTCGTCGGGTTTCAAACTGAGATATGCATTTTCTACGATAATCCTGGTGAGACTTCTGTCAGAATTATGCAGAATCTTCGAGAACGCTCTTTTCGAGCTACTTAATGCGCGAAACGCGTTATCTGGTGTTTTGACCACTCCACAGTGCGTTTGATATGTAGAGCCGACGATAACTTTGTTTTCGTGGGGTTTCCAGCTGAAATATGCATTTTCTGGGATAATCTTTGTGTTTCATCTATGAGAAGTATGCAGAATCATCCAGAACGCTCTTTTCGAGCTAGTTAATGCGAGTAACACGTTTTTTGGTGTTTTCACAACCCCACAGTACGTTTGACATGCAGAACCAGCGACAATTTGGATTTCGTCGGGTTTCAAGCTGAGATATGCATTTTCTGCGGCAATCTTGGTGAGACTTCTGTCCGAAGAATGCCAAATCATCGAGATCGTTCTTTTCGAGCTATTTAATGCGGGAAACACGTTTTCTGGTTTTTTCACCACTCCACAGTGCGTCTGAAATGCAGAACCGGCGATATCTTGGTTTTCGTGGGGTTTGTAGCTGAGATATGCATTTTCTGCGATAATCTTGGTGAAACATCTGTCCGAAGTATGCAGAAACATCGAGAGCGCTCTTTTCGAGCTATTTAATGCGAGAACCACGTTACCTGGTGTTTTTACCACTCCACAGTGCGTTTGACATGCAGAACCAGCGATATCTTTGTTTTCGTGTGGTTTCAAGCTGAGATATGCATTTTCTGCGATAATATTGGTGAGACTTCAGTCAGAAGTATGCAGAATCATCTAGATCGCTCTTTTCGAGCTACTTAATGCACGAAACACGTTTTCTGGTGTTTTCACCACTCCACAGTACGTTTGACATGCAGAACCGGAGATATCTTCGTTTCGGTCGGGTTTCAAGCTGAGATATGCATTTTCTACGATAATCCTGGTGAGACGCCTGTCAGAATTATGCAGAATCTTCGAGAACGCTCTTTTCGAGCTACTTAATGCGCGAAACACTTTTTCTTGTGTTTTCACCACTCCACAGTGCGTTTGATATGTAGAGCCGCCGAATACTTGGTTTTCGTGGGGTTTCCAGCTGAAATATGCATTTTCTGGGATAATCTTGGTGAGTCTTCTCTCAGAAGTATGCAGAATCATCTAGATCGCTCGTTCCGAGCTATTTAATAGCGAGAAACACGTTATCTGTTGTTTTCACCACTCCACAGTGCGTTTGATATGCAGAACCGGCGACATCTTGGCTTTCGTCGGGTATCAAGCTGAGATATGCATTTTCTGTGATATTCTTGGTGAGATTTCAGTCAGAAGTATGCAGAATCATCTAGATCGCTCGTTTCGAGCTATTTAATGCGAGAAGCACGTTGTCTGGTTGTTTTCACCACTCCACAGTGCGTTTGATATGCAGAACCGGCGATATCTTGATTTTCGTGGTGTTTCCAGCTGAGATATGCATTTTCTGGGATAATCTTTGTATTTCATCTATGAGAAGTATGCAGAATCATCAAGATCGCTCTTCTCGAGCTATTTAATTCGAGAAACGCGTTATCTGGTGTTTTGACCACTCCACAGTGCGTTCGATATGTACAACCGCCGATAACTTGGTTTTGGTGGGGTTTCCAGCTGATATATGCATTTTCAGCGATAATCTTGGTGTTTAATCTATGAGAAGTATGCAGAATCATCCAGAACTCTCTTTTCGAGCTACTTAATGCGAGAAACACGTTTTGTGGTTTTTTCACCACTCCGCAGTGCGTCTGAAATGCAGAACCGGCGATATCTTGGTTTTCGTTGGGTTTGTAGCTGAGATATGCATTTTCTGCGGTAATATTGGTGAGACTTCAGTCAGAAGTATGCAGAATCATCTAGATCGCTCTTTTCGAGCTACTTAATGCACGAAACACGTTTTCTGGTGTTTTCACCACTCCATAGTACGTTTGACATGCAGAACCGGAGATATCTTGGTTTCGGTTGGGTTTGAAGCTGAGATATGCATTTTCTACGATAATCCTGGTGAGACGCCTGTCAGAATTATGCAGAATCATCGAGAACGCTCTTTTCGAGCTACTTAATGCGCGAAACACTTTTTCTGGTGTTTTCACCACTCCACGGTACGTTTGATGTGCAGAACCGGAGATATATCGGTTTTCGTCGTGTTTCAAGCTGAGATATGCATTTTCTACGATAATCTTGGTGAGACTTCTGTCAGAAGTATGCAGGATCTTCGAGAACGCTCTTTTCGAGCTACCTAATGCGAGAAACACGTTTTCTGGTGTTTTCACCACTCGACAGTGCGTTTGATATGCAGAACCAGCGATATCTTGGCTTTCGTGGGGTTTCAAGCTGAGATATGCATTTTTTACGATAATTTTGGTGAGACCTCGGTCCGAAGTATGCAGAATCATCGAGATCGCTCGTTTCGAGCTATTTAATGCGAGAAACACGTTATCTGGTGTTTTCACCACTCCACAGTGCGTTTGTTATGCAGAACAGTAGATATCTTTGTTTTCGTGGGCTTTCAAGCTGAGATATGCATTTTCTGCGATAATCTTGTTGAGACTTCTGTCCGAAGTATGCAGAAACATCGAGAGCGCTCTTTTCGAGCTATTTAATGCGAGAAACTCGTTTTCTGGGGTTTTCACCACTCCACAGTTCGTTGGATATGCAGAACGGAGATATCTTGGTTTTCATGGGGTTTCAACCTGAGATATGCATTTCCTGCGATTATCTTGGTGAGACTTCAGTCAGAAGTATGCAGAATCATCTAGATCGCTCTTTTCGAGCTACTTAATGCACGAAACACGTTTTCTGGTGTTTTCACCACTCCACAGTACGTTTGACATGCAGAACCGGAGATATCTTGGTTTCGGTCGGGTTTCTAGCTGAGATATGCATTTTCTACGATAATCCTGGTGAGACTTCTGTCAGAAGTATGCAGTATCTTCGAGAACGCTCTTTTCGAGCAACTTAATGCGCGAAACACGTTTTCTGGTGTCTTCACCACTCCACGGTATGTTTGATGTGCAGAACCGGAGATAACTCGGTTTTTGTCGGGTTACAAGCTGAGATATGCATTTTCTACGATAATCTTGGTGAGACTTCTGTCAGAAGTATGCAGAATCTTCGAGATCGCTCTTTTCGAGCTAGTTAATGCGAGAAAAACCTTATCCGGTGTTTTTACCACTCCACAGTGCGTTTGATATGCAGAACCAGCGATATCTTGGCTTTCGTGGGGTTTCAAGCTGAGATATGCATTTTTTACGATAATCTTGGTGAGACTTTTGCCCGAAGTATGCAGAATCATCGAGATCGCTCTATTCGAGCTATTTAATGCGAGGAACACGTTTTCTGGGGTTTTCACCACTCCACAGTGCGTTTGATATGCTGAACACAGCGATATCTTGGTTTTCGTGGGGTTTCAAGCTGAGATATGCATTTTTTACGATAATTTTGATGAGACTTCTGTCCGAAGTATGCAGAATCATCGAGATCGCTCTTTTCGAGCAAGTTAGTGCGAGAAACACGTTATCTGGTGTTTTCACCACTCCACAGTGCGTTTGATATGCAGAACACTAGATATCTTGGCTTTCGTGGGGTTTCAAGCTGAGATATGCATTTTCTGCTATAATCTTGGTGAAACATCTGTCCGAAGTATGCAGAAACATCGAGAGCGCTCTTTTCGAGCTATTTAATGCGAGAACCACGTTATCTGGTGTTTTCACCACTCCACAGTGCGTTTGACATGCAGAACCGGCGACATCTTGGATTTCGCCGGGTTTCAAGCTCAGATATGCATTTTCTGCGGCAATCTTGGTGAGACTTCTGTCCGAAGTATGCAGAATCATCGAGTTCGCTCTTTTCGAGTTATTTAATGCGGGAAACACGTTATCTGGTTTTTTCACCACTCCACAGTGCGTCTGAAATGCAGAACCGGCGATATCTTGGTTTTCGTGGGGTTTGTAGCTGAGATATGCATTTTCTGCGATAATCTTGGTGAAACATCTGTCCGAAGTATGCAGAAACATCGAGAGCGCTCTTTTCGAGCTATTTAATGCGAGAACCACGTTATCTGGTGTTTTCACCACTCCACAGTGCGTTTGACATGCAGAACCGGCGACATCTTGGATTTCGCCGGGTTTCAAGCTCAGATATGCATTTTCTGCGGCAATCTTGGTGAGACTTCTGTCCGAAGTATGCAGAATCATCGAGTTCGCTCTTTTCGAGCTATTTAATGCGGGAAACACGTTATCTGGTGTTTTGACCACTCCACAGTGCGTTTGATATGTAGAGCCGCCGATAGCTTTGTTTTCGTGGGGTTTCCAGCTGAAATATGCATTTTCTGGGATAATCTTTGTGTTTCATCTATGAGAAGTATGCAGAAACATCCAGAACGCTCTTTTCGAGCTAGTTAATGCGAGTAACACGTTTTTTGGTGTTTTCTCCACTCCACAGTGCGTTTGATATGCAGAACACTAGATATCTTGGCTATCGTGGGGTTTCAAGCTGAGATATGCATCTTTTACGATAATCTTGGTGAGACTTCAGTCAGAAGTATGCAGAATCATCATGATCGCTCTTCTCGAACTATTTAATTCGAGAAACACCATTTCTGGTGTATTGACCACTCCACAGAACGTTTGACATGCAGAACCGGCGACATCTTGGATTTCGTCGGGTTTCAAGCTCAGATATGCATTTTCTGCGGCAATCTTGGTGAGACTTCTGTCCGAAGTATGCAGAATCCTCGAGTTCGCTCTTTTCGAGCTATTTAATGCGGGAAACACGTTATCTGGTGTTTTGACCACTCCACAGTGCGTTTGATATGTAGAGCCGCCGATAACTTTGTTTTCGTGGGGTTTCCAGCTGAAATATGCATTTTCTGGGATAATCTTTGTGTTTCATCTATGAGAAGTATGCAGAATCATCCAGAACGCTCTTTTCGAGCTAGTTAATGCGAGTAACACGTTTTTTGGTGTTTTCACCACCCCACAGTACGTTTGACATGCAGAACCAGCGACAATTTGGATTTCGTCGGGTTTCAAGCTGAGATATGCATTTTCTGCGGCAATCTTGGTGAGACTTCTGTCCGAAGAATGCCAAATCATCGAGATCGTTCTTTTCGAGCTATTTAATGCGGGAAACACGTTTTCTGGTTTTTTCACCACTCCACAGTGCGTCTGAAATGCAGAACCGGCGATATCTTGGTTTTCGTGGGGTTTGTAGCTGAGATATGCATTTTCTGCGATAATCTTGGTGAAACATCTGTCCGAAGTATGCAGAAACATCGAGAGCGCTCTTTTCGAGCTATTTAATGCGAGAACCACGTTACCTGGTGTTTTTACCACTCCACAGTGCGTTTGACATGCAGAACCAGCGATATCTTTGTTTTCGTGTGGTTTCAAGCTGAGATATGCATTTTCTGCGATAATATTGGTGAGACTTCAGTCAGAAGTATGCAGAATCATCTAGATCGCTCTTTTCGAGCTACTTAATGCACGAAACACGTTTTCTGGTGTTTTCACCACTCCACAGTACGTTTGACATGCAGAACCGGAGATATCTTCGTTTCGGTCGGGTTTCAAGCCGAGATATGCATTTTCTACGATAATCCTGGTGAGACGCCTGTCAGAATTATGCAGAATCTTCGAGAACGCTCTTTTCGAGCTACTTAATGCGCGAAACACTTTTTCTGGTGTTTTCACCACTCCACAGTGCGTTTGATATGTAGAGCCGCCGAATACTTGGTTTTCGTGGGGTTTCCAGCTGAAATATGCATTTTCTGGGATAATCTTGGTGAGTCTTCTCTCAGAAGTATGCAGAATCATCTAGATCGCTCGTTCCGAGCTACTTAATAGCGAGAAACACGTTATCTGTTGTTTTCACCACTCCACAGTGCGTTTGATATGCAGAACCGGCGACATCTTGGCTTTCGTCGGGTATCAAGCTGAGATATGCATTTTCTGTGATATTCTTGGTGAGACTTCAGTCAGAAGTATGCAGAATCATCTAGATCGCTCGTTTCGAGCTATTTAATGCGAGAAGCACGTTGTCTGTTGTTTTCACCACTCCACAGTGCGTTTGATATGCAGAACCGGCGATATCTTGATTTTCGTGGTGTATCCAGCTGAGATATGCATTTTCTGCGATAATCTTGGTGAGTCTTCTGTCAGCAGTATGCAGAAACATCTAGATCGCTATTTTCGAGCTATTTAATGCAAAAAACAAGTTTTCTGGTGTTTTTGACCACTCCACAGTGCGTTTGATATATAGAGCCGCCGATAACTTGGTTTTCGTGGGGTTTCCGGCTGAAATATGCATTTTCTGCGATAATCTTGGTGAGTCTTCTCTCAGAAGTATGCAGAATAATCGAGATCGCTCGTTTCGAGCTATTTCATGCGAGAAACACGTTATCTGGTGTTTTCACCAGTCCACAGTGCGTTGGATATGCAGAACCGGAGATATTTTGGTTTTCGTCGGGTTTCAAGCTGAGATATGCATTTTCTACGATATCCTTGGTGAGACTTCTGTCCGAAGTATGCTGGAACATCGAGATCGCTCTTTTCGAGCTAGTTAATGCGAGAAAAACCTTATCCGGTGTTTTCACCACTCCACAGTGCGTTTGATATGCAGAACCAGCGATATCTTGGCTTTCGTGGGGTTTCAAGCTGAGATATGCATTTTCTGCGATAATCTTGGTGAGACTTCTGTCCGAAGTATGAAGAATCATCGAGATCGCTCTATTCGAGCTATTTAATGCGAGAAACACGTTTTCTGGGGTTTTCACCACTCCACAGTGCGTTTGATATGCTGAACACAGCGATATCTTGGTTTTCGTGGGGTTTCAAGCTGAGATTTGCATTTTTTACGATAATTTTGGAGAGACTTCAGTCAGAAGTATGCAGAATCATCATGATCGCTCTTCTCGAGCTATTTAATTCGAGAAACACGTTTTCTGGTGTATTGACCACTCCACAGAACGTTTGACATGCAGAACCGGCGACATCTTGGATTTCTTCGGGTTTCAAGCTCAGATATGCATTTTCTGCGGCAATCTTGGTGAGACTTCTGTCCGAAGTATGCAGAATCCTCGAGTTCGCTCTTTTCGAGCTATTTAATGCGGGAAACACGTTATCTGGTGTTTTGACCACTCCACAGTGCGTTTGATATGTAGAGCCGCCGATAACTTTGTTTTAGTGGGGTTTCCAGCTGAAATATGCATTTTCTGGGATAATCTTTGTGTTTCATCTATGAGAAGTATGCAGAATCATCCAGAACGCTCGTTTCGAGCTAGTTAATGCGAGTGACACGTTTTTTGGTGTTTTCACCACCCCACTGTGCGTTTGATATGCAGAACCGGCGACATCTTGGTGTTCGTCGGGTTTCAAACTGAGATATGCATTTTCTACGATAATCCTGGTGAGACTTCTGTCAGAATTATGCAGAATCTTCGAGAACGCTCTTTTCGAGCTACTTAATGCGCGAAACGCGTTATCTGGTGTTTTGACCACTCCACAGTGCGTTTGATATGTAGAGCCGACGATAACTTTGTTTTCGTGGGGTTTCCAGCTGAAATATGCATTTTCTGGGATAATCTTTGTGTTTCATCTATGAGAAGTATGCAGAATCATCCAGAACGCTCTTTTCGAGCTAGTTAATGCGAGTAACACGTTTTTTGGTGTTTTCACCACCCCACAGTACGTTTGACATGCAGAACCAGCGACAATTTGGATTTCGTCGGGTTTCAAGCTGAGATATGCATTTTCTGCGGCAATCTTGGTGAGACTTCTGTCCGAAGAATGCCAAATCATCGAGATCGCTCTATTCGAGCTATTTAATGCGAGAAACACGTTTTCTGGGGTTTTCACCACTCCACAGTGCGTTTGATATGCTGAACACAGCGATATCTTCGTTTTCGTGGGGTTTCAAGCTGAGATATGCATTTTTTACGATAATTTTGGTGAGACTTCTGTCCGAAGTATGCAGAATCATCGAGATCGCTCGTTTCGAGCTATTTCATGCGAGAAACACGTTATCTGGTGTTTTCACCACTCCACAGTGCGTTTGATATGCAGAACCGGCGATATCTTGGTTTTCGTGGTGTTTCAAGCTGAGATATGCATTTTCTGCGATAAGCTCGGTGAGACTTCTGTCCGAAGTATGCTGAATCATCGAGATCGCTCTTTTCGGACTAGTTAGTGCGAGAAACACGTTATCTGGTGTTTTCACCACTCCACAGTGCGTTTGATATGCAGAACAGTAGATATCTTGGTTTTCGTGGGGTTTCAAGTTGAGATATGCATTTTCTGCGATAATCTTGTTGAGACTTCTATCCGAAGTATCCACAATCATCGAGATCGCTCGTTTCGAGCTATTTAATGCGAGAAACACGTTATCTGGTGTTTTCACCAGTCCACAGTGCGTTGGATATGCAGAACCGGAGATATTTTGGTTTTCGTCGGGTTTCAAGCTGAGATATGCATTTTCTACGATATGCTTGGTGAGACTTCTGTCCGAAGTATGCTGGAACATCGAGATCGCTCTTTTCGAGCTAGTTAATGCGAGAAAAACCTTATCCGGTGTTTTCACCACTCCACAGTGCGTTTGATATGCAGAACCAGCGATATCTTGGCTTTCGTGGGGTTTCAAGCTGAGATATGCATTTTCTGCGATAATCTTGGTGAGACTTCTGTCCGAAGTATGAAGAATCATCGAGATCGCTCTATTCGAGCTATTTAATGCGAGAAACACGTTTTCTGGGGTTTTCACCACTCCACAGTGCGTTTGATATGCTGAACACAGCGATATCTTGGTTTTCGTGGGGTTTCAAGCTGAGATTTGCATTTTTTACGATAATTTTGGAGAGACTTCAGTCAGAAGTATGCAGAATCATCATGATCGCTCTTCTCGAGCTATTTAATTCGAGAAACACGTTTTCTGGTGTATTGACCACTCCACAGAACGTTTGACATGCAGAACCGGCGACATCTTGGATTTCGTCGGGTTTCAAGCTCAGATATGCATTTTCTGCGGCAATCTTGGTGAGACTTCTGTCCGAAGTATGCAGAATCCTCGAGTTCGCTCTTTTCGAGCTATTTAATGCGGGAAACACGTTATCTGGTGTTTTGACCACTCCACAGTGCGTTTGATATGTAGAGCCGCCGATAACTTTGTTTTAGTGGGGTTTCCAGCTGAAATATGCATTTTCTGGGATAATCTTTGTGTTTCATCTATGAGAAGTATGCAGAATCATCCAGAACGCTCGTTTCGAGCTAGTTAATGCGAGTGACACGTTTTTTGGTGTTTTCACCACCCCACAGTGCGTTTGATATGCAGAACCGGCGACATCTTGGTGTTCGTCGGATTTCAAACTGAGATATGCATTTTCTACGATAATCCTGGTGAGACTTCTGTCAGAATTATGCAGAATCTTCGAGAACGCTCTTTTCGAGCTACTTAATGCGCGAAACGCGTTATCTGGTGTTTTGACCACTCCACAGTGCGTTTGATATGTAGAGCCGACGATAACTTTGTTTTCGTGGGGTTTCCAGCTGAAATATGCATTTTCTGGGATAATCTTTGTGTTTCATCTATGAGAAGTATGCAGAATCATCCAGAACGCTCTTTTCGAGCTAGTTAATGCGAGTAACACGTTTTTTGGTGTTTTCACCACCCCACAGTACGTTTGACATGCAGAACCAGCGACAATTTGGATTTCGTCGGGTTTCAGGCTGAGATATGCATTTTCTGCGGCAATCTTGGTGAGACTTCTGTCCGAAGAATGCCAAATCATCGAGATCGCTCTATTCGAGCTATTTAATGCGAGAAACACGTTTTCTGGGGTTTTCACCACTCCACAGTGCGTTTGATATGCTGAACACAGCGATATCTTCGTTTGCGTGGGGTTTCAAGCTGAGATATGCATTTTTTACGATAATTTTGGTGAGACTTCTGTCCGAAGTATGCAGAATCATCGAGATCGCTCGTTTCGAGCTATTTCATGCGAGAAACACGTTATCTGGTGTTTTCACCACTCCACAGTGCGTTTGATATGCAGAACCGGCGATATCTTGGTTTTCGTGGTGTTTCAAGCTGAGATATGCATTTTCTGCGATAAGCTCGGTGAGACTTCTGTCCGAAGTATGCTGAATCATCGAGATCGCTCTTTTCGGACTAGTTAGTGCGAGAAACACGTTATCTGGTGTTTTCACCACTCCACAGTGCGTTTGATATGCAGAACAGTAGATATCTTGGTTTTCGTGGGGTTTCAAGTTGAGATATGCATTTTCTGCGATAATCTTGTTGAGACTTCTATCCGAAGTATCCACAATCATCGAGATCGCTCGTTTCGAGCTATTTAATGCGAGAAACACGTTATCTGGTGTTTTCACCAGTCCACAGTGCGTTGGATATGCAGAACCGGAGATATTTTGGTTTTCGTCGGGTTTCAAGCTGAGATATGCATTTTCTACGATATGCTTGGTGAGACTTCTGTCCGAAGTATGCTGGAACATCGAGATCGCTCTTTTCGAGCTAGTTAATGCGAGAAAAACCTTATCCGGTGTTTTCACCACTCCACAGTGCGTTTGATATGCAGAACCAGCGATATCTTGGCTTTCGTGGGGTTTCAAGCTGAGATATGCATTTTCTGCGATAATCTTGGTGAGACTTCTGTCCGAAGTATGAAGAATCATCGAGATCGCTCTATTCGAGCTATTTAATGCGAGAAACACGTTTTCTGGGGTTTTCACCACTCCACAGTGCGTTTGATATGCTGAACACAGCGATATCTTCGTTTTCGTGGGGTTTCAAGCTGAGATATGCATTTTTTACGATAATTTTGGTGAGACTTCTGTCCGAAGTATGCAGAATCATCGAGATCGCTCGTTTCGAGCTATTTCATGCGAGAAACACGTTATCTGGTGTTTTCACCACTCCACAGTGCGTTTGATATGCAGAACCGGCGATATCTTGGTTTTCGTGGGGTTTCAAGCTGAGATATGCATTTTCTGCGATAATCTCGGTGAGACTTCTGTCCGAAGTATGCTGAATCATCGAGATCGCTCTTTTCGAGCTAGTTAGAGCGAGAAACACGTTATCTGGTGTTTTCACCACTCCACAGTGCGTTTGATATGCAGAAAAGTAGATATCTTGGTTTTCGTGGGGTTTCAAGCTGCGATATGCATTTTCTACGATAAGCTTGGTGAGACTTCTGTCCGAAGTATGCTGGAACATCGAGATCGCTCTTTTCGAGCTAGTTAATGCGAGAAAAACCTCATCCGGTGTTTTCACCACTCCACAGTGCGTTTGATATGCAGAACCAGCGATATCTTGGCTTTCGTGGGGTTTCAAGCTGAGATATGCATTTTTTACGATAATCTTGGTGAGACTTCTGTCCGAAGTATGCTGGAACATCGAGATCGCTCTTTTCGAGCTAGTTAATGCGAGAAAAACCTCATCCGGTGTTTTCACCACTCCACAGTGCGTTTGATATGCAGAACCAGCGATATCTTGGCTTTCGTGGGGTTTCAAGCTGAGATATGCATTTTTTACGATAATCTTGGTGAGACTTCTGTCCGAAGTATGCAGAATCATCGAGATCGCTCGTTTCGAGCTATTTCATGCGAGAAACACGTTATCTGGTGTTTTCACCACTCCACAGTGCGTTTGATATGCAGAACCGGCGATATCTTGGTTTTCGTGGGGTTTCAAGCTGAGATATGCATTTTCTACGATATGCTTGGTGAGACTTCTGTCAGAAGTATGCAGGATCTTTGAGAACGCTCTTTTCGAGCTACTTAATGCGAGAAACACGTTTTCTGGTGTTTTCAACATTCCACAGTGCGTTTGATATGCAGAACCGGCGATATCTTGATTTACGTGGTGTTTCCAGCTGATATATGCATATTCTGCGATAATCTTGGTGAGTCCTTTGTCAGAAGTATGCAGAATCATCTAGATCGCTCTTTTCGAGCTATTTAATGCGAAAAAACAAGTTTTCTGGTGTTGTGAACATTCCACAGTGCGTTTGATATGCAGAACCGGCGATATCTTGATTTTCGTGGTGTTTCCAGCTGAGATATGCATTTTCTACGATAATGTTGGTGAGACTTCTGTCAGAAGTATGCAGAATCTTCGAGAACGCTCTTTTCGAGCTACTTAATGCGCGAAACAAGTTTTCTGGTGTTTTCACCACTCCACAGTGCGTTTGATATGCAGAACTGGCGACATCTTGGATTTCGTCGGGTTTCAAGCTGAGATATGCATTTTCTACGATAATCTTGGTGAGACTTCTGTCAGAAGTATGCAGAATCATCTAGATCGCTCGTTTCGAGCTATTTAATGCGAAAAAACAAGTTTTCTGGTGTTTTCACCACTCCACAGTGCGTCTGATATGCAGAACCGGCGATATCTTGGTTTTTTGTGGGGTTTCCAGCTGAGATATACATTTTCTGCGATAATCTTGGTGAGTCTTCTGTCAGAAGTATGCAGAATCTTCGAGATCGCTCTATTCGAGCTATTTAATGCGAGAAACACGTTATCTGGTTGTTTTCATCACTCCACAGTGCGTTTGATATGCAGAACCGGCGACATCTTGATTTTCGTGGGGTTTCTAGCTGAGATATGCATTTTCTGCGATAATATTGGTGAGACTTCTGTCAGAAGTATGCAGAATCTTCGATATCGCTCTTTTCGAGCTAGTTAATGCGAGAAACACGTTATCTGGCGTTTTCACCACTCAACAGTGCGTATGATATGCAGAACCGACGATATATTGGTTTTCGTGGGGTTTCAAGCTCAGATGTGCATTTTCTGCGATAATCTTGGTGAGACCTCTGTCCGAAGTATGCAGAGTCATCGAGATCGTACTTGTCGAGCTATTTAATGCGAGAAACACGTTTTCTGGGGTTTTCACCACTCCACAGTTCGTTGGATATGCAGAACAGGAGATATCTTGGTTTTCGTGGGTTTTCTAGCAGAAATATGCATTTTCTGCGATAATCATGGTGAGACTTCTGTTAGAAGTATGCAGAATCATCGAGATCGCTCTTTTCGAGCTATTTAATGCGAGAATCACGTTATCTGGTTGTTTTCACCACTCCACAGGATGTATGATATGCAGAACCGACGATATCTTGGTTTTCGTGGGGTTTCAAGCTCAGATATGCATTTTCTGCGATAATCTTGGTGAGACTTCTGTCCGAAGTATGCAGAAACATCGAGATCGCTCTTTTCGACCTATTTAATGCGAGAAACACGTTATCTGGTGTTTTCACCACTCCACAGTGCGTTTGATATGCAGAACCAGCGATATCTTGGTTTTCGTGGGGTTTCAAGCTGAGATATGCATTTTTTACGATAATCATGGTGAGACTTCTGTCCGAAGTATGCAGAATCATCGAGATCGCACTTTTCTAGCTATTTAATGCGAGAAACACGATATCTGGTGTTTTCAGCACTCCACAGAGCGTATGATATGCAGAACCGGCGATATCTTGGCTTTCGTGGGGTTTCAAGCTGAGATATGCAATTTCTGCGATAATCATGGTGAGACTTCTGTTAGAAGTATGCAGAATCATCGAGATCGCACTTTTCGATCTATTTAATGCGAGAAACACGTTGTCTGGTGTTTTCACCACTCCACAGTTGGTTTGATATGCAGAACCGGCGATGTTTGGTTTTCGTCGGGTTTCAAGTTGAGATATGCATTTTCTGCGATAATCTTGGTGAGACCTCTGTCCGAAGTATGCAGAGTCATCGAGATCGTACTCTTCGAGATATTTAATGCGAGAAACACGTTTTCTGGGGTTTTCACCACTCCACAGTTCGTTGGATATGCAGAACAGGAGATATCTTGGTTTTCGTGGGGTTTCAAGCTGAGATATGCATTTTCTGCGATAAACTTGGTGAGACTTCTGTCCGAAGTATGCTGAATCATCCAGATCGCTCTTTTCGAGCTATTTAATGCGGGAAACACGTTATCTGGTGTTTTCACCACTCCACAGTGCGTTTGATATGCAGAACTGGCGAAATCTTGGATTTCGTCGGGTTTCAAGCTGAGATATGCATTTTCTACAATAATCTTGGTGAGACTTCTGTCAGAAGTATGCAGAATCATCGGGATCGCTCTTTTCGAGCTATTTAATGCGAGAATCACGTTATCTGGTTGTTTTCACCACTTCACAGTGCGTTTGATATGCAGAACCGGCGACATCTTGATTTTCGTGAGGTTTCCAGCTGAGATATACATTTTCTGCGATAATCTTGGTGAGTCTTCTGTCAGAAGTATGCAGAATCATCTAGATCGCTCTTTTCGAGCTATTTAATGCGAGAAACACGTTTTCTGGTGTATTCACCACTCCACAGTACGTTTGACATGCAGAACCGGAGATATCTTGGTTTCGGACGGGTTTCAAGCTGAGATATGCATTTTCTACGATAATCTTGGTGAGACTTCTGTCAGAAGTATGCAGTATCATCGAGATCGCTCTTTTCGAGCTACTTAATGCGAGAAACACGTTATCTGGTGTTTTCGCCACTCCACAGTGCGTTTGACATGCTGAACCGGAGATATCTTGGTTACGGTCGGGATTCAAGCTGAGATATGCATTTTCTACGATAATCTTGGTGATACTTCTGTCAGAAGTATGCAGAATCTTCGAGAACACTCTTTTCGAGCTACTTAATGCGAGAAACGCGTGTTCTGCTGTATTCGCCACTCCACAGTACGATTGACATGCAGAACCGAAGATATCTTGGTTTCGGTCGGGTTTCAAGCTGAGACAAGCGTTTTCTGCGATAATCTTGGTGATTCTTCTGTCAGGAGTATGCGGAATCATCGAGAACGCTCTTTTCGAGCTGTTCAATGCGGGAAACACGTTATCTGGTGTTTTCACTACTCCACAGTGCGTTTGATTTGCAGAACCGGCGACATCTTGGCTTTCGTCGGGTATCCAGCTGAGATATGCATTTTCTACGATAATCTTGGGGAGTCTTCTGTCAGAAGTATGCAGAATCATCGAGATCGCTCTATTCGAGCTATTTATTGCGAGAAACACGTTATCTGGTTGTTTTCACTACTCCACAGTGCGTTTGATATGCAGAACCGGCGACATCTTGATTTTTGTGAGGTTTCTAGCTGAGATATGCATTTTCTGCGATAATATTGGTGAGACTTCTGTCCGAAGTATGCAGAATCATCTAGATCGCTCGTTTCGAGCTAATTAATGTGAAAAAACAAGATTTCTGGTGTTTTGACCGCTCCACAAGTGCGTTTGATATGTAGAGCCACCGATAAATTGGTCTTCGTGGAGTTTCCAGCTGAAATATGCATTTTCTGCGATAATCTTTGTGTTTCATCTATGAGAAGTATGCAGAATCATCCAGAACGCTCGTTTCGAGCTAGTTAATGCGAGTAACACGTTTTCTGGTGTTTTCACCACCTCACAGTGCGTTTGATATGCAGAACCTGCGATATCTGGGTTTTCGTGGGGTTTCAAGCTGAGATACGCATTTTCTGCGATAATCTTGGTGAGACCTCTGTCCGAAGTATGCAGAGTCATCGAGATCGTACTTTTCGAGCTATTTAATGCGAGAAACACGTTTTCTGGGGTTTTCACCACTCCACAGTACGTTGGATATGCAGAACAGGAGATATCTTGGTTTTCGTGGGGTTTATAGAAGAGTTATGCATTTTCTGTGATAATCATGGTGAGACTTCTGTTAGAAGTATGCAGAATCATCGAGATCGCACTTTTCGATCTATTTAATGCGAGAAACACGTTGTCTGGTGTTTTCACCACTCCACAGTTGGTTTGATATGCAGAACCGGCGATGTTTGGTTTTCGTCGGGTTTCAAGTTGAGATATGCATTTTCTACGATAATCCTGCTGACACAGCTGTCCGAAGTATGCAGAAACATCAAGAGCGCTCTTTTCGAGCTATTTAATGCGAGAAACACGTTTTCAGAGGTTTTCACCACACCACAGTTCGTTGGATGTGCAGAACCGGAGAAATCTTGGTTTTCGTGGGGTTTCAAGCTGGTATATGCATTTTCTGCGATAATCTTGGTGTTTCATCTATGAGAAGTATGCAGAATCATCGAGAGCGCTCTTTTCGAGCTACTTAATGCGAGAAACACGTTATCTGGTGTTTTCGCCACTCCACAGTGCGTTTGACTTGCAGAACCGAAGATATCTTGGTTTCGGTCGGGTTTCAAGCTGAGACATGCATTTTCTGCGATAATCTTGGTGATTCTTCTGTCAGAGGTATGCAGAATCATCGAGAACGCTCTTTTCGAGCAGTTTAATGCGAGAAACTCGTTATCTGGTGTTTTCACCACTCCACAGTGCGTTTGATTTGCAGAAGCGGCGACATCTTGGCTTTCGTCGGTTATCAAGCTGAGATATGCATTTTCTACGATAATCTTGGTGACTCTTCTGTCAGAAGTATGCAGAATCATCGAGATCGTTTTATTCGAGCTATTTAATGCGAGAAACACGTTATCTGGTTGTTTTCACTACTCCACAGGGCGTTTGATATGCAGAACCGGCGACATCTTGGCTTTCGTCGGGTATCCAGCTGAGATATGCATTTTCTACGATAATCTTGGTGAGTCTTCTGTCAGAAGTATGCAGAATCATCGAGATCGCTCTATTCGAGCTATTTAATGCGAGAAACACGTTATCTGGTTGTTTTCACTACTCCACAGTGCGTTTGATATGCAGAACCGGCGACATCTTGATTTTTGTGAGGTTTCTAGCTGAGATATGCATTTTCTGCGATAATATTGGTGAGACTTCAGTCAGAAGTATGCAGAATCATCTAGATCGCTCGTTTCGAGCTAATTAATGTGAAAAAACAAGATTTCTGTTGTTTTGACCGCTCCACAAGTGCGTTTGATATGTAGAGCCACCGATAAATTGGTTTTCGTGGGGTTTCCAGCTGAAATATGCATTTTCTGCGATAATCTTTGTGTTTCATCTATGAGAAGTATGCAGAATCATCCAGACCGCTCGTTTTGAGCTAGTTAATGCGAGTAACACGTTTTCTGGTGTTTTCACCACCCCACAGTGCGTTTGATATGCAGAACAGGCGATATCTGTGTTTTCGTGGGGTTTCAAGCTGAGATATGCATTTTCTGCGATAATCTTGGTGAGACCTCTGTCCGAAGTATGCAGAGTCATCGAGATCGTTCTTTTCGAGCTATTTAATGCGAGAAACACGTTTTCAGAGGTTTTCACCACACCACAGTTCGTTGGAAGTGCACAACCGGAGAAATCTTGGTTTTCGTGGGGTTTCAAGCTGGTATATGCATTTTCTGCGATAATCTTGGTGTTTCATCTATGAGAAGTATGCAGAATCATCGAGAGCGCTCTTTTCGAGCTACTTAATGCGAGAAACACGTTTTCTGCTTTTTTCACCACTCCACAGTGCGTCTGAAATGCAGAACCGGCGATATATTGGTTTTCGTGGGGTTTGTGGCTGAGATATGTATTTTCTGCGATAATCTTGGTGAGTCTTCTGTCAGAAGTGTGCACAATCATCTAGATCGCTCTTTTCGAGCTATTTAATGCGAGAAACACGTTTTCTTGTGTTTTCACCACCCCACAGTGCGTTTGATATGCAGAACCGGAGATATCTTGGTTTCGGTCGTGTTTCAAGCTGAGATATGCATTTTCTGCGATAATCTTGGTGAGACTTCAGTCAGAAGTATGCAGAATAATCGAGATCGCTCGTTTCGAGCTACTTAATGCGAGAAACACGTTATCTGGTGTTTTCGCCACTCCACAGTGCGTTTGACATGCAGAACCGAAGATATCTTGGTTTCGGTCGGGTTTCAAGCTGAGACATGCATTTTCTGCGATAATCTTGGTGATTCTTCTGTCCGAGGTATGCAGAATCATCGAGAACGCTCTTTTCGAGCTGTTTAATGCGAGAAACTCGTTATCTGGTGTTTTCACCACTCCACAGTGCGTTTGGTTTGCAGAACCGGCGACATCTTGGGTTTCGTCGGTTATCAAGCTGAGATATGCATTTTCTACGATAATCTTGGTGAGTCTTCTGTCAGAAGTATGCAGAATCATCGAGATCGCTCTATTCGAGCTATTTAATGCGAGAAACACGTTATCTGGTTGTGTTCACTACTCCACAGGGCGTTTGATATGCAGAACCGGCGATATCTTGGTTTTCGTGGGGTTTCCAGCTGAGATATGCATTTTCTGCGATAATCTTGGTGAGACTTCAGTCAGAAGTATGCAGAATCATCTAGATCGCTCGTTTCGAGCTAATTAATGTGAAAAAACAAGATTTCTGGGGTTTTATGACCGCTCCACAGTGCGTTTGATATGTAGAGCCACCGATAACTTGGTTTTCGTGGGGTTTCCAGCTGAAATTTGCATTTTCTGCGATAATCTTTGTGTTTCATCTATGAGAAGTATGCAGAATCATCCAGAACGCTCGTTTCGAGCTAGTTAATGCGAGTAACACGTTTTCTGGTGTTTTCACCACCCCACAGTGCGGTTGATATGCAGAACCGGCGATATCTGGGTTTTCATGGGGTTTCAAGCTGAGATATGCATTTTCCGCGATAATCTTGGTGAGACCTCTGTCCGAAGTATGCAGAGCCATCGAGATCGTACTTTTCGAGCTATTTAATGCGAGAAACACGTTTTCTGGGGTTTTCACCACTCCACAGTTCGTTGGATATGCAGAACAGGAGATATCTTGGTTTTCGTGGGGTTTCTAGAAGAGATATGCATTTTCTGCGATAATCATGGTGAGATTTCTGTTAGAAGAATGCAGAATCATCGAGATCGCACTTTTCGATCTATTTAATGCGAGAAACACGTTGTCTGGTGTTTTCACCACTCCACAGTTGGTTTGATATGCAGAACCGGCGATGTTTGGTTTTCGTCGGGTTTCAAGTTGAGATATGCATTTTCTACGATAATCTTGGTGAAACAGCTGTCCGAAGTATGCAGAAACATCAAGAGCGCTCTTTTCGAGATATTTAATGCGAGAAACACGTTTTCAGAGGTTTTCACCACACCACAGTTCGTTGGATGTGCAGAACCGGAGAAATCTTGGTTTTCGTGGGGTTTCAAGCTGAGATATGCATTTTTTACGATAATCGTGGTGAGACTTCTGTCCGAAGTATGCAGAATCATCGAGATCGCACTTTTCGAGCTATTTAATGCGAGAATGACGTTTTCTGGGGTTTTCACCACACCACAGTTCGTTGGATATGCAGAACAGGTGATATCTTGGTTTTCGAGGGGTTTCAAGCTGAGATATGCATTTTCTGCGATAAACTTGGTGAGACATCTGTCCGAAGTATGCTGAATCATCGAGATCGCTCTTTCCGAGCTAGTTAATGCGAGAAAAACCTTGTCTGGTGTTTTCACTACTCCACAGTGCGTTTGATATGCAGAACCAGCGATATCTTGGCATTCGTGGGGTTTCAAGCTGAGTTACGCATTTATTACGATAATCTTGGTGAGACTTCTGTCCGAAGTGTGCAGAATCATCGAGATCGCTCTTTTCCAGCTATTTAATGCGAGAAACACGTTTTCTGGGGTTTTCACCACACCACAGTTCGTTGGATATGCAGAACCGAAGATATCCTGTTTTCGGTCGGGTTTCAAGCTGAGATATGCCTTTTCTACGATAATCTTTGTGAGTCTTCTGTCAGAAGTATGCAGAATCACCGTGATCCCTCTTTTCGAGCTATTTAATGCGGGAAACACGTTATCTGGTGTTTTCACCACTCCACAGTGCGTTTGATGTGCAGAACTGGCGAAATCTTGGATTTCGTCGGGTTTCATGCTGAGATATGCATTTTCTGCGATAATCTTGGTGAGTCTTTTGTCAGAAGTATGCAGAATCATCGAGATCGCTCTTTTCGAGCTATTTAATGCGAGAAACACGTTTTCTGGTGTATTCACCACTCCACAGTACGTTTGACATGCAGAGCCGGAGATATCTTGGTTTCGGACGGGTTTCAAGCTGAGATATGCATTTTCTACGATACTCTTGGTGAGACTTCTGTCAGAAGTATGCAGAATCATCGAGATCGCTCTTTTCGAGCTACTTAATGCGAGAAACACGTTTTCTGGTGTATTCGCCACTCCACAGTACGTTTGACATGCAGAACCGAAGATATCTTGGTTTCGGTCGGGTTTCAAGCTGAGACATGCATTTTCTGCGATAATCTTGGTGATTCTTCTGTCAGAAGTATGCAGAATCATGGAGAACGCTCTTTTCGAGCTGTTTAATGCGAGAAACACGTTGTCTGGTGTTTTCACCACTCCACAGTGCGTTTGATATGCAGAACCAGCAATATCTTGGCATTCGTGGGGTTTCAAACTGAGATATGCATTTTCAGCGATAATCTTGGTGAGTCTTCTGTCAGAAGTATGCAGACTCTTCGAAATCGCTCTTTTCGGGCTAGTTAATGCGAGAAACACGTTATCTGGCGTTTTTACCACTCCACAGTGCGTATGATATGCAGAACCGACGATATCTTGGTTTTCGTGGTGTTTCAAGCTCAGATATGCATTTTCTGCGATAATCATGGTGAGATTTCTGTCAGAAGTATGCAGAATCTTCGAGATCGCTCTTTTCGGGCTAGTTAATGCGGGAAACACGTTATCTGGTGTTTTCACCACTCCACAGTGCGTTTGATGTGCAGAACTGGCGAAATCTTGGATTTCGTGGGGTTTCAAACTGAGATATGCATTTTCAGCGATAATCTTGGTGAGTCTTCTGTCAGAAGTATGCAGAATCTTCGAGATCGCTCTTTTCGGGCTAGTTAATGCGGGAAACACGTTATCTGGTGTTTTCACCACTCCACAGTGCGTTTGATGTGCAGAACTGGCGAAATCTTGGATTTCGTCGGGTTTCATGCTGAGATATGCATTTTCTGCGATAATCTTGGTGAGTCTTTTGTCAGAAGTATGCAGAATCATCGAGATCGCTCTTTTCGAGCTATTTAATGCGAGAAACACGTTTTCTGGTGTATTCACCACTCCACAGTACGTTTGACATGCAGAACCGGAGATATCTTGGTTTCGGACGGGTTTCAAGCTGAGATATGCATTTTCTACGATAATCTTGGTGAGACTTCTGTCAGAAGTATGCAGAATCATCGAGATCGCTCTTTTCGAGCTACTTAATGCGAGAAACACGTTTTCTGGTGTATTCGCCACTCCACAGTACGTTTGACATGCAGAACCGAAGATATCTTGGTTTCGGTCGGGTTTCAAGCTGAGACATGCATTTTCTGCGATAATCTTGGTGAGACTTCTGTCCGAAGTGTGCAGAATCATCGAGATCGCTCTTTTCGAGCTATTTAATGCGAGAAACACGTTATCTGGTGTTTTCACCACTCCACAGAGCGTTTGATATGCAGTACCAGCGATATCTTGGTTTTCGTGGGGTTTCAAGCTGAGATATGCATTTTCTAGGATAATCTTGGTGAGACTTCTCTCCGAAGTATGCTGAATCATCTAGATCGCTCTTTTCGACCTATTTAATGCGAGAAACACGTTATATGGTGTTTTCACCACTCCACAGTGCGTTTGATATGCAGAACCAGCGATATCTTGGCTTTCGTGGGGTTTCAAACTGAGATATGCATTTTCAGCGATAATCTTGGTGAGTCTTCTGTCAGAAGTATGCAGAATCTTCGAGATCGCTCTTTTCGGGCTAGTTAATACGAGAAACACGTTATCTGGCGTTTTCACCACTCCACATTGCGTATGATATGCAGAACCAGCGAAATCTTGGTTTTCGTGGGGTTTCAAGATGAGATATGCATTTTTTACGATAATCTTGGTGAGACTTCTTTCCGAAGTGTGCAGAACCATCGAGATCGCACTTTTCGATCTATTTAATGCGAGAAACACGTTATCTGGTGTTTTCACCACTCCACAGTGCGTTTGATATGTTGAGCCACCGATAAATTGGTTTTCGTGGGGTTTCAAGCTGAGATATGCATTTTCTACGATAATCTTGGTGAGTCTTCTGTCAGAAGTATGCAGAATCATCGAGATCGCTCTATTCGAGCTATTTAATGCGAGAAACACGTTATCTGGTTGTTTTCACTACTCCACAGGGCGTTTGATATGCAGAACCGGCGATATCTTGGTTTTCGTGGGGTTTCCAGCTGAGATATGCATTTTCTGCGATAATCTTGGTGAGACTTCAGTCAGAAGTATGCAGAATCATCTAGATCGCTCGTTTCGAGCTAATTAATGTGAAAAAACAAGATTTCTGGGGTTTTATGACCGCTCCACAGTGCGTTTGATATGTAGAGCCACCGATAACTTGGTTTTCGTGGGGTTTCCAGCTGAAATTTGCATTTTCTGCGATAATCTTTGTGTTTCATCTATGAGAAGTATGCAGAATCATCCAGAACGCTCGTTTCGAGCTAGTTAATACGAGTAACACGTTTTCTGGTGTTTTCACCACCCCACAGTGCGGTTGATATGCAGAACCGGCGATATCTGGGTTTTCATGGGGTTTCAAGCTGAGATATGCATTTTCCGCGATAATCTTGGTGAGACCTCTGTCCGAAGTATGCAGAATCATCGAGATCGCACTTTTCGAGCTATTTAATGCGAGAATGACGTTTTCTGGGGTTTTCACCACACCACAGTTCGTTGGATATGCAGAACAGGTTATATCTTGGTTTTCGAGGGGTTTCAAGCTGAGATATGCATTTTCTGCGATAAACTTGGTGAGACATCTGTCCGAAGTATGCTGAATCATCGAGATCGCTCTTTCCGAGCTAGTTAATGCGAGAAAAACCTTGTCTGGTGTTTTCACTACTCCACAGTGCGTTTGATATGCAGAACCAGCGATATCTTGGCATTCGTGGGGTTTCAAGCTGAGTTACGCATTTATTACGATAATCTTGGTGAGACTTCTGTCCGAAGTGTGCAGAATCATCGAGATCGCTCTTTTCCAGCTATTTAATGCGAGAAACACGTTTTCTGGGGTTTTCACCACACCACAGTTCGTTGGATATGCAGAACCGAAGATATCCTGTTTTCGGTCGGGTTTCAAGCTGAGATATGCCTTTTCTGCGATAATCTTTGTGAGTCTTCTGTCAGAAGTATGCAGAATCACCGTGATCCCTCTTTTCGAGCTATTTAATGCGGGAAACACGTTATCTGGTGTTTTCACCACTCCACAGTGCGTTTGATGTGCAGAACTGGCGAAATCTTGGATTTCGTCGGGTTTCATGCTGAGATATGCATTTTCTGCGATAATCTTGGTGAGTCTTTTGTCAGAAGTATGCAGAATCATCGAGATCGCTCTTTTCGAGCTATTTAATGCGAGAAACACGTTTTCTGGTGTATTCACCACTCCACAGTACGTTTGACATGCAGAGCCGGAGATATCTTGGTTTCGGACGGGTTTCAAGCTGAGATATGCATTTTCTACGATACTCTTGGTGAGACTTCTGTCAGAAGTATGCAGAATCATCGAGATCGCTCTTTTCGAGCTACTTAATGCGAGAAACACGTTTTCTGGTGTATTCGCCACTCCACAGTACGTTTGACATGCAGAACCGAAGATATCTTGGTTTCGGTCGGGTTTCAAGCTGAGACATGCATTTTCTGCGATAATCTTGGTGATTCTTCTGTCAGAAGTATGCAGAATCATGGAGAACGCTCTTTTCGAGCTGTTTAATGCGAGAAACACGTTGTCTGGTGTTTTCACCACTCCACAGTTGGTTTGATATGCATAACCGGCGATATCTGGGTTTTCGTGTGGTTTCAAGCTGAGATATGCATTTTCTGCGATAATCTTGGTGAGACCTCTGTCCGAAGTATGCAGAAACATCGAGATCGCCCTTTACTAGCTATTTAATGCGAGAAACACGATATCTGGTGTTTTCAGCACTGCACAGAGCGTATGATATGGAGAACCGGCGATATCTTGGTTTTCGTGGGGTTTCAAGCTGAGATATGCATTTTCTAGGATAATCTTGGTGAGACTTCTCTCCGAAGTATGCTGAATCATCTAGATCTCTCTTTTCGGGCTATTTAATGCGAGAAACACGTTATCTGGTGTTTTCACCACTCCACAGTGCGTTTGATATGCAGAACCAGCAATATCTTGGCATTCGTGGGGTTTCAAACTGAGATATGCATTTTCAGCGATAATCTTGGTGAGTCTTCTGTCAGAAGTATGCAGACTCTTCGAAATCGCTCTTTTCGGGCTAGTTAATGCGAGAAACACGTTATCTGGCGTTTTTACCACTCCACAGTGCGTATGATATGCAGAACCGACGATATCTTGGTTTTCGTGGTGTTTCAAGCTCAGATATGCATTTTCTGCGATAATCATGGTGAGATTTCTGTTAGAAGTATGCAGAATCATCGAGATCGCACTTTTCGATCTATTTAATGCGAGAAACACGTTGTCTGGTGTATTCACCACTCCACAGTTGGTTTGATATGCAGAACCGGCGATGTTTGGTTTTCGTCGGGTTTCAAGTTGAGATATGCATTTTCTACGATAATCTTGGTGAAACAGCAGTCCGCAGTATGCAGAAACATCAAGAGCGCTCTTTTCGAGCTATTTAATGCGAGAAACACGTTTTCAGAGGTTTTCACCACACCACAGTTCGTTGGATGTGCAGAACCGGAGAAATCTTGGTTTTCGTGGGGTTTCAAGCTGAGATATGCATTTTTTACGATAATCGTGGTGAGACTTCTGTCCGAAGTATGCAGAATCATCGAGATCGCACTTTTCGAGCTATTTAATGCGAGAATGACGTTTTCTGGGGTTTTCACCACACCACAGTTCGTTGGATATGCAGAACAGGTGATATCTTGGTTTTCGAGGGTTTTCAAGCTGAGATATGCATTTTCTGCGATAAACTTGGTGAGACTTCTGTCCGAAGTATGCTGAATCATCGAGATCGCTCTTTCCGAGCTAGTTAATGCGAGAAAAACCTTGTCTGGTGTTTTCACTACTCCACAGTGCGTTTGATATGCAGAACCAGCGATATCTTGGCATTCGTGGAGTTTCAAGCTGAGTTATGCATTTATTACGATAATCTTGGTGAGACTTCTGTCCGAGGTGTGCAGAATCATCGAGATCGCTCTTTTCCAGCTATTTAATGCGAGAAACACGTTTTCTGGGGTTTTCACCACACCACAGTTCGTTGGATATGCAGAACCGAAGATATCCTGTTTTCGGTCGGGTTTCAAGCTGAGATATGCCTTTTCTGCGATAATCTTTGTGAGTCTTCTGTCAGAAGTATGCAGAATCACCGTGATCCCTCTTTTCGAGCTATTTAATGCGGGAAACACGTTATCTGGTGTTTTCACCACTCCACAGTGCGTTTGATGTGCAGAACTGGCGAAATCTTGGTTTTCGTGGGGTTTCAAGCTGAGATATGCATTTTTTACGATAATCTTGGTGAGACTTCTCTCCGAAGTATGCTGAATCATCTAGATCGCTCTTTTCGACCTATTTAATGCGAGAAACACGTTATCTGGTGTTTTCACCACTCCACAGTGCGTTTGATATGCAGAACCAGCGATATCTTGGCTTTCGTGGGGTTTCAAACTGAGATATGCATTTTCAGCGATAATCTTGGTGAGTCTTCTGTCAGAAGTATGCAGAATCTTCGAGATCGCTCTTTTCGGGCTAGTTAATGCGGGAAACACGTTATCTGGTGTTTTCACCACTCCACAGTGCGTTTGATGTGCAGAACTGGCGAAATCTTGGATTTCGTCGGGTTTCATGCTGAGATATGCATTTTCTGCGATAATCTTGGTGAGTCTTTTGTCAGAAGTATGCAGAATCATCGAGATCGCTCTTTTCGAGCTGTTTAATGCGAGAAACACGTTGTCTGGTGTTTTCACCACTCCACAGTTGGTTTGATATGCATAACCGGCGATATCTGGGTTTTCGTGTGGTTTCAAGCTGAGATATGCATTTTCTGCGATAATCTTGGTGAGACCTCTGTCCGAAGTATGCAGAAACATCGAGATCGCACTTTACTAGCTATTTAATGCGAGAAACACGATATCTGGTGTTTTCAGCACTGCACAGAGCGTATGATATGGAGAACCGGCGATATCTTGGTTTTCGTGGGGTTTCAAGCTGAGATATGCATTGTCTGCGATAATCTTGGTGAGACTTCTGTCCGAAGTGTGCAGAATCATCGAGATCGCTCTTTTCGAGCTATTTAATGCGAGAAACACGTTATCTGGTGTTTTCACCACTCCACAGAGCGTTTGATATGCAGTACCAGCGATATCTTGGTTTTCGTGGGGTTTCAAGCTGAGATATGCATTTTCTAGGATAATCTTGGTGAGACTTCTCTCCGAAGTATGCTGAATCATCTAGATCGCTCTTTTCGGGCTATTTAATGCGAGAAACACGTTATCTGGTGTTTTCACCACTCCACAGTGCGTTTGATATGCAGAACCAGCAATATCTTGGCTTTCGTGGGGTTTCAAACTGAGATATGCATTTTCAGCGATAATCTTGGTGAGTCTTCTGTCAGAAGTATGCAGACTCTTCGAAATCGCTCTTTTCGGGCTAGTTAATGCGAGAAACACGTTATCTGGCGTTTTCACCACTCCACAGTGCGTATGATATGCAGAACCGACGATATCTTGGTTTTCGTGGTGTTTCAAGCTCAGATATGCATTTTCTGCGATAATCTTGGTGAGACCTCTGTCCGAAGTATGCAGAAACATCGAGATCGCACTTTACTAGCTATTTAATGCGAGAAACACGATATCTGGTGTTTTCAGCACTGCACAGAGCGTATGATATGGAGAACCGGCGATATCTTGGTTTTCGTGGGGTTTCAAGCTGAGATATGCATTGTCTGCGATAATCTTGGTGAGACTTCTGTCCGAAGTGTGCAGAATCATCGAGATCGCTCTTTTCGAGCTATTTAATGCGAGAAACACGTTATCTGGTGTTTTCACCACTCCACAGAGCGTTTGATATGCAGTACCAGCGATATCTTGGTTTTCGTGGGGTTTCAAGCTGAGATATGCATTTTCTAGGATAATCTTGGTGAGACTTCTCTCCGAAGTATGCTGAATCATCTAGATCGCCCTTTTCGACCTATTTAATGCGAGAAACACGTTATCTGGTGTTTTCACCACTCCACAGTGCGTTTGATATGCAGAACCAGCGATATCTTGGCTTTCGTGGGGTTTCAAACTGAGATATGCATTTTCAGCGATAATCTTGGTGAGTCTTCTGTCAGAAGTATGCAGAATCTTCGAGATCGCTCTTTTCGGGCTAGTTAATGCGAGAAACACGTTATCTGGCGTTTTCACCACTCCACAGTGCGTATGATATGCAGAACCAGCGAAATCTTGGTTTTCGTGGGGTTTCAAGATGAGATATGCATTTTTTACGATAATCTTGGTGAGACTTCTTTCCGAAGTGTGCAGAACCATCGAGATCGCACTTTTCGATCTATTTAATGCGAGAAACACGTTATCTGGTGTTTTCACCACTCCACAGTGCGTTTGATATGTAGAGCCACCGATAAATTGGTTTTCGTGGGGTTTCAAGCTGAGATATGCATTTTCTGCGATAAACTTGGTGAGACTTCTGTCCGAAGTATGCTGAATCATCGAGATCGCTCTTTTCGAGCTAGTTAATGCGAGAAAAACCTTGTCTGGTGTTTTCACCACTCCACAGTGCGTTCGATATGCAGAACCAGCAATATCTTGGCATTCGTGGGGTTTCAAGCTGAGATATGCATTTTCTGCGATAATCTTGGTGAGACTTCGGTCCGCAGTATGCAGAGTCATCGAGATCGTACTTTTCGAGCTATTTAATGCGAGAAACACGTTTTCTGGGGTTTTCACCACTCCACAGTTCGTTGGATATGCAGAACAGGAGATATCTTGGTTTTCGTGGGGTTTCTAGCAGAGATATGCATTTTCGGCGATAATCATTGCGAGACTTCTGTTAGAAGTATGCAGAATCATCGAGATCGCACTTTTCGATCTATTTAATGCGAGAAACACGTTATCTGGTGTTTTCACCACTCCACAGTGCGTTTGATATGCCGAACCAGCGAAATCTTGGTTTTCGTGGGGTTTCAAGCTGAGATATGCATTTTTTACGATAATCTTGGTGAGACATCTTTCCGAAGTATGCAGAACCATCGAGATCGCCCCGTTACTAGCTATTTAATGCGAGAAACACGATATCTGGTGTTTTCAGCACTGCACAGAGCGTATGATATGGAGAACCGGCGATATCTTGGTTTTCGTGGGGTTTCAAGCTGAGATATGCATTTTCTAGGATAATCTTGGTGAGACTTCTCTCCGAAGTATGCTGAATCATCTAGATCTCTCTTTTCGGGCTATTTAATGCGAGAAACACGTTATCTGGTGTTTTCACCACTCCACAGTGCGTTTGATATGCAGAACCAGCAATATCTTGGCATTCGTGGGGTTTCAAACTGAGATATGCATTTTCAGCGATAATCTTGGTGAGTCTTCTGTCAGAAGTATGCAGACTCTTCGAAATCGCTCTTTTCGGGCTAGTTAATGCGAGAAACACGTTATCTGGCGTTTTCACCACTCCACAGTGCGTATGATATGCAGAACCGACGATATCTTGGTTTTCGTGGTGTTTCAAGCTCAGATATGCATTTTCTGCGATAATCATGGTGAGATTTCTGTTAGAAGTATGCAGAATCATCGAGATCGCACTTTTCGATCTATTTAATGCGAGAAACACGTTGTCTGGTGTTTTCACCACTCCACAGTTGGTTTGATATGCAGAACCGGCGATGTTTGTTTTTCGTCGGGTTTCAAGTTGAGATATGCATTTTCTACGATAATCTTGGTGAAACAGCTGTCCGCAGTATGCAGAAACATCAAGAGCGCTCTTTTCGAGCTATTTAATGCGAGAAACACGTTTTCAGAGGTTTTCACCACACCACAGTTCGTTGGATGTGCAGAACCGGAGAAATCTTGGTTTTCGTGGGGTTTCAAGCTGAGATATGCATTTTTTACGATAATCGTGGTGAGACTTCTGTCCGAAGTATGCAGAATCATCGAGATCGCACTTTTCGAGCTATTTAATGCGAGAATGACGTTTTCTGGGGTTTTCACCACACCACAGTTCGTTGGATATGCAGAACAGGTGATATCTTGGTTTTCGAGGGTTTTCAAGCTGAGATATGCATTTTCTGCGATAAACTTGGTGAGACTTCTGTCCGAAGTATGCTGAATCATCGAGATCGCTCTTTCCGAGCTAGTTAATGCGAGAAAAACCTTGTCTGGTGTTTTCACTACTCCACAGTGCGTTTGATATGCAGAACCAGCGATATCTTGGCATTCGTGGAGTTTCAAGCTGAGTTATGCATTTATTACGATAATCTTGGTGAGACTTCTGTCCGAAGTGTGCAGAATCATCGAGATCGCTCTTTTCCAGCTATTTAATGCGAGAAACACGTTATCTGGTGTCTTCACCACTCCACAGTGCGTTTGATATGCAGAACCAGCGATATCTTGGCTTTCGTGGGGTATCAAACTGAGATATGCATTTTCAGCGATAATCTTGGTGAGACTTCTGTCCGAAGTATGCAGAAACATCGAGATCGCTCTTTTCGACCTATTTAATGTGCGAAACGCGTTTTCTGGTGTTTTCACCACACCACAGTTCGTTGGATGTGCAGAACCGGAGATATCTTGGTTTTCGTGGGGTTTCAAGCTGAGATATGCATTTTCTGCGATAATCTTGGTGAGATCTCTGTCCGAAGTATGCAGAAACATCGAGATCGCTCTTTTCGACCTATTTAATGCGAGAAACACGTTATCTGGTGTTTTCACCACTCCACAGTGCGTTTGATATGCAGAACCAGCGATATCTTGGCTTTCGTGGGGTTTCAAACTGAGATATGCATTTTCAGCGATAATCTTGGTGAGTCTTCTGTCAGAAGTATGCAGAATCTTCGAGATCGCTCTTTTCGGGCTAGTTAATGCGAGAAACACGTTATCTGGTGTTTTCACCACTCCACAGTGCGTATGATATGCAGAACCGGCGATATCTTGGTTTTCGTGGGGTTTCAAGCTGAGATATGCATTTTCTACGATAATCGTGGTGAGACTTCTGTCAGAAGTATGCAGGATCATCGGGATCCCTCTTTTCGAGCTATTTAATGCGAGAATCACGTTATCTGGTTGTTTTCACCACTTCACAGTGCGTTTGATATGCAGAACCGGCGACATCTTGATTTTCGTGATGTTTCCAGCTGAGATATACATGTTCTGCGATAATCTTGGTGAGTCTTCTGTCAGAAGTATGCAGAATCATCTAGATCGCTCTTTTCGAGCTATTTAATGCGAGAATCACGTTATCTGGTTGTTTTCACCACTTCACAGTGCGTTTGATTTGCAGAACCGGCGACATCTTGGCTTTCGTCGGGTATCCAGCTGAGATATGCATTTTCTACGATAATCTTGGTGAGACTTCTGTCAGAAGTATGCAGAATCATCGAGATCGCACATTTCGAGCTATTTAATGCGAGAAACACGTTTTCTGGGGTTTTCGCCACACCACAGTTCGTTGGATATGCAGAACAGGTGAAATCTTGGTTTTCGAGGGGTTTCAAGCTGAGATATGCATTTTCTGCGATAAACTTGGTGAGAATTCTGTCCGAAGTATGCTGAATCATCGAGATCGCTCTTTTCGAGCTAGTTAATGCGAGAAAAACCTTGTCTGGTGTTTTCACCACTCCACAGTGCGTTTGATATGCAGAACCAGCGATATCTTGGCTTTCGTGGGGTTTCAAGCTGAGATATGCATTTTCAGCGATAATCATGGTGACACTTCTGTTAGAAGTATGCAGAATCATCGAGATCGCACTTTTCGATCTATTTAATGCGAGAAACACGTTGTCTGGTGTTTTCACCACTCCACAGTTGGTGTGATATGCAGAACCGGCGATGTTTGGTTTTCGTCGGGTTTCAAGTTGAGAGATGCACTTTCTACGATAATCATGGTGAGACTTCTGTCCGAAGTATGCAGAATCATCGAGATCGCACTTTTCGAGCTATTTAATGCGAGAAACACGTTTTCTGGGGTTTTCGCCACACCACAGTTCGTTGGATATGCAGAACAGGTGATATCTTGGCTTTCGAGGGGTTTCAAGCTGAGATATGCATTTTCTGCGATAAACTTGGTGAGACTTCTGTCCGAAGTATGCTGAATCATCGAGATCGCTCTTTTCGAGCTAGTTAATGCGAGAAAAACCTTGTCTGGTGTTTTCACCACTCCACAGTGCGTTTGATATGCAGAACCAGCGATATCTTGGCTTTCGTGGGGTTTCAAGATGCGATATGCATTTTTTACGATAATCTTGGTGAGACTTCTGTCCGAAGTATGCAGAATCATCGAGATCTCTCTTTTCGAGCTATTTAATGCGAGAAACACGTTATCTGGCGTTTTCACCACACCACAGTTCGTTGGATATGCAGAACCAGCGATATCTTGGCTTTCGTGGGGTTTCAAGCTGCGATATGCATTTTTTACGATAATCTTGGTGAGACTTCTGTCCGAAGTATGCAGAATCATCGAGATCGCTCTTTTCGAGCTAGTTAATGCGAGAAAAACCTTGTCTGGTGTTTTCACCACTCCACAGTGCGTTTGATATGCAGTACCAGCGAAATCTTGGTTTTCGTGAGGTTTCAAGCTTTGATATGCATTTTTTACGATAATCTTGGTGAGACTTCTGTCCGAAGTATGCAGAATCATCGAGATCGCTCTTTTCGAGCTATTTAATGCGAGAAACACGTTGTCTGGTGTTTTCAACACTCCACAGTTGGTGTGATATGCAGAACCGGCGATGTTTGGTTTTCGAGGGGTTTCAAGCTGAGATATGCATTTTCTGCGATAAATTTGGTGAGACTTCTGTCCGAAGTATGCAGAGTCATCGAGATCGCTCTTATCGAGCTATTTAATACGAGAAACACGTCTTCTGGGGTTTTCACCACACCACAGTTCGTTGGATATGCAGAACAGGTGATATCTTGGTTTTCGAGGGGTTTCAAGCTGAGATATGCATTTTTTACGATAATCATGGTGAGACGTCTGTCCGAAGTATGCAGAGACATCGAGATCGTACTTTTCGAGCTATTTAATGCGAGAAACACGTCTTCTGGGGTTTTCACCACACCACAGATCGTTGGATGTGCAGAACCGGAGATATCTTGGTTTTCGTGGGGTTTCAAGATGCGACATGCATTTTTTACGATTATCTTGGTGAGACTTCTGTCCGAAGTATGCAGAATCATCGAGATCGCTCTTTTCGAGCTATTTAATGCGAAAACCACGTTATCTGGCGTTTTCACCACTCCACAGTGCGTATGATATGCAGAACCGACGATATCTTGGTTTTCGTGGGGTTTCATGATCAGATATGCATTTTCTGCGATAATCTTGGTGAGACTTCTGTCCGAAGTATGCAGAGTCATCGAGATCGTACTTTTCGAGCTATTTAATACGAGAAACACGTCTTCTGGGGTTTTCACCACACCACAGTTCGTTGGATATGCAGAACAGGTGATATCTTGGTTTTCGAGGGGTTTCAAGCTGAGATATGCATTTTTTACGATAATCATGGTGAGACTTCTGTCCGAAGTATGCAGAATCATCGAGATCGCACTATTCGAGCTATTTAATGCGAGAAACACGTTTTCTGGGGTTTTCACCACACCACAGTTCGTTGGATATGCAGAACAGGTGATATCTTGGTTTTCGAGGGGTTTCAAACTGAGATATGCATTTTCTGCGATAAAATTGGTGAGACTTCTGTCCGAAGTATGCAGATTCATCGAGATCGCTCTTTTCGAGCTAGTTAATGCGAGAAAAACCTTGTCTGGTGTTTTCACCACTCCACAGTGCGTTTGATATGCAGAACCAGCGATATCTTGGCTTTCGTGGGGTTTCAAGCTGCGATATGCATTTTTTACTATAATCTTGGTGAGACTTCTGTCCGAAGTATGCAGAATCATCGAGATCGCTCTTTTCGAGCTAGTTAATGCGAGAAAAACCTTGTCTGGTGTTTTCACCACTCCACAGTGCGTTTGATATGCAGTACCAGCGATATCTTGGTTTTCGTGGGGTTTCAAGCTTTGATATGCATTTTTTACGATAATCTTGGTGAGACTTCTGTCCGAAGTATGCAGAATCATCGAGATCGCTCTTTTCGAGCTATTTAATGCGAGAAACACGTTATCTGGTGTTTGCACCACTCCACAGAGCGTTTGATATGCAGTACCAGCGATATCTTTGTTTTCGTGGGGTTTCAAGTTGAGATATGCATTATCTAGGATAATCTTGGTGAGACTTCTGTCCGAATTATGCTGAATCATCTAGATCGCTCTTTTCGAGCTATTTAAAGCGAGAAACACGTTATCTGGTGTTTTCACCACTCCACAGTGCGTTTGATATGCAGAACCAGCGATATCTTGGCTTTCGTGGGGTTTCAAGCTGAGATATGCATTTTCAGCGATAATCATGGTGAGACTTCTGTTAGAAGTATGCAGAGTCATCGAGATCGTACTTTTCGAGCTATTTAATGCGAGAATCACGTTTTCTGGGGTTTTCACCACTCCACAGTTCGTTGGATATGCAGAACAGGAGATATCTTGGTTTTCGTGGGGTTTCTAGCAGAGATATGCATTTTCTGCGATAATCATGGCGAGACTTCTGTAAGAAGTATGCTGAATCATCGAGATCGCACTTTTCGATCTATTTAATGCGAGAAACACGTTGTCTGGTGTTTTCACCACTCCACAGTTGGTGTGATATGCAGAACCGGCGATGTTTGGTTTTCGAGGGGTTTCAAGCTGGGATATGCATTTTCTGCGATAAACTTGGTGAGACTTCTGTCCGAAGTATGCTGAATCATCGAGATCGCTCTTTTCGAGCTAGTTAATACGAGAAAAACCTTGTCTGGTGTTTTCACCACTCCACAGTGCGTTTGATATGCAGAACCAGCGATATCTTGGCTTTCGTGGGGTTTCAAGCTGCGATATGCATTTTTTACGATAATCTTGGTGAGACTTCTGTCCGAAGTATGCAGAATCATCGAGGTCGCTCTTTTCGAGCTATTTAATGCGAGAAACACGTTATCTGGTGTTTTCGCCACTCCACAGTGCGTTTGATATGCAGTACCAGCGATATCTTGGGTTTCGTGGGGTTTCAAGCTGAGATATGCATTTTTACGATAATCTTGGTGAGACTTCTCTCCGAAGTATGCTTAATCATCGAGATCGCTCTATTCGAGCTATTTAATGTGAGAAACACGTTATCTGGTGTTTCCAGCACTCCACACTGCGTTTAATATGCAGAACCAGCGATATCTTGGTTTTCGTGGGGTTTCAAGCTGAGATATGCAATTTCTGCGATAATCTTGGTGAGACTTCTGTCAGAAGTATGCAGAATCATCGGGATCGCTCTTTTCGAGCTATTTAATGCGAGAAACACGTTTTCTGGGGTTTTCACCACACCACAGTGTGTTTGATATGCAGAACCGGCGATATCTTGATTTTCCTGGTGTTTCCAGCTGAGATATGCATTTTCTGCGATAATCTTGGTGAGACTTCTGTCCGAAGTATGCAGAATCATCGAGATCGCTCATTTCGAGCTATTTAATGCGGGAAACACGTTATCTGGTGTTTTCACCACTCCACAGTGCGTATGATATGCAGAACCGGCGATATCTTGGTTTTCGTGGGGTTTCAAGCTCAGATATGCATTTTTTACGATAATCATGGTGAGACTTCTGTCCGAAGTATGCAGAATCATCGAGATCGCACTGTTCGAGCTATTTAATGCGAGAAACACGTTATCTGGTGTTTTCAGCACTCCACAGTGCGTTTGATATGCAGAACCAGCGATATCTTGGTTTTCGTGGGGTTTCAAGCTGAGATATGCAATTTCTGCGATAATCTTCGTGAGCCTTCTGTCCGAAGTATGCTTAATCATCGAGATCGCTCGTTTCGAGCTATTTATTGCGAGAAACACGTTATCTGGTGTTTTCACCACTCCACAGAGCGTTGGATATGCAGAACCGGAGATATTTTGGTTTTCGTGGGGTTTCAAGCTGAGATATGCATTTTTTACGATAATCTTGGTGAGACTTCTGTCCGAAGTATGCAGAATCATCGAGGTCGCTCTTTTCGAGCTATTTAATGCGAGAAACACGTTATCTGGTGTTTTCGCCACTCCACAGTGCGTTTGATATGCAGTACCAGCGATATCTTGGGTTTCGTGGGGTTTCAAGCTGAGATATGCATTTTTACGATAATCTTGGTGAGACTTCTCTCCGAAGTATGCTTAATCATCGAGATCGCTCTATTCGAGCTATTTAATGTGAGAAACACGTTATCTGGTGTTTCCAGCACTCCACACTGCGCTTAATATGCAGAACCAGCGATATCTTGGTTTTCGTGGGGTTTCAAGCTGAGATATGCAATTTCTGCGATAATCTTGGTGAGACTTCTGTCAGAAGTATGCAGAATCATCGGGATCGCTCTTTTCGAGCTATATAATGCGAGAAACACGTTTTCTGGGGTTTTCACCACACCACAGTGTGTTTGATATGCAGAACCGGCGATATCTTGATTTTCGTGGTGTTTCCAGCTGAGATATGCATTTTCTGCGATAATCTTGGTGAGACTTCTGTCCGAAGTATGCAGAATCATCGAGATCGCTCGTTTCGAGCTATTTAATGCGGGAAACACGTTATCTGGTGTTTTCACCACTCCACAGTGCGTATGATATGCAGAACCGGCGATATCTTGGTTTTCGTGGGGTTTCAAGCTCAGATATGCATTTTTTACGATAATCATGGTGAGACTTCTGTCCGAAGTATGCAGAATCATCGAGATCGATCGTTTCAAGCTATTTAATGCGAGAAACACGTTATCTGGTGTTTTCACCACTCCACAGTGCGTTGGATATGCAGAACCGGAGATATTTTGGTCTTCGTCGGGTTTCAAGCTGAGATATGCATTTTCTACGATAAGCTTGGTGAGACATCTGTCCGAAGTATGCAGAAACATCGAGATCGATCGTTTCAAGGTATTTAATGCGAGAAACACGTTATCTGGTGTTTTCACCACTCCACAGTGCGTTGGATATGCAGAACCGGAGATATTTTGGTTTTCGTCGGGTTTCAAGCTGAGATATGCATTTTCTACGATAAGCTTGGTGAGACATCTGTCCGAAGTATGCAGAAACATCGAGAGCGCTCTATTCGAGCTATTTAATGCGAGAAACTTGTTTTCTGGGGTTTTCACCACTCCACAGTTCGTTGGATATGCAGAACAGGAGATATCTTGGTTTTCGTGGGGTTTCTAGAAGAGATATGCATTTTCTGCGATAATCTTGGTGAGACTTCTGTCTGAAGTATGCAGAATCATCGAGATCGCTCTTTTCAAGCTATTTAATGCGAGAAACCCGTTTTCTGGTGTTTTCACCACTCCACAGAGCGTTTGATATGCAGAACCAGCGATATCTTGGTTTCCGTGGGGATTCAAGCTGAGATATGCAATTTCTGCGATGATCTTGGTGAGACTTCTGTCCGAAGTATGCTTAACCATCGAGAACGCTCGGTTCGAGCTATTTAATGCGAGAAACACGTTATGTGGTGTTTTCATGACTCCACAGTGCGTTGGATATGCAGAACCGGAGATATTTTGGTTTTCGTCGGGTTTCAAGCTGAGATATGCATTTACTACGATAAGCTTGGTGAGACATCTGTCCGAAGTATGCAGAAACATCGAGAGCGCTCTATTCGAGCTATTTAATGCGAGAAACTTGTTTTCTGGGGTTTTCACCACTCCACAGTTCGTTGGATATGCAGAACCGGCGATATCTTGGTTTTCGTGGGGTTTCAAGCTCAGATATGCATTTTTTACTATAATCATGGTGAGACTTCTGTCCGAAGTATGCAGAATCATCGAGATCGCACTGTTCGAGCTATTTAATGCGGGAAACACGTTATCTGGTGTTTTCACCACTCCACAGTTCGTTGGATATGCAGAACAGGAGATATCTTGGTTTTCGTGGGGTTTCTAGAAGAGATATGCATTTTCTGCGATAATCTTGGTGAGACTTCTGTCCGAAGTATGCAGAATCATCGAGATCGATCGTTTCAAGCTATTTAATGCGAGAAACACGTTATCTGGTGTTTTCACCACTCCACAGTGCGTTGGATATGCAGAACCGGAGATATTTTGGTTTTCGTCGGGTTTCAAGCTGAGATATGCATTTTCTACGATAAGCTTGGTGAGACATCTGTCCGAAGTATGCAGAAACATCGAGAGCGCTCTATTCGAGCTATTTATTGCGAGAAACTTGTTTTCTGGGGTTTTCACCACTCCACAGTTCTTTGGATATGCAGAACCGGAGATAACTTGGTTTTCGTGGGGTTTCAAGCTGAGATATGCATTTTCTGCGATAATCTTGGTAAGACTTCTGTCCGAAGTATGCAGAGTCATCGAGATCGTACTTTTCGAGCTATTTAATGCGAGAAACACGTTTTCTGGGGTTCTCACCACTCCACAGTTCGTTGGATATGCAGAACAGGGGATATCTTGGTTTTCGTGGGGTTTCTAAAAGAGATATGCATTTTCTGCGATAATCTTGGTGAGACTTCTGTCCGAAGTATGCAGAATCATCGAGATCGATCGTTTCAAGCTATTTAATGCGAGAAACACGTTATCTGGTGTTTTCACCACTCCACAGTGCGTTGGATATGCAGAACCGGAGATATTTTGGTTTTCGTCGGGTTTCAAGCTGAGATATGCATTTTCTACGATAAGCTTGGTGAGACTTCTGTCCGAAGTATGCAGAGTCATCGAGATCGTACTTTTCGAGCTATTTACTGCAAGAAACACGTTTTCTGGGGTTCTCACCACTCCACAGTTCGTTGGATATGCAGAACAGGAGATATCATGGTTTTCGTGGGGTTTCTAGAAGAGATATGCATTTTCTGCGATAATCTTGGTGAGACTTCTGTCCGAAGTATGCAGAATCATCGAGATCGCTCTTTTCAAGCTATTTAATGCGAGAAACCCGTTTTCTGGTGTTTTCACCACTCCACAGAGCGTTTGATATGCAGAACCGGAGATATTTTGGTTTTCGTCGGGTTTCAAGCTGAGATATGCATTTTCTACGATAAGCTTGGTGAGACATCTGTCCGAAGTATGCAGAAACATCGAGAGCGCTCTATTCGAGCTATTTAATGCGAGAAACTTGTTTTCTGGGGTTTTCACCACTCCACAGTTCGTTGGATATGCAGAACCGGAGATAACTTGGTTTTCGTGGGGTTTCAAGCTGAGATATGCATTTTCTGCGATAATCTTGGTGAGACTTCTGTCCGAAGTATGCAGAGTCATCGAGATGGTACTTTTCGAGCTATTTAATGCGAGAAACACGTTTTCTGGGGTTCTCACCACTCCACAGTTCGTTGGATATGCAGAACAGGAGATATCTTGGTTTTCGTGGGGTTTCTAGAAGAGATATGCATTTTCTGCGATAATCTTGGTGAGACTTCTGTCCGAAGTATGCAGAATCATCGAGATCGATCGTTTCAAGCTATTTAATGCGAGAAACACGTTATCTGGTGTTTTCACCACTCCACAGTGCGTTGGATATGCAGAACCGGAGATATTGTGGTTTTCGTCGGGTTTAAAGCTGAGATATGCATTTTCTGCGATAATCTTGGTGAGACTTCTGTCCGAAGTATGCAGAGTCATCGAGATCGTACTTTTCGAGCTATTTACTGCGAGAAACACGTTTTCTGGGGTTCTCACCACTCCACAGTTCGTTGGATATGCAGAACAGGAGATATCTTGGTTTTCGTGCGGTTTCTAGAAGAGATATGCATTTTCTGCGATAATCTTGGTGAGACTTCTGTCCGAAGTATGCAGAATCATCGTGATCGCACTGTTCGAGCTATTTAATGCGAGAAACACGTTATCTGGTGTTTTCAGCACTCCACAGTGCGTTTGATATGCAGAACCAGCGATATCTTGGTTTTCGTGGGGTTTCAAGCTGAGATATGCATTTTTTACGATAATCTTGGTGAGACTTCTGTCCGAAGTATGCAGAATCATCGAGATCGATCGTTTCAAGCTATTTAATGCGAGGAACACGTTATCTGGTGTTTTCACCACTCCACAGTGCGTTGGATATGCAGAATCGGAGATATTTTGGTCTTCGTCGGGTTTCAAGCTGAGATATGCATTTTCTACGATAAGCTTGGTGAGACATCTGTCCGAAGTATGCAGAAACATCGAGATCGATCGTTTCAAGCTATTTAATGCGAGAAACACGTTATCTGGTGTTTTCACCACTCCACAGTGCGGTGGATATGCAGAACCGGAGATATTTTGGTTTTCGTCGGGTTTCAAGCTGAGATATGCATTTTCTACGATAAGCTTGGTGAGACATCTGTCCGAAGTATGCAGAAACATCGAGAGCGCTCTATTCGAGCTATTTAATGAGAGAAACTTGTTTTCTGGGGTTTTCACCACTCCACAGTTCGTTGGATATGCAGAACCGGAGATAACTTGGTTTTCGTGGGGTTTCAAGCTGAGATATGCATTTTCTGCGATAATCTTGGTGAGACTTCTGTCCGAAGTATGCAGAGTCATCGAGATCGTACTTTTCGAGCTATTTAATGCGAGAAACACGTTTTCTGGGGTTCTCACCACTCCACAGTTCGTTGGATATGCAGAACAGGGGATATCTTGGTTTTCGTGGGGTTTCTAAAAGAGATATGCATTTTCTGCGATAATCTTGGTGAGACTTCTGTCCGAAGTATGCAGAATCATCGAGATCGATCGTTTCAAGCTATTTAATGCGAGAAACACGTTATCTGGTGTTTTCACCACTCCACAGTGCGTTGGATATGCAGAACCGGAGATATTTTGGTTTTCGTCGGGTTTCAAGCTGAGATATGCATTTTCTACGATAAGCTTGGTGAGACTTCTGTCCGAAGTATGCAGAGTCATCGAGATCGTACTTTTCGAGCTATTTACTGCGAGAAACACGTTTTCTGGGGTGCTCACCACTCCACAGTTCGTTGGATATGCAGAACAGGAGATATCATGGTTTTCGTGGGGTTTCTAGAAGAGATATGCATTTTCTGCGATAATCTTGGTGAGACTTCTGTCCGAAGTATGCAGAATCATCGAGATCGCTCTTTTCAAGCTATTTAATGCGAGAAACCCGTTTTCTGGTGTTTTCACCACTCCACAGAGCGTTTGATATGCAGAACCAGCGATATCTTGGTTTCCGTGGGGATTCAAGCTGAGATATGCAATTTCTGCGATGATCTTGGTGAGACTTCTGTCCGAAGTATGCTTAACCATCGAGATCGCTCGGTTCGAGCTATTTAATGCGAGAAACACGTTATCTGGTGTTTTCACCACTCCACAGTGCGTTGGATATGCAGAACCGGAGATATTTTGGTTTTCGTCGGGTTTCAAGCTGAGATATGCATTTTCTACGATAAGCTTGGTGAGACATCTGTCCGAAGTATGCAGAAACATCGAGAGCGCTCTATTCGAGCTGTTTAATGCGAGAAACACGTTTTCTGGGGTTCTCACCACTCCACAGTTCGTTGGATATGCAGAACAGGAGATATCTTGGTTTTCGTGGGGTTTCTAGAAGAGATATGCATTATCTGCGATAATCTTGGTGAGACTTCTGTCCGAAGTGTGCAGAATCATCGAGATCGCTCTTTTCAAGCTATTTAATGCGAGAAACCCGTTTTCTGGTGTTTTCACCACTCCACAGAGCGTTTGATATGCAGAACCAGCGATATCTTGGTTTCCGTGGGGATTCAAGCTGAGATATGCAATTTCTGCGATGATCTTGGTGAGACTTCTGTCCGAAGTATGCTTAACCATCGAGATCGCTCTGTTCGAGCTATTTAATGCGAGAAACACGTTATCTGGTGTTTTCACCACTCCACAGTGCGTTTGATATGCAGAACCAGCGATATCCTGGTTTTCGTGGGGTTACAAGCTCAGATATGCATTTTCTGCGATAATCTTGGTGAGACTTCTGTCCGAAGTATGCAGAATCATCGAGATTGCACTTTTCGAGCTATTTAATGCGAGAGACACGTTATTTGGTGTTTTCACCACACCAGAGTGCGTTTGATATGCAGAACCGGCGATATCTTGGTTTTTGTGGGGGTTCATGCTCAGATATGCATTTTCTGCGATAATATTGGTGAGACTTCTATCCGAAGTATGCAGAGTCATCGAGATCGCACTTTTCGAGCTATTTAATGCGAGAAACACGTTTTCTGGGGTTTTCACCTCTCCACAGTTCGTTGGATATGCAGAACAGGAGATATCTTGGTTTTCGTGGGGTTTGTAGCAGAGATATGCATTTTTTACGATAATCATGGTGAGACTTCTGTCCGAAGTATGCAGAATCATCGAGATCGCACTGTTCGAGCTATTTAATGCGAGAAACACGTTATGTGGTGTTTTCACCACTCCACAGTGCGTATGATATGCAGAACCGGCGATATCTTGGTTTTCGTGGGGTTTCAAGCTGAGATATGCATTATCTGCGATAATCTTGGTGAGACTTCTGTCCGAAGTGTGCAGAATCATCGAGATCGCTCTTTTCAAGCTATTTAATGCGAGAAACACGTTTTCTGGTGTTTTCACCACTCCACAGAGCGTTTGATATGCGGTACCAGCGATTTCTTGGTTTTCGTGGGGTTTCAAGTTGAGATATGCATTTTCTGCGATAATCTTGGTGAGACTTCTGTCCGAAGTATGCTGAATCATCTAGATCGCTCTTTTCGAGCTATTTAATGCGAGAAACACGTTTTCTGGGGTTTTCACCACTCCAAGTTCGTTGGATGTGCAAAACCGGAGATATCTTGGTTTTCGTGGGGTATCAAGCTGAGATATGCATTTTCTGCGATAAGCTTGGTGAGACGTTTGTCCGAAGTATGCAGAAACATCGAGATCGCTCTGTTCGACCTATTTAATGCGAGAAACACGTTATCTGGTTGTTTTCACCACTCCACAATGCGTTTGATATACAGAACCGGCGACATCTTGATTCTCGTGAGGTTTCAAGCTGAGGTATCTATTTTCTGCGATAATCTTGGTGATTCTTCTGTCAGAAGTATGCAGAATCATCTAGATCGCTCTTTTCGAGCTATGTAATGCGGGAAACACGTTATCTGGTGTTTTTACCACTCCACAGTGCGTTTGATATGCAGAACCGGCGACATCTTGGTTTTCGTGGGGTTTCCAGCTGAAATATGCATTTTCTGCGATAATCTTGGTGAGTCTTCTGTCCGAAGTATGCAAAAACATCAAGAGCGCTCTTTTCGAGCTATTTAATGCGAGAAACACGTTTCCTGGTGTTTTCACCACTCCACAGTTGGTTTGATATGCAGAACCGGCGATGTTTGGTTTTCGTCGGGTTTCAAGTTGAGATATGCATTTTCTACGATAATCTTGGTGAAACATCTGTCCGAAGTATGCAGAATCATCGAGATCGCTCGTTTCGAGCTATTTAATGCGAGAAACACGTTATCTGGTGTTTTCACCACTCCACAGTGCGTTTGATATGTAGAGCCTCCGATAACTTGGTTTTCGTGGGGTTTCCAGCTGAAATATGCATTTTCTGCGATAATCTTTGTGTTTCATCTATGAGAGGTGTGCAGAATCATCCAGAACGCTCTTTTCGAGCTATTTATTGCGAGAAACACGTTATCTGGTGTTTTCACCACTCCACAGTGCGTTTGATATGCAGAACCAGCGATATCCTGGTTTTCGTGGGGTTACAAGCTCAGATATGCATTTTCTGCGATAATCTTTTTGAGACTTCTGTCCGAAGTATGCAGAATCATCGAGATTGCACTTTTCGAGCTATTTAATGCGAGAGACACGTTATTTGGTGTTTTCACCACACCGGAGTGCGTTTGATATGCAGAACCGGCGATATCTTGGTTTTTGTGGGGGTTCAAGCTGAGATATGCATTTTCTGCGATAAGCTTGGTGAGATGTTTGTCCGAAGTATGCAGAAACATCGAGATCGCTCTGTTCGACCTATTTAATGCGAGAAACACGTTATCTGGTTGTTTTCACCACTCCACAATGCGTTTGATATACAGAACCGGCGACATCTTGATTCTCGTGAGGTTTCAAGCTGAGGTATCTATTTTCTGCGATAATCTTGGTGATTCTTCTGTCAGAAGTATGCAGAATCATCTAGATCGCTCTTTTCGAGCTATGTAATGCGGGAAACACGTTATCTGGTGTTTTTACCACTCCACAGTGCGTTTGATTTGCAGAACCGGCGACATCTTGGTTTTCGTGGGGTTTCCAGCTGAAATATGCATTTTCTGCGATAATCTTGGTGAGTCTTCTGTCCGAAGTATGCAAAAACATCAAGAGCGCTCTTTTCGAGCTATTTAATGCGAGAAACACGTTTCCTGGTGTTTTCACCACTCCACAGTTGGTTTGATATGCAGAACCGGCGATGTTTGGTTTTCGTCGGGTTTCAAGTTGAGATATGCATTTTCTACGATAATCTTGGTGAAACATCTGTCCGAAGTATGCAGAATCATCGAGATCGCTCGTTTCGAGCTATTTAATGCGAGAAACACGTTATCTGGTGTTTTCACCACTCCACAGTGCGTTTGCTATGTAGAGCCTCCGATAACTTGGTTTTCGTGGGGTTTCCAGCTGAAATATGCATTTTCTGCGATAATCTTTGTGTTTGATCTATGAGAGGTGTGCAGAATCATCCAGAACGATCTGTTCGAGCTAGTTAATGCGAGTAACACGTTTTCTGGTGTTTTCACCACTCCACAGTGCGTCTGATATGCAGAACCGGAGATATCTTGGTTTTCGTGGGGTTTCAAGCTGAGATATGCATTGTCTGCGTTAATATTGGTGAGACTTCAGTCCGAAGTATGCAGAATCATCTAGATCGCACGTTTCGAGCTATTTAATGCGAGAAACACGTTATCTGGTTGTTTTCACCACTCCACAGTGCGTTTGATATGCAGAACCGGCGACATCTTGATTTTCGTGAGGTTTCAAGCTGAGATATGCATTGTCTGCGTTAATATTGGTGAGACTTCTGTCCGAAGTATGCAGAATCATCGATATCGCTCTTTTCGAGCAATTTAATGCGAGAAACACGTTATCTGGTGTTTTGACCACTGCACAGTGCGTTAGATATGTAGAGCCGCCGATAACTTGGTTTTCGTGGGGTTTCCCGCTGAAATATGCATATTCTGCGATAATCTTTGTGTTTCATCTATGAGAAGTATGCACAACCATCCAGAACGTTCTTTTCGTGCTAGTTAGAGCGAGTAACACGTTTTCTGGTGTTTTCACCACTCCACAGTGCGTATGATATGCAGAACCGGCGATATCTTTGTTTATGTGGGGTTTCAAGCTCAGATATGCATTTCCTGCGATAATCTTGGTGAGGCTTCTGTCCGAAGTATGCAGAATCATCGAGATCGCACTTTTCGAGCTATTTAATGCGAGAAACATGTTATCTGGTGTTTTCACCACTCCACAGTGCGTTTGATACGCAGAAACAGCGATATCTTGGTTTTCGTGGGGTTTCAAGCTCAGATATGCATTTTCTGCGATAATCTTGGTGAGACTTCTGTCCGAAGTATGCAGAATCATCGCGATCGCACTTTTCGAGCTAGTTAATGCGAGAAACACGTTATCTGGTGTTTTCACCACTCCACAGTGCGTTTGATATGCAGAACCGGCTATATCTTGGTTTTTGTGGGGTTTCAAGCTGAGATATGCATTTTTTACGATAATCTTGGTGAGACTTCTGTCCGAAGTATGCTTAATCATCGATATCGCTCTTTTCGAGCTATTTAATGCGAGAAACACGTTGTCTGGTGATTTCACCACTCCACAGTTGGTTTGATATGCAGAACCGGCGATGTTTGGTTTTCGTCGGGTTTCAAGCTGAGATATGCATTTTCTACGATAATCTTGGTGAAACATCTGTCCGAAGTATGCAGAAACATCAAGAGCGCCCTTTTCGAGCTATTTAATGCGAGAAACACGTTTTCTGGGGTTTTCACCACACCACAGTTCGTTGGATGTGCAGAACCGGAGATATCTTGGTTTTCGTGGGGTTTCAAGCTCAGATATGCATTTTCTGCGATAATCTTGGTGAGACTTCTGTCCGAAGTATGCAGAGTCATCGAGATCGTACTTTTCGAGCTATTTAATGCGAGAAACACGTTTTCTGGGGTTTTCACCACACCACAGTTCGTTGGATATGCAGAACAGGAGATATCTAGGTTTACGTGGGGTTTCAAGCTGAGATATGCATTTTCTGCGATAATCTTGGTGAGACTTCTGTCCGAAGTATGCCTAATCATCGAGATCGCTCTATTCGAGCTATTTAATGCGAGAAACACATTGTCTGGTGTTTTCACCACTCCACAGTTGGTTTGATATGCAGAACCGGCGATGTTTGGTTTTCGTCGTGTTTCAAGCTGAGATATGCATTTTTTACGATAATCTTGATGAGACTTCTGTCCGAAGTATGCTTAATCATCGTGATCGCTCGTTTCGACCAATTTAATGCGAGTAACACGTTATCTGGTGTTTTCACCACTCCACAGCGCGCTTGATATGCAGAACCGGAGATATCCTGGTTTTCGTGGGGTTTCAAGCTCAGATATGCATTTTCTGCGATAATCTTGGTGAGACTTCTGTCCCAAGTATGCAGAGACATCGAGATCGTACTTTTCGAGCTATTTAATGCGAGAAACACGTTTTCTGGTGTTTTCACCACTCCACAGTTCGTTGGATATGCAGAACAGGAGATATCTTGGTTTTCGTGAGATTTCAAGCTGAGATATGCAATTTCTGCGATAATCTTGGTGAGACTTCTGTCCAAAGTATGCAGAATCATCGAGATCGCCGTTTTCGAGCTACTTAATGCGAGAAACACGTTATCTGGTGTTTTCAGCACTCGACAGTGCGTTTGATATGCAGAACCAGCGATATCTTGGTTTTCGTGGGGTTTCAAGGTGAGATATGCATTTTTTACTATAATCTTGGTGAGACTTCTGTCCGAAGAATGCTTAATCATCGAGATCGCTCGTTTCGAGCTATTTAATGTGAGAAACACGTTATCTGGTGTTTTCACCACTCCACAGTGCGTATGATATGCAGAACCGGAGATATCCTGGTTTTCGTGGGGTTTCAAGCTCAGATATGCATTTTCTGCGATAATCTTTGTGAGACTACTGTCCCAAGTATGCAGAGTCTTCCTCATCGTACTTTTCGAGCTATTTAATGCGAGAAACACGTTTTCTGGTGTTTTCACCACTCCACAGTTCGTTGGATATGCAGAACAGGAGATATCTTGGTTTTCGTGGGGATTCAAGCTGAGATATGCAATTTCAGAGATAATCTTGGTGAGACTTCTGTCCGAATTATGCTTAATCATCGAGATCGCTCGTTTCGAGTTATTTAATGCGAGAAACACGTTATCTGGTGTTTTCACCACTCCACAGTGCGTATGATATGCAGAACCGACGATATCTTGGTTTTCGTGGGGTTTCAAGCTCAGATATGCATTTTCTGCGATAATCTTGGTGAGACTTCTGTCCGAAGTATGCAGAGTCATCGAGATCGTACTTTTCGAGCTATTTAATGCGAGAAACACGTTTTCTGGGATTTTCACCACTCCACAGTTCGTTGGATATGCAGAACAGGAGATATGTTGGTTTTCGTGGAGTTTCAAGCTGAGATATGCAATTTCTGCGATAATCTTGGTGAGACTTCTGTCCGAAGTATGCTTAATCATCGAGATCGCTCGTTTCGACATATTTAATGCGAGAAACACGTTATCTGGTGTTTTCACGACTCCACAGTGCGTTTGATATGCAGAACCAGCGATATCTTGGTTTTCGTGGGGTTTCAAGCTGAGATATGCATTTTCTGCGATAATCTTGGTGAGACTTCTGTCCGAAGTATGTAGAATTATCGAGATCGCTCTTTTCGAGCTATTTAATGCGAGAAACAAGTTATGTGGTGTTTTCACCACTCCACAGTGCGTTTGATATGCAGAACCGGCGATATCTTGGTTTTTGTGGGGTTTCAAGCTGAGATATGCATTTTTTACGATAATCTTGGTGAGACTTCTGTCCGAAGTATGCTTAATCATCGAGATCGCTCTATTCGAGCTATTTAATGCGAGAAACACGTTATCTGGTGTTTTCACCACTCCACAGTGCGTTTGATATGCAGAACCGGCGACATCTTGATATTAGTGAGGTTTCAAGCTGAGATATGCATTTTCTGCAATAATCTTGGTGAGACTTCAGTCAGAAGTATGCAGAATCATCTAGATCGCTCGTTTCGAGCTATTTAATGCGAAGAAACAAGTTTTCTGATTTTTGACCACTCCACAGTGCGTTTGATATGCAGAACCGGCGACATCTTGGCTTTCGTCGGGTATCAAGCGGAGATATGCATTTTGTACCATAATCTTGGTGAGACTTCTGGCAGAAGTATGCAGAATCATCTAGATCGCTCTTTTCGAGCTATTTAATGCGAGAAACACGTTTTCTGGTGTATTCACCACTCCACAGTACGTCTGACATGCAGAACCGGAGATATCTTGGTTTCGGTCGGGTTTCAAGCTGAGATATGCATTTTCTACGATGATCTTGGTGCGACATCTGTCAGAAGTATGCAGAATCATCGGGATCGTTCTTTTCGAGCTATTTAATGCGAGAAACACGTTATCTGGTGTTTTCACCACTCCACAGTGCGTTTGATATGCAGAACCGGCGACATCTTGGATTTCGACGGGTTTCAAGCTCATATATGCACTTTCTATGATAATCTTGGTGAGACTTCACTCCGAAGTATGCAGAATCATCGGGATCGCTCTTTTCGAGCTATTTAATGCGAGAAACACGTTTTCTGGTGTAATCACCACTCCACAGTACGTTTGACATGCAGAACCGGAGATATCTTGGTTTCGGTCGGGTTTCAAGCTGAGATATGCATTTTCTACGATAATCTTGGTGAGACTTCTGTCAGAAGTATGCAGAATCTTCGAGAACGCTCTTTTCGAGCTACTTAATGCAAGAAACACGTTTTCTGGTGTTTTCACCACTCCACAGTCCGTTTCATGTGCAGAACCGGAGATATCTTGGTTTTTGTGAGGTTTCAAGCTGAGATATGCATTTTCTGCGATAATCTTGCTGAGACTTCAGTCAGAAGTATGCAGAATCATCTGGATCGCTCGTTTCGAACTATCTAATGCGAAAAAACAAGTTTTCTGGTGCTTTCAACATTCCACAGTGCGTTTGATATGCAGAACCGGCGATATCTTGATTTTCGTGGTGTTTCCAGCTGAGATATGCATTTTCTGCGATAATCTTGGTGAGTCTTCTGTCAGAAGTATGCAGAATCATCTAGATCGCTATTTTCGAGCTATTTAATGCGAGAAACACGTTATCTGGTGTTTTCACCACTCCACAGTGCGTTTGATATGCAGAACCGGCGACATCTTGGATTTCGTCGGGTTTCACGCTCATATATGCACTTTCTACGATAATCTTGGTGAGACTTCACTCCGAAGTATGCTTAATCATCGAGATCGCTCGTTTCGACCTATTTAATGCGACAAACACGATATCTGGTGTTTTCACCACTCCACAGTGCGTATGATATGCAGAACCGGCGATATCTTGGTTTTCGTGGGGTTTCCAGCTCAAATATGCATTTTCTGCGATAAACTTGGTGTTTCATCTATGAGAAGTATGCAGAATCATCCAGAACGATCTTTTCGAGCTAGTTAATGCGAGTAACACGTTTTCTGGTGTTTTCACCACTCCACAGTGCGTCTGATATGCAGAACCGGAGATATCTTGGTTTTCGTGGGGTTTCAAGCTGAGATATGCATTGTCTGCGTTAATATTGGTGAGACTTCAGTCCGAAGTATGCAGAATCATCTAGATCGCACGTTTCGAGCTATTTAATGCGAGAAACACGTTATCTGGTTGTTTTCACCACTCCACAGTGCGTTTGATATGCAGAACCGGCGACATCTTGATTTTCGTGAGGTTTCAAGCTGAGATATGCATTGTCTGCTTTAATATTGGTGAGACTTCTGTCCGAAGTATGCAGAATCATCGATATCGCTCTTTTCGAGCAATTTAATGCGAGAAACACGTTATCTGGTGTTTTGACCACTGCACAGTGCGTTTGATATGTAGAGCCGCCGATAACTTGGTTTTCGTGGGGTTTCCCGCTGAAATATGCATATTCTGCGATAATCTTTGTGTTTCATCTATGAGAAGTATGCACAATCATCCAGAACGTTCTTTTCGTGCTAGTTAGAGCGAGTAACACGTTTTCTGGTGTTTTCACCACTCCACAGTGCGTATGATATGCAGAACCGGCGATATCTTTGTTTATGTGGGGTTTCAAGCTCAGATATGCATTTCCTGCGATAATCTTGGTGAGACTTCTGTCCGAAGTATGCAGAGTCATCGAGATCGTACTTTTCGAGCTATTTAATGCGAGAAACACGTTGTCTGGTGTTTTCAACACTCCACTGTTGGTTTGATATGCAGAACCGGCGATATCTGGGTTTTCGTGGGGTTTCAAGCTGAGATATGCATTTTTTACGATAATCTTGGTGAGACTTCTGTCCGAAGTATGCTTAATCATCGAGATCGCTCGTTTCGACCTATTTAATGCGAGGAACACGTTATCTGGTGTTTTCACCACCCCACAGTGCGTTTGATATGCAGAACCAGCGATATCTTGGTTTTCGTGGGGTTTCAAGCTGAGATATGCATTTCCCTGCGATAATCTTGGTGAGACTTCTGTCCGAAGTATGCAGAATCATCGAGATCGCACTTTTCGAGCTATTTAATGCGAGAAACATGTTATCTGGTGTTTTCACCACTCCACAGTGCGTTTGATACGCAGAACCAGCGATATCTTGGTTTTCGTGGGGTTTCAAGCTCAGATATGCATTTTCTGCGATAATCTTGGTGAGACTTCTGTCCGAAGTATGCAGAATCATCGCGATCGCACTTTTCGAGCTAGTTAATGCGAGAAACACGTTATCTGGTGTTTTCACCACTCCACAGTGCGTTTGATATGCAGAACCGGCTATATCTTGGTTTTTGTGGGGTTTCAAGCTGAGATATGCATTTTTTACGATAATCTTGGTGAGACTTCTGTCCGAAGTATGCTTAATCATCGATATCGCTCTTTTCGAGCTATTTAATGCGAGAAACACGTTGTCTGGTGATTTCACCACTCCACAGTTGGTTTGATATGCAGAACCGGCGATGTTTGGTTTTCGTCGGGTTTCAAGCTGAGATATGCATTTTCTACGATAATCTTGGTGAAACATCTGTCCGAAGTATGCAGAAACATCAAGAGCGCCCTTTTCGAGCTATTTAATGCGAGAAACACGTTTTCTGGGGTTTTCACCACACCACAGTTCGTTGGATGTGCAGAACCGGAGATATCTTGGTTTTCGTGGGGTTTCAAGCTCAGATATGCATTTTCTGCGATAATCTTGGTGAGACTTCTGTCCGAAGTATGCAGAGTCATCGAGATCGCTCTTTTCGAGCTATTTAATGCGAGAAACACGTTTTCTGGTGTTTTCACCACTCCACAGTTCGTTGGATATGCAGAACAGGAGATATCTTGGTTTTCGTGGGGATTCAAGCTGAGATATGCATTTTTTACGATAATATTGATGAGACTTCTGTCCGAAGTATGCAGAATCATCGAGATCGCTCTTTTCGAGCTATTTAATGCGAGAAACACGTTATCTGGTGTTTTCACGACTCCACAGTGCGTTTGATATGCAGAACCAGCGATATCTTGGCTTTCGTGGGGTTTCAAGCTGAGATATGCATTTTCTGCGATAATCTTGGTGAGACTTCTGTCCGAAGTATGTAGAATTATCGAGATCGCTCTTTTCGAGCTATTTAATGCGAGAAACAAGTTATCTGGTGTTTTCACCACTCCACAGTGCGTTTGATATGCAGAACCGGCGATATCTTGGTTTTTGTGGGGTTTCAAGCTGAGATATGCATTTTTTACGATAATCTTGGTGAGACTTCTGTCCGAAGTATGCAGAATTATCGAGATCGCTCTTTTCGAGCTATTTAATGCGAGAAACACGTTATCTGGTCTTTTCAGCACTCCACAGTGCGTTTGATATGCAGAACCAGCGATATCTGGGTTTTCGTGGGGTTTCAAGCTGAGATATGCATTTTTTACGATAATCTTGATGAGACTTCTGTCCGAAGTATGCTTAATCATCGAGATCGCTCTATTCGAGCTATTTAATGCGAGAAACACGTTATCTGGTGTTTTCACCACTCCACAGTGCGTTTGATATGCAGAACCGGCGACATCTTGATATTAGTGAGGTTTCAAGCTGAGATATGCATTTTCTGCAATAATCTTGGTGAGACTTCAGTCAGAAGTATGCAGAATCATCTAGATCGCTCTATTCGAGCTATTTAATGCGAGAAACACGTTATCTGGTGTTTTCACCACTCCACAGTGCGTTTGATATGCAGAACCGGCGATATCTTGGTTTTTGTGGGGTTTCAAGCTGAGATATGCATTTTTTACGATAATCTTGGTGAGACTTCTGTCCGAAGTATGCAGAATTATCGAGATCGCTCTTTTCGAGCTATTTAATGCGAGAAACACGTTATCTGGTCTTTTCAGCACTCCACAGTGCGTTTGATATGCAGAACCAGCGATATCTGGGTTTTCGTGGGGTTTCAAGCTGAGATATGCATTTTTTACGATAATCTTGGTGAGACTTCTGTCCGAAGTATGCTTAATCATCGAGATCGCTCGTTTCGACATATTTAATGCGAGAAACACGTTATCTGGTGTTTTCACGACTCCACAGTGCGTTTGATATGCAGAACCAGCGATATCTTGGTTTTCGTGGGGTTTCAAGCTGAGATATGCATTTTCTGCGATAATCTTGGTGAGACTTCTGTCCGAAGTATGTAGAATTATCGAGATCGCTCTTTTCGAGCTATTTAATGCGAGAAACAAGTTATGTGGTGTTTTCACCACTCCACAGTGCGTTTGATATGCAGAACCGGCGATATCTTGGTTTTTGTGGGGTTTCAAGCTGAGATATGCATTTTTTACGATAATCTTGGTGAGACTTCTGTCCGAAGTATGCTTAATCATCGAGATCGCTCTATTCGAGCTATTTAATGCGAGAAACACGTTATCTGGTGTTTTCACCACTCCACAGTGCGTTTGATATGCAGAACCGGCGACATCTTGATATTAGTGAGGTTTCAAGCTGAGATATGCATTTTCTGCAATAATCTTGGTGAGACTTCAGTCAGAAGTATGCAGAATCATCTAGATCGCTCGTTTCGAGCTATTTAATGCGAAGAAACAAGTTTTCTGATTTTTGACCACTCCACAGTGCGTTTGATATGCAGAACCGGCGACATCTTGGCTTTCGTCGGGTATCAAGCGGAGATATGCATTTTGTACCATAATCTTGGTGAGACTTCTGGCAGAAGTATGCAGAATCATCTAGATCGCTCTTTTCGAGCTATTTAATGCGAGAAACACGTTTTCTGGTGTATTCACCACTCCACAGTACGTCTGACATGCAGAACCGGAGATATCTTGGTTTCGGTCGGGTTTCAAGCTGAGATATGCATTTTCTACGATGATCTTGGTGCGACATCTGTCAGAAGTATGCAGAATCATCGGGATCGTTCTTTTCGAGCTATTTAATGCGAGAAACACGTTATCTGGTGTTTTCACCACTCCACAGTGCGTTTGATATGCAGAACCGGCGACATCTTGGATTTCGACGGGTTTCAAGCTCATATATGCACTTTCTATGATAATCTTGGTGAGACTTCACTCCGAAGTATGCAGAATCATCGGGATCGCTCTTTTCGAGCTATTTAATGCGAGAAACACGTTTTCTGGTGTAATCACCACTCCACAGTACGTTTGACATGCAGAACCGGAGATATCTTGGTTTCGGTCGGGTTTCAAGCTGAGATATGCATTTTCTACGATAATCTTGGTGAGACTTCTGTCAGAAGTATGCAGAATCTTCGAGAACGCTCTTTTCGAGCTACTTAATGCAAGAAACACGTTTTCTGGTGTTTTCACCACTCCACAGTCCGTTTCATGTGCAGAACCGGAGATATCTTGGTTTTTGTGAGGTTTCAAGCTGAGATATGCATTTTCTGCGATAATCTTGCTGAGACTTCAGTCAGAAGTATGCAGAATCATCTGGATCGCTCGTTTCGAACTATCTAATGCGAAAAAACAAGTTTTCTGGTGCTTTCAACATTCCACAGTGCGTTTGATATGCAGAACCGGCGATATCTTGATTTTCGTGGTGTTTCCAGCTGAGATATGCATTTTCTGCGATAATCTTGGTGAGTCTTCTGTCAGAAGTATGCAGAATCATCTAGATCGCTATTTTCGAGCTATTTAATGCGAGAAACACGTTATCTGGTGTTTTCACCACTCCACAGTGCGTTTGATATGCAGAACCGGCGACATCTTGGATTTCGTCGGGTTTCACGCTCATATATGCACTTTCTACGATAATCTTGGTGAGACTTCACTCCGAAGTATGCTTAATCATCGAGATCGCTCGTTTCGACCTATTTAATGCGACAAACACGATATCTGGTGTTTTCACCACTCCACAGTGCGTATGATATGCAGAACCGGCGATATCTTGGTTTTCGTGGGGTTTCCAGCTCAAATATGCATTTTCTGCGATAAACTTGGTGTTTCATCTATGAGAAGTATGCAGAATCATCCAGAACGATCTTTTCGAGCTAGTTAATGCGAGTAACACGTTTTCTGGTGTTTTCACCACTCCACAGTGCGTCTGATATGCAGAACCGGAGATATCTTGGTTTTCGTGGGGTTTCAAGCTGAGATATGCATTGTCTGCGTTAATATTGGTGAGACTTCAGTCCGAAGTATGCAGAATCATCTAGATCGCACGTTTCGAGCTATTTAATGCGAGAAACACGTTATCTGGTTGTTTTCACCACTCCACAGTGCGTTTGATATGCAGAACCGGCGACATCTTGATTTTCGTGAGGTTTCAAGCTGAGATATGCATTGTCTGCTTTAATATTGGTGAGACTTCTGTCCGAAGTATGCAGAATCATCGATATCGCTCTTTTCGAGCAATTTAATGCGAGAAACACGTTATCTGGTGTTTTGACCACTGCACAGTGCGTTTGATATGTAGAGCCGCCGATAACTTGGTTTTCGTGGGGTTTCCCGCTGAAATATGCATATTCTGCGATAATCTTTGTGTTTCATCTATGAGAAGTATGCACAATCATCCAGAACGTTCTTTTCGTGCTAGTTAGAGCGAGTAACACGTTTTCTGGTGTTTTCACCACTCCACAGTGCGTATGATATGCAGAACCGGCGATATCTTAGTTTATGTGGGGTTTCAAGCTCAGATATGCATTTCCTGCGATAATCTTGGTGAGACTTCTGTCCGAAGTATGCAGAGTCATCGAGATCGTACTTTTCGAGCTATTTAATGCGAGAAACACGTTGTCTGGTGTTTTCAACACTCCACTGTTGGTTTGATATGCAGAACCGGCGATATCTGGGTTTTCGTGGGGTTTCAAGCTGAGATATGCATTTTTTACGATAATCTTGGTGAGACTTCTGTCCGAAGTATGCTTAATCATCGAGATCGCTCGTTTCGACCTATTTAATGCGAGGAACACGTTATCTGGTGTTTTCACCACCCCACAGTGCGTTTGATATGCAGAACCAGCGATATCTTGGTTTTCGTGGGGTTTCAAGCTGAGATATGCATTTCCCTGCGATAATCTTGGTGAGACTTCTGTCCGAAGTATGCAGAATCATCGAGATCGCACTTTTCGAGCTATTTAATGCGAGAAACATGTTATCTGGTGTTTTCACCACTCCACAGTGCGTTTGATACGCAGAACCAGCGATATCTTGGTTTTCGTGGGGTTTCAAGCTCAGATATGCATTTTCTGCGATAATCTTGGTGAGACTTCTGTCCGAAGTATGCAGAATCATCGCGATCGCACTTTTCGAGCTAGTTAATGCGAGAAACACGTTATCTGGTGTTTTCACCACTCCACAGTGCGTTTGATATGCAGAACCGGCTATATCTTGGTTTTTGTGGGGTTTCAAGCTGAGATATGCATTTTTTACGATAATCTTGGTGAGACTTCTGTCCGAAGTATGCTTAATCATCGATATCGCTCTTTTCGAGCTATTTAATGCGAGAAACACGTTGTCTGGTGATTTCACCACTCCACAGTTGGTTTGATATGCAGAACCGGCGATGTTTGGTTTTCGTCGGGTTTCAAGCTGAGATATGCATTTTCTACGATAATCTTGGTGAAACATCTGTCCGAAGTATGCAGAAACATCAAGAGCGCCCTTTTCGAGCTATTTAATGCGAGAAACACGTTTTCTGGGGTTTTCACCACACCACAGTTCGTTGGATGTGCAGAACCGGAGATATCTTGGTTTTCGTGGGGTTTCAAGCTCAGATATGCATTTTCTGCGATAATCTTGGTGAGACTTCTGTCCGAAGTATGCAGAGTCATCGAGATCGCTCTTTTCGAGCTATTTAATGCGAGAAACACGTTTTCTGGTGTTTTCACCACTCCACAGTTCGTTGGATATGCAGAACAGGAGATATCTTGGTTTTCGTGGGGATTCAAGCTGAGATATGCATTTTTTACGATAATATTGATGAGACTTCTGTCCGAAGTATGCAGAATCATCGAGATCGCTCTTTTCGAGCTATTTAATGCGAGAAACACGTTATCTGGTGTTTTCACGACTCCACAGTGCGTTTGATATGCAGAACCAGCGATATCTTGGCTTTCGTGGGGTTTCAAGCTGAGATATGCATTTTCTGCGATAATCTTGGTGAGACTTCTGTCCGAAGTATGTAGAATTATCGAGATCGCTCTTTTCGAGCTATTTAATGCGAGAAACAAGTTATCTGGTGTTTTCACCACTCCACAGTGCGTTTGATATGCAGAACCGGCGATATCTTGGTTTTTGTGGGGTTTCAAGCTGAGATATGCATTTTTTACGATAATCTTGGTGAGACTTCTGTCCGAAGTATGCAGAATTATCGAGATCGCTCTTTTCGAGCTATTTAATGCGAGAAACACGTTATCTGGTCTTTTCAGCACTCCACAGTGCGTTTGATATGCAGAACCAGCGATATCTGGGTTTTCGTGGGGTTTCAAGCTGAGATATGCATTTTTTACGATAATCTTGATGAGACTTCTGTCCGAAGTATGCTTAATCATCGAGATCGCTCTATTCGAGCTGTTTAATGCGAGAAACACGTTATCTGGTGTTTTCAGCACTCCACAGTGCGTTTGATATGCAGAACCAGCGATATCAGGGTTTTCGTGGGGTTTCAAGCTGAGATATGCATTTTTTACGATAATATTGATGAGACTTCTGTCCGAAGTATGCAGAATCATCGAGATCGCTCTTTTCGAGCTATTTAATGCGAGAAACACGTTATCTGGTGTTTTCACGACTCCACAGTGCGTTTGATATGCAGAACCAGCGATATCTTGGCTTTCGTGGGGTTTCAAGCTGAGATATGCATTTTCTGCGATAATCTTGGTGAGACTTCTGTCCGAAGTTTGTAGAATTATCGAGATCGCTCTTTTCGAGCTATTTAATGCGAGAAACAAGTTATCTGGTGTTTACACCACTCCACAGTGCGTTTGATATGCAGAACCGGCGATATCTTGGTTTTTGTGGGGTTTCAAGCTGAGATATGCATTTTTTACGATAATCTTGGTGAGACTTCTGTCCGAAGTATGCAGAATTATCGAGATCGCTCTTTTCGAGCTATTTAATGCGAGAAACAAGTTATCTGGTGTTTTCACCACTCCACAGTGCGTTTGATATGCAGAACCGGCGATATCTTGGTTTTTGTGGGGTTTCAAGCTGAGATATGCATTTTTTACTATAATCTTGGTGAGACTTCTGTCCGAAGTATGCAGAATCATCGAGATCGCACTTTTCGAGCTATTTAATGCGAGAAACACGTTATCTGGTCTTTTCAGCACTCCACAGTGCGTTTGATATGCAGAACCAGCGATATCTGGGTTTTCGTGGGGTTTCAAGCTGAGATATGCATTTTTTACGATAATCTTGGTGAGACTTCTGTCCGAAGTATGCAGAGTCATCGAGATCGTACTTTTCGAGCTATTTAATGCGAGAAACACGTTATCTGGTGTTTTCAGCACTCCACAGTGCGTTTGATATGCAGAACCAGCGATATCTGGGTTTTCGTGGGGTTTCAAGCTGAGATAAGCATTTTTTACGATAATATTGATGAGACTTCTGTCCGAAGTATGCAGAATCATCGAGATCGCTCTTTTTGAGCTATTTAATGCGAGAAACACGTTATCTGGTGTTTTCACGACTCCACAGTGCGTTTGATATGCAGAACCAGCGATATCTTGGCTTTCGTGGGGTTTCAAGCTGAGATATGCATTTTCTGCGATAATCTTGGTGAGACTTCTGTCCGAAGTATGTAGAATTATCGAGATCGCTCTTTTCGAGCTATTTAATGCGAGAAACAAGTTATCTGGTGTTTTCACCACTCCACAGTGCGTTTGATATGCAGAACCGGCGATATCTTGGTTTTTGTGGGGTTTCAAGCTGAGATATGCATTTTTTACTATAATCTTGGTGAGACTTCCGTCCGAAGTATGCAGAATCATCGAGATCGCACTTTTCGAGCTATTTAATGCGAGAAACACGTTATCTGGTCTTTTCAGCACTCCACAGTGCGTTTGATATGCAGAACCAGCGATATCTGTGTTTTCGTGGGGTTTCAAGCTGAGATATGCATTTTTTACGATAATCTTGATGAGACTTCTGTCCGAAGTATGCTTAATCATCGAGATCGCTCTATTCGAGCTATTTATTGCGAGAAACACGTTATCTGGTGTTTTCAGCACTCCACAGTGCGTATGATATGCAGAACCAGCGATATCTGGGTTTTCGTGGGGTTTCAAGCTGAGATATGCATTTTTTACGATAATATTGATGAGACTTCTGTCCGAAGTATGCAGAATCATCGAGATCGCTCTTTTCGAGCTATTTAATGCGAGAAACACGTTATCTGGTGTTTTCACGACTCCACAGTGCGTTTGATATGCAGAACCAGCGATATCTTGGCTTTCGTGGGGTTTCAAGCTGAGATATGCATTTTCTGCGATAATCTTGGTGAGACTTCTGTCCGAAGTATGTAGAATTATCGAGATCGCTCTTTTCGAGCTATTTAAAGCGAGAAACAAGTTATCTGGTGTTTTCACCACTCCACAGTGCGTTTGATATGCAGAACCGGCGATATCTTGGTTTTTGTGGGGTTTCAAGCTGAGATATGCAATTTTTACGATAATCTTGGTGAGACTTCTGTCCGAAGTATGCAGAATTATCGAGATCACTCTTTTCGAGCTATCTAATGCGAGAAACAAGTTATGTGGTGTTTTCACCACTCCACAGTGCGTTTGATATGCAGAACCGGCGATATCTTGGTTTTTGTGGGGTTTCAAGCTGAGATATGCATTTTTTACTATAATCTTGGTGAGACTTCTGTCCGAAGTATGCAGAATCATCGAGATCGCACTTTTCGAGCTATTTAATGCGAGAAACACGTTATCTGGTCTTTTCAGCACTCCACAGTGCGTTTGATATGCAGAACCAGCGATATCTGGGTTTTCGTGGGGTTTCAAGCTGAGATATGCATTTTTTACGATAATCATGGTGAGACTTCTGTCCGAAGTATGCAGAGTCATCGAGATCGTACTTTTCGAGCTATTTAATGCGAGAAACACGTTGTCTGGTGTTTTCACCACTCCACAGTTGGTTTGATATGCAGAACCAGCGATATCTTGGTTTTCGTGGGGTTTCAGGGTGAGATATGCATTTTTTACTATAATCTTGGTGATACTTCTGTCCGAAGAATGCTTAATCATCGAGATCGCTCGTTTCGAGCTATTTAATGTGAGAAACACGTTATCTGGTGTTTTCACCACTCCACAGTGCGTTGGATATGCAGAACCGGCGATATCTTGGTTTTTGTGGGGATTCAAGATGAGATATGCATTTTTTACTATAATCTTGGTGAGACTTCTGTCCGAAGTATGCAGAATTATCAAGATCGCTCTTGTCGAGCTATTTAATGCGAGAAACAAGTTATCTGGTGTTTTCACCACTCCACAGTGCGTTTGATATGCAGAACCGGCGATATCTTGGTTTTTGTGGGGTTTCAAGCTGAGATATGCATTTTTTACGATAATCTTGGTGAGACTTCTGTCCGAAGTATGCAGAATTATCGAGATCGCTCTTTTCGAGCTATTTAATGCGAGAAACAAGTTATCTGGTGTTTTCACCACTCCACAGTGCGTTTGATATGCAGAACCGGCGATATCTTGGTTTTTGTGGGGTTTCAAGCTGAGATATGCATTTTTTACTATAATCTTGGTGAGACTTCTGTCCGAAGTATGCAGAATCATCGAGATCGCACTTTTCGAGCTATTTAATGCGAGAAACACGTTATCTGGTCTTTTCAGCACTCCACAGTGCGTTTGATATGCAGAACCAGCGATATCTGGGTTTTCGTGGGGTTTCAAGCTGAGATATGCATTTTTTACGATAATCTTGGTGAGACTTCTGTCCGAAGTATGCAGAGTCATCGAGATCGTACTTTTCGAGCTATTTAATGCGAGAAACACGTTATCTGGTGTTTTCAGCACTCCACAGTGCGTTTGATATGCAGAACCAGCGATATCTGGGTTTTCGTGGGGTTTCAAGCTGAGATAAGCATTTTTTACGATAATATTGATGAGACTTCTGTCCGAAGTATGCAGAATCATCGAGATCGCTCTTTTTGAGCTATTTAATGCGAGAAACACGTTATCTGGTGTTTTCACGACTCCACAGTGCGTTTGATATGCAGAACCAGCGATATCTTGGCTTTCGTGGGGTTTCAAGCTGAGATATGCATTTTCTGCGATAATCTTGGTGAGACTTCTGTCCGAAGTATGTAGAATTATCGAGATCGCTCTTTTCGAGCTATTTAATGCGAGAAACAAGTTATCTGGTGTTTTCACCACTCCACAGTGCGTTTGATATGCAGAACCGGCGATATCTTGGTTTTTGTGGGGTTTCAAGCTGAGATATGCATTTTTTACGATAATATTGATGAGACTTCTGTCCGAAGTATGCAGAATCATCGAGATCGCACTTTTCGATCTATTTAATGCGAGAAACACGTTGTCTGGTGTTTTCACCACTCCACAGTTGGTTTGATATGCAGAACCAGCGATATCTTGGTTTTCGTGGGGTTTCAGGGTGAGATATGCATTTTTTACTATAATCTTGGTGAGACTTCTGTCCGAAGAATGCATAATCATCGAGATCGCTCGTTTCGAGCTATTTAATGTGAGAAGCACGTTATCTGGTGTTTTCACCACTCCACAGTTCGTTGGATATGCAGAACCGGCGATATCTTGGTTTTTGTGGGGTTTCAAGCTGAGATATGCATATTTTACTATAATCTTGGCGAGACTTCTGTCCGAAGTATGCAGAATTATCGAGATCGCTCTTTTCGAGATATTTAATGCGAGAAACAAGTTATCTGGTGTTTTCACCACTCCACAGTGCGTTTGATATGCAGAACCGGCGATATCTTGGTTTTTGTGGGGTTTCAAGCTGAGATATGCATTTTTTACTATAATCTTGGTGAGACTTCTGTCCGAAGTATGCAGAATCATCGCGATCGCACTTTTCAAGCTATTTAATGCGAGAAACACGTTATCTGGTCTTTTCAACACTCCACAGTGCGTTTGATATGCAGAACCAGCGATATCTGGGTTTTCGTGGGGTTTCAAGCTGAGATATGCATTTTTTACGATAATCTTGGTGAGACTTCTGTCCGAAGTATGCTTAATCATCGAGATCGCTCTATTCGAGCTATTTAATGCGAGAAACACGTTATCTGGTGTTTTCAGCACTCCACAGTGCGTTTGATATGCAGAACCAGCGATATCTTGGTTTTTGTGGGGTTTCAAGCTGAGATATGCATATTTTACTATAATCTTGGCGAGACTTCTGTCCGAAGTATGCAGAATTATCGAGATCGCTCTTTTCGAGATATTTAATGCGAGAAACAAGTTATCTGGTGTTTTCACCACTCCACAGTGCGTTTGATATGCAGAACCGGCGATATCTTGGTTTTTGTGGGGTTTCAAGCTGAGATATGCATTTTTTACTATAATCTTGGTGAGACTTCTGTCCGAAGTATGCAGAATCATCGCGATCGCACTTTTCAAGCTATTTAATGCGAGAAACACGTTATCTGGTCTTTTCAACACTCCACAGTGCGTTTGATATGCAGAACCAGCGATATCTGGGTTTTCGTGGGGTTTCAAGCTGAGATATGCATTTTTTACGATAACCTTGGTGAGACTTCTGTCCGAAGTATGCTTAATCATCGAGATCGCTCTATTCGAGCTATTTAATGCGAGAAACACGTTATCTGGTGTTTTCAGCACTCCACAGTGCGTTTGATATGCAGAACCAGCGATATCTGGGATTTCGTGGGGTTTCAAGCTGAGATATGCATTTTTTACGATAATATTGATGAGACTTCTGTCCGAAGTATGCAGAATCATCGAGATCGCACTTTTCGATCTATTTAATGCGAGAAACACGTTCTCTGGTGTTTTCACCACTCCACAGTTGGTTTGATATGCAGAACCAGCGATATCTTGGTTTTCGTGGGGTTTCAGGGTGAGATATGCATTTTTTACTATAATCTTGGTGAGACTTCTGTCCGAAGAATGCTTAATCATCGAGATCGCTCGTTTCGAGCTATTTAATGTGAGAAACACGTTATCTGGTGTTTTCACCACTCCACAGTGCGTTGGATATGCAGAACCGGCGATATCTTGGTTTTTGTGGGGTTTCAAGCTGAGATATGCATTTTTTACTATAATCTTGGTGAGACTTCTGTCCGAAGTATGCAGAATTATCGAGATCGCTCTTTTCGAGCCATTTAATGCGAGAAACAAGTTATCTGGTGTTTTCACCACTCCACAGTGCGTTTGATATGCAGAACCAGCGATATCTTGGTTTTCGTGGGGTTTCAAGGTGAGATATGCATTTTTTACTATAATATTGGTGAGACTTCTGTCCGAAGAATGCTTAATCATCGAGATCGCTCGTTTCGAGCTATTTAATGTGAGAAACACGTTATCTGGTGTTTTCACCACTCCACAGTGCGTATGATATGCAGAACCGGAGATATCCTGGTTTTCGTGGGGTTTCAAGCTCAGATATGCATTTTCTGCGATAATCTTTGTGAGACTACTGTCCCAAGTATGCAGAGTCTTCGAGATCGTACTTTTCGAGCTATTTAATGCGAGAAACACGTTTTCTGGTGTTTTCACCACTCCACAGTTCGTTGGATATGCAGAACAGGAGATATCTTGGTTTTCGTGGGGTTTCAAGGTGAGATATGCATTTTTTACTATAATATTGGTGAGACTTCTGTCCGAAGAATGCTTAATCATCGAGATCGCTCGTTTCGAGCTATTTAATGCGAGAAACACGTTATCTGGTGTTTTCAGCACTCCACAGTGCGTTTGATATGCAGAACCAGCGATATCTGGGATTTCGTGGGGTTTCAAGCTGAGATATGCATTTTTTACTATAATCTTGGTGAGACTTCTGTCCGAATTATGCATAATCATCGAGATCGCTCGTTTCGAGCTATTTAATGCGAGAAACACGTTATCTGGTGTTTTCACCACTCCACAGTGCGTATGATATGCAGAACCGACGATATCTTGGTTTTCGTGGGGTTTCAAGCTCAGATATGCATTTTCTGCGATAATCTTGGTGAGACTTCTGTCCGAAGTATGCAGAGTCATCGAGATCGTACTTTTCGAGCTATTTAATGCGAGAAACACGTTTTCTGGGATTTTCACCACTCCACAGTTCGTTGGATATGCAGAACAGGAGATATGTTGGTTTTCGTGGAGTTTCAAGCTGAGATATGCAATTTCTGCGATAATCTTGGTGAGACTTCTGTCCGAAGTATGCAGAATCATCGAGATCGCACTTTTCGAGCTATTTAATGCGAGAAACACGTTATCTGGTCTTTTCAGCACTCCACAGTGCGTTTGATATGCAGAACCAGCGATATCTGGGCTTTCGTGGGGTTTCAAGCTGAGATATGCATTTTTTACGATAATCTTGATGAGACTTCTGTCCGAAGTATGCTTAATCATCGAGATCGCTCTATTCGAGCTGTTTAATGCGAGAAACACGTTATCTGGTGTTTTCAGCACTCCACAGTGCGTTTGATATGCAGAACCAGCGATATCTGGGTTTTCGTGGGGTTTCAAGCTGAGATATGCATTTTTTACGATAATATTGATGAGACTTCTGTCCGAAGTATGCAGAATCATCGAGATCGCTCTTTTCGAGTTATTTAATGCGCGAAACACGTTATCTGGTGTTTTCACGACTCCACAGTGCGTTTGATATGCAGAACCAGCGATATCTTGGCTTTCGTGGGGTTTCAAGCTGAGATACGCATTTTCTGCGATAATCTTGGTGAGACTTCTGTCCGAAGTATGTAGAATTATCGAGATCGCTCTTTTCGAGCTATTTAATGCGAGAAACAAGTTATCTGGTGTTTTCACCACTCCACAGTGCGTTTGATATGCAGAACCGGCGATATCTTGGTTTTTGTGGGGTTTCAAGCTGAGATATGCATTTTTTACTATAATCTTGGTGAGACTTCTGTCCGAAGTATGCAGAATCATCGAGATCGCACTTTTCGAGCTATTTAATGCGAGAAACACGTTATCTGGTCTTTTCAGCACTCCACAGTGCGTTTGATATGCACAACCGGCGATATCTTGATTATCGTGGGGTTGCCAGCTGAGATATGCATTTTCTGCGATAATCTTGGTGAGACTTCTGTCAGAAGTATGCAGAATCATCTAGATCGCTCTTTTCGAGCTACTTAATGCGAGAAACACGTTTTCTGGTGTTTTCACCCCTCCACAGTGCGTATGATATGCAGAACCGGCGATATCGTGATTATCGTAGGGTTTCCAGCTGAGATATGCATTTTCTGCGATAATCTTGGTGAGTCCTCTGTCAGAAGGATGCAGAATCTTCGAGATCGCTCTTTTCGAGATACTTAATGCGAGAAACACGTTTTCTGGGGTTTTCACCACTCCACAGTGCGTTTGATATGCTGAACACAGCGATATCTTGGTTTTCGTGGGGTTTCAAGCTGAGATATGCATTTTCTGCGATAATCTTGGTGAGACTTCTGTCCGAAGTATGCTGAATCATCGAGATCGCTCTTTTCGAGCTAGTTAGTGCAAGAAACACGTTATCTGGTGTTTTCACCACTCCACAGTGCGTTTGATATGCAGAACAGTAGATATCTTGGTTTTCGTGGGGTTTCAAGCTGAGATATGCATTTTCTGCGATAATCTTGTTGAGACTTCTGTCCGAAGTATGAAGAATCATCGAGATCGCTCTATTCGAGCTATTTAATGCGAGAAACACGTTTTCTGGGGTTTTCAGCACTCCACAGTGCGTTTGATATGCTGAGCACAGCGATATATTGGTTTTCGTGGGGTTTCAAGGTGAGATATGCATTTTTTACGATAATTTTGGTGAGACTTCTGTCCGAAGTATGCAGAATCATCGAGATCGCTCTTTTCGAGCAAGTTAGTGCGAGAACCACGTTATCTGGTGTTTTCACCACTCCACAGTGCGTTTGACATGCAGAACCGGCGACATCTTGGATTTCGCCGGGTTTCAAGCTCAGATATGCATTTTCTGCGGCAATCTTGGTGAGACTTCTGTCCGAAGTATGCAGAATCATCGAGTTCGCTCTTTTCGAGTTATTTAATGCGGGAAACACGTTATCTGGTTTTTTCACCACTCCACAGTGCGTCTGAAATGCAGAACCGGCGATATCTTGGTTTTCGTGGGGTTTGTAGCTGAGATATGCATTTTCTGCGATAATCTTGGTGAAACATCTGTCCGAAGTATGCAGAAACATCGAGAGCGCTCTTTTCGAGCTATTTAATGCGAGAACCACGTTATCTGGTGTTTTCACCACTCCACAGTGCGTTTGACATGCAGAACCGGCGACATCTTGGATTTCGCCGGGTTTCAAGCTCAGATATGCATTTTCTGCGGCAATCTTGGTGAGACTTCTGTCCGAAGTATGCAGAATCATCGAGTTCGCTCTTTTCGAGCTATTTAATGCGGGAAACACGTTATCTGGTGTTTTGACCACTCCACAGTGCGTTTGATATGTAGAGCCGCCGATAACTTTGTTTTCGTGGGGTTTCCAGCTGAAATATGCATTTTCTGGGATAATCTTTGTGTTTCATCTATGAGAAGTATGCAGAATCATCCAGAACGCTCGTTTCGAGCTAGTTAATGCGAGTGACACGTTTTTTGGTGTTTTCACCACCCCACAGTGCGTTTGACATGCAGAACCAGCGACAATTTGGATTTCGTCGGGTTTCAAGCTGAGATATGCATTTTCTGCGGCAATCTTGGTGAGACTTCAGTCAGAAGTATGCAGAATCATCTAGATCGCTCTTTTCGAGCTACTTAATGCACGAAACACGTTTTCTGGTGTTTTCACCACTCCACAGTACGTTTGACATGCAGAACCGGAGATATCTTCGTTTCGGTCGGGTTTCAAGCTGAGATATGCATTTTCTACGATAATCCTGGTGAGACGCCTGTCAGAATTATGCAGAATCTTCGAGAACGCTCTTTTCGAGCTACTTAATGCGCGAAACACTTTTTCTGGTGTTTTCAACACTCCACAGTGCGTTTGATATGTAGAGCCGCCGAATACTTGGTTTTCGTGGGGTTTCCAGCTGAAATATGCATTTTCTGGGATAATCTTGGTGAGTCTTCTCTCAGAAGTATGCAGAATCATCTAGATCGCTCGTTCCGAGCTATTTAATAGCGAGAAACACGTTATCTGTTGTTTTCACCACTCCACAGTGCGTTTGATATGCAGAACCGGCGACATCTTGGCTTTCGTCGGGTATCAAGCTGAGATATGCATTTTCTGTGATATTCTTGGTGAGACTTCAGTCAGAAGTATGCAGAATCATCTAGATCGCTCGTTTCGAGCTATTTAATGCGAGAAGCACGTTGTCTGTTGTTTTCACCACTCCACAGTGCGTTTGATATGCAGAACCGGCGATATCTTGATTTTCGTGGTGTATCCAGCTGAGATATGCATTTTCTGCGATAATCTTGGTGAGTCTTCTGTCAGCAGTATGCAGAAACATCTAGATCGCTATTTTCGAGCTATTTAATGCAAAAAACAAGTTTTCTGGTGTTTTTGACCACTCCACAGTGCGTTTGATATATAGAGCCGCCGATAACTTGGTTTTCGTGGGGTTTCCGGCTGAAATATGCATTTTCTGCGATAATCTTGGTGAGTCTTCTCTCAGAAGTATGCAGAATAATCGAGATCGCTCGTTTCGAGCTATTTCATGCGAGAAACACGTTATCTGGTGTTTTCACCACTCCACAGTGCGTTTGATATGCAGAACCGGCGATATCTTGGTTTTCGTGGTGTTTCAAGCTGAGATATGCATTTTCTGCGATAAGCTCGGTGAGACTTCTGTCCGAAGTATGCTGAATCATCGAGATCGCTCTTTTCGGACTAGTTAGTGCGAGAAACACGTTATCTGATGTTTTCACCACTCCACAGTGCGTTTGATATGCAGAACAGTAGATATCTTGGTTTTCGTGGGGTTTCAAGATGAGATATGCATTTTCTGCGATAATCTTGTTGAGACTTCTATCCGAAGTATCCACAATCATCGAGATCGCTCGTTTCGAGCTATTTAATGCGAGAAACACGTTATCTGGTGTTTTCACCAGTCCACAGTGCGTTGGATATGCAGAACCGGAGATATTTTGGTTTTCGTCGGGTTTCAAGCTGAGATATGCATTTTCTACGATATGCTTGGTGAGACTTCTGTCCGAAGTATGCTGGAACATCGAGATCGCTCTTTTCGAGCTAGTTAATGCGAGAAAAACCTTATCCGGTGTTTTCACCACTCCACAGTGCGTTTGATATGCAGAACCAGCGATATCTTGGCTTTCGTGGGGTTTCAAGCTGAGATATGCATTTTCTGCGATAATCGTGGTGAGACTTCTGTCCGAAGTATGAAGAATCATCGAGATCGCTCTATTCGAGCTATTTAATGCGAGAAACACGTTTTCTGGGGTTTTCACCACTCCACAGTGCGTTTGATATGCTGAACACAGCGATATCTTGGTTTTCGTGGGGTTTCAAGCTGAGATTTGCATTTTTTACGATAATTTTGGTGAGACTTCAGTCAGAAGCATGCAGAATCATCATGATCGCTCTTCTCGAGCTATTTAATTCGAGAAACACGTTTTCTGGTGTATTGACCACTCCACAGAACGTTTGACATGCAGAACCGGCGACATCTTGGATTTCGTCGGGTTTCAAGCTCAGATATGCATTTTCTGCGGCAATCTTGGTGAGACTTCTGTCCGAAGTATGCAGAATCCTCGAGTTCGCTCTTTTCGAGCTATTTAATGCGGGAAACACGTTATCTGGTGTTTTGACCACTCCACAGTGCGTTTGATATGTAGAGCCGCCGATAACTTTGTTTTAGTGGGGTTTCCAGCTGAAATATGCATTTTCTGGGATAATCTTTGTGTTTCATCTATGAGAAGTATGCAGAATCATCCAGAACGCTCGTTTCGAGCTAGTTAATGCGAGTGACACGTTTTTTGGTGTTTTCACCACCCCACAGTGCGTTTGATATGCAGAACCGGCGACATCTTGGTGTTCGTCGGGTTTCAAACTGAGATATGCATTTTCTACGATAATCCTGGTGAGACTTCTGTCAGAATTATGCAGAATCTTCGAGAACGCTCTTTTCGAGCTACTTAATGCGCGAAACGCGTTATCTGGTGTTTTGACCACTCCACAGTGCGTTTGATATGTAGAGCCGACGATAACTTTGTTTTCGTGGGGTTTCCAGCTGAAATATGCATTTTCTGGGATAATCTTTGTGTTTCATCTATGAGAAGTATGCAGAATGATCCAGAACGCTCTTTTCGAGCTAGTTAATGCGAGTAACACGTTTTTTGGTGTTTTCACCACCCCACAGTACGTTTGACATGCAGAACCAGCGACAATTTGGATTTCGTCGGGTTTCAAGCTGAGATATGCATTTTCTGCGGCAATCTTGGTGAGACTTCTGTCCGAAGAATGCCAAATCATCGAGATCGTTCTTTTCGAGCTACTTAATGCACGAAACACGTTTTCTGGTGTTTTCACCACTCCACAGTACGTTTGACATGCAGAACCGGAGATATCTTCGTTTCGGTCGGGTTTCAAGCTGAGATATGCATTTTCTACGATAATCCTGGTGAGACGCCTGTCAGAATTATGCAGAATCTTCGAGAACGCTCTTTTCGAGCTACTTAATGCGCGAAACACTTTTTCTGGTGTTTTCACCACTCCACAGTGCGTTTGATATGTAGAGCCGCCGAATACTTGGTTTTCGTGGGGTTTCCAGCTGAAATATGCATTTTCTGGGATAATCTTGGTGAGTCTTCTCTCAGAAGTATGCAGAATCATCTAGATCGCTCGTTCCGAGCTATTTAATAGCGAGAAACACGTTATCTGTTGTTTTCACCACTCCACAGTGCGTTTGATATGCAGAACCGGCGACATCTTGGCTTTCGTCGGGTATCAAGCTGAGATATGCATTTTCTGTGATATTCTTGGTGAGATTTCAGTCAGAAGTATGCAGAATCATCTAGATCGCTCGTTTCGAGCTATTTAATGCGAGAAGCACGTTGTCTGGTTGTTTTCACCACTCCACAGTGCGTTTGATATGCAGAACCGGCGATATCTTGATTTTCGTGGTGTTTCCAGCTGAGATATGCATTTTCTGCGATAATCTTGGTGAGTCTTCTGTCAGCAGTATGCAGAAACATCTAGATCGCTATTTTCGAGCTATTTAATAAAAAAAACAAGTTTTCTGGTGTTTTTGACCACTCCACAGTGCGTTTGATATATAGAGCCGCCGATAACTTGGTTTTCGTGGGGTTTCCGGCTGAAATATGCATTTTCTGCGATAATCTTGGTGAGTCTTCTCTCAGAAGTATGCAGAATAATCGAGATCGCTCGTTTCGAGCTATTTCATGCGAGAAACACGTTCTCTGGTGTTTTCACCACTCCACAGTGCGTTTGATATGCAGAACAGTAGATATCTTGGTTTTCGTGGGGTTTCAAGTTGAGATATGCATTTTCTGCGATAATCTTGTTGAGACTTCTGTCCGAAGTATGCAGAAACATCGAGAGCGCTCTTTTCGAGCTATTTAATGCGAGAACCACGTTATCTGGTGTTTTCACCACTCCACAGTGCGTTTGATATGCAGAACCGGCGATATCTTGGTTTTCGTGGTGTTTCAAGCTGAGATATGCATTTTCTGCGATAAGCTCGGTGAGACTTCTGTCCGAAGTATGCTGAATCATCGAGATCGCTCTTTTCGGACTAGTTAGTGCGAGAAACACGTTATCTGGTGTTTTCACCACTCCACAGTGCGTTTGATATGCAGAACAGTAGATATCTTGGTTTTCGTGGGGTTTCAAGTTGAGATATGCATTTTCTGCGATAATCTTGTTGAGACTTCTGTCCGAAGTATGCGGAAACATCGAGAGCGCTCTTTTCGAGCTATTTAATGCGAGAACCACGTTATCTGGTGTTTTCACCACTCCACAGTGCGTTTGATATGCAGAACCAGCGATATCTTGGCTTTCGTGGGGTTTCAAGCTGAGATATGCATTTTCTGCGATAATCTTGGTGAGACTTCTGTCCGAAGTATGAAGAATCATCGAGATCGCTCTATTCGAGCTATTTAATGCGAGAAACACGTTTTCTGGGGTTTTCACCACTCCACAGTGCGTTTGATATGCTGAACACAGCGATATCTTCGTTTTCGTGGGGTTTCAAGCTGAGATATGCATTTTTTACGATAATTTTGGTGAGACTTCTGTCCGAAGTATGCAGAATCATCGAGATCGCTCGTTTCGAGCTATTTCATGCGAGAAACACGTTATCTGGTGTTTTCACCACTCCACAGTGCGTTTGATATGCAGAACCGGCGATATCTTGGTTTTCGTGGGGTTTCAAGCTGAGATATGCATTTTCTGCGATAATCTCGGTGAGACTTCTGTCCGAAGTATGCTGAATCATCGAGATCGCTCTTTTCGAGCTAGTTAGAGCGAGAAACACGTTATCTGGTGTTTTCACCACTCCACAGTGCGTTTGATATGCAGAAAAGTAGATATCTTGGTTTCCGTGGGGTTTCAAGTTGAGATATGCATTTTCTGCGATAATCTTGTTGAGACTTCTGTCCGAAGTATGCAGAATCATCGAGATCGCTCGTTTCGAGCTATTCAATGCGAGAAACACGTTATCTGGTGTTTTCACCACTCCACAGTGCGTTTGATAGGCAGAACCGGAGAAATTTTGGTTTTCGTCGGGTTTCAAGCTGCGATATGCATTTTCTACGATAAGCTTGGTGAGACTTCTGTCCGAAGTATGCTGGAACATCGAGATCGCTCTTTTCGAGCTAGTTAATGCGAGAAAAACCTCATCCGGTGTTTTCACCACTCCACAGTGCGTTTGATATGATGAACCAGCGATATCTTGGCTTTCGTGGGGTTTCAAGCTGAGATATGCATTTTTTACGATAATCTTGGTGAGACTTCTGTCCGAAGTATGCAGAATCATCGAGATCGCTCGTTTCGAGCTATTTCATGCGAGAAACACGTTATCTGGTGTTTTCACCACTCCACAGTGCGTTTGATATGCAGAACCGGCGATATCTTGGTTTTCGTGGGGTTTCAAGCTGAGATATGCATTTTCTACGATATGCTTGGTGAGACTTCTGTCAGAAGTATGCAGGATCTTTGAGAACGCTCTTTTCGAGCTACTTAATGCGAGAAACACGTTTTCTGGTGTTTTCAACATTCCACAGTGCGTTTGATATGCAGAACCGGCGATATCTTGATTTACGTGGTGTTTCCAGCTGATATATGCATATTCTGCGATAATCTTGGTGAGTCCTTTGTCAGAAGTATGCAGAATCATCTAGATCGCTCTTTTCGAGCTATTTAATGCGAAAAAACAAGTTTTCTGGTGTTGTGAACATTCCACAGTGCGTTTGATATGCAGAACCGGCGATATCTTGATTTTCGTGGTGTTTCCAGCTGAGATATGCATTTTCTACGATAATGTTGGTGAGACTTCTGTCAGAAGTATGCAGAATCTTCGAGAACGCTCTTTTCGAGCTACTTAATGCGCGAAACAAGTTTTCTGGTGTTTTCACCACTCCACAGTGCGTTTGATATGCAGAACTGGCGACATCTTGGATTTCGTCGGGTTTCAAGCTGAGATATGCATTTTCTACGATAATCTTGGTGAGACTTCTGTCAGAAGTATGCAGAATCATCTAGATCGCTCGTTTCGAGCTATTTAATGCGAAAAAACAAGTTTTCTGGTGTTTTCACCACTCCACAGTGCGTCTGATATGCAGAACCGGCGATATCTTGGTTTTCGTGGGGTTTCCAGCTGAGATATACATTTTCTGCGATAATCTTGGTGAGTCTTCTGTCAGAAGTATGCAGAATCTTCGAGATCGCTCTATTCGAGCTATTTAATGCGAGAAACACGTTATCTGGTTGTTTTCATCACTCCACAGTGCGTTTGATATGCAGAACCGGCGACATCTTGATTTTCGTGGGGTTTCTAGCTGAGATATGCATTTTCTGCGATAATATTGGTGAGACTTCTGTCAGAAGTATGCAGAATCTTCGATATCGCTCTTTTCGAGCTAGTTAATGCGAGAAACACGTTATCTGGCGTTTTCACCACTCAACAGTGCGTATGATATGCAGAACCGACGATATATTGGTTTTCGTGGGGTTTCAAGCTCAGATGTGCATTTTCTGCGATAATCTTGGTGAGACCTCTGTCCGAAGTATGCAGAGTCATCGAGATCGTACTTGTCGAGCTATTTAATGCGAGAAACACGTTTTCTGGGGTTTTCACCACTCCACAGTTCGTTGGATATGCAGAACAGGAGATATCTTGGTTTTCGTGGGTTTTCTAGCAGAAATATGCATTTTCTGCGATAATCATGGTGAGACTTCTGTTAGAAGTATGCAGAATCATCGAGATCGCTCTTTTCGAGCTATTTAATGCGAGAATCACGTTATCTGGTTGTTTTCACCACTCCACAGGATGTATGATATGCAGAACCGACGATATCTTGGTTTTCGTGGGGTTTCAAGCTCAGATATGCATTTTCTGCGATAATCTTGGTGAGACTTCTGTCCGAAGTATGCAGAAACATCGAGATCGCTCTTTTCGACCTATTTAATGCGAGAAACACGTTATCTGGTGTTTTCACCACTCCACAGTGCGTTTGATATGCAGAACCAGCGATATCTTGGTTTTCGTGGGGTTTCAAGCTGAGATATGCATTTTTTACGATAATCATGGTGAGACTTCTGTCCGAAGTATGCAGAATCATCGAGATCGCACTTTTCTAGCTATTTAATGCGAGAAACACGATATCTGGTGTTTTCAGCACTCCACAGAGCGTATGATATGCAGAACCGGCGATATCTTGGCTTTCGTGGGGTTTCAAGCTGAGATATGCAATTTCTGCGATAATCTTGGTGAGACATCTGTCCGAAGTATGCTTAATCATCGAGATCGCTCGTTTCGAGCTATTTAATGTGAAAAAACAAGATTTCTGGTGCTTTGACCGCTCCACAGTGCGTTTGATATGTAGAGCCAACGATAAATTGGTATTCGTGGGGTTTCCAGCTGAAATATGCATTTTCTGCGATAATCTTGGTGAGTCTTCTGTCCGAAGTATGCAGAGCCATCGAGATCGTACTCTTCGAGATATTTAATGCGAGAAACACGTTTTCTGGGGTTTTCACCACTCCACGGTTCGTTGGATATGCAGAACAGGAGATATCTTGGTTTTCGTGGGGTTTCTAGAAGAGATATGCATTTTCTGCGATAATCATGGTGAGACTTCTGTTAGAAGTATGCAGAATCATCGAGATCGCACTTTTCGATCTATTTAATGCGAGAAACACGTTGTCTGGTGTTTTCACCACTCCACAGTTGGTTTGATATGCAGAACCGGCGATGTTTGGTTTTCGTCGGGTTTCAAGTTGAGATATGCATTTTCTGCGATAATCTTGGTGAGACCTCTGTCCGAAGTATGCAGAGTCATCGAGATCGTACTCTTCGAGATATTTAATGCGAGAAACACGTTTTCTGGGGTTTTCACCACTCCACAGTTCGTTGGATATGCAGAACAGGAGATATCTTGGTTTTCGTGGGGTTTCAAGCTGAGATATGCATTTTCTGCGATAAACTTGGTGAGACTTCTGTCCGAAGTATGCAGAATCATCCAGATCGCTCTTTTCGAGCTATTTAATGCGGGAAACACGTTATCTGGTGTTTTCACCACTCCACAGTGCGTTTGATATGCAGAACTGGCGAAATCTTGGATTTCGTCGGGTTTCAAGCTGAGATATGCATTTTCTACAATAATCTTGGTGAGACTTCTGTCAGAAGTATGCAGAATCATCGGGATCGCTCTTTTCGAGCTATTTAATGCGAGAATCACGTTATCTGGTTGTTTTCACCACTTCACAGTGCGTTTGATATGCAGAACCGGCGACATCTTGATTTTCGTGAGGTTTCCAGCTGAGATATACATTTTCTGCGATAATCTTGGTGAGTCTTCTGTCAGAAGTATGCAGAATCATCTAGATCGCTCTTTTCGAGCTATTTAATGCGAGAAACACGTTTTCTGGTGTATTCACCACTCCACAGTACGTTTGACATGCAGAACCGGAGATATCTTGGTTTCGGACGGGTTTCAAGCTGAGATATGCATTTTCTACGATAATCTTGGTGAGACTTCTGTCAGAAGTATGCAGTATCATCGAGATCGCTCTTTTCGAGCTACTTAATGCGAGAAACACGTTATCTGGTGTTTTCGCCACTCCACAGTGCGTTTGACATGCTGAACCGGAGATATCTTGGTTACGGTCGGGATTCAAGCTGAGATATGCATTTTCTACGATAATCTTGGTGATACTTCTGTCAGAAGTATGCAGAATCTTCGAGAACACTCTTTTCGAGCTACTTAATGCGAGAAACGCGTGTTCTGCTGTATTCGCCACTCCACAGTACGATTGACATGCAGAACCGAAGATATCTTGGTTTCGGTCGGGTTTCAAGCTGAGACAAGCGTTTTCTGCGATAATCTTGGTGATTCTTCTGTCAGGAGTATGCGGAATCATCGAGAACGCTCTTTTCGAGCTGTTCAATGCGGGAAACACGTTATCTGGTGTTTTCACCACTCCACAGTGCGTTTGATTTGCAGAACCGGCGACATCTTGGCTTTCGTCGGGTATCCAGCTGAGATATGCATTTTCTACGATAATCTTGGGGAGTCTTCTGTCAGAAGTATGCAGAATCATCGAGATCGCTCTATTCGAGCTATTTATTGCGAGAAACACGTTATCTGGTTGTTTTCACTACTCCACAGTGCGTTTGATATGCAGAACCGGCGACATCTTGATTTTTGTGAGGTTTCTAGCTGAGATATGCATTTTCTGCGATAATATTGGTGAGACTTCAGTCAGAAGTATGCAGAATCATCTAGATCGCTCGTTTCGAGCTATTTAATGCGAAAAAACAAGTTTTCTGGTGTTTTGACCACTCCACAGTGCGTTTGATATGTAGAGCCGCCGATAACTTGGTTTTCGTGGGGTTTCCAGCTAAAATATGCATTTTCTTCGATAATCTTGGTGAGTCTTCAGTCAGAAGTATGCAGAATCATCGAGATCGCTCTATTCGAGCTATTTAATGCGGGAAACACATTATCTGGTGTTTTGACCACTCCACAGTGCGTTTGATATGTAGAGCCGCCGATAACTTGGTTTTCGTGGGGTTTCCAGCTGGTATATGCATTTTCTGCAATATTCTTGGTGTTTCATCTATGAGAAGGATGCAGAATCATCGAGAGCGCACTTTTCGAGCTACTTAATGCGAGAAACACGCTATCTGGTGTTTTCACCACTCCACTGTGCGTTTGATATGCAGAACCGGCGACATCTTGGATTTCGTCGGGTTTCAAGCTAAGATATGCATTTTCTGCGGCAATCTTGGTGAGACTTCTGTCCGAAGTATGCAGAATCATCTAGATCGCTCGTTTCGAGCTAATTAATGTGAAAAAACAAGATTTCTGGTGTTTTGACCGCTCCACAAGTGCGTTTGATATGTAGAGCCACCGATAAATTGGTCTTCGTGGAGTTTCCAGCTGAAATATGCATTTTCTGCGATAATCTTTGTGTTTCATCTATGAGAAGTATGCAGAATCATCCAGAACGCTCGTTTCGAGCTAGTTAATGCGAGTAACACGTTTTCTGGTGTTTTCACCACCTCACAGTGCGTTTGATATGCAGAACCTGCGATATCTGGGTTTTCGTGGGGTTTCAAGCTGAGATACGCATTTTCTGCGATAATCTTGGTGAGACCTCTGTACGAAGTATGCAGAGTCATCGAGATCGTACTTTTCGAGCTATTTAATGCGAGAAACACGTTTTCTGGGGTTTTCACCACTCCACAGTACGTTGGATATGCAGAACAGGAGATATCTTGGTTTTCGTGGGGTTTATAGAAGAGTTATGCATTTTCTGTGATAATCATGGTGAGACTTCTGTTAGAAGTATGCAGAATCATCGAGATCGCACTTTTCGATCTATTTAATGCGAGAAACACGTTGTCTGGTGTTTTCACCACTCCACAGTTGGTTTGATATGCAGAACCGGCGATGTTTGGTTTTCGTCGGGTTTCAAGTTGAGATATGCATTTTCTACGATAATCTTGGTGAGTCTTCTGTCAGAAGTATGCAGAATCATCGAGAACGCTCTTTTCGAGCAGTTTAATGCGAGAAACTCGTTATCTGGTGTTTTCACCACTCCACAGTGCGTTTGACTTGCAGAACCGAAGATATCTTGGTTTCGGTCGGGTTTCAAGCTGAGACATGCATTTTCTGCGATAATCTTGGTGATTCTTCTGTCAGAGGTATGCAGAATCATCGAGAACGCTCTTTTCGAGCAGTTTAATGCGAGAAACTCGTTATCTGGTGTTTTCACCACTCCACAGTGCGTTTGATTTGCAGAAGCGGCGACATCTTGGCTTTCGTCGGTTATCAAGCTGAGATATGCATTTTCTACGATAATCTTGGTGACTCTTCTGTCAGAAGTATGCAGAATCATCGAGATCGTTTTATTCGAGCTATTTAATGCGAGAAACACGTTATCTGGTTGTTTTCACTACTCCACAGGGCGTTTGATATGCAGAACCGGCGACATCTTGGCTTTCGTCGGGTATCCAGCTGAGATATGCATTTTCTACGATAATCTTGGTGAGTCTTCTGTCAGAAGTATGCAGAATCATCGAGATCGCTCTATTCGAGCTATTTAATGCGAGAAACACGTTATCTGGTTGTTTTCACTACTCCACAGTGCGTTTGATATGCAGAACCGGCGACATCTTGATTTTTGTGAGGTTTCTAGCTGAGATATGCATTTTCTGCGATAATATTGGTGAGACTTCAGTCAGAAGTATGCAGAATCATCTAGATCGCTCGTTTCGAGCTATTTAATGCGGGAAACACGTTATCTGGTGTTTTGACCACTCCACAGTGCGTTTGATATGTAGAGCCGCCGATAACTTGGTTTTCGTGGGGTTTCCAGGTGGTATATGCATTTTCTGCGATAATCTTGGTGTTTCATCTATGAGAAGTATGCAGAATCATCGAGAGCGCACTTTTCGAGCTACTTAATGCGAGAAACACGCTATCTGGTGTTTTCACCACTCCACAGTGCGTTTGACATGCAGAACCGAAGATATCTTGGTTTCGGTCGTGTTTCAAGCTGAGATATGCATTTTCTGCGATAATCTTGGTGTTTCATCTATGAGAAGTATGCAGAATCATCGAGAGCGCTCTTTTCGAGCTACTTAATGCGAGAAACACGTTTTCTGGTTTTTTCACCACTCCACAGTGCGTCTGAAATGCAGAACCGGCGATATCTTGGTTTTCGTGGGGTTTGTAGCTGAGATATGCATTTTCTGCGGCAATCTTGGTGAGACTTCTGTCCGAAGTATGCAGAATCATCTAGATCGCTCGTTTCGAGCTAATTAATGTGAAAAAACAAGATTTCTGTTGTTTTGACCGCTCCACAAGTGCGTTTGATATGTAGAGCCACCGATAAATTGGTTTTCGTGGGGTTTCCAGCTGAAATATGCATTTTCTGCGATAATCTTTGTGTTTCATCTATGAGAAGTATGCAGAATCATCCCGAACGCTCGTTTTGAGCTAGTTAATGCGAGTAACACGTTTTCTGGTGTTTTCACCACCCCACAGTGCGTTTGATATGCAGAACAGGCGATATCTGTGTTTTCGTGGGGTTTCAAGCTGAGATATGCATTTTCTGCGATAATCTTGGTGAGACCTCTGTCCGAAGTATGCAGAGTCATCGAGATCGTACTTTTCGAGCTATTTAATGCGAGAAACACGTTTTCAGAGGTTTTCACCACACCACAGTTCGTTGGAAGTGCACAGCCGGAGAAATCTTGGTTTTCGTGGGGTTTCAAGCTGGTATATGCATTTTCTGCGATAATCTTGGTGTTTCATCTATGGGAAGTATGCAGAATCATCGAGAGCGCTCTTTTCGAGCTACTTAATGCGAGAAACACGTTTTCTGCTTTTTTCACCACTCCACAGTGCGTCTGAAATGCAGAACCGGCGATATATTGGTTTTCGTGGGGTTTGTAGCTGAGATATGTATTTTCTGCGATAATCTTGGTGAGTCTTCTGTCAGAAGTGTGCACAATCATCTAGATCGCTCTTTTCGAGCTATTTAATGCGAGAAACACGTTTTCTTGTGTTTTCACCACCCCACAGTGCGTTTGATATGCAGAACCGGAGATATCTTGGTTTCGGTCGTGTTTCAAGCTGAGATATGCATTTTCTGCGATAATCTTGGTGAGACTTCAGTCAGAAGTATGCAGAATAATCGAGATCGCTCGTTTCGAGCTACTTAATGCGAGAAACACGTTATCTGGTGTTTTCGCCACTCCACAGTGCGTTTGACATGCAGAACCGAAGATATCTTGGTTTCGGTCGGGTTTCAAGCTGAGACATGCATTTTCTGCGATAATCTTGGTGATTCTTCTGTCCGAGGTATGCAGAATCATCGAGAACGCTCTTTTCGAGCTGTTTAATGCGAGAAACTCGTTATCTGGTGTTTTCACCACTCCACAGTGCGTTTGGTTTGCAGAACCGGCGACATCTTGGGTTTCGTCGGTTATCAAGCTGAGATATGCATTTTCTACGATAATCTTGGTGAGTCTTCTGTCAGAAGTATGCACAATCATCGAGATCGCTCTATTCGAGCTATTTAATGCGAGAAACACGTTATCTGGTTGTTTTCACTACTCCACAGGGCGTTTGATATGCAGAACCGGCGATATCTTGGTTTTCGTGGGGTTTCCAGCTGAGATATGCATTTTCTGCGATAATCTTGGTGAGACTTCAGTCAGAAGTATGCAGAATCATCTAGATCGCTCGTTTCGAGCTAATTAATGTGAAAAAACAAGATTTCTGGGGTTTTATGACCGCTCCACAGTGCGTTTGATATGTAGAGCCACCGATAACTTGGTTTTCGTGGGGTTTCCAGCTGAAATTTGCATTTTCTGCGATAATCTTTGTGTTTCATCTATGAGAAGTATGCAGAATCATCCAGAACGCTCGTTTCGAGCTAGTTAATGCGAGTAACACGTTTTCTGGTGTTTTCACCACCCCACAGTGCGTTTGATATGCAGAACCGGCGATATCTGGGTTTTCATGGGGTTTCAAGCTGAGATATGCATTTTTTACGATAATCGTGGTGAGACTTCTGTCCGAAGTATGCAGAATCATCGAGATCGCACTTTTCGAGCTATTTAATGCGAGAATCACGTTTTCTGGGGTTTTCACCACTCCACAGTTCGTTGGATATGCAGAACAGGAGATATCTTGGTTTTCGTGGGGTTTCTAGAAGAGATATGCATTTTCTGCGATAATCATGGTGAGATTTCTGTTAGAAGAATGCAGAATCATCGAGATCGCACTTTTCGATCTATTTAATGCGAGAAACACGTTGTCTGGTGTTTTCACCACTCCACAGTTGGTTTGATATGCAGAACCGGCGATGTTTGGTTTTCGTCGGGTTTCAAGTTGAGATATGCATTTTCTACGATAATCTTGGTGAAACAGCTGTCCGAAGTATGCAGAAACATCAAGAGCGCTCTTTTCGAGCTATTTAATGCGAGAAACACGTTTTCTGGTGTATTCACCACTCCACAGTACGTTTGACATGCAGAGCCGGAGATATCTTGGTTTCGGACGGGTTTCAAGCTGAGATATGCATTTTCTACGATACTCTTGGTGAGACTTCTGTCAGAAGTATGCTGAATCATCGAGATCGCTCTTTTCGAGCTACTTAATGCGAGAAACACGTTTTCTGGTGTATTCGCCACTCCACAGTACGTTTGATATGCAGAACCAGCAATATCTTGGCATTCGTGGGGTTTCAAACTGAGATATGCATTTTCAGCGATAATCTTGGTGAGTCTTCTGTCAGAAGTATGCAGACTCTTCGAAATCGCTCTTTTCGGGCTAGTTAATGCGAGAAACACGTTATCTGGCGTTTTCACCACTCCACAGTGCGTATGATATGCAGAACCGACGATATCTTGGTTTTCGTGGTGTTTCAAGCTCAGATATGCATTTTCTGCGATAATCATGGTGAGATTTCTGTTAGAAGTATGCAGAATCATCGAGATCGCACTTTTCGATCTATTTAATGCGAGAAACACGTTGTCTGGTGTTTTCACCACTCCACAGTTGGTTTGATATGCAGAACCGGCGATGTTTGGTTTTCGTCGGGTTTCAAGTTGAGATATGCATTTTCTACGATAATCTTGGTGAAACAGCTGTCCGCAGTATGCAGAAACATCAAGAGCGCTCTTTTCGAGCTATTTAATGCGAGAAACACGTTTTCAGAGGTTTTCACCACACCACAGTTCGTTGGATGTGCAGAACCGGAGAAATCTTGGTTTTCGTGGGGTTTCAAGCTGAGATATGCATTTTTTACGATAATCGTGGTGAGACTTCTGTCCGAAGTATGCAGAATCATCGAGATCGCACTTTTCGAGCTATTTAATGCGAGAATGACGTTTTCTGGGGTTTTCACCACACCATAGTTCGTTGGATATGCAGAACAGGTGATATCTTGGTTTTCGAGGGTTTTCAAGCTGAGATATGCATTTTCTGCGATAAACTTGGTGAGACTTCTGTCCGAAGTATGCTGAATCATCGAGATCGCTCTTTCCGAGCTAGTTAATGCGAGAAAAACCTTGTCTGGTGTTTTCACTACTCCACAGTGCGTTTGATATGCAGAACCAGCGATATCTTGGCATTCGTGGGGTTTCAAGCTGAGTTACGCATTTATTACGATAATCTTGGTGAGACTTCTGTCCGAAGTGTGCAGAATCATCGAGATCGCTCTTTTCCAGCTATTTAATGCGAGAAACACGTTTTCTGGGGTTTTCACCACACCACAGTTCGTTGGATATGCAGAACCGAAGATATCCTGTTTTCGGTCGGGTTTCAAGCTGAGATATGCCTTTTCTGCGATAATCTTTGTGAGTCTTCTGTCAGAAGTATGCAGAATCACCGTGATCCCTCTTTTCGAGCTATTTAATGCGGGAAACACGTTATCTGGTGTTTTCACCACTCCACAGTGCGTTTGATGTGCAGAACTGGCGAAATCTTGGATTTCGTCGGGTTTCATGCTGAGATATGCATTTTCTGCGATAATCTTGGTGAGTCTTTTGTCAGAAGTATGCAGAATCATCGAGATCGCTCTTTTCGAGCTATTTAATGCGAGAAACACGTTTTCTGGTGTATTCACCACTCCACAGTACGTTTGACATGCAGAGCCGGAGATATCTTGGTTTCGGACGGGTTTCAAGCTGAGATATGCATTTTCTACGATACTCTTGGTGAGACTTCTGTCAGAAGTATGCTGAATCATCGAGATCGCTCTTTTCGAGCTACTTAATGCGAGAAACACGTTTTCTGGTGTATTCGCCACTCCACAGTACGTTTGATATGCAGAACCAGCAATATCTTGGCATTCGTGGGGTTTCAAACTGAGATATGCATTTTCAGCGATAATCTTGGTGAGTCTTCTGTCAGAAGTATGCAGACTCTTCGAAATCGCTCTTTTCGGGCTAGTTAATGCGAGAAACACGTTATCTGGCGTTTTCACCACTCCACAGTGCGTATGATATGCAGAACCGACGATATCTTGGTTTTCGTGATGTTTCAAGCTCAGATATGCATTTTCTGCGATAATCATGGTGAGATTTCTGTTAGAAGTATGCAGAATCATCGAGATCGCACTTTTCGATCTATTTAATGCGAGAAACACGTTGTCTGGTGTTTTCACCACTCCACAGTTGGTTTGATATGCAGAACCGGCGATGTTTGGTTTTCGTCGGGTTTCAAGTTGAGATATGCATTTTCTACGATAATCTTGGTGAAACAGCTGTCCGCAGTATGCAGAAACATCAAGAGCGCTCTTTTCGAGCTATTTAATGCGAGAAACACGTTTTCAGAGGTTTTCACCACACCACAGTTCGTTGGATGTGCAGAACCGGAGAAATCTTGGTTTTCGTGGGGTTTCAAGCTGAGATATGCATTTTTTACGATAATCGTGGTGAGACTTCTGTCCGAAGTATGCAGAATCATCGAGATCGCACTTTTCGAGCTATTTAATGCGAGAATGACGTTTTCTGGGGTTTTCACCACACCACAGTTCGTTGGATATGCAGAACAGGTGATATCTTGGTTTTCGAGGGTTTTCAAGCTGAGATATGCATTTTCTGCGATAAACTTGGTGAGACTTCTGTCCGAAGTATGCTGAATCATCGAGATCGCTCTTTCCGAGCTAGTTAATGCGAGAAAAACCTTGTCTGGTGTTTTCACTACTCCACAGTGCGTTTGATATGCAGAACCAGCGATATCTTTGCATTCGTGGAGTTTCAAGCTGAGTTATGCATTTATTACGATAATCTTGGTGAGACTTCTGTCCGAAGTGTGCAGAATCATCGAGATCGCTCTTTTCCAGCTATTTAATGCGAGAAACACGTTTTCTGGGGTTTTCACCACACCACAGTTCGTTGGATATGCAGAACCGAAGATATCCTGTTTTCGGTCGGGTTTCAAGCTGAGATATGCCTTTTCTGCGATAATCTTTGTGAGTCTTCTGTCAGAAGTATGCAGAATCACCGTGATCCCTCTTTTCGAGCTATTTAATGCGGGAAACACGTTATCTGGTGTTTTCACCACTCCACAGTGCGTTTGATGTGCAGAACTGGCGAAATCTTGGATTTCGTCGGGTTTCATGCTGAGATATGCATTTTCTGCGATAATCTTGGTGAGTCTTTTGTTAGAAGTATGCAGAATCATCGAGATCGCTCTTTTCGAGCTATTTAATGCGAGAAACACGTTTTCTGGTGTATTCACCACTCCACAGTACGTTTGACATGCAGAACCGGAGATATCTTGGTTTCGGACGGGTTTCAAGCTGAGATATGCATTTTCTACGATAATCTTGGTGAGACTTCTGTCAGAAGTATGCAGAATCATCGAGATCGCTCTTTTCGAGCTACTTAATGCGAGAAACACGTTTTCTGGTGTATTCGCCACTCCACAGTGCGTTTGATGTGCAGAACTGGCGAAATCTTGGATTTCGTCGGGTTTCATGCTGAGATATGCATTTTCTGCGATAATCTTGGTGAGTCTTTTGTTAGAAGTATGCAGAATCATCGAGTTCGCTCTTTTCGAGTTATTTAATGCGGGAAACACGTTATCTGGTTTTTTCACCACTCCACAGTGCGTCTGAAATGCAGAACCGGCGACATCTTGGCTTTCGTCGGGTATCCAGCTGAGATATGCATTTTCTACGATAATCTTGGTGAGTCTTCTGTCAGAAGTATGCAGAATCATCGAGATCGCTCTATTCGAGCTATTTAATGCGAGAAACACGTTATCTGGTTGTTTCACTACTCCACAGTGCGTTTGATATGCAGAACCGGCGACATCTTGATTTTTGTGAGGTTTCTAGCTGAGATATGCATTTTCTGCGATAATATTGGTGAGACTTCAGTCAGAAGTATGCAGAATCATCTAGATCGCTCGTTTCGAGCTATTTAATGCGAAAAAACAAGTTTTCTGGTGTTTTGACCACTCCACAGTGCGTTTGATATGTAGTGCCGCCGATAACTTGTTTTTCGTGGGGTTTCCAGCTAAAATATGCATTTTCTTCGATAATCTTGGTGAGTCTTCAGTCAGAAGTATGCAGAATCATCGAGAGCGCACTTTTCGAGCTACTTAATGCGAGAAACACGCTATCTGGTGTTTTCACCACTCCACAGTGCGTTTGACATGCAGAACCGAAGATATCTTGGTTTCGGTCGTGTTTCAAGCTGAGATATGCATTTTCTGCGATAATCTTGGTGTTTCATCTATGAGAAGTATGCAGAATCATCGAGAGCGCTCTTTTCGAGCTACTTAATGCGAGAAACACGTTTTCTGGTTTTTTCACCACTCCACAGTGCGTCTGAAATGCAGAACCGGCGATATCTTGGTTTTCGTGGGGTTTGTAGCTGAGATATGCATTTTCTGCGGCAATCTTGGTGAGACTTCTGTCCGAAGTATGCAGAATCATCTAGATCGCTCGTTTCGAGCTAATTAATGTGAAAAAACAAGATTTCTGTTGTTTTGACCGCTCCACAAGTGCGTTTGATATGTAGAGCCACCGAAAAATTGGTTTTCGTGGGGTTTCCAGCTGAAATATGCATTTTCTGCGATAATCTTTGTGTTTCATCTATGAGAAGTATGCAGAATCATCCAGAACGCTCGTTTTGAGCTAGTTAATGCGAGTAACACGTTTTCTGGTGTTTTCACCACCCCACAGTGCGTTTGATATGCAGAACAGGCGATATCTGTGTTTTCGTGGGGTTTCAAGCTGAGATATGCATTTTCTGCGATAATCTTGGTGAGACCTCTGTCCGAAGTATGCAGAGTCATCGAGATCGTACTTTTCGAGCTATTTAATGCGAGAAACACGTTTTCAGAGGTTTTCACCACACCACAGTTCGTTGGAAGTGCACAACCGGAGAAATCTTGGTTTTCGTGGGGTTTCAAGCTGGTATATGCATTTTCTGCGATAATCTTGGTGTTTCATCTATGAGAAGTATGCAGAATCATCGAGAGCGCTCTTTTCGAGCTACTTAATGCGAGAAACACGTTTTCTGCTTTTTTCACCACTCCACAGTGCGTCTGAAATGCAGAACCGGCGATATATTGGTTTTCGTGGGGTTTGTAGCTGAGATATGTATTTTCTGCGATAATCTTGGTGAGTCTTCTGTCAGAAGTGTGCACAATCATCTAGATCGCTCTTTTCGAGCTATTTAATGCGAGAAACACGTTTTCTTGTGTTTTCACCACCCCACAGTGCGTTTGATATGCAGAACCGGAGATATCTTGGTTTCGGTCGTGTTTCAAGCTGAGATATGCATTTTCTGCGATAATCTTGGTGAGACTTCAGTCAGAAGTATGCAGAATAATCGAGATCGCTCGTTTCGAGCTACTTAATGCGAGAAACACGTTATCTGGTGTTTTCGCCACTCCACAGTGCGTTTGACATGCAGAACCGAAGATATCTTGGTTTCGGTCGGGTTTCAAGCTGAGACATGCATTTTCTGCGATAATCTTGGTGATTCTTCTGTCCGAGGTATGCAGAATCATCGAGAACGCTCTTTTCGAGCTGTTTAATGCGAGAAACTCGTTATCTGGTGTTTTCACCACTCCACAGTGCGTTTGGTTTGCAGAACCGGCGACATCTTGGGTTTCGTCGGTTATCAAGCTGAGATATGCATTTTCTACGATAATCTTGGTGAGTCTTCTGTCAGAAGTATGCAGAATCATCGAGATCGCTCTATTCGAGCTATTTAATGCGAGAAACACGTTATCTGGTTGTTTTCACTACTCCACAGGGCGTTTGATATGCAGAACCGGCGATATCTTGGTTTTCGTGGGGTTTCCAGCTGAGATATGCATTTTCTGCGATAATCTTGGTGAGACTTCAGTCAGAAGTATGCAGAATCATCTAGATCGCTCGTTTCGAGCTAATTAATGTGAAAAAACAAGATTTCTGGGGTTTTATGACCGCTCCACAGTGCGTTTGATATGTAGAGCCACCGATAACTTGGTTTTCGTGGGGTTTCCAGCTGAAATTTGCATTTTCTGCGATAATCTTTGTGTTTCATCTATGAGAAGTATGCAGAATCATCCTGAACGCTCGTTTCGAGCTAGTTAATGCGAGTAACACGTTTTCTGGTGTTTTCACCACCCCACAGTGCGTTTGATATGCAGAACCGGCGATATCTGGGTTTTCATGGGGTTTCAAGCTGAGATATGCATTTTCCGCGATAATCTTGGTGAGACCTCTGTCCGAAGTATGCAGAGCCATCGAGATCGTACTTTTCGAGCTATTTAATGCGAGAAACACGTTTTCTGGGGTTTTCACCACTCCACAGTTCGTTGGATATGCAGAACAGGAGATATCTTGGTTTTCGCGGAGTTTCTAGAAGAGATATGCATTTTCTGCGATAATCATGGTGAGATTTCTGTTAGAAGAATGCAGAATCATCGAGATCGCACTTTTCGATCTATTTAATGCGAGAAACACGTTGTCTGGTGTTTTCACCACTCCACAGTTGGTTTGATATGCAGAACCGGCGATGTTTGGTTTTCGTCGGGTTTCAAGTTGAGATATGCATTTTCTACGATAATCTTGGTGAAACAGCTGTCCGAAGTATGCAGAAACATCAAGAGCGCTCTTTTCGAGATATTTAATGCGAGAAACACGTTTTCAGAGGTTTTCACCACACCACAGTTCGTTGGATGTGCAGAACCGGAGAAATCTTGGTTTTCGTGGGGTTTCAAGCTGAGATATGCATTTTTTACGATAATCGTGGTGAGACTTCTGTCCGAAGTATGCAGAATCATCGAGATCGCACTTTTCGAGCTATTTAATGCGAGAATGACGTTTTCTGGGGTTTTCACCACACCACAGTTCGTTGGATATGCAGAACAGGTGATATCTTGGTTTTCGAGGGGTTTCAAGCTGAGATATGCATTTTCTGCGATAAACTTGGTGAGACATCTGTCCGAAGTATGCTGAATCATCGAGATCGCTCTTTCCGAGCTAGTTAATGCGAGAAAAACCTTGTCTGGTGTTTTCACTACTCCACAGTGCGTTTGATATGCAGAACCAGCGATATCTTGGCATTCGTGGGGTTTCAAGCTGAGTTACGCATTTATTACGATAATCTTGGTGAGACTTCTGTCCGAAGTGTGCAGAATCATCGAGATCGCTCTTTTCCAGCTATTTAATGCGAGAAACACGTTTTCTGGGGTTTTCACCACACCACAGTTCGTTGGATATGCAGAACCGAAGATATCCTGTTTTCGGTCGGGTTTCAAGCTGAGATATGCCTTTTCTGCGATAATCTTTGTGAGTCTTCTGTCAGAAGTATGCAGAATCACCGTGATCCCTCTTTTCGAGCTATTTAATGCGGGAAACACGTTATCTGGTGTTTTCACCACTCCACAGTGCGTTTGATATGCAGAACTGGCGAAATCTTGGATTTCGTCGGGTTTCATGCTGAGATATGCATTTTCTGCGATAATCTTGGTGAGTCTTTTGTCAGAAGTATGCAGAATCATCGAGATCGCTCTTTTCGAGCTATTTAATGCGAGAAACACGTTTTCTGGTGTATTCACCACTCCACAGTACGTTTGACATGCAGAGCCGGAGATATCTTGGTTTCGGACGGGTTTCAAGCTGAGATATGCATTTTCTACGATACTCTTGGTGAGACTTCTGTCAGAAGTATGCAGAATCATCGAGATCGCTCTTTTCGAGCTACTTAATGCGAGAAACACGTTTTCTGGTGTATTCGCCACTCCACAGTACGTTTGACATGCAGAACCGAAGATATCTTGGTTTCGGTCGGGTTTCAAGCTGAGACATGCATTTTCTGCGATAATCTTGGTGATTCTTCTGTCAGAAGTATGCAGAATCATGGAGAACGCTCTTTTCGAGCTGTTTAATGCGAGAAACACGTTGTCTGGTGTTTTCACCACTCCACAGTTGGTTTGATATGCATAACCGGCGATATCTGGGTTTTCGTGTGGTTTCAAGCTGAGATATGCATTTTCTGCGATAATCTTGGTGAGACCTCTGTCCGAAGTATGCAGAAACATCGAGATCGCCCTTTACTAGCTATTTAATGCGAGAAACACGATATCTGGTGTTTTCAGCACTGCACAGAGCGTATGATATGGAGAACCGGCGATATCTTGGTTTTCGTGGGGTTTCAAGCTGAGATATGCATTTTCTAGGATAATCTTGGTGAGACTTCTCTCCGAAGTATGCTGAATCATCTAGATCTCTATTTTCGGGCTATTTAATGCGAGAAACACGTTATCTGGTGTTTTCACCACTCCACAGTGCGTTTGATATGCAGAACCAGCAATATCTTGGCATTCGTGGGGTTTCAAACTGAGATATGCATTTTCAGCGATAATCTTGGTGAGTCTTCTGCCAGAAGTATGCAGACTCTTCGAAATCGCTCTTTTCGGGCTAGTTAATGCGAGAAACACGTTATCTGGCGTTTTCACCACTCCACAGTGCGTATGATATGCAGAACCGACGATATCTTGGTTTTCGTGGTGTTTCAAGCTCAGATATGCATTTTCTGCGATAATCATGGTGAGATTTCTGTTAGAAGTATGCAGAATCATCGAGATCGCACTTTTCGATCTATTTAATGCGAGAAACACGTTGTCTGGTGTTTTCACCACTCCACAGTGCGTTTGACATGCAGAACCGGCGACATCTTGGATTTCGCCGGGTTTCAAGCTCAGATATGCATTTTCTGCGGCAATCTTGGTGAGACTTCTGTCCGAAGTATGCAGAATCCTCGAGTTCGCTCTTTTCGAGCTATTTAATGCGGGAAACACGTTATCTGGTGTTTTGACCACTCCACAGTGCGTTTGATATGTAGAGCCGCCGATAACTTTGTTTTCGTGGGGTTTCCAGCTGAAATATGCATTTTCTGGGATAATCTTTGTGTTTCATCTATGAGAAGTATGCAGAATCATCCAGAACGCTCGTTTCGAGCTAGTTAATGCGAGTGACACGTTTTTTGGTGTTTTCACCACCCCACAGTGCGTTTGATATGCAGAACCGGCGACATCTTGGTGATCGTCGGGTTTCAAACTGAGATATGCATTTTCTACGATAATCCTGGTGAGACTTCTGTCAGAATTATGCAGAATCTTCGAGAACGCTCTTTTCGAGCTACTTAATGCGCGAAACGCGTTATCTGGTGTTTTGACCACTCCACAGTGCGTTTGATATGTAGAGCCGACGATAACTTTGTTTTCGTGGGGTTTCCAGCTGAAATATGCATTTTCTGGGATAATCTTTGTATTTCATCTATGAGAAGTATGCAGAATCATCCAGAACGCTCTTTTCGAGCTAGTTAATGCGAGTAACACGTTTTTTGGTGTTTTCACCACCCCACAGTACGTTTGACATGCAGAACCAGCGACAATTTGGATTTCGTCGGGTTTCAAGCTGAGATATGCATTTTCTGCGGCAATCTTGGTGAGACTTCTGTCCGAAGAATGCCAAATCATCGAGATCGTTCTTTTCGAGCTATTTAATGCGGGAAACACGTTTTCTGGTTTTTTCACCACTCCACAGTGCGTCTGAAATGCAGAACCGGCGATATCTTGGTTTTCGTGGGGTTTGTAGCTGAGATATGCATTTTCTGCGATAATCTTGGTGAAACATCTGTCCGAAGTATGCAGAAACATCGAGAGCGCTCTTTTCGAGCTATTTAATGCGAGAACCACGTTACCTGGTGTTTTTACCACTCCACAGTACGTTTGACATGCAGAACCAGCGACAATTTGGATTTCGTCGGGTTTCAAGCTGAGATATGCATTTTCTGCGGCAATCTTGGTGAGACTTCTGTCCGAAGAATGCCAAATCATCGAGATCGTTCTTTTCGAGCTATTTAATGCGGGAAACACGTTTTCTGGTTTTTTCACCACTCCACAGTGCGTCTGAAATGCAGAACCGGCGATATCTTGGTTTTCGTGGGGTTTGTAGCTGAGATATGCATTTTCTGCGATAATCTTGGTGAAACATCTGTCCGAAGTATGCAGAAACATCGAGAGCGCTCTTTTCGAGCTATTTAATGCGAGAACCACGTTACCTGGTGTTTTTACCACTCCACAGTGCGTTTGACATGCAGAACCAGCGATATCTTTGTTTTCGTGTGGTTTCAAGCTGAGATATGCATTTTCTGCGATAATATTGGTGAGACTTCAGTCAGAAGTATGCAGAATCATCTAGATCGCTCTTTTCGAGCTACTTAATGCACGAAACACGTTTTCTGGTGTTTTCACCACTCCACAGTACGTTTGACATGCAGAAACGGAGATATCTTCGTTTCGGTCGGGTTTCAAGCTGAGATATGCATTTTCTACGATAATCCTGGTGAGACGCCTGTCAGAATTATGCAGAATCTTCGAGAACGCTCTTTTCGAGCTACTTAATGCGCGAAACACTTTTTCTGGTGTTTTCACCACTCCACAGTGCGTTTGATATGTAGAGCCGCCGAATACTTGGTTTTCGTGGGGTTTCCAGCTGAAATATGCATTTTCTGGGATAATCTTGGTGAGTCTTCTCTCAGAAGTATGCAGAATCATCTAGATCGCTCGTTCCGAGCTATTTAATAGCGAGAAACACGTTATCTGTTGTTTTCACCACTCCACAGTGCGTTTGATATGCAGAACCGGCGACATCTTGGCTTTCGTCGGGTATCAAGCTGAGATATGCATTTTCTGTGATATTCTTGGTGAGATTTCAGTCAGAAGTATGCAGAATCATCTAGATCGCTCGTTTCGAGCTATTTAATGCGAGAAGCACGTTGTCTGGTTGTTTTCACCACTCCACAGTGCGTTTGATATGCAGAACCGGCGATATCTTGATTTTCGTGGTGTTTCCAGCTGAGATATGCATTTTCTGCGATAATCTTGGTGAGTCTTCTGTCAGCAGTATGCAGAAACATCTAGATCGCTATTTTCGAGCTATTTAATGCAAAAAACAAGTTTTCTGGTGTTTTTGACCACTCCACAGTGCGTTTGATATATAGAGCCGCCGATAACTTGGTTTTCGTGGGGTTTCCGGCTGAAATATGCATTTTCTGCGATAATCTTGGTTAGTCTTCTCTCAGAAGTATGCAGAATAATCGAGATCGCTCGTTTCGAGCTATTTAATGCGAGAAACACGTTATCTGGTGTTTTCACCACTCCACAGTGCGTTTGATATGCAGAACCGGCGATATCTTGGTTTTCGTGGTGTTTCAAGCTGAGATATGCATTTTCTGCGATAAGCTCGGTGAGACTTCTGTCCGAAGCATGCTGAATCATCGAGATCGCTCTTTTCGGACTAGTTAGTGCGAGAAACACGTTATCTGGTGTTTTCACCACTCCACAGTGCGTTTGATATGCAGAACAGTAGATATCTTGGTTTTCGTGGGGTTTCAAGTTGAGATATGCATTTTCTGCGATAATCTTGTTGAGACTTCTATCCGAAGTATCCACAATCATCGAGATCGCTCGTTTCGAGCTATTTAATGCGAGAAACACGTTATCTGGTGTTTTCACCAGTCCACAGTGCGTTGGATATGCAGAACCGGAGATATTTTGGTTTTCGTCGGGTTTCAAGCTGAGATATGCATTTTCTACGATATGCTTTGTGAGACTTCTGTCCGAAGTATGCTGGAACATCGAGATCGCTCTTTTCGAGCTAGTTAATGCGAGAAAAACCTTATCCGGTGTTTTCACCACTCCACAGTGCGTTTGATATGCAGAACCAGCGATATCTTGGCTTTCGTGGGGTTTCAAGCTGAGATATGCATTTTCTGCGATAATCTTGGTGAGACTTCTGTCCGAAGTATGCAGAATCATCGAGATCGCTCGTTTCGAGCTATTTCATGCGAGAAACACGTTATCTGGTGTTTTCACCACTCCACAGTGCGTTTGATATGCAGAACCGGCGATATCTTGGTTTTCGTGGGGTTTCAAGCTGAGATATGCATTTTCTGCGATAATCTCGGTGAGACTTCTGTCCGAAGTATGCTGAATCATCGAGATCGCTCTTTTCGAGCTAGTTAGAGCGAGAAACACGTTATCTGGTGTTTTCACCACTCCACAGTGCGTTTGATATGCAGAAAAGTAGATATCTTGGTTTTCGTGGGGTTTCAAGTTGAGATATGCATTTTCTGCGATAATCTTGTTGAGACTTCTGTCCGAAGTATGCAGAATCATCGAGATCGCTCGTTTCGAGCTATTCAATGCGAGAAACACGTTATCTGGTGTTTTCACCACTCCACAGTGCGTTTGATATGCAGAACCAGCGATATCTTGGTTTTCGTGGGGTTTCAAGCTGATATATGCATTTTCTGCGATAATCTTGTTGAGACTTCTGTCCGAAGTATGCAGAATCATCGAGATCGCTCGTTTCGAGCTATTCAATGCGAGAAACACGTTATCTGGTGTTTTCACCACTCCACAGTGCGTTTGATATGCAGAACCGACGATATCTTGGTTTTCGTGGGGTTTCAAGCTCAGATATGCATTTTCTGCGATAATCTTGGTGAGACTTCTGTCCGAAGTATGCAGAAACATCGAGATCGCTCTTTTCGACCTATTTAATGCGAGAAACACGTTATCTGGTGTTTTCACCACTCCACAGTGCGTTTGATATGCAGAACCAGCGATATCTTGGTTTTCGTGGGGTTTCAAGCTGATATATGCATTTTTTACGATAATCATGGTGAGACTTCTGTCCGAAGTATGCAGAATCATCGAGATCGCACTTTTCTAGCTATTTAATGCGAGAAACACGATATCTGGTGTTTTCAGCACTCCACAGAGCGTATGATATGCAGAACCGGCGATATCTTGGCTTTCGTGGGGTTTCAAGCTGAGATATGCATTGTCTGCGATAATCTTGGTGAGACATCTGTCCGAAGTATGCTTAATCATCGAGATCGCTCGTTTCGAGCTATTTAATGTGAAAAAACAAGATTTCTGGTGCTTTAACCGCTCCACAGTGCGTTTGATATGCAGAACAGGTGATATCTTGGTTTTCGAGGGGTTTCAAGAAGAGATATGCATTTTCTGCGATAAACTTGGAGAGACTTCTGTCCGAAGTATGCAGAATCTTCGAGATCGCTCTTTTCGAACTATTTAATGCGAGAAACACGTTATCTGGTGTTTTCACCACTCCACAGAGCGTTGGATATGCAGAACAGGTGATATCTTGGTTTTCGAGGGGTTTCAAGAAGAGATATGCATTTTCTGCGATAAACTTGGAGAGACTTCTGTCCGAAGTATGCAGAATCTTCGAGATCGCTCTTTTCGAACTATTTAATGCGAGAAACACGTTATCTGGTGTTTTCACCACTCCACAGAGCGTTTGATATGCAGTACCAGCGATATCTTGGTTTTCGTGGGGTTTCAAGCTGAGATATGCATTTTCTAGGATAATCTTGATGAGACTTCTCTCCGAAGTATGCTGAATCATCTGGATCGCTCTTTGCGAGCTATTTAATGCGAGAAACACGTTATCTGGTGTTTTCACCACTCCACAGTGCGTTTGATATGCAGAACCAGCGATATCATGGTTTTCGTGGGGTTTCAAGCTGAGATAAGCATTTTCTAGGATAATCTTGATGACACTTCTCTCCGAAGTATGCTTAATCATCGAGATCGCTCTATTCGAGCTATTTAATGTGAGAAACACGTTATCTGGAGTTTCCAGCACTCCACAGTGCGTTTTATATGCAGAACCAGCGATGTCTTGGTGTTCGTGGGGTTTCAAGCTGAGATATGCAATTTCTGCGATAATCTTGGTGAGACATCTGTCCGAAGTATGCTTAATCATCGAGATCGCTCGTTTCGAGCTATTTAATGTGAAAAAACAAGATTTCTGGTGCTTTAACCGCTCCACAGTGCGTTTGATATGTAGAGCCAACGATAAATTGGTTTTCGTGGGGTTTCCAGCTGAAATATGCATTTTCTGCGATAATCTTGGTGAGTCTTCTGTCCGAAGTATGCAGAGCCATCGAGATCGTACTCTTCGAGATATTTAATGCGAGAAACACGTTTTCTGGGGTTTTCACCACTCCACGGTTCGTTGGATATGCAGAACAGGAGATATCTTGGTTTTCGTGGGGTTTCTAGAAGAGATATGCATTTTCTGCGATAATCATGGTGAGACTTCTGTTAGAAGTATGCAGAATCATCGAGATCGCACTTTTCGATCTATTTAATGCGAGAAACACGTTGTCTGGTGTTTTCACCACTCCACAGTTGGTTTGATATGCAGAACCGGCGATGTTTGGTTTTCGTCGGGTTTCAAGTTGAGATATGCATTTTCTGCGATAATCTTGGTGAGACCTCTGTCCGAAGTATGCAGAGTCATCGAGATCGTACTCTTCGAGATATTTAATGCGAGAAACACGTTTTCTGGGGTTTTCACCACTCCACAGTTCGTTGGATATGCAGAACAGGAGATATCTTGGTTTTCGTGGGGTTTCAAGCTGAGATATGCATTTTCTGCGATAAACTTGGTGAGACTTCTGTCCGAAGTATGCTGAATCATCCAGATCGCTCTTTTCGAGCTATTTAATGCGGGAAACACGTTATCTGGTGTTTTCACCACTCCACAGTGCGTTTGATATGCAGAACTGGCGAAATCTTGGATTTCGTCGGGTTTCAAGCTGAGATATGCATTTTCTACAATAATCTTGGTGAGACTTCTGTCAGAAGTATGCAGAATCATCGGGATCGCTCTTTTCGAGCTATTTAATGCGAGAATCACGTTATCTGGTTGTTTTCACCACTTCACAGTGCGTTTGATATGCAGAACCGGCGACATCTTGATTTTCGTGAGGTTTCCAGCTGAGATATACATTTTCTGCGATAATCTTGGTGAGTCTTCTGTCAGAAGTATGCAGAATCATCTAGATCGCTCTTTGCGAGCTATTTAATGCGAGAAACACGTTTTCTGGTGTATTCACCACTCCACAGTACGTTTGACATGCAGAACCGGAGATATCTTGGTTTCGGACGGGTTTCAAGCTGAGATATGCATTTTCTACGATAATCTTGGTGAGACTTCTGTCAGAAGTATGCAGTATCATCGAGATCGCTCTTTTCGAGCTACTTAATGCGAGAAACACGTTATCTGGTGTTTTCGCCACTCCACAGTGCGTTTGACATGCTGAACCGGAGATATCTTGGTTACGGTCGGGATTCAAGCTGAGATATGCATTTTCTACGATAATCTTGGTGATACTTCTGTCAGAAGTATGCAGAATCTTCGAGAACACTCTTTTCGAGCTACTTAATGCGAGAAACGCGTGTTCTGCTGTATTCGCCACTCCACAGTACGATTGACATGCAGAACCGAAGATATCTTGGTTTCGGTCGGGTTTCAAGCTGAGACAAGCGTTTTCTGCGATAATCTTGGTGATTCTTCTGTCAGGAGTATGCGGAATCATCGAGAACGCTCTTTTCGAGCTGTTCAATGCGGGAAACACGTTATCTGGTGTTTTCACCACTCCACAGTGCGTTTGATTTGCAGAACCGGCGACATCTTGGCTTTCGTCGGGTATCCAGCTGAGATATGCATTTTCTACGATAATCTTGGGGAGTCTTCTGTCAGAAGTATGCAGAATCATCGAGATCGCTCTATTCGAGCTATTTATTGCGAGAAACACGTTATCTGGTTGTTTTCACTACTCCACAGTGCGTTTGATATGCAGAACCGGCGACATCTTGATTTTTGTGAGGTTTCTAGCTGAGATATGCATTTTCTGCGATAATATTGGTGAGACTTCAGTCAGAAGTATGCAGAATCATCTAGATCGCTCGTTTCGAGCTATTTAATGCGAAAAAACAAGTTTTCTGGTGTTTTGACCACTCCACAGTGCGTTTGATATGTAGAGCCGCCGATAACTTGGTTTTCGTGGGGTTTCCAGCTAAAATATGCATTTTCTTCGATAATCTTGGTGAGTCTTCAGTCAGAAGTATGCAGAATCATCGAGATCGCTCTATTCGAGCTATTTAATGCGGGAAACACATTATCTGGTGTTTTGACCACTCCACAGTGCGTTTGATATGTAGAGCCGCCGATAACTTGGTTTTCGTGGGGTTTCCAGCTGGTATATGCATTTTCTGCAATATTCTTGGTGTTTCATCTATGAGAAGTATGCAGAATCATCGAGAGCGCACTTTTCGAGCTACTTAATGCGAGAAACACGCTATCTGGTGTTTTCACCACTCCACTGTGCGTTTGATATGCAGAACCGGCGACATCTTGGATTTCGTCGGGTTTCAAGCTGAGATATGCATTTTCTGCGAGAATCTTGGTGAGACTTCTGTCCGAAGTATGCAGAATCATCTAGATCGCTCGTTTCGAGCTAATTAATGTGAAAAAACAAGATTTCTGGTGTTTTGACCGCTCCACAAGTGCGTTTGATATGTAGAGCCACCGATAAATTGGTCTTCGTGGAGTTTCCAGCTGAAATATGCATTTTCTGCGATAATCTTTGTGTTTCATCTATGAGAAGTATGCAGAATCATCCAGAACGCTCGTTTCGAGCTAGTTAATGCGAGTAACACGTTTTCTGGTGTTTTCACCACCTCACAGTGCGTTTGATATGCAGAACCTGCGATATCTGGGTTTTCGTGGGGTTTCAAGCTGAGATACGCATTTTCTGCGATAATCTTGGTGAGACCTCTGTCCGAAGTATGCAGAGTCATCGAGATCGTACTTTTCGAGCTATTTAATGCGAGAAACACGTTTTCTGGGGTTTTCACCACTCCACAGTACGTTGGATATGCAGAACAGGAGATATCTTGGTTTTCGTGGGGTTTATAGAAGAGTTATGCATTTTCTGTGATAATCATGGTGAGACTTCTGTTAGAAGTATGCAGAATCATCGAGATCGCACTTTTCGATCTATTTAATGCGAGAAACACGTTGTCTGGTGTTTTCACCACTCCACAGTTGGTTTGATATGCAGAACCGGCGATGTTTGGTTTTCGTCGGGTATCAAGTTGAGATATGCATTTTCTACGATAATCTTGGTGACACAGCTGTCCGAAGTATGCAGAAACATCAAGAGCGCTCTTTTCGAGCTATTTAATGCGAGAAACACGTTTTCAGAGGTTTTCACCACACCACAGTTCGTTGGATGTGCAGAACCGGAGAAATCTTGGTTTTCGTGGGGTTTCAAGCTGGTATATGCATTTTCTGCGATAATCTTGGTGTTTCATCTATGAGAAGTATGCAGAATCATCGAGAGCGCTCTTTTCGAGCTACTTAATGCGAGAAACACGTTTTCTGGTTTTTTCACCACTCCACAGTGCGTCCGAAATGCAGAACCGGCGATATCTTGGTTTTCGTGGGGTTTGTAGCTGAGATATGCATTTTCTGCGATAATCTTGGTGAGTCTTCTGTCAGAAGTGTGCACAATCATCTAGATCGCTCTTTTCGAGATATTTAATGCGAGAAACACGTTTTCTTGTGTTTTCACCACCCCTAAGTGCGTTTGATATGCAGAACCGGAGATATCTTGGTTTCGGTCGTGGTTCAAGCTGAGATATGCATTTCCTGCGATAATCTTGGTGAGACTTCAGTCAGAAGTATGCAGAATAATCGAGGTCGCTCGTTTCGAGCTACTTAATGCGAGAAACACGTTATCTGGTGTTTTCGCTACTCCACAGTGCGTTTGACTTGCAGAACCGAAGATATCTTGATTTCGGTCGGGTTTCAAGCTGAGACATGCATTTTCTGCGATAATCTTGGTGATTCTTCTGTCAGAGGTATGCAGAATCATCGAGAACCCTCTTTTCGAGCAGTTTAATGCGAGAAACTCGTTATCTGGTGTTTTCACCACTCCACAGTGCGTTTGATTTGCAGAAGCGGCGACATCTTGGCTTTCGTCGGTTATCAAGCTGAGATATGCATTTTCTACGATAATCTTGGTGACTCTTCTGTCAGAAGTATGCAGAATCATCGAGATCGTTTTATTCGAGCTATTTAATGCGAGAAACACGTCATCTGGTTGTTTTCACTACTCCACAGGGCGTTTGATATGCAGAACCGGCGACATCTTGGCTTTCGTCGGGTATCCAGCTGAGATATGCATTTTCTACGATAATCTTGGTGAGTCTTCTGTCAGAAGTATGCAGAATCATCGAGATCGCTCTATTCGAGCTATTTAATGCGAGAAACACGTTATCTGGTTGTTTTCACTACTCCCCAGTGCGTTTGATATGCAGAACCGGCGACATCTTGATTTTTGTGAGGTTTCTAGCTGAGATATGCATTTTCTGCGATAATATTGGTGAGACTTCAGTCAGAAGTATGCAGAATCATCTAGATCGCTCGTTTCGAGCTATTTAATGCGAAAAAACAAGTTTTCTGGTGTTTTGACCACTCCACAGTGCGTTTGATATGTAGTGCCGCCGATAACTTGTTTTTCTTGGGGTTTCCAGCTAAAATATGCATTTTCTTCGATAATCTTGGTGAGTCTTCAGTCAGAAGTATGCAGAATCATCGAGATCGCTCTATTCGAGCTATTTAATGCGGGAAACACGTTATCTGGTGTTTTGACCACTCCACAGTGCGTTTGATATGTAGAGCCGCCGATAACTTGGTTTTCGTGGGGTTTCCAGGTGGTATATGCATTTTCTGCGATAATCTTGGTGTTTCATCTATGAGAAGTATGCAGAATCATCGAGAGCGCACTTTTCGAGCTACTTAATGCGAGAAACACGCTATCTGGTGTTTTCACCACTCCACAGTGCGTTTGACATGCAGAACCGAAGATATCTTGGTTTCGGTCGTGTTTCAAGCTGAGATATGCATTTTCTGCGATAATCTTGGTGTTTCATCTATGAGAAGTATGCAGAATCATCGAGAGCGCTCTTTTCGAGCTATTTAATGTGAGAAACACGTTATCTGGAGTTTCCAGCACTCCACAGTGCGTTTTATATGCAGAACCAGCGATGTCTTGGTGTTCGTGGGGTTTCAAGCTGAGATATGCAATTTCTGCGATAATCTTGGTGAGACATCTGTCCGAAGTATGCTTAATCATCGAGATCGCTCGTTTCGAGCTATTTAATGTGAAAAAACAAGATTTCTGGTGCTTTGACCGCTCCACAGTGCGTTTGATATGTAGAGCCAACGATAAATTGGTTTTCGTGGGGTTTCCAGCTGAAATATGCATTTTCTGCGATAATCTTGGTGAGTCTTCTGTCCGAAGTATGCAGAGCCATCGAGATCGTACTCTTCGAGATATTTAATGCGAGAAACACGTTTTCTGGGGTTTTCACCACTCCACGGTTCGTTGGATATGCAGAACAGGAGATATCTTGGTTTTCGTGGGGTTTCTAGAAGAGATATGCATTTTCTGCGATAATCATGGTGAGACTTCTGTTAGAAGTATGCAGAATCATCGAGATCGCACTTTTCGATCTATTTAATGCGAGAAACACGTTGTCTGGTGTTTTCACCACTCCACAGTTGGTTTGATATGCAGAACCGGCGATGTTTGGTTTTCGTCGGGTTTCAAGTTGAGATATGCATTTTCTGCGATAATCTTGGTGAGACCTCTGTCCGAAGTATGCAGAGTCATCGAGATCGTACTCTTCGAGATATTTAATGCGAGAAACACGTTTTCTGGGGTTTTCACCACTCCACAGTTCGTTGGATATGCAAAACAGGAGATATCTTGGTTTTCGTGGGGTTTCAAGCTGAGATATGCATTTTCTGCGATAAACTTGGTGAGACTTCTGTCCGAAGTATGCTGAATCATCCAGATCGCTCTTTTCGAGCTATTTAATGCGGGAAACACGTTATCTGGTGTTTTCACCACTCCACAGTGCGTTTGATATGCAGAACTGGCGAAATCTTGGATTTCGTCGGGTTTCAAGCTGAGATATGCATTTTCTACAATAATCTTGGTGAGACTTCTGTCAGAAGTATGCAGAATCATCGGGATCGCTCTTTTCGAGCTATTTAATGCGAGAATCACGTTATCTGGTTGTTTTCACCACTTCACAGTGCGTTTGATATGCAGAACCGGCGACATCTTGATTTTCGTGAGGTTTCCAGCTGAGATATACATTTTCTGCGATAATCTTGGTGAGTCTTCTGTCAGAAGTATGCAGAATCATCTAGATCGCTCTTTTCGAGCTATTTAATGCGAGAAACACGTTTTCTGGTGTATTCACCACTCCACAGTACGTTTGACATGCAGAACCGGAGATATCTTGGTTTCGGACGGGTTTCAAGCTGAGATATGCATTTTCTACGATAATCTTGGTGAGACTTCTGTCAGAAGTATGCAGTATCATCGAGATCGCTCTTTTCGAGCTACTTAATGCGAGAAACACGTTATCTGGTGTTTTCGCCACTCCACAGTGCGTTGACATGCTGAACCGGAGATATCTTGGTTACGGTCGGGATTCAAGCTGAGATATGCATTTTCTACGATAATCTTGGTGATACTTCTGTCAGAAGTATGCAGAATCTTCGAGAACACTCTTTTCGAGCTACTTAATGCGAGAAACGCGTGTTCTGCTGTATTCGCCACTCCACAGTACGATTGACATGCAGAACCGAAGATATCTTGGTTTCGGTCGGGTTTCAAGCTGAGACAAGCGTTTTCTGCGATAATCTTGGTGATTCTTCTGTCAGGAGTATGCGGAATCATCGAGAACGCTCTTTTCGAGCTGTTCAATGCGGGAAACACGTTATCTGGTGTTTTCACCACTCCACAGTGCGTTTGATTTGCAGAACCGGCGACATCTTGGCTTTCGTCGGGTATCCAGCTGAGATATGCATTTTCTACGATAATCTTGGGGAGTCTTCTGTCAGAAGTATGCAGAATCATCGAGATCGCTCTATTCGAGCTATTTATTGCGAGAAACACGTTATCTGGTTGTTTTCACTACTCCACAGTGCGTTTGATATGCAGAACCGGCGACATCTTGATTTTTGTGAGGTTTCTAGCTGAGATATGCATTTTCTGCGATAATATTGGTGAGACTTCAGTCAGAAGTATGCAGAATCATCTAGATCGCTCGTTTCGAGCTAATTAATGTGAAGAAACAAGATTTCTGGTGTTTTGACCGCTCCACAAGTGCGTTTGATATGTAGAGCCACCGATAAATTGGTCTTCGTGGAGTTTCCAGCTGAAATATGCATTTTCTGCGATAATCTTTGTGTTTCATCTATGAGAAGTATGCAGAATCATCCAGAACGCTCGTTTCGAGCTAGTTAATGCGAGTAACACGTTTTCTGGTGTTTTCACCACCTCACAGTGCGTTTGATATGCAGAACCTGCGATATCTGGGTTTTCGTGGGGTTTCAAGCTGAGATACGCATTTTCTGCGATAATCTTGGTGAGACCTCTGTCCGAAGTATGCAGAGTCATCGAGATCGTACTTTTCGAGCTATTTAATGCGAGAAACACGTTTTCTGGGGTTTTCACCACTCCACAGTACGTTGGATATGCAGAACAGGAGATATCTTGGTTTTCGTGGGGTTTATAGAAGAGTTATGCATTTTCTGTGATAATCATGGTGAGACTTCTGTTAGAAGTATGCAGAATCATCGAGATCGCACTTTTCGATCTATTTAATGCGAGAAACACGTTGTCTGGTGTTTTCACCACTCCACAGTTGGTTTGATATGCAGAACCGGCGATGTTTGGTTTTCGTCGGGTTTCAAGTTGAGATATGCATTTTCTACGATAATCTTGGTGACACAGCTGTCCGAAGTATGCAGAAACATCAAGAGCGCTCTTTTCGAGCTATTTAATGCGAGAAACACGTTTTCAGAGGTTTTCACCACACCACAGTTCGTTGGATGTGCAGAACCGGAGAAGTCTTGGTTTTCGTGGGGTTTCAAGCTGGTATATGCATTTTCTGCGATAATCTTGGTGTTTCATCTATGAGAAGTATGCAGAATCATCGAGAGCGCTCTTTTCGAGCTACTTAATGCGAGAAACACGTTTTCTGGTTTTTTCACCACTCCACAGTGCGTCCGAAATGCAGAACCGGCGATATCTTGGTTTTCGTGGGGTTTGTAGCTGAGATATGCATTTTCTGCGATAATCTTGGTGAGTCTTCTGTCAGAAGTGTGCACAATCATCTAGATCGCTCTTTTCGAGATATTTAATGCGAGAAACACGTTTTCTTGTGTTTTCACCACCCCTAAGTGCGTTTGATATGCAGAACCGGAGATATCTTGGTTTCGGTCGTGGTTCAAGCTGAGATATGCATTTCCTGCGATAATCTTGGTGAGACTTCAGTCAGAAGTATGCAGAATAATCGAGGTCGCTCGTTTCGAGCTACTTAATGCGAGAAACACGTTATCTGGTGTTTTCGCTACTCCACAGTGCGTTTGACTTGCAGAACCGAAGATATCTTGGTTTCGGTCGGGTTTCAAGCTGAGACATGCATTTTCTGCGATAATCTTGGTGATTCTTCTGTCAGAGGTATGCAGAATCATCGAGAACGCTCTTTTCGAGCAGTTTAATGCGAGAAACTCGTTATCTGGTGTTTTCACCACTCCACAGTGCGTTTGATTTGCAGAAGCGGCGACATCTTGGCTTTCGTCGGTTATCAAGCTGAGATATGCATTTTCTACGATAATCTTGGTGACTCTTCTGTCAGAAGTATGCAGAATCATCGAGATCGTTTTATTCGAGCTATTTAATGCGAGAAACACGTCATCTGGTTGTTTTCACTACTCCACAGGGCGTTTGATATGCAGAACCGGCGACATCTTGGCTTTCGTCGGGTATCCAGCTGAGATATGCATTTTCTACGATAATCTTGGTGAGTCTTCTGTCAGAAGTATGCAGAATCATCGAGATCGCTCTATTCGAGCTATTTAATGCGAGAAACACGTTATCTGGTTGTTTTCACTACTCCACAGTGCGTTTGATATGCAGAACCGGCGACATCTTGATTTTTGTGAGGTTTCTAGCTGAGATATGCATTTTCTGCGATAATATTGGTGAGACTTCAGTCAGAAGTATGCAGAATCATCTAGATCGCTCGTTTCGAGCTATTTAATGCGAAAAAACAAGTTTTCTGGTGTTTTGACCACTCCACAGTGCGTTTGATATGTAGTGCCGCCGATAACTTGTTTTTCGTGGGGTTTCCAGCTAAAATATGCATTTTCTTCGATAATCTTGGTGAGTCTTCAGTCAGAAGTATGCAGAATCATCGAGATCGCTCTATTCGAGCTATTTAATGCGGGAAACACGTTATCTGGTGTTTTGACCACTCCACAGTGCGTTTGATATGTAGAGCCGCCGATAAATTGGTTTTCGTGGGGTTTCCAGGTGGTATATGCATTTTCTGCGATAATCTTGGTGTTTCATCTATGAGAAGTATGCAGAATCATCGAGAGCGCACTTTTCGAGCTACTTAATGCGAGAAACACGCTATCTGGTGTTTTCACCACTCCACAGTGCGTTTGACATGCAGAACCGAAGATATCTTGGTTTCGGTCGGGTTTCAAGCTGAGACATGCATTTTCTGCGATAATCTTGGTGATTCTTCTGTCAGAGGTATGCAGAATCATCGAGAACGCTCTTTTCGAGCAGTTTAATGCGAGAAACTCGTTATCTGGTGTTTTCACCACTCCACAGTGCGTTTGATTTGCAGAAGCGGCGACATCTTGGCTTTCGTCGGTTATCAAGCTGAGATATGCATTTTCTACGATAATCTTGGTGACTCTTCTGTCAGAAGTATGCAGAATCATCGAGATCGTTTTATTCGAGCTATTTAATGCGAGAAACACGTCATCTGGTTGTTTTCACTACTCCACAGGGCGTTTGATATGCAGAACCGGCGACATCTTGGCTTTCGTCGGGTATCCAGCTGAGATATGCATTTTCTACGATAATCTTGGTGAGTCTTCTGTCAGAAGTATGCAGAATCATCGAGATCGCTCTATTCGAGCTATTTAATGCGAGAAACACGTTATCTGGTTGTTTTCACTACTCCACAGTGCGTTTGATATGCAGAACCGGCGACATCTTGATTTTTGTGAGGTTTCTAGCTGAGATATGCATTTTCTGCGATAATATTGGTGAGACTTCAGTCAGAAGTATGCAGAATCATCTAGATCGCTCGTTTCGAGCTATTTAATGCGAAAAAACAAGTTTTCTGGTGTTTTGACCACTCCACAGTGCGTTTGATATGTAGTGCCGCCGATAACTTGTTTTTCGTGGGGTTTCCAGCTAAAATATGCATTTTCTTCGATAATCTTGGTGAGTCTTCAGTCAGAAGTATGCAGAATCATCGAGATCGCTCTATTCGAGCTATTTAATGCGGGAAACACGTTATCTGGTGTTTTGACCACTCCACAGTGCGTTTGATATGTAGAGCCGCCGATAAATTGGTTTTCGTGGGGTTTCCAGGTGGTATATGCATTTTCTGCGATAATCTTGGTGTTTCATCTATGAGAAGTATGCAGAATCATCGAGAGCGCACTTTTCGAGCTACTTAATGCGAGAAACACGCTATCTGGTGTTTTCACCACTCCACAGTGCGTTTGACATGCAGAACCGAAGATATCTTGGTTTCGGTCGTGTTTCAAGCTGAGATATGCATTTTCTGCGATAATCTTGGTGTTTCATCTATGAGAAGTATGCAGAATCATCGAGAGCGCTCTTTTCGAGCTACTTAATGCGAGAAACACGTTTTCTGGTTATTTCACCACTCCACAGTGCGTCTGAAATGCAGAACCGGCGATATCTTGGTTTTCGTGGGGTTTGTAGCTGAGATATGCATTTTCTGCGGCAATCTTGGTGAGACTTCTGTCCGAAGTATGCAGAATCATCTAGATCGCTCGTTTCGAGCTAATTAATGTGAAAAAACAAGATTTCTGTTGTTTTGACCGCTCCACAAGTGCGTTTGATATGTAGAGCCACCGATAAATTGGTTTTCGTGGGGTTTCCAGCTGAAATATGCATTTTCTGCGATAATCTTTGTGTTTCATCTATGAGAAGTATGCAGAATCATCCAGAACGCTCGTTTTGAGCTAGTTAATGCGAGTAACACGTTTTCTGGTGTTTTCACCACCCCACAGTGCGTTTGATATGCAGAACAGGCGATATCTGTGTTTTCGTGGGGTTTCAAGCTGAGATATGCATTTTCTGCGATAATCTTGGTGAGACCTCTGTCCGAAGTATGCAGAGTCATCGAGATCGTACTTTTCGAGCTATTTAATGCGAGAAACACGTTTTCAGAGGTTTTCACCACACCACAGTTCGTTGGAAGTGCACAACCGGAGAAATCTTGGTTTTCGTGGGGTTTCAAGCTGGTATATGCATTTTCTGCGATAATCTTGGTGTTTCATCTATGAGAAGTATGCAGAATCATCGAGAGCGCTCTTTTCGAGCTACTTAATGCGAGAAACACGTTTTCTGCTTTTTTCACCACTCCACAGTGCGTCTGAAATGCAGAACCGGCGATATATTGGTTTTCGTGGGGTTTGTAGCTGAGATATGTATTTTCTGCGATAATCTTGGTGAGTTTTCTGTCAGAAGTGTGCACAATCATCTAGATCGCTCTTTTCGAGCTATTTAATGCGAGAAACACGTTTTCTTGTGTTTTCACCACCCCACAGTGCGTTTGATATGCAGAACCGGAGATATCTTGGTTTCGGTCGTGTTTCAAGCTGAGATATGCATTTTCTGCGATAATCTTGGTGAGACTTCAGTCAGAAGTATGCAGAATAATCGAGATCGCTCGTTTCGAGCTACTTAATGCGAGAAACACGTTATCTGGTGTTTTCGCCACTCCACAGTGCGTTTGACATGCAGAACCGAAGATATCTTGGTTTCGGTCGGGTTTCAAGCTGAGACATGCATTTTCTGCGATAATCTTGGTGATTCTTCTGTCCGAGGTATGCAGAATCATCGAGAACGCTCTTTTCGAGCTGTTTAATGCGAGAAACTCGTTATCTGGTGTTTTCACCACTCCACAGTGCGTTTGGTTTGCAGAACCGGCGACATCTTGGGTTTCGTCGGTTATCAAGCTGAGATATGCATTTTCTACGATAATCTTGGTGAGTCTTCTGTCAGAAGTATGCAGAATCATCGAGATCGCTCTATTCGAGCTATTTAATGCGAGAAACACGTTATCTGGTTGTTTTCACTACTCCACAGGGCGTTTGATATGCAGAACCGGCGATATCTTGGTTTTCGTGGGGTTTCCAGCTGAGATATGCATTTTCTGCGATAATCTTGGTGAGACTTCAGTCAGAAGTATGCAGAATCATCTAGATCGCTCGTTTCGAGCTAATTAATGTGAAAAAACAAGATTTCTGGGGTTTTATGACCGCTCCACAGTGCGTTTGATATGTAGAGCCACCGATAACTTGGTTTTCGTGGGGTTTCCAGCTGAAATTTGCATTTTCTGCGATAATCATTGTGTTTCATCTATGAGAAGTATGCAGAATCATCCAGAACGCTCGTTTCGAGCTAGTTAATGCGAGTAACACGTTTTCTGGTGTTTTCACCACCCCACAGTGCGTTTGATATGCAGAACCGGCGATATCTGGGTTTTCATGGGGTTTCAAGCTGAGATATGCATTTTCCGCGATAATCTTGGTGAGACCTCTGTCCGAAGTATGCAGAGCCATCGAGATCGTACTTTTCGAGCTATTTAATGCGAGAAACACGTTTTCTGGGGTTTTCACCACTCCACAGTTCGTTGGATATGCAGAACAGGAGATATCTTGGTTTTCGTGGGGTTTCTAGAAGAGATATGCATTTTCTGCGATAATCATGGTGAGATTTCTGTTAGAAGAATGCAGAATCATCGAGATCGCACTTTTCGATCTATTTAATGCGAGAAACACGTTGTCTGGTGTTTTCACCACTCCACAGTTGGTTTGATATGCAGAACCGGCGATGTTTGGTTTTCGTCGGGTTTCAAGTTGAGATATGCATTTTCTACGATAATCTTGGTGAAACAGCTGTCCGCAGTATGCAGAAACATCAAGAGCGCTCTTTTCGAGCTATTTAATGCGAGAAACACGTTTTCAGAGGTTTTCACCACACCACAGTTCGTTGGATGTGCAGAACCGGAGAAATCTTGGTTTTCGTGGGGTTTCAAGCTGAGATATGCATTTTTTACGATAATCGTGGTGAGACTTCTGTCCGAAGTATGCAGAATCATCGAGATCGCACTTTTCGAGCTATTTAATGCGAGAATGACGTTTTCTGGGGTTTTCACCACACCACAGTTCGTTGGATATGCAGAACAGGTGATATCTTGGTTTTCGAGGGTTTTCAAGCTGAGATATGCATTTTCTGCGATAAACTTGGTGAGACTTCAGTCCGAAGTATGCTGAATCATCGAGATCGCTCTTTCCGAGCTAGTTAATGCGAGAAAAACCTTGTCTGGTGTTTTCACTACTCCACAGTGCGTCTGATATGCAGAACCAGCGATATCTTGGCATTCGTGGAGTTTCAAGCTGAGTTATGCATTTATTACGATAATCTTGGTGAGACTTCTGTCCGAAGTGTGCAGAATCATCGAGATCGCTCTTTTCCAGCTATTTAATGCGAGAAACACGTTTTCTGGGGTTTTCACCACACCACAGTTCGTTGGATATGCAGAACCGAAGATATCCTGTTTTCGGTCGGGTTTCAAGCTGAGATATGCCTTTTCTGCGATAATCTTTGTGAGTCTTCTGTCAGAAGTATGCAGAATCACCGTGATCCCTCTTTTCGAGCTATTTAATGCGGGAAACACGTTATCTGGTGTTTTCACCACTCCACAGTGCGTTTGATGTGCAGAACTGGCGAAATCTTGGATTTCGTCGGGTTTCATGCTGAGATATGCATTTTCTGCGATAATCTTGGTGAGTCTTTTGTCAGAAGTATGCAGAATCATCGAGATCGCTCTTTTCGAGCTATTTAATGCGAGAAACACGTTTTCTGGTGTATTCACCACTCCACAGTACGTTTGACATTCAGAACCGGAGATATCTTGGTTTCGGACGGGTTTCAAGCTGAGATATGCATTTTCTACGATAATCTTGGTGAGACTTCTGTCAGAAGTATGCAGAATCATCGAGATCGCTCTTTTCGAGCTACTTAATGCGAGGAACACGTTTTCTGGTGTATTCGCCACTCCACAGTACGTTTGACATGCAGAACCGAAGATATCTTGGTTTCGGTCGGGTTTCAAGCTGAGACATGCATTTTCTGCGATAATCTTGGTGATTCTTCTGTCAGAAGTATGCAGAATCATGGAGAACGCTCTTTTCGAGCTGTTTAATGCGAGAAACACGTTGTCTGGTGTTTTCACCACTCCACAGTTGGTTTGATATGCATAACCGGCGATATCTGGGTTTTCGTGTGGTTTCAAGCTGAGATATGCATTTTCTGCGATAATCTTGGTGAGACCTCTGTCCGAAGTATGCAGAAACATCGAGATCGCACTTTACTAGCTATTTAACGCGAGAAACACGATATCTGGTGTTTTCAGCACTGCACAGAGCGTATGATATGGAGAACCGGCGATATCTTGGTTTTCGTGGGGTTTCAAGCTGAGATATGCATTGTCTGCGATAATCTTGGTGAGACTTCTGTCCGAAGTGTGCAGAATCATCGAGATCGCTCTTTTCGAGCTATTTAATGCGAGAAACACGTTATCTGGTGTTTTCACCACTCCACAGAGCGTTTGATATGCAGTACCAGCGATATCTTGGTTTTCGTGGGGTTTCAAGCTGAGATATGCATTTTCTAGGATAATCTTGGTGAGACTTCTCTCCGAAGTATGCTGAATCATCTAGATCGCTCTTTTCGGGCTATTTAATGCGAGAAACACGTTATCTGGTGTTTTCACCACTCCACAGTGCGTTTGATATGCAGAACCAGCAATATCTTGGCTTTCGTGGGGTTTCAAACTGAGATATGCATTTTCAGCGATAATCTTGGTGAGTCTTCTGTCAGAAGTATGCAGACTCTTCGAAATCGCTCTTTTCGGGCTAGTTAATGCGAGAAACACGTTATCAGGCGTTTTCACCACTCCACAGTGCGTATGATATGCAGAACCGACGATATCTTGGTTTTCGTGGTGTTTCAAGCTCAGATATGCATTTTCTGCGATAATCTTGGTGAGACTTCTGTCCGCAGGATGCAGAGTCATCGAGATCGTACTTTTCGAGCTATTTAATGCGAGAAACACGTTTTCTGGGGTTTTCTCCACTCCACAGTTCGTTGGATATGCAGAACAGGAGATATCTTGGTTTTCGTGGGGTTTCTAGCAGAGATATGCATTTTCGGCGATAATCATTGCGAGACTTCTGTTAGAAGTATGCAGAATCATCGAGATCGCACTTTTCGATCTATTTGATGCGAGAAACACGTTATCTGGTGTTTTCACCACTCCACAGTGCGTTTGATATGCAGAACCAGCGAAATCTTGGTTTTCGTGGGGTTTCAAGCTGAGATATGCATTTTTTACGATAATCTTGGTGAGACTTCTTTCCGAAGTATGCAGAACCATCGAGATCGCTCTTTTCGAGCTATTTAATGCGAGAAACACGATATCTGGTGTTTTCAGCACTCCACAGAGCGTATGATATGCAGAATCGGCGATATCTTGGTTTTCGTGGGGTTTCAAGCTGAGATATGCATTTTCTGCGATAATCTTGGTGAGACCTCTGTCCGAAGTATGCAGAAACATCGAGATCGCTCTTTTCGACCTATTTAATGTGAGAAACACGTTTTCTGGTGTTTTCACCACACCACAGCTCGTTGGATGTGCAGAACCGGAGATATCTTGGTTTTCGTGGGTTTTCAAGCTGAGATATGCATTTTCTGCGATAATCTTGGTGAGACCTCTGTCCGAAGTATGCAGAAACATCGAGATCGCTCTTTTCGACCTATTTAATGCGAGAAACACGTTATCTGGTGTTTTCACCACTCCACAGTGCGTTTGATATGCAGAACCAGCGATATCTTGGCTTTCGTGGGGTTTCAAACTGAGATATGCATTTTCAGCGATAATCTTGGTGAGTCTTCTGTCAGAAGTATGCAGAATCTTCGAGATCGCTCTTTTCGGGCTAGTTAATGCGAGAAACACGTTATCTGGCGTTTTCACCACTCCACAGTGCGTATGATATGCAGAACCAGCGAAATATTGGTTTTCGTGGGGTTTCAAGATGAGATATGCATTTTTTACGATAATCTTTGTGAGACTTCTTTCCGAAGTGTGCAGAACCATCGAGATCGCACTTTTCGATCTATTTAATGCGAGAAACACGTTATCTGGTGTTTTCACCACTCCACAGTGCGTTTGATATGTAGAGCCACCGATAAATTGGTTTTCGTGGGGTTTCAAGCTGAGATATGCATTTTCTGCGATAAACTTGGTGAGACTTCTGTCCGAAGTATGCTGAATCATCGAGATCGCTCTTTTCGAGCTAGTTAATGCGAGAAAAACCTTGTCTGGTGTTTTCACCACTCCACAGTGCGTTTGATATGCAGAACCAGCAATATCTTGGCATTCGTGGGGTTTCAAGCTGAGATATGCATTTTCTGCGATAATCTTGGTGAGACTTCGGTCCGCAGTATGCAGAGTCATCGAGATCGTACTTTTCGAGCTATTCAATGCGAGAAACACGTTTTCTGGGGTTTTCACCACTCCACAGTTCGTTGGATATGCAGAACAGGAGATATCTTGGTTTTCGTGGGGTTTCTAGCAGAGATATGCATTTTCGGCGATAATCATTGCGAGACTTCTGTTAGAAGTATGCAGAATCATCGAGATCGCACTTTTCGATCTATTTAATGCGAGAAACACGTTATCTGGTGTTTTCAACACTCCACAGTGCGTTTGATATGCCGAACCAGCGAAATCTTGGTTTTCGTGGGGTTTCAAGCTGAGATATGCATTTTTTACGATAATCTTGGTGAGACATCTTTCCGAAGTATGCAGAACCATCGAGATCGCTCTTTTCGAGCTATTTAATGCGAGAAACACGATATCTGGTGTTTTCAGCACTCCACAGAGCGTATGATATGCAGAACCGGCGATATCTTGGTTTTCGTGGGGTTTCAATCTGAGATATGCATTTTCTGCGATAATCTTGGTGAGACCTCTGTCCGAAGTATGCAGAAACATCGAGATCGCTCTTTTCGACCTATTTAATGCGAGAAACACGTTATCTGGTGTTTTCACCACTCCACAGTGCGTTTGATATGCAGAACCAGCGATATCTTGGCTTTCGTGGGGTATCAAACTGAGATATGCATTTTCAGCGATAATCTTGGTGAGACTTCTGTCCGAAGTATGCAGAAACATCGAGATCGCTCTTTTCGACCTATTTAATGTGCGAAACGCGTTTTCTGGTGTTTTCACCACACCACAGTTCGTTGGATGTGCAGAACCGGAGATATCTTGGTTTTCGTGGGGTTTCAAGCTGAGATATGCATTTTCTGCGATAATCTTGGTGAGATCTCTGTCCGAAGTATGCAGAAACATCGAGATCGCTCTTTTCGACCTATTTAATGCGAGAAACACGTTATCTGGTGTTTTCACCACTCCACAGTGCGTTTGATATGCAGAACCAGCGATATCTTGGCTTTCGTGGGGTTTCAAACTGAGATATGCATTTTCAGCGATAATCTTGGTGAGTCTTCTGTCAGAAGTATGCAGAATCTTCGAGATCGCTCTTTTCGGGCTAGTTAATGCGAGAAACACGTTATCTGGTGTTTTCACCACTCCACAGTGCGTATGATATGCAGAACCGGCGATATCTTGGTTTTCGTGGGGTTTCAAGCTGAGATATGCATTTTCTACGATAATCGTGGTGAGACTTCTGTCAGAAGTATGCAGGATCATCGGGATCCCTCTTTTCGAGCTATTTAATGCGAGAATCACGTTATCTGGTTGTTTTCACCACTTCACAGTGCGTTTGATATGCAGAACCGGCGACATCTTGATTTTCGTGATGTTTCCAGCTGAGATATACATGTTCTGCGATAATCTTGGTGAGTCTTCTGTCAGAAGTATGCAGAATCATCGAGATCGCACTTTTCGATCTATTTAATGCGAGAAACACGTTGTCTGGTGTTTTCACCACTCCACAGTTGGTGTGATATGCAGAACCGGCGATGTTTGGTTTTCGTCGGGTTTCAAGATGCGATATGCATTTTTTACGATAATCTTGGTGAGACTTCTGTCCGAAGTATGCAGAATCATCGAGATCTCTCTTTTCGAGCTATTTAATGCGAGAAACACGTTATCTGGCGTTTTCACCACACCACAGTTCGTTGGATATGCAGAACCAGCGATATCTTGGCTTTCGTGGGGTTTCAAGCTGCGATATGCATTTTTTACGATAATCTTGGTGAGACTTCTGTCCGAAGTATGCAGAATCATCGAGATCGCTCTTTTCGAGCTAGTTAATGCGAGAAAAACCTTGTCTGGTGTTTTCACCACTCCACAGTGCGTTTGATATGCAGTACCAGCGAAATCTTGGTTTTCGTGAGGTTTCAAGCTTTGATATGCATTTTTTACGATAATCTTGGTGAGACTTCTGTCCGAAGTATGCAGAATCATCGAGATCGCTCTTTTCGAGCTATTTAATGCGAGAAACACGTTGTCTGGTGTTTTCAACACTCCACAGTTGGTGTGATATGCAGAACCGGCGATGTTTGGTTTTCGAGGGGTTTCAAGCTGAGATATGCATTTTCTGCGATAAATTTGGTGAGACTTCTGTCCGAAGTATGCAGAGTCATCGAGATCGCTCTTATCGAGCTATTTAATACGAGAAACACGTCTTCTGGGGTTTTCACCACACCACAGTTCGTTGGATATGCAGAACTGGTGATATCTTGGTTTTCGAGGGGTTTCAAGCTGAGATATGCATTTTTTACGATAATCATGGTGAGACTTCTGTCCGAAGTATGCAGAGACATCGAGATCGTACTTTTCGAGCTATTTAATGCGAGAAACACGTCTTCTGGGGTTTTCACCACACCACAGATCGTTGGATGTGCAGAACCGGAGATATCTTGGTTTTCGTGGGGTTTCAAGATGCGACATGCATTTTTTACGATTATCTTGGTGAGACTTCTGTCCGAAGTATGCAGAATCATCGAGATCGCTCTTTTCGAGCTATTTAATGCGAAAAACACGTTATCTGGCGTTTTCACCACTCCACAGTGCGTATGATATGCAGAACCGACGATATCTTGGTTTTCGTGGGGTTTCATGATCAGATATGCATTTTCTGCGATAATCTTGGTGAGACTTCTGTCCGAAGTATGCAGAGTCATCGAGATCGTACTTTTCGAGCTATTTAATACGAGAAACACGTCTTCTGGGGTTTTCACCACACCACAGTTCGTTGGATATGCAGAACAGGTGATATCTTGGTTTTCGAGGGGTTTCAAGCTGAGATATGCATTTTTTACGATAATCATGGTGAGACTTCTGTCCGAAGTATGCAGAATCATCGAGATCGCACTATTCGAGCTATTTAATGCGAGAAACACGTTTTCTGGGGTTTTCACCACACCACAGTTCGTTGGATATGCAGAACAGGTGATATCTTGGTTTTCGAGGGGTTTCAAACTGAGATATGCATTTTCTGCGATAAAATTGGTGAGACTTCTGTCCGAAGTATGCAGATTCATCGAGATCGCTCTTTTCGAGCTAGTTAATGCGAGGAAAACCTTGTCTGGTGTTTTCACCACTCCACAGTGCGTTTGATATGCAAAACCAGCGATATCTTGGCTTTCGTGGGGTTTCAAGCTGCGATATGCATTTTTTACTATAATCTTGGTGAGACTTCTGTCCGAAGTATGCAGAATCATCGAGATCGCTCTTTTCGAGCTAGTTAATGCGAGAAAAACCTTGTCTGGTGTTTTCACCACTCCACAGTGCGTTTGATATGCAGTACCAGCGATATCTTGGTTTTCGTTGGGTTTCAAGCTTTGATATGCATTTTTTACGATAATCTTGGTGAGACTTCTGCCCGAAGTATGCAGAATCATCGAGATCGCTCTTTTCGAGCTATTTAATGCGAGAAACACGTTATCTGGTGTTTTCACCACTCCACAGTGCGTTTGATATGCAGAACCAGCGATATCTTGGCTTTCGTGGGGTTTCAAGCTGAGATATGCATTTTCAGCGATAATCATGGTGAGACTTCTGTTAGAAGTATGCAGAGTCATCGAGATCGTACTTTTCGAGCTATTTAATGCGAGAATCACGTTTTCTGGCGTTTTCACCACTCCACAGTTCGTTGGATATGCAGAACCGGAGATAACTTGGTTTTCGTGGGGTTTCAAGCTGAGATATGCATTTTCTGCGATAATCTTGGTGAGACTTCTGTCCGAAGTATGCAGAGTCATCGAGATGGTACTTTTCGAGCTATTTAATGCGAGAAACACGTTTTCTGGGGTTCTCACCACTCCACAGTTCGTTGGATATGCAGAACAGGAGATATCTTGGTTTTCGTGGGGTTTCTAGAAGAGATATGCATTTTCTGCGATAATCTTGGTGAGACTTCTGTCCGAAGTATGCAGAATCATCGAGATCGATCGTTTCAAGCTATTTAATGCGAGGAACACGTTATCTGGTGTTTTCACCACTCCACAGTTCGTTGGATATGCAGAACAGGAGATATCTTGGTTTTCGTGGGGTTTCTAGAAGAGATATGCATTTTCTGCGATAATCTTGGTGAGACTTCTGTCCGAAGTATGCAGAATCATCGAGATCGATCGTTTCAAGCTATTTAATGCGAGAAACACGTTATCTGGTGTCTTCACCACTCCACAGTGCGTTGGATATGCAGAACCGGAGATATTTTGGTTTTCGTCGGGTTTCAAGCTGAGATATGCATTTTCTACGATAAGCTTGGTGAGACATCTGTCCGAAGTATGCAGAAACATCGAGAGCGCTCTATTCGAGCTACTTAATGCGAGAAACTTGTTTTCTGGGGTTTTCACCACTCCACAGTTCTTTGGATATGCAGAACCGGAGATAACTTGGTTTTCGTGGGGTTTCAAGCTGAGATATGCATTTTCTGCGAAAATCTTGGTGAGACTTCTGTCCGAAGTATGCAGAGTCATCGAGATCGTACTTTTCGAGCTATTTAATGCGAGAAACACGTTTTCTGGGGTTCTCACCACTCCACAGTTCGTTGGATATGCAGAACAGGGGATATCTTGGTTTTCGTGGGGTTTCTAAAAGAGATATGCATTTTCTGCGATAATCTTGGTGAGACTTCTGTCCGAAGTATGCAGAATCATCGAGATCGATCGTTTCAAGCTATTTAATGCGAGAAACACGTTATCTGGTGTTTTCACCACTCCACAGTGCGTTGGATATGCAGAACCGGAGATATTTTGGTTTTCGTCGGGTTTCAAGCTGAGATATGCATTTTCTACGATAAGCTTGGTGAGACTTCTGTCCGAAGTATGCAGAATCATCGAGATCGCTCTTTTCGAGCCATTTAATGCGAGAAACACGTTATCTGGTGTTTTCACCACTCCACAGTGCGTTTGATATGCAGAACCAGCGATATCTTGGCTTTCGTGGGGTTTCAAGCTGAGATATGCATTTTCAGCGATAATCATGGTGAGACTTCTGTTAGAAGTATGCAGAGTCATCGAGATCGTACTTTTCGAGCTATTTAATGCGAGAATCACGTTTTCTGGGGTTTTCACCACTCCACAGTTCGTTGGATATGCAGAACAGGAGATATCTTGGTTTTCGTGGGGTTTCTAGCAGAGATATGCATTTTCTGCGATAATCATGGCGAGACTTCTGTAAGAAGTATGCAGAATCATCGAGATCGCACTTTTCGATCTATTTAATGCGAGAAACACGTTGTCTGGTGTTTTCACCACTCCACAGTTGGTGTGATATGCAGAACCGGCGATGTTTGGTTTTCGAGGGGTTTCAAGCTGGGATATGCATTTTCTGCGATAAACTTGGTGAGACTTCTGTCCGAAGTATGCTGAATCATCGAGATCGCTCTTTTCGAGCTAGTTAATACGAGAAAAACCTTGTCTGGTGTTTTCACCACTCCACAGTGCGTTTGATATGCAGAACCAGCGATATCTTGGCTTTCGTGGGGTTTCAAGCTGCGATATGCATTTTTTACGATAATCTTGGTGAGACTTCTGTCCGAAGTATGCAGAATCATCGAGGTCGCTCTTTTCGAGCTATTTAATGCGAGAAACACGTTATCTGGTGTTTTCGCCACTCCACAGTGTGTTTGATATGCAGAACCGGCGATATCTTGATTTTCGTGGTGTTTCCAGCTGAGATATGCATTTTCTGCGATAATCTTGGTGAGACTTCTGTCCGAAGTATGCAGAATCATCGAGATCGCTCGTTTCGAGCTATTTAATGCGGGAAACACGTTATCTGGTGTTTTCACCACTCCACAGTGCGTATGATATGCAGAACCGGCGATATCTTGGTTTTCGTGGGGTTTGAAGCTCAGATATGCATTTTTTACGATAATGATGGTGAGACTTCTGTCCGAAGTATGCAGAATCATCGAGATCGCACTGTTCGAGCTATTTAATGCGAGAAACACGTTATCTGGTGTTTTCAGCACTCCACAGTGCGTTTGATATGCAGAACCAGCGATATCTTGGTTTTCGTGGGGTTTCAAGCTGAGATATGCAATTTCTGCGATAATCTTGGTGAGCCTTCTGTCCGAAGTATGCTTAATCATCGAGATCGCTCGTTTCGAGCTATTTATTGCGAGAAACACGTTATCTGGTGTTTTCACCACTCCACAGAGCGTTGGATATGCAGAACCGGAGATATTTTGGTTTTCGTGGGGTTTCAAGCTGAGATATGCATTTTTTACGATAATCTTGGTGAGACTTCTGTCCGAAGTATGCAGAATCATCGAGATCGATCGTTTCAAGCAATTTAATGCGTGAAACACGTTATCTGGTGTTTTCACCACTCCACAGTGCGTATGATATGCAGAACCGGCGCTATCTTGGTTTTCGTGGGGTTTCAAGCTCAGATATGCATTTTTTACGATAATCATGGTGAGACTTCTGTCCGAAGTATGCAGAATCATCGAGATCGATCGTTTCAAGCTATTTAATGCGAGAAACACGTTATCTGGTGTTTTCACCACTCCACAGTGCGTTGGATATGCAGAACCGGAGATATTTTGGTCTTCGTCGGGTTTCAAGCTGAGATATGCATTTTCTACGATAAGCTTGGTGAGACATCTGTCCGAAGTATGCAGAAACATCGAGATCGATCGTTTCAAGCTATTTAATGCGAGAAACACGTTATCTGGTGTTTTCACCACTCCACAGTGCGTTGGATATGCAGAACCGGAGATATTTTGGTTTTCGTCGGGTTTCAAGCTGAGATATGCATTTTCTACGATAAGCTTGGTGAGACATCTGTCCGAAGTATGCAGAAACATCGAGAGCGCTCTATTCGAGCTATTTAATGCGAGAAACTTGTTTTCTGGGGTTTTCACCACTCCACAGTTCGTTGGATATGCAGAACAGGAGATATCTTGGTTTTCGTGGGGTTTCTAGAAGAGATATGCATTTTCTGCGATAATCTTGGTGAGACTTCTGTCTGAAGTATGCAGAATCATCGAGATCGCTCTTTTCAAGCTATTTAATGCGAGAAACCCGTTTTCTGGTGTTTTCACCACTCCACAGAGCGTTTGATATGCAGAACAAGCGATATCTTGGTTTCCGTGGGGATTCAAGCTGAGATATGCAATTTCTGCGATGATCTTGGTGAGACTTCTGTCCGAAGTATGCTTAACCATCGAGAGCGCTCTATTCGAGCTATTTAATGCGAGAAACTTGTTTTCTGGGGTTTTCACCACTCCACAGTTCGTTGGATATGCAGAACCGGCGATATCTTGGTTTTCGTGGGGTTTCAAGCTCAGATATGCATTTTTTACGATAATCATGGTGAGACTTCTGTCCGAAGTATGCAGAATCATCGAGATCGCACTGTTCGAGCTATTTAATGCGGGAAACACGTTATCTGGTGTTTTCACCACTCCACAGTTCGTTGGATATGCAGAACAGGAGATATCTTGGTTTTCGTGGGGTTTCTAGAAGAGATATGCATTTTCTGCGATAATCTTGGTGAGACTTCTGTCCGAAGTATGCAGAATCATCGAGATCGATCGTTTCAAGCTATTTAATGCGAGAAACACGTTATCTGGGATTTTCACCACTCCACAGTGCGTTGGATATGCAGAACGGGAGATATTTTGGTTTTCGTCGGGTTTCAAGCTGAGATATGCATTTTCTACGATAAGCTTGGTGAGACATCTGTCCGAAGTATGCAGAAACATCGAGAGCGCTCTATTCGAGCTATTTAATGCGAGAAACTTGTTTTCTGGGGTTTTCACCACTCCACAGTTCGTTGGATATGCAGAACCGGAGATAACTTGGTTTTCGTGGGGTTTCAAGCTGAGATATGCATTTTCTGCGATAATCTTGGTGAGACTTCTGTCCGAAGTATGCAGAGTCATCGAGATGGTACTTTTCGAGCTATTTAATGCGAGAAACACGTTTTCTGGGGTTCTCACCACTCCACAGTTCGTTGGATATGCAGAACAGGAGATATCTTGGTTTTCGTGGGGTTTCTAGAAGAGATATGCATTTTCTGCGATAATCTTGGTGAGACTTCTGTCCGAAGTATGCAGAATCATCGAGATCGATCGTTTCAAGCTATTTAATGCGAGGAACACGTTATCTGGTGTTTTCACCACTCCACAGTTCGTTGGATATGCAGAACAGGAGATATCTTGGTTTTCGTGGGGTTTCTAGAAGAGATATGCATTTTCTGCGATAATCTTGGTGAGACTTCTGTCCGAAGTATGCAGAATCATCGAGATCGATCGTTTCAAGCTATTTAATGCGAGAAACACGTTATCTGGTGTTTTCACCACTCCACAGTGCGTTGGATATGCAGAACCGGAGATATTTTGGTTTTCGTCGGGTTTCAAGCTGAGATATGCATTTTCTACGATAAGCTTGGTGAGACATCTGTCCGAAGTATGCAGAAACATCGAGAGCGCTCTATTCGAGCTACTTAATGCGAGAAACTTGTTTTCTGGGGTTTTCACCACTCCACAGTTCTTTGGATATGCAGAACCGGAGATAACTTGGTTTTCGTGGGGTTTCAAGCTGAGATATGCATTTTCTGCGAAAATCTTGGTGAGACTTCTGTCCGAAGTATGCAGAGTCATCGAGATCGTACTTTTCGAGCTATTTAATGCGAGAAACACGTTTTCTGGGGTTCTCACCACTCCACAGTTCGTTGGATATGCAGAACAGGGGATATCTTGGTTTTCGTGGGGTTTCTAAAAGAGATATGCATTTTCTGCGATAATCTTGGTGAGACTTCTGTCCGAAGTATGCAGAATCATCGAGATCGATCGTTTCAAGCTATTTAATGCGAGAAACACGTTATCTGGTGTTTTCACCACTCCACAGTGCGTTGGATATGCAGAACCGGAGATATTTTGGTTTTCGTCGGGTTTCAAGCTGAGATATGCATTTTCTACGATAAGCTTGGTGAGACTTCTGTCCGAAGTATGCAGAGTCATCGAGATCGTACTTTTCGAGCTATTTACTGCGAGAAACACGTTTTCTGGGGTTCTCACCACTCCACAGTTCGTTGGATATGCAGAACAGGAGATATCATGGTTTTCGTGGGGTTTCTAGAAGAGATATGCATTTTCTGCGATAATCTTGGTGAGACTTCTGTCCGAAGTATGCAGAATCATCGAGATCGCTCTTTTCAAGCTATTTAATGCGAGAAACCCGTTTTCTGGTGTTTTCACCACTCCACAGAGCGTTTGATATGCAGAACCAGCGATATCTGGGTTTCCGTGGGGATTCAAGCTGAGATATGCAATTTCTGCGATGATCTTGGTGAGACTTCTGTCCGAAGTATGCTTAACCATCGAGATCGCTCGGTTCGAGCTATTTAATGCGAGAAACACGTTATCTGGTGTTTTCACCACTCCACAGTGCGTTGGATATGCAGAACCGGGGATATTTTGGTTTTCGTCGGGTTTCAAGCTGAGATATGCATTTTCTACGATAAGCTTGGTGAGACATCTGTCCGAAGTATGCAGAAACATCGAGAGCGCTCTATTCGAGCTATTTAATGCGAGAAACTTGTTTTCTGGGGTTTTCACCACTCCACAGTTCGTTGGATATGCAGAACCGGAGATAACTTGGTTTTCGTGGGGTTTCAAGCTGAGATATGCATTTTCTGCGATAATCTTGGTGAGACTTCTGTCCGATGTATGCAGAGTCATCGAGATGGTACTTTTCGAGCTATTTAATGCGAGAAACACGTTTTCTGGGGTTCTCACCACTCCACAGTTCGTTGGATATGCAGAACAGGAGATATCTTGGTTTTCGTGGGGTTTCTAGAAGAGATATGCATTTTCTGCGATAATCTTGGTGAGACTTCTGTCCGAAGTATGCAGAATCATCGAGATCGATCGTTTCAAGCTATTTAATGCGAGAAACACGTTATCTGGTGTTTTCACCACTCCACAGTGCGTTGGATATGCAGAACCGGAGATATTGTGGTTTTCGTCGGGTTTAAAGCTGAGATATGCATTTTTTACGATAATCTTGGTGAGACTTCTGTCCGAAGTATGCAGAAACATCGAGATCGATCGTTTCAAGCTATTTAATGCGAGAAACACGTTATCTGGTGTTTTCACCACTCCACAGTGCGTTGGATATGCAGAACCGGAGATATTTTGGTTTTCGTCGGGTTTCAAGCTGAGATATGCATTTTCTACGATAAGCTTGGTGAGACATCTGTCCGAAGTATGCAGAAACATCGAGAGTGCTCTATTCGAGCTATTTAATGAGAGAAACTTGTTTTCTGGGGTTTTCACCACTCCACAGTTCGTTGGATATGCAGAACCGGAGATAACTTGGTTTTCGTGGGGTTTCAAGCTGAGATATGCATTTTCTGCGATAATCTTGGTGAGACTTCTGTCCGAAGTATGCAGAGTCATCGAGATCGTACTTTTCGAGCTATTTAATGCGAGAAACACGTTTTCTGGGGTTCTCACCACTCCACAGTTCGTTGGATATGCAGAACAGGGGATATCTTGGTTTTCGTGGGGTTTCTAAAAGAGATATGCATTTTCTGCGATAATCTTGGTGAGACTTCTGTCCGAAGTATGCAGAATCATCGAGATCGATCGTTTCAAGCTATTTAATGCGAGAAACACGTTATCTGGTGTTTTCACCACTCCACAGTGCGTTGGATATGCAGAACCGGAGATATTTTGGTTTTCGTCGGGTTTCAAGCTGAGATATGCATTTTCTACGATAAGCTTGGTGAGACTTCTGTCCGAAGTATGCTTAACCATCGAGATCGCTCGGTTCGAGCTATTTAATGCGAGAAACACGTTATCTGGTGTTTTCACCACTCCACAGTGCGTTGGATATGCAGAACCGGAGATATTTTGGTTTTCGTCGGGTTTCAAGCTGAGATATGCATTTTCTGCGATAATCTTGGTGAGACTTCTGTCCGAAGTATGCAGAGTCATCGAGATCGTACTTTTCGAGCTATTTACTGCGAGAAACACGTTTTCTGGGGTTCTCACCACTCCACAGTTCGTTGGATATGCAGAACAGGAGATATCATGGTTTTCGTGGGGTTTCTAGAAGAGATATGCATTTTCTGCGATAATCTTGGTGAGACTTCTGTCCGAAGTATGCAGAATCATCGAGATCGCTCTTTTCAAGCTATTTAATGCGAGAAACCCGTTTTCTGGTGTTTTCACCACTCCACAGAGCGTTTGATATGCAGAACCAGCGATATCTTGGTTTCCGTGGGGATTCAAGCTGAGATATGCAATTTCTGCGATGATCTTGGTGAGACTTCTGTCCGAAGTATGCTTAACCATCGAGATCGCTCGGTTCGAGCTATTTAATGCGAGAAACACGTTATCTGGTGTTTTCACCACTCCACAGTGCGTTGGATATGCAGAACCGGATATATTTTGGTTTTCGTCGGGTTTCAAGCTGAGATATGCATTTTCTACGATAAGCTTGGTGAGACATCTGTCCGAAGTATGCAGAAACATCGAGAGCGCTCTATTCGAGCTATTTAATGCGAGAAACTTGTTTTCTGGGGTTTTCACCACTCCACAGTTCGTTGGATATGCAGAACCGGAGATAACTTGGTTTTCGTGGGGTTTCAAGCTGAGATATGCATTTTCTGCGATAATCTTGGTGAGACTTCTGTCCGAAGTATGCAGAGTCATCGAGATGGTACTTTTCGAGCTATTTAATGCGAGAAACACGTTTTCTGGGGTTCTCACCACTCCACAGTTCGTTGGATATGCAGAACAGGAGATATCTTGGTTTTCGTGGGGTTTCTAGAAGAGATATGCATTTTCTGCGATAATCTTGGTGAGACTTCTGTCCGAAGTATGCAGAATCATCGAGATCGATCGTTTCAAGCTATTTAATGCGAGAAACACGTTATCTGGTGTTTTCACCACTCCACAGTGCGTTGGATATGCAGAACCGAGGATATTTTGGTTTTCGTCGGGTTTCAAGCTGAGATATGCATTTTCTACGATAAGCTTGGTGAGACATCTGTCCGAAGTATGCAGAAACATCGAGAGCGCTCTATTCGAGCTATTTAATGCGAGAAACTTGTTTTCTGGGGTTTTCACCACTCCACAGTTCGTTGGATATGCAGAACCGGAGATAACTTGGTTTACGTGGGGTTTCAAGCTGAGATATGCATTTTCTGCGATAATCTTGGAGAGACTTCTGTCCGATGTATGCAGAGTCATCGAGATGGTACTTTTCGAGCTATTTAATGCGAGAAACACGTTTTCTGGGGTTCTCACCACTCCACAGTTCGTTGGATATGCAGAACAGGAGATATCTTGGTTTTCGTGGGGTTTCTAGAAGAGATATGCATTTTCTGCGATAATCTTGGTGAGACTTCTGTCCGAAGTATGCAGAATCATCGAGATCGATCGTTTCAAGCTATTTAATGCGAGAAACACGTTATCTGGTGTTTTCACCACTCCACAGTGCGTTGGATATGCAGAACCGGAGATATTGTGGTTTTCGTCGGGTTTAAAGCTGAGATATGCATTTTCTGCGACAATCTTGGTGAGACTTCTGTCCGAAGTATGCAGAGTCATCGAGATCGTACTTTTCGAGCTATTTACTGCGAGAAACACGTTTTCTGGGGTTCTCACCACTCCACAGTTCGTTGGATATGCAGAACAGGAGATATCTTGGTTTTCGTGCGGTTTCTAGAAGAGATATGCATTTTCTGCGATAATCTTGGTGAGACTTCTGTCCGAAGTATGCAGATTCATCGTGATCGCACTGTTCGAGCTATTTAATGCGAGAAACACGTTATCTGGTGTTTTCAGCACTCCACAGTGCGTTTGATATGCAGTACCAGCGATATCTTGGGTTTCGTGGGGTTTCAAGCTGAGATATGCATTTTTACGATAATCTTGGTGAGACTTCTCTCCGAAGTATGCTTAATCATCGAGATCGCTCTATTCGAGCTATTTAATGTGAGAAACACGTTATCTGGTGTTTCCAGCACTCCACACTGCGTTTAATATGCAGAACCAGCGATATCTTGGTTTTCGTGGGGTTTCAAACTGAGATATGCAATTTCTGCGATAATCTTGGTGAGACTTCTGTCAGAAGTATGCAGAATCATCGGGATCGCTCTTTTCGAGCTATTTAATGCGAGAAACACGTTTTCTGGGGTTTTCACCACACCACAGTGTGTTTGATATGCAGAACCGGCGATATCTTGATTTTCGTGGTGTTTCCAGCTGAGATATGCATTTTCTGCGATAATCTTGGTGAGACTTCTGTCCGAAGTATGCAGAATCATCGAGATCGCTCGTTTCGAGCTATTTAATGCGGGAAACACGTTATCTGGTGTTTTCACCACTCCACAGTGCGTATGATATGCAGAACCGGCGATATCTTGGTTTTCGTGGGGTTTCAAGCTCAGATATGCATTTTTTACGATAATGATGGTGAGACTTCTGTCCGAAGTATGCAGAATCATCGAGATCGCACTGTTCGAGCTATTTAATGCGAGAAACACGTTATCTGGTGTTTTCAGCACTCCACAGTGCGTTTGATATGCAGAACCAGCGATATCTTGGTTTTCGTGGGGTTTCAAGCTGAGATATGCAATTTCTGCGATAATCTTGGTGAGCCTTCTGTCCGAAGTATGCTTAATCATCGAGATCGCTCGTTTCGAGCTATTTATTGCGAGAAACACGTTATCTGGTGTTTTCACCACTCCACAGAGCGTTGGATATGCAGAACCGGAGATATTTTGGTTTTCGTGGGGTTTCAAGCTGAGATATGCATTTTTTACGATAATCTTGGTGAGACTTCTGTCCGAAGTATGCAGAATCATCGAGATCGATCGTTTCAAGCAATTTAATGCGTGAAACACGTTATCTGGTGTTTTCACCACTCCACAGTGCGTATGATATGCAGAACCGGCGCTATCTTGGTTTTCGTGGGGTTTCAAGCTCAGATATGCATTTTTTACGATAATCATGGTGAGACTTCTGTCCGAAGTATGCAGATTCATCGAGATCGATCGTTTCAAGCTATTTAATGCGAGAAACACGTTATCTGGTGTTTTCACCACTCCACAGTGCGTTGGATATGCAGAACCGGAGATATTTTGGTCTTCGTCGGGTTTCAAGCTGAGATATGCATTTTCTACGATAAGCTTGGTGAGACATCTGTCCGAAGTATGCAGAAACATCGAGATCGATCGTTTCAAGCTATTTAATGCGAGAAACACGTTATCTGGTGTTTTCACCACTCCACAGTGCGTTGGATATGCAGAACCGGAGATATTTTGGTTTTCGTCGGGTTTCAAGCTGAGATATGCATTTTCTACGATAAGCTTGGTGAGACATCTGTCCGAAGTATGCAGAAACATCGAGAGCGCTCTATTCGAGCTATTTAATGCGAGAAACTTGTTTTCTGGGGTTTTCACCACTCCACAGTTCGTTGGATATGCAGAACAGGAGATATCTTGGTTTTCGTGGGGTTTCTAGAAGAGATATGCATTTTCTGCGATAATCTTGGTGAGACTTCTGTCTGAAGTATGCAGAATCATCGAGATCGCTCTTTTCAAGCTATTTAATGCGAGAAACCCGTTTTCTGGTGTTTTCACCACTCCACAGAGCGTTTGATATGCAGAACCAGCGATATCTTGGTTTCCGTGGGGATTCAAGCTGAGATATGCAATTTCTGCGATGATCTTGGTGAGACTTCTGTCCGAAGTATGCTTAACCATCGAGAGCGCTCTATTCGAGCTATTTAATGCGAGAAACTTGTTTTCTGGGGTTTTCACCACTCCACAGTTCGTTGGATATGCAGAACCGGCGATATCTTGGTTTTCGTGGGGTTTCAAGCTCAGATATGCATTTTTTACGATAATCATGGTGAGACTTCTGTCCGAAGTATGCAGAATCATCGAGATCGCACTGTTCGAGCTATTTAATGCGGGAAACACGTTATCTGGTGTTTTCACCACTCCACAGTTCGTTGGATATGCAGAACAGGAGATATCTTGGTTTTCGTGGGGTTTCTAGAAGAGATATGCATTTTCTGCGATAATCTTGGTGAGACTTCTGTCCGAAGTATGCAGAATCATCGAGATCGATCGTTTCAAGCTATTTAATGCGAGAAACACGTTATCTGGGATTTTCACCACTCCACAGTGCGTTGGATATGCAGAACGGGAGATATTTTGGTTTTCGTCGGGTTTCAAGCTGAGATATGCATTTTCTACGATAAGCTTGGTGAGACATCTGTCCGAAGTATGCAGAAACATCGAGAGCGCTCTATTCGAGCTATTTAATGCGAGAAACTTGTTTTCTGGGGTTTTCACCACTCCACAGTTCGTTGGATATGCAGAACCGGAGATAACTTGGTTTTCGTGGGGTTTCAAGCTGAGATATGCATTTTCTGCGATAATCTTGGTGAGACTTCTGTCCGAAGTATGCAGAGTCATCGAGATGGTACTTTTCGAGCTATTTAATGCGAGAAACACGTTATCTGGTGTTTTCACCACTCCACAGTGCGTTGGATATGCAGAACCGGAGATATTTTGGTTTTCGTCGGGTTTCAAGCTGAGATATGCATTTTCTACGATAAGCTTGGTGAGACATCTGTCCGAAGTATGCAGAAACATCGAGAGCGCTCTATTCGAGCTACTTAATGCGAGAAACTTGTTTTCTGGGGTTTTCACCACTCCACAGTTCTTTGGATATGCAGAACCGGAGATAACTTGGTTTTCGTGGGGTTTCAAGCTGAGATATGCATTTTCTGCGAAAATCTTGGTGAGACTTCTGTCCGAAGTATGCAGAGTCATCGAGATCGTACTTTTCGAGCTATTTAATGCGAGAAACACGTTTTCTGGGGTTCTCACCACTCCACAGTTCGTTGGATATGCAGAACAGGAGATATCTTGGTTTTCGTGGGGTTTCTAGAAGAGATATGCATTTTCTGCGATAATCTTGGTGAGACTTCTGTCCGAAGTATGCAGAATCATCGAGATCGATCGTTTCAAGCTATTTAATGCGAGGAACACGTTATCTGGTGTTTTCACCACTCCACAGTTCGTTGGATATGCAGAACAGGAGATATCTTGGTTTTCGTGGGGTTTCTAGAAGAGATATGCATTTTCTGCGATAATCTTGGTGAGACTTCTGTCCGAAGTATGCAGAATCATCGAGATCGATCGTTTCAAGCTATTTAATGCGAGAAACACGTTATCTGGTGTTTTCACCACTCCACAGTGCGTTGGATATGCAGAACCGGAGATATTTTGGTTTTCGTCGGGTTTCAAGCTGAGATATGCATTTTCTACGATAAGCTTGGTGAGACATCTGTCCGAAGTATGCAGAAACATCGAGAGCGCTCTATTCGAGCTACTTAATGCGAGAAACTTGTTTTCTGGGGTTTTCACCACTCCACAGTTCTTTGGATATGCAGAACCGGAGATAACTTGGTTTTCGTGGGGTTTCAAGCTGAGATATGCATTTTCTGCGAAAATCTTGGTGAGACTTCTGTCCGAAGTATGCAGAGTCATCGAGATCGTACTTTTCGAGCTATTTAATGCGAGAAACACGTTTTCTGGGGTTCTCACCACTCCACAGTTCGTTGGATATGCAGAACAGGAGATATCTTGGTTTTCGTGGGGTTTCTAGAAGAGATATGCATTTTCTGCGATAATCTTGGTGAGACTTCTGTCCGAAGTATGCAGAATCATCGAGATCGATCGTTTCAAGCTATTTAATGCGAGAAACACGTTATCTGGTGTTTTCACCACTCCACAGTGCGTTGGATATGCAGAACCGGAGATATTGTGGTTTTCGTCGGGTTTAAAGCTGAGATATGCATTTTTTACGATAATCTTGGTGAGACTTCTGTCCGAAGTATGCAGAAACATCGAGATCGATCGTTTCAAGCTATTTAATGCGAGAAACACGTTATCTGGTGTTTTCACCACTCCACAGTGCGTTGGATATGCAGAACCGGAGATATTTTGGTTTTCGTCGGGTTTCAAGCTGAGATATGCATTTTCTACGATAAGCTTGGTGAGACATCTGTCCGAAGTATGCAGAAACATCGAGAGTGCTCTATTCGAGCTATTTAATGAGAGAAACTTGTTTTCTGGGGTTTTCACCACTCCACAGTTCGTTGGATATGCAGAACCGGAGATAACTTGGTTTTCGTGGGGTTTCAAGCTGAGATATGCATTTTCTGCGATAATCTTGGTGAGACTTCTGTCCGAAGTATGCAGAGTCATCGAGATCGTACTTTTCGAGCTATTTAATGCGAGAAACACGTTTTCTGGGGTTCTCACCACTCCACAGTTCGTTGGATATGCAGAACAGGGGATATCTTGGTTTTCGTGGGGTTTCTAAAAGAGATATGCATTTTCTGCGATAATCTTGGTGAGACTTCTGTCCGAAGTATGCAGAATCATCGAGATCGATCGTTTCAAGCTATTTAATGCGAGAAACACGTTATCTGGTGTTTTCACCACTCCACAGTGCGTTGGATATGCAGAACCGGAGATATTTTGGTTTTCGTCGGGTTTCAAGCTGAGATATGCATTTTCTACGATAAGCTTGGTGAGACTTCTGTCCGAAGTATGCTTAACCATCGAGATCGCTCGGTTCGAGCTATTTAATGCGAGAAACACGTTATCTGGTGTTTTCACCACTCCACAGTGCGTTGGATATGCAGAACCGGAGATATTTTGGTTTTCGTCGGGTTTCAAGCTGAGATATGCATTTTCTGCGATAATCTTGGTGAGACTTCTGTCCGAAGTATGCAGAGTCATCGAGATCGTACTTTTCGAGCTATTTACTGCGAGAAACACGTTTTCTGGGGTTCTCACCACTCCACAGTTCGTTGGATATGCAGAACAGGAGATATCATGGTTTTCGTGGGGTTTCTAGAAGAGATATGCATTTTCTGCGATAATCTTGGTGAGACTTCTGTCCGAAGTATGCAGAATCATCGAGATCGCTCTTTTCAAGCTATTTAATGCGAGAAACCCGTTTTCTGGTGTTTTCACCACTCCACAGAGCGTTTGATATGCAGAACCAGCGATATCTTGGTTTCCGTGGGGATTCAAGCTGAGATATGCAATTTCTGCGATGATCTTGGTGAGACTTCTGTCCGAAGTATGCTTAACCATCGAGATCGCTCGGTTCGAGCTATTTAATGCGAGAAACACGTTATCTGGTGTTTTCACCACTCCACAGTGCGTTGGATATGCAGAACCGGATATATTTTGGTTTTCGTCGGGTTTCAAGCTGAGATATGCATTTTCTACGATAAGCTTGGTGAGACATCTGTCCGAAGTACGCAGAAACATCGAGAGCGCTCTATTCGAGCTATTTAATGCGAGAAACTTGTTTTCTGGGGTTTTCACCACTCCACAGTTCGTTGGATATGCAGAACCGGAGATAACTTGGTTTTCGTGGGGTTTCAAGCTGAGATATGCATTTTCTGCGATAATCTTGGTGAGACTTCTGTCCGAAGTATGCAGAGTCATCGAGATGGTACTTTTCGAGCTATTTAATGCGAGAAACACGTTTTCTGGGGTTCTCACCACTCCACAGTTCGTTGGATATGCAGAACAGGAGATATCTTGGTTTTCGTGGGGTTTCTAGAAGAGATATGCATTTTCTGCGATAATCTTGGTGAGACTTCTGTCCGAAGTATGCAGAATCATCGAGATCGATCGTTTCAAGCTATTTAATGCGAGAAACACGTTATCTGGTGTTTTCACCACTCCACAGTGCGTTGGATATGCAGAACCGAGGATATTTTGGTTTTCGTCGGGTTTCAAGCTGAGATATGCATTTTCTACGATAAGCTTGGTGAGACATCTGTCCGAAGTATGCAGAAACATCGAGAGCGCTCTATTCGAGCTATTTAATGCGAGAAACTTGTTTTCTGGGGTTTTCACCACTCCACAGTTCGTTGGATATGCAGAACCGGAGATAACTTGGTTTTCGTGGGGTTTCAAGCTGAGATATGCATTTTCTGCGATAATCTTGGTGAGACTTCTGTCCGATGTATGCAGAGTCATCGAGATGGTACTTTTCGAGCTATTTAATGCGAGAAACACGTTTTCTGGGGTTCTCACCACTCCACAGTTCGTTGGATATGCAGAACAGGAGATATCTTGGTTTTCGTGGGGTTTCTAGAAGAGATATGCATTTTCTGCGATAATCTTGGTGAGACTTCTGTCCGAAGTATGCAGAATCATCGAGATCGATCGTTTCAAGCTATTTAATGCGAGAAACACGTTATCTGGTGTTTTCACCACTCCACAGTGCGTTGGATATGCAGAACCGGAGATATTGTGGTTTTCGTCGGGTTTAAAGCTGAGATATGCATTTTCTGCGACAATCTTGGTGAGACTTCTGTCCGAAGTATGCAGAGTCATCGAGATCGTACTTTTCGAGCTATTTACTGCGAGAAACACGTTTTCTGGGGTTCTCACCACTCCACAGTTCGTTGGATATGCAGAACAGGAGATATCTTGGTTTTCGTGCGGTTTCTAGAAGAGATATGCATTTTCTGCGATAATCTTGGTGAGACTTCTGTCCGAAGTATGCAGAATCATCGTGATCGCACTGTTCGAGCTATTTAATGCGAGAAACACGTTATCTGGTGTTTTCAGCACTCCACAGTGCGTTTGATATGCAGAACCAGCGATATCTTGGTTTTCGTGGGGTTTCAAGCTGAGATATGCATTTTTTACGATAATCTTGGTGAGACTTCTGTCCGAAGTATGCAGAAACATCGAGATCGATCGTTTCAAGCTATTTAATGCGAGAAACACGTTATCTGGTGTTTTCACCACTCCACAGTGCGTTGGATATGCAGAACCGGAGATATTTTGGTTTTCGTCGGGTTTCAAGCTGAGATATGCATTTTCTACGATAAGCTTGGTGAGACATCTGTCCGAAGTATGCAGAAACATCGAGAGTGCTCTATTCGAGCTATTTAATGAGAGAAACTTGTTTTCTGGGGTTTTCACCACTCCACAGTTCGTTGGATATGCAGAACCGGAGATAACTTGGTTTTCGTGGGGTTTCAAGCTGAGATATGCATTTTCTGCGATAATCTTGGTGAGACTTCTGTCCGAAGTATGCAGAGTCATCGAGATCGTACTTTTCGAGCTATTTAATGCGAGAAACACGTTTTCTGGGGTTCTCACCACTCCACAGTTCGTTGGATATGCAGAACAGGGGATATCTTGGTTTTCGTGGGGTTTCTAAAAGAGATATGCATTTTCTGCGATAATCTTGGTGAGACTTCTGTCCGAAGTATGCAGAATCATCGAGATCGATCGTTTCAAGCTATTTAATGCGAGAAACACGTTATCTGGTGTTTTCACCACTCCACAGTGCGTTGGATATGCAGAACCGGAGATATTTTGGTTTTCGTCGGGTTTCAAGCTGAGATATGCATTTTCTACGATAAGCTTGGTGAGACTTCTGTCCGAAGTATGCTTAACCATCGAGATCGCTCGGTTCGAGCTATTTAATGCGAGAAACACGTTATCTGGTGTTTTCACCACTCCACAGTGCGTTGGATATGCAGAACCGGAGATATTTTGGTTTTCGTCGGGTTTCAAGCTGAGATATGCATTTTCTGCGATAATCTTGGTGAGACTTCTGTCCGAAGTATGCAGAGTCATCGAGATCGTACTTTTCGAGCTATTTACTGCGAGAAACACGTTTTCTGGGGTTCTCACCACTCCACAGTTCGTTGGATATGCAGAACAGGAGATATCATGGTTTTCGTGGGGTTTCTAGAAGAGATATGCATTTTCTGCGATAATCTTGGTGAGACTTCTGTCCGAAGTATGCAGAATCATCGAGATCGCTCTTTTCAAGCTATTTAATGCGAGAAACCCGTTTTCTGGTGTTTTCACCACTCCACAGAGCGTTTGATATGCAGAACCAGCGATATCTTGGTTTCCGTGGGGATTCAAGCTGAGATATGCAATTTCTGCGATGATCTTGGTGAGACTTCTGTCCGAAGTATGCTTAACCATCGAGATCGCTCGGTTCGAGCTATTTAATGCGAGAAACACGTTATCTGGTGTTTTCACCACTCCACAGTGCGTTGGATATGCAGAACCGGATATATTTTGGTTTTCGTCGGGTTTCAAGCTGAGATATGCATTTTCTACGATAAGCTTGGTGAGACATCTGTCCGAAGTATGCAGAAACATCGAGAGCGCTCTATTCGAGCTATTTAATGCGAGAAACTTGTTTTCTGGGGTTTTCACCACTCCACAGTTCGTTGGATATGCAGAACCGGAGATAACTTGGTTTTCGTGGGGTTTCAAGCTGAGATATGCATTTTCTGCGATAATCTTGGTGAGACTTCTGTCCGAAGTATGCAGAGTCATCGAGATGGTACTTTTCGAGCTATTTAATGCGAGAAACACGTTTTCTGGGGTTCTCACCACTCCACAGTTCGTTGGATATGCAGAACAGGAGATATCTTGGTTTTCGTGGGGTTTCTAGAAGAGATATGCATTTTCTGCGATAATCTTGGTGAGACTTCTGTCCGAAGTATGCAGAATCATCGAGATCGATCGTTTCAAGCTATTTAATGCGAGAAACACGTTATCTGGTGTTTTCACCACTCCACAGTGCGTTGGATATGCAGAACCGAGGATATTTTGGTTTTCGTCGGGTTTCAAGCTGAGATATGCATTTTCTACGATAAGCTTGGTGAGACATCTGTCCGAAGTATGCAGAAACATCGAGAGCGCTCTATTCGAGCTATTTAATGCGAGAAACTTGTTTTCTGGGGTTTTCACCACTCCACAGTTCGTTGGATATGCAGAACCGGAGATAACTTGGTTTTCGTGGGGTTTCAAGCTGAGATATGCATTTTCTGCGATAATCTTGGTGAGACTTCTGTCCGATGTATGCAGAGTCATCGAGATGGTACTTTTCGAGCTATTTAATGCGAGAAACACGTTTTCTGGGGTTCTCACCACTCCACAGTTCGTTGGATATGCAGAACAGGAGATATCTTGGTTTTCGTGGGGTTTCTAGAAGAGATATGCATTTTCTGCGATAATCTTGGTGAGACTTCTGTCCGAAGTATGCAGAATCATCGAGATCGATCGTTTCAAGCTATTTAATGCGAGAAACACGTTATCTGGTGTTTTCACCACTCCACAGTGCGTTGGATATGCAGAACCGGAGATATTGTGGTTTTCGTCGGGTTTAAAGCTGAGATATGCATTTTCTGCGACAATCTTGGTGAGACTTCTGTCCGAAGTATGCAGAGTCATCGAGATCGTACTTTTCGAGCTATTTACTGCGAGAAACACGTTTTCTGGGGTTCTCACCACTCCACAGTTCGTTGGATATGCAGAACAGGAGATATCTTGGTTTTCGTGCGGTTTCTAGAAGAGATATGCATTTTCTGCGATAATCTTGGTGAGACTTCTGTCCGAAGTATGCAGAATCATCGTGATCGCACTGTTCGAGCTATTTAATGCGAGAAACACGTTATCTGGTGTTTTCAGCACTCCACAGTGCGTTTGATATGCAGAACCAGCGATATCTTGGTTTTCGTGGGGTTTCAAGCTGAGATATGCATTTTTTACGATAATCTTGGTGAGACTTCTGTCCGAAGTATGCAGAAACATCGAGATCGATCGTTTCAAGCTATTTAATGCGAGAAACACGTTATCTGGTGTTTTCACCACTCCACAGTGCGTTGGATATGCAGAACCGGAGATATTTTGGTTTTCGTCGGGTTTCAAGCTGAGATATGCATTTTCTACGATAAGCTTGGTGAGACATCTGTCCGAAGTATGCAGAAACATCGAGAGTGCTCTATTCGAGCTATTTAATGAGAGAAACTTGTTTTCTGGGGTTTTCACCACTCCACAGTTCGTTGGATATGCAGAACCGGAGATAACTTGGTTTTCGTGGGGTTTCAAGCTGAGATATGCATTTTCTGCGATAATCTTGGTGAGACTTCTGTCCGAAGTATGCAGAGTCATCGAGATCGTACTTTTCGAGCTATTTAATGCGAGAAACACGTTTTCTGGGGTTCTCACCACTCCACAGTTCGTTGGATATGCAGAACAGGGGATATCTTGGTTTTCGTGGGGTTTCTAAAAGAGATATGCATTTTCTGCGATAATCTTGGTGAGACTTCTGTCCGAAGTATGCAGAATCATCGAGATCGATCGTTTCAAGCTATTTAATGCGAGAAACACGTTATCTGGTGTTTTCACCACTCCACAGTGCGTTGGATATGCAGAACCGGAGATATTTTGGTTTTCGTCGGGTTTCAAGCTGAGATATGCATTTTCTACGATAAGCTTGGTGAGACTTCTGTCCGAAGTATGCTTAACCATCGAGATCGCTCGGTTCGAGCTATTTAATGCGAGAAACACGTTATCTGGTGTTTTCACCACTCCACAGTGCGTTGGATATGCAGAACCGGAGATATTTTGGTTTTCGTCGGGTTTCAAGCTGAGATATGCATTTTCTGCGATAATCTTGGTGAGACTTCTGTCCGAAGTATGCAGAGTCATCGAGATCGTACTTTTCGAGCTATTTACTGCGAGAAACACGTTTTCTGGGGTTCTCACCACTCCACAGTTCGTTGGATATGCAGAACAGGAGATATCATGGTTTTCGTGGGGTTTCTAAAAGAGATATGCATTTTCTGCGATAATCTTGGTGAGACTTCTGTCCGAAGTATGCAGAATCATCGAGATCGCTCTTTTCAAGCTATTTAATGCGAGAAACCCGTTTTCTGGTGTTTTCACCACTCCACAGAGCGTTTGATATGCAGAACCAGCGATATCTTGGTTTCCGTGGGGATTCAAGCTGAGATATGCAATTTCTGCGATGATCTTGGTGAGACTTCTGTCCGAAGTATGCTTAACCATCGAGATCGCTCGGTTCGAGCTATTTAATGCGAGAAACACGTTATCTGGTGTTTTCACCACTCCTTAGTGCGTTGGATATGCAGAACCGGAGATATTTTGGTTTTCGTCGGGTTTCAAGCTGAGATATGCATTTTCTACGATAAGCTTGGTGAGACATCTGTCCGAAGTATGCAGAAACATCGAGAGCGCTCTATTCGAGCTATTTAATGCGAGAAACTTGTTTTCTGGGGTTTTCACCACTCCACAGTTCGTTGGATATGCAGAACCGGAGATAACTTGGTTTTCGTGGGGTTTCAAGCTGAGATATGCATTTTCTGCGATAATCTTGGTGAGACTTCTGTCCGAAGTATGCAGAGTCATCGAGATGGTACTTTTCGAGCTATTTAATGCGAGAAACACGTTTTCTGGGGTTCTCACCACTCCACAGTTCGTTGGATATGCAGAACAGGAGATATCTTGGTTTTCGTGGGGTTTCTAGAAGAGATATGCATTTTCTGCGATAATCTTGGTGAGACTTCTGTCCGAAGTATGCAGAATCATCGAGATCGATCGTTTCAAGCTATTTAATGCGAGAAACACGTTATCTGGTGTTTTCACCACTCCACAGTGCGTTGGATATGCAGAACCGGAGATATTGTGGTTTTCGTCGGGTTTAAAGCTGAGATATGCATTTTCTGCGATAATCTTGGTGAGACTTCTGTCCGAAGTATGCAGAGTCATCGAGATCGTACTTTTCGAGCTATTTACTGCGAGAAACACGTTTTCTGGGGTTCTCACCACTCCACAGTTCGTTGGATATGCAGAACAGGAGATATCTTGGTTTTCGTGCGGTTTCTAGAAGAGATATGCATTTTCTGCGATAATCTTGGTGAGACTTCTGTCCGAAGTATGCAGAATCATCGAGATCGATCGTTTCAAGCTATTTAATGCGAGAAACACGTTATCTGGTGTTTTCACCACTCCACAGTGCGTTGGATATGCAGAACCGGAGATATTTTGGTTTTCGTCGGGTTTCAAGCTGAGATATGCATTTTCTACGATAAGCTTGGTGAGACATCTGTCCGAAGTATGCAGAAACATCGAGAGCGCTCTATTCGAGCTATTTAATGCGAGAAACACGTTTTCTGGTGTTTTCACCACTCCACAGAGCGTTTGATATGCAGAACCAGCGATATCTTGGTTTCCGTGGGGATTCAAGCTGAGATATGCAATTTCTGCGATGATCTTGGTGAGACTTCTGTCCGAAGTATGCTTAACCATCGAGATCGCTCTGTTCGAGCTATTTAATGCGAGAAACACGTTATCTGGTGTTTTCACCACTCCACAGTGCGTTTGATATGCAGAACCAGCGATATCCTGGTTTTCGTGGGGTTACAAGCTCAGATATGCATTTTCTGCGATAATCTTGGTGAGACTTCTGTCCGAAGTATGCAGAATCATCGAGATTGCACTTTTCGAGCTATTTAATGCGAGAGACACGTTATTTGGTGTTTTCACCACACCAGAGTGCGTTTGATATGCAGAACCGGCGATATCTTGGTTTTTGTGGGGGTTCATGCTCAGATATGCATTTTCTGCGATAATCTTGGTGAGACTTCTATCCGAAGTATGCAGAGTCATCGAGATCGCACTTTTCGAGCTATTTAATGCGAGAAACACGTTTTCTGGGGTTTTCACCTCTCCACAGTTCGTTGGATATGCAGAACAGGAGATATCTTGGTTTTCGTGGGGTTTGTAGCAGAGATATGCATTTTTTACGATAATCATGGTGAGACTTCTGTCCGAAGTATGCAGAATCATCGAGATCGCACTGTTCGAACTATTTAATGCGAGAAACACGTTATGTGGTGTTTTCACCACTCCACAGTGCGTATGATATGCAGAACCGGCGATATCTTGGTTTTCGTGGGGTTTCAAGCTGAGATATGCATTATCTGCGATAATCTTGGTGAGACTTCTGTCCGAAGTGTGCAGAATCATCGAGATCGCTCTTTTCAAGCTATTTAATGCGAGAAACACGTTTTCTGGTGTTTTCACCACTCCACAGAGCGTTTGATATGCGGTACCAGCGATTTCTTGGTTTTCGTGGGGTTTCAAGTTGAGATATGCATTTTCTGCGATAATCTTGGTGAGACTTCTGTCCGAAGTATGCTGAATCATCTAGATCGCTCTTTTCGAGCTATTTAATGCGAGAAACACGTTTTCTGGGGTTTTCACCACTCCAAGTTCGTTGGATGTGCAGAACCGGAGATATCTTGGTTTTCGTGGGGTTTCAAGCTGAGATATGCATTTTTTACGATAATCATGGTGAGACTTCTGTCCGAAGTATGCAGAATCATCGAGATCGCACTGTTCGAACTATTTAATGCGAGAAACACGTTATGTGGTGTTTTCACCACTCCACAGTGCGTATGATATGCAGAACCGGCGATATCTTGGTTTTCGTGGGGTTTCAAGCTGAGATATGCATTATCTGCGATAATCTTGGTGAGACTTCTGTCCGAAGTGTGCAGAATCATCGAGATCGCTCTTTTCAAGCTATTTAATGCGAGAAACACGTTTTCTGGTGTTTTCACCACTCCACAGAGCGTTTGATATGCGGTACCAGCGATTTCTTGGTTTTCGTGGGGTTTCAAGTTGAGATATGCATTTTCTGCGATAATCTTGGTGAGACTTCTGTCCGAAGTATGCTGAATCATCTAGATCGCTCTTTTCGAGCTATTTAATGCGAGAAACACGTTTTCTGGGGTTTTCACCACTCCAAGTTCGTTGGATGTGCAGAACCGGAGATATCTTGGTTTTCGTGGGGTTTCAAGCTGAGATATGCATTTTCTGCGATAAGCTTGGTGAGACGTTTGTCCGAAGTATGCAGAAACATCGAGATCGCTCTGTTCGACCTATTTAATGCGAGAAACACGTTATCTGGTTGTTTTCACCACTCCACAATGCGTTTGATATACAGAACCGGCGACATCTTGATTCTCGTGAGGTTTCAAGCTGAGGTATCTATTTTCTGCGATAATCTTGGTGATTCTTCTGTCAGAAGTATGCAGAATCATCTAGATCGCTCTTTTCGAGCTATGTAATGCGGGAAACACGTTATCTGGTGTTTTTACCACTCCACAGTGCGTTTGATATGCAGAACCGGCGACATCTTGTTTTTCGTGGGGTTTCCAGCTGAAATATGCATTTTCTGCGATAATCTTGGTGAGTCTTCTGTCCGAAGTATGCAAAAACATCAAGAGCGCTCTTTTCGAGCTATTTAATGCGAGAAACACGTTTCCTGGTGTTTTCACCACTCCACAGTTGGTTTGATATGCAGAACCGGCGATGTTTGGTTTTCGTCGGGTTTCAAGTTGAGATATGCATTTTCTACGATAATCTTGGTGAAACATCTGTCCGAAGTATGCAGAATCATCGAGATCGCTCGTTTCGAGCTATTTAATGCGAGAAACACGTTATCTGGTGTTTTCACCACTCCACAGTGCGTTTGATATGTAGAGCCTCCGATAACTTGGTTTTCGTGGGGTTTCCAGCTGAAATATGCATTTTCTGCGATAATCTTTGTGTTTCATCTATGAGAGGTATGCAGAATCATCCAGAACGCTCTTTTCGAGCTATTTATTGCGAGAAACACGTTATCTGGTGTTTTCACCACTCCACAGTGCGTTTGATATGCAGAACCAGCGATATCCTGGTTTTCGTGGGGTTACAAGCTCAGATATGCATTTTCTGCGATAATCTTTTTGAGACTTCTGTCCGAAGTATGCAGAATCATCGAGATTGCACTTTTCGAGCTATTGAATGCGAGAGACACGTTATTTGGTGTTTTCACCACACCGGAGTGCGTTTGATATGCAGAACCGGCGATATCTTGGTTTTTGTGGGGGTTCAAGCTGAGATATGCATTTTTTACGATAATCTTGGTGAGACTTCTGTCCGAAGTATGCTTAATCATCGAGATCGCTCGTTTCGAGCTATTTAATGCGAGAAACACGTTATCTGGTGTTTTCACCACTCCACAGTGCGTATGATATGCAGAACCGACGATATCTTGGTTTTCGTGGGGTTTCAAGCTCAGATATGCATTTTCTGCGATAATCTTGGTGAGACTTCTATCCGAAGTATGCAGAGTCATCGAGATCGTACTTTTCGAGCTATTTAATGCGAGAAACACGTTTTCTGGGGTTTTCACCTCTCCACAGTTCGTTGGATATGCAGAACAGGAGATATCTTGGTTTTCGTGGGGTTTGTAGCAGAGATATGCATTTTTTACGATAATCATGGTGAGACTTCTGTCCGAAGTATGCAGAATCATCGAGATCGCACTGTTCGAGCTATTTAATGCGAGAAACACGTTATCTGGTGTTTTCACCACTCCACAGTGCGTATGATATGCAGAACCGGCGATATCTTGGTTTTCGTGGGGTTTCAAGCTGAGATATGCATTATCTGCGATAATCTTGGTGAGACTTCTGTCCGAAGTGTGCAGAATCATCGAGATCGCACTGTTCGAGCTATTTAATGCGAGAAACACGTTATCTGGTGTTTTCACCACTCCACAGTGCGTATGATATGCAGAACCGGCGATATCTTGGTTTTCGTGGGGTTTGTAGCAGATATATGCATTTTTTACGATAATCATGGTGAGACTTCTGTCCGAAGTATGCAGAATCATCGAGATCGCACTGTTCGAGCTATTTAATGCGAGAAACACGTTATCTGGTGTTTTCACCACTCCACAGTGCGTATGATATGCAGAACCGGCGATATCTTGGTTTTCGTGGGGTTTCAAGCTGAGATATGCATTATCTGCGATAATCTTGGTGAGACTTCTGTCCGAAGTGTGCTGAATCATCTAGATCGCTCTTTTCGAGCTATTTAATGCGAGAAACACGTTATCTGGTGTTTTCACCACTCCACAGTGCGTTTGATATGCAGAACCAGCGATATCTTGGCTTTCGTGGGGTTTCAAGCTGAGATATGCATTTTCTGCGATAAGCTTGGTGAGACGTTTGTCCGAAGTATGCAGAAACATCGAGGCATCGCTCTTTTCGAGCTATTTAATGCAAGAAACACGTTTTCTGGGGTTTTCACCACTCCACAGTTCTTTGGAAATGCAGAACAGGAGATATCTTGGTTTGCGTGGGGTTTCAAGCTCAGATATGCATTTTCTGCGATAATCTTGGTGAGACTTCTGTCCGAAGTATGCAGAATCATATAGAACGTTCGTTTCGACCTATTTAATTCGAAAAAACAAGTTTTCTAGTGTTTTGACCACTCCACAGTGCGTTTGATATGCAGAACCGGCGATATCTTGATTTTCGTGGTGTTTCAAGCTGAGGTATGCATTTTCTGCGATAATCTTGGTGAGTCTTGTGTCAGAAGTATACAGAATCATCTAGATTGCTCTTTTCGAACTATTTAATGCGAAAAAACAAGTTTTCTTGTGTTTTCAACATTCCACAGTGCGTGTGATATGCAGAATCGGCGATATCTTGATTTTCGTGGTGTTTCAAGCTGAGGTATGCATTTTCTGCGATAATCTTGGTGAGTCTTGTGTCAGAAGTATACCGAATCATCTAGATTGCTCTTTTCGAACTATTTAATGCGAAAAAACAAGTTTTCTTGTGTTTTCAACATTCCACAGTGCGTGTGATATGCAGAATCGGCGATATCTTGATTTTCGTGGTGTTTCAAGCTGAGGTATCTATTTTCTGCGGTAATCTTGGTGAGACTTCTATCCGAAGTATGCAGAGTCATCGAGATCGTACTTTTCGAGCTATTTAATGCGAGAAACACGTTTTCTGGGGTTTTCACCTCTCCACAGTTCGTTGGATATGCAGAACAGGAGATATCTTGGTTTTCGTGGGGTTTGTAGCAGAGATATGCATTTTCTGCAATAATCTTGGTGAGACTTCAGTCAGAAGTATGCAGAAGCATCTAGATCGCTCGTTTCGAGCTATTTAATGCGAAGAAACAAGTTTTCTGATTTTTGACCACTCCACAGTGCGTTTGATATGCAGAACCGGCGACATCTTGGCTTTCGTCGGGTATCAAGCGGAGATATGCATTTTCTGCGATAATATTGGTGAGACTTCAGTCAGAAGTATGCAGAATCATATAGAACGTTCGTTTCGACCTATTTAATTCGAAAAAACAAGTTTTCTAGTGTTTTGACCACTCCACAGTGCGTTTGATATGCAGAACCGGCGATATCTTGATTTTCGTGGTGTTTCAAGCTGAGGTATGCATTTTCTGCGATAATCTTGGTGAGTCTTGTGTCAGAAGTATACAGAATCATCTAGATTGCTCTTTTCGAACTATTTAATGCGAAAAAACAAGTTTTCTTGTGTTTTCAACATTCCACAGTGCGTGTGATATGCAGAATCGGCGATATCTTGATTTTCGTGGTGTTTCAAGCTGAGGTATCTATTTTCTGCGGTAATCTTGGTGAGACTTCTATCCGAAGTATGCAGAGTCATCGAGATCGTACTTTTCGAGCTATTTAATGCGAGAAACACGTTTTCTGGGGTTTTCACCTCTCCACAGTTCGTTGGATATGCAGAACAGGAGATATCTTGGTTTTCGTGGGGTTTGTAGCAGAGATATGCATTTTCTGCAATAATCTTGGTGAGACTTCAGTCAGAAGTATGCAGAAGCATCTAGATCGCTCGTTTCGAGCTATTTAATGCGAAGAAACAAGTTTTCTGATTTTTGACCACTCCACAGTGCGTTTGATATGCAGAACCGGCGACATCTTGGCTTTCGTCGGGTATCAAGCGGAGATATGCATTTTGTACCATAATCTTGGTGAGACTTCTGGCAGAAGTATGCAGAATCATCTAGATCGCTCTTTTCGAGCTATTTAATGCGAGAAACACGTTTTCTGGTGTATTCACCACTCCACAGTACGTCTGACATGCAGAACCGGCGATATCTTGATTTTCGTGGTGTTTCAAGCTGAGGTATGCATTTTCTGCGATAATCTTGGTGAGTCTTGTGTCAGAAGTATACAGAATCATCTAGATTGCTCTTTTCGAACTATTTAATGCGAAAAAACAAGTTTTCTTGTGTTTTCAACATTCCACAGTGCGTGTGATATGCAGAATCGGCGATATCTTGATTTTCGTGGTGTTTCAAGCTGAGGTATCTATTTTCTGCGGTAATCTTGGTGAGACTTCTATCCGAAGTATGCAGAGTCATCGAGATCGTACTTTTCGAGCTATTTAATGCGAGAAACACGTTTTCTGGGGTTTTCACCTCTCCACAGTTCGTTGGATATGCAGAACAGGAGATATCTTGGTTTTCGTGGGGTTTGTAGCAGAGATATGCATTTTCTGCAATAATCTTGGTGAGACTTCAGTCAGAAGTATGCAGAAGCATCTAGATCGCTCGTTTCGAGCTATTTAATGCGAAGAAACAAGTTTTCTGATTTTTGACCACTCCACAGTGCGTTTGATATGCAGAACCGGCGACATCTTGGATTTCGACGGGTTTCAAGCTCATATATGCATTTTCTGCGATAAACTTGGTGTTTCATCTATGAGAAGTATGCAGAATCATCCAGAACGATCTTTTCGAGCTAGTTAATGCGAGTAACACGTTTTCTGGTGTTTTCACCACTCCACAGTGCGTCTGATATGCAGAACCGGAGATATCTTGGTTTTCGTGAGGTTTCAAGTTGAGATATGCATTTTCTGCGATAATATTGGTGAGACTTCAGTCAGAAGTATGCAGAATCATATAGAACGTTCGTTTCGACCTATTTAATTCGAAAAAACAAGTTTTCTAGTGTTTTGACCACTCCACAGTGCGTTTGATATGCAGAACCGGCGATATCTTGATTTTCGTGGTGTTTCAAGCTGAGGTATGCATTTTCTGCGATAATCTTGGTGAGTCTTGTGTCAGAAGTATACAGAATCATCTAGATTGCTCTTTTCGAACTATTTAATGCGAAAAAACAAGTTTTCTTGTGTTTTCAACATTCCACAGTGCGTGTGATATGCAGAATCGGCGATATCTTGATTTTCGTGGTGTTTCAAGCTGAGGTATCTATTTTCTGCGATAATCTTGCTGAGACTTCAGTCAGAAGTATGCAGAATCATCTGGATCGCTCGTTTCGAACTATCTAATGCGAAAAAACAAGTTTTCTGGTGCTTTCAACATTCCACAGTGCGTTTGATATGCAGAACCGGCGATATCTTGATTTTCGTGGTGTTTCCAGCTGAGATATGCATTTTCTGCGATAATCTTGGTGAGTCTTCTGTCAGAAGTATGCAGAATCATCTAGATCGCTATTTTCGAGCTATTTAATGCGAGAAACACGTTATCTGGTGTTTTCACCACTCCACAGTGCGTTTGATATGCAGAACCGGCGACATCTTGGATTTCGTCGGGTTTCACGCTCATATATGCACTTTCTACGATAATCTTGGTGAGACTTCACTCCGAAGTATGCTTAATCATCGAGATCGCTCGTTTCGACCTATTTAATGCGACAAACACGATATCTGGTGTTTTCACCACTCCACAGTGCGTATGATATGCAGAACCGGCGATATCTTGGTTTTCGTGGGGTTTCCAGCTCAAATATGTATTTTCTGCGATAAACTTGGTGTTTCATCTATGAGAAGTATGCAGAATCATCCAGAACGATCTTTTCGAGCTAGTTAATGCGAGTAACACGTTTTCTGGTGTTTTCACCACTCCACAGTGCGTCTGATATGCAGAACCGGAGATATCTTGGTTTTCGTGGGGTTTCAAGCTGAGATATGCATTGTCTGCGTTAATATTGGTGAGACTTCAGGGCGAAGTATGCAGAATCATCTAGATCGCACGTTTCGAGCTATTTAATGCGAGAAACACGTTATCTGGTTGTTTTCACCACTCCACAGTGCGTTTGATATGCAGAACCGGCGACATCTTGATTTTCGTGAGGTTTCAAGCTGAGATATGCATTGTCTGCGTTAATATTGGTGAGACTTCTGTCCGAAGTATGCAGAATCATCGATATCGCTCTTTTCGAGCAATTTAATGCGAGAAACACGTTATCAGGTGTTTTGACCACTGCACAGTGCGTTTGATATGTAGAGCCGCCGATAACTTGGTTTTCGTGGGGTTTCCCGCTGAAATATGCATATTCTGCGATAATCTTTGTGTTTCATCTATGAGAAGTATGCACAATCATCCAGAACGTTCTTTTCGTGCTAGTTAGAGCGAGTAACACGTTTTCTGGTGTTTTCACCACCCCACAGTGCGTATGATATGCAGAACCGGCGATATCTTTGTTTATGTGGGGTTTCAAGCTCAGATATGCATTTCCTGCGATAATCTTGGTGAGACTTCTGTCCGAAGTATGCAGAGTCATCGAGATCGTACTTTTCGAGCTATTTAATGCGAGAAACACGTTGTCTGGTGTTTTCAACACTCCACTGTTGGTTTGATATGCAGAACCGGCGATATCTGGGTTTTCGTGGGGTTTCAAGCTGAGATATGCATTTCCCTGCGATAATCTTGGTGAGACTTCTGTCCGAAGTATGCAGAATCATCGAGATCGCACTTTTCGAGCTATTTAATGCGAGAAACATGTTATCTGGTGTTTTCACCACTCCACAGTGCGTTTGATACGCAGAACCAGCGATATCTTGGTTTTCGTGGGGTTTCAAGCTCAGATATGCATTTTCTGCGATAATCTTGGTGAGACTTCTGTCCGACGTATGCAGAAACATCGAGATCGCTCTTTTCGACCTATTTAATGCGAGAAACACGTTATCTGGTGTTTTCAGCACTCCACAGTGCGTTTGATATGCAGAACCGGCTATATCTTGGTTTTTGTGGGGTTTCAAGCTGAGATATGCATTTTTTACGATAATCTTGGTGAGACTTCTGTCCGAAGTATGCTTAATCATCGATATCGCTCTTTTCGAGCTATTTAATGCGAGAAACACGTTGTCTGGTGATTTCACCACTCCACAGTTGGTTTGATATGCAGAACCGGCGATGTTTGGTTTTCGTCGGGTTTCAAGCTGAGATATGCATTTTCTACGATAATCTTGGTGAAACATCTGTCCGAAGTACGCAGAGTCATCGAGATCGTACTTTTCGAGCTATTTAATGCGAGAAACACGTTTTCTAGGGTTTTCACCACACCACAGTTCGTTGGATATGCAGAACAGGAGATATCTAGGTTTACGTGGGGTTTCAAGCTGAGATATGCATTTTCTGCGATAATCTTGGTGAGACTTCTGTCCGAAGTATGCTTAATCATCGAGATCGCTCTATTCGAGCTATTTAATGCGAGAAACACATTGTCTGGTGTTTTCACCACTCCACAGTTGGTTTGATATGCAGAACCGGCGATGTTTGGTTTTCGTCGTGTTTCAAGCTGAGATATGCATTTTTTACGATAATCTTGATGAGACTTCTGTCCGAAGTATGCTTAATCATCGTGATCGCTCGTTTCGACCAATTTAATGCGAGTAACACGTTATCTGGTGTTTTCACCACTCCACAGCGCGCTTGATATGCAGAACCGGAGATATCCTGGTTTTCGTGGGGTTTCAAGCTCAGATATGCATTTTCTGCGATAATCTTGGTGAGACTTCTGTCCCAAGTATGCAGAGACATCGAGATCGTACTTTTCGAGCTATTTAATGCGAGAAACACGTTTTCTGGTGTTTTCACCACTCCACAGTTCGTTGGATATGCAGAACAGGAGATATCTTGGTTTTCGTGAGATTTCAAGCTGAGATATGCAATTTCTGCGATAATCTTGGTGAGACTTCTGTCCAAAGTATGCAGAATCATCGAGATCGCCGTTTTCGAGCTATTTAATGCGAGAAACACGTTATCTGGTGTTTTCAGCACTCGACAGTGCGTTTGATATGCAGAACCAGCGATATCTTGGTTTTCGTGGGGTTTCAAGGTGAGATATGCATTTTTTACTATAATCTTGGTGAGACTTCTGTCCGAAGAATGCTTAATCATCGAGATCGCTCGTTTCGAGCTATTTAATGTGAGAAACACGTTATCTGGTGTTTTCACCACTCCACAGTGCGTATGATATGCAGAACCGGAGATATCCTGGTTTTCGTGGGGTTTCAAGCTCAGATATGCATTTTCTGCGATAATCTTTGTGAGACTACTGTCCCAAGTATGCAGAGTCTTCCACATCGTACTTTTCGAGCTATTTAATGCGAGAAACACGTTTTCTGGTGTTTTCACCACTCCACAGTTCGTTGGATATGCAGAACAGGAGATATCTTGGTTTTCGTGGGGATTCAAGCTGAGATATGCAATTTCAGAGATAATCTTGGTGAGACTTCTGTCCGAATTATGCTTAATCATCGAGATCGCTCGTTTCGAGTTATTTAATGCGAGAAACACGTTATCTGGTGTTTTCACCACTCCACAGTGCGTATGATATGCAGAACCGACGATATCTTGGTTTTCGTGGGGTTTCAAGCTCAGATATGCATTTTCTGCGATAATCTTGGTGAGACTTCTGTCCGAAGTATGCAGAGTCATCGAGATCGTACTTTTCGAGCTATTTAATGCGAGAAACACGTTTTCTGGGATTTTCACCACTCCACAGTTCGTTGGATATGCAGAACAGGAGATATGTTGGTTTTCGTGGAGTTTCAAGCTGAGATATGCAATTTCTGCGATAATCTTGGTGAGACTTCTGTCCGAAGTATGCTTAATCATCGAGATCGCTCGTTTCGACCTATTTAATGCGAGAAACACGTTATCTGGTGTTTTCACGACTCCACAGTGCGTTTGATATGCAGAACCAGCGATATCTTGGTTTTCGTGGGGTTTCAAGCTGAGATATGCATTTTCTGCGATAATCTTGGTGAGACTTCTGTCCGAAGTATGTAGAATTATCGAGATCGCTCTTTTCGAGCTATTTAATGCGAGAAACAAGTTATGTGGTGTTTTCACCACTCCACAGTGCGTTTGATATGCAGAACCGGCGATATCTTGGTTTTTGTGGGGTTTCAAGCTGAGATATGCATTTTTTACGATAATCTTGGTGAGACTTCTGTCCGAAGTATGCTTAATCATCGAGATCGCTCTATTCGAGCTATTTAATGCGAGAAACACGTTATCTGGTGTTTTCACCACTCCACAGTGCGTTTGATATGCAGAACCGGCGACATCTTGATATAAGTGAGGTTTCAAGCTGAGATATGCATTTTCTGCAATAATCTTGGTGAGACTTCAGTCAGATGTATGCAGAATCATCTAGATCGCTCGTTTCGAGCTATTTAATGCGATGAAACAAGTTTTCTGATTTTTGACCACTCCACAGTGCGTTTGATATGCAGAACCGGCGACATCTTGGCTTTCGTCGGGTATCAAGCGGAGATATGCATTTTGTACCATAATCTTGGTGAGACTTCTGGCAGAAGTATGCAGAATCATCTAGATCGCTCTTTTCGAGCTATTTAATGCGAGAAACACGTTTTCTGGTGTATTCACCACTCCACAGTACGTCTGACATGCAGAACCGGAGATATCTTGGTTTCGGTCGGGTTTCAAGCTGAGATATGCATTTTCTACGATGATCTTGGTGCGACATCTGTCAGAAGTATGCAGAATCATCGGGATCGTTCTTTTCGAGCTATTTAATGCGAGAAACACGTTATCTGGTGTTTTCACCACTCCACAGTGCGTTTGATATGCAGAACCGGCGACATCTTGGATTTCGACGGGTTTCAAGCTCATATATGCACTTTCTATGATAATCTTGGTGAGACTTCACTCCGAAGTATGCAGAATCATCGGGATCGCTCTTTTCGAGCTATTTAATGCGAGAAACACGTTTTCTGGTGTAATCACCACTCCACAGTACGTTTGACATGCAGAACCGGAGATATCTTGGTTTCGGTCGGGTTTCAAGCTGAGATATGCATTTTCTACGATAATCTTGGTGAGACTTCTGTCAGAAGTATGCAGAATCTTCGAGATCGCTCTTTTCGAGCTACTTAATGCAAGAAACACGTTTTCTGGTGTTTTCACCACTCCACAGTCCGTTTCATGTGCAGAACCGGAGATATCTTGGTTTTTGTGAGGTTTCAAGCTGAGATATGCATTTTCTGCGATAATCTTGCTGAGACTTCAGTCAGAAGTATGCAGAATCATCTGGATCGCTCGTTTCGAACTATCTAATGCGAAAAAACAAGTTTTCTGGTGCTTTCAACATTCCACAGTGCGTTTGATATGCAGAACCGGCGATATCTTGATTTTCGTGGTGTTTCCAGCTGAGATATGCATTTTCTGCGATAATCTTGGTGAGTCTTCTGTCAGAAGTATGCAGAATCATCTAGATCGCTATTTTCGAGCTATTTAATGCGAGAAACACGTTATCTGGTGTTTTCACCACTCCACAGTGCGTTTGATATGCAGAACCGGCGACATCTTGGATTTCGTCGGGTTTCACGCTCATATATGCACTTTCTACGATAATCTTGGTGAGACTTCACTCCGAAGTATGCTTAATCATCGAGATCGCTCGTTTCGACCTATTTAATGCGACAAACACGATATCTGGTGTTTTCACCACTCCACAGTGCGTATGATATGCAGAACCAGCGATATCTGGGTTTTCGTGGGGTTTCAAGCTGAGATATGCATTGTCTGCGTTAATATTGGTGAGACTTCAGTCCGCAGTATGCAGAATCATCTAGATCGCACGTTTCGAGCTATTTAATGTGAGAAACACGTTATCTGGTTGTTTTCACCACTCCACAGTGCGTTTGATATGCAGAACCGGCGACATCTTGATTTTCGTGAGGTTTCAAGCTGAGATATGCATTGTCTGCGTTAATATTGGTGAGACTTCTGTCCGAAGTATGCAGAATCATCTAGATCGCACGTTTCGAGCTATTTAATGCGAGAAACACGTTATCTGGTTGTTTTCACCACTCCACAGTGCGTTTGATATGCAGAACCGGCGACATCTTGATTTTCGTGAGGTTTCAAGCTGAGATATGCATTGTCTGCGTTAATATTGGTGAGACTTCTGTCCGAAGTATGCAGAATCATCGATATCGCTCTTTTCGAGCAATTTAATGCGAGAAACACGTTATCTGGTGTTTTGACCACTGCACAGTGCGTTTGATATGTAGAGCCGCCGATAACTTGGTTTTCGTGGGGTTTCCCGCTGAAATATGAATATTCTGCGATAATCTTTGTGTTTCATCTATGAGAAGTATGCACAATCATCCAGAACGTTCTTTTCGTGCTAGTTAGAGCGAGTAACTCGTTTTCTGGTGTTTTCACCACTCCACAGTGCGTATGATATGCAGAACCGGCGATATCTTTGTTTATGGGGGGTTTCAAGCTCAGATATGCATTTCCTGCGATAATCTTGGTGAGACTTCTGTCCGAAGTATGCAGAGTCATCGAGATCGTACTTTTCGAGCTATTTAATGCGAGAAACACGTTGTCTGGTGTTTTCAACACTCCACTGTTGGTTTGATATGCAGAACCGGCGATATCTGGGTTTTCGTGGGGTTTCAAGCTGAGATATGCATTTTTTACGATAATCTTGGTGAGACTTCTGTCCGAAGTATGCTTAATCATCGAGATCGCTCGTTTCGACCTATTTAATGCGAGGAACACGTTATCTGGTGTTTTCACCACCCCACAGTGCGTTTGATATGCAGAACCAGCGATATCTTGGTTTTCGTGGGGTTTCAAGCTGAGATATGCATTTCCCTGCGATAATCTTGGTGAGACTTCTGTCCGAAGTATGCAGAATCATCGAGATCGCACTTTTCGAGCTATTTAATGCGAGAAACATGTTATCTGGTGTTTTCACCACTCCACAGTGCGTTTGATATGCAGAACCGGCTATATCTTGGTTTTTGTGGGGTTTCAAGCTGAGATATGCATTTTTTACGATAATCTTGGTGAGACTTCTGTCCGAAGTATGCTTAATCATCGATATCGCTCTTTTCGAGCTATTTAATGCGAGAAACACGTTGTCTGGTGATTTCACCACTCCACAGTTGGTTTGATATGCAGAACCGGCGATGTTTGGTTTTCGTCGGGTTTCAAGCTGAGATATGCATTTTCTACGATAATCTTGGTGAAACATCTGTCCGAAGTATGCAGAAACATCAAGAGCGCCCTTTTCGAGCTATTTAATGCGAGAAACACGTTTTCTGGGGTTTTCACCACACCACAGTTCGTTGGATGTGCAGAACCGGAGATATCTTGGTTTTCGTGGGGTTTCAAGCTCAGATATGCATTTTCTGCGATAATCTTGGTGAGACTTCTGTCCGAAGTATGCAGAGTCATCGAGATCGTACTTTTCGAGCTATTTAATGCGAGAAACACGTTTTCTGGGGTTTTCACCACACCACAGTTCGTTGGATATGCAGAACAGGAGATATCTAGGTTTACGTGGGGTTTCAAGCTGAGATATGCATTTTCTGCGATAATCTTGGTGAGACTTCTGTCCGAAGTATGCTTAATCATCGACATCGCTCTATTCGAGCTATTTAATGCGAGAAACACATTGTCTGGTGTTTTCACCACTCCACAGTTGGTTTGATATGCAGAACCGGCGATGTTTGGTTTTCGTCGTGTTTCAAGCTGAGATATGCATTTTTTACGATAATCTTGATGAGACTTCTGTCCGAAGTATGCTTAATCATCGAGATCGCTCGTTTCGACCTATTTAATGCGAGGAACACGTTATCTGGTGTTTTCACCACCCCACAGTGCGTTTGATATGCAGAACCAGCGATATCTTGGTTTTCGTGGGGTTTCAAGCTGAGATATGCATTTCCCTGCGATAATCTTGGTGAGACTTCTGTCCGAAGTATGCAGAATCATCGAGATCGCACGTTTCGAGCTATTTAATGCGAGAAACACGTTGTCTGGTGTTTTCACCACTCCACAGTTGGTTTGATATGCAGAACCGGCGATGTTTGGTTTTCGTCGGGTTTCAAGCTGAGATATGCATTTTCTACGATAATCTTGGTGAAACATCTGTCCGAAGTATGCAGAAACATCAAGAGCGCCCTTTTCGAGCTATTTAATGCGAGAAACACGTTTTCTGGGGTTTTCACCACACCACAGTTCGTTGGATGTGCAGAACCGGAGATATCTTGGTTTTCGTGGGGTTTCAAGCTCAGATATGCATTTTCTGCGATAATCTTGGTGAGACTTCTGTCCGAAGTATGCTTAATCATCGAGATCGCTCTATTCGAGCTATTTAATGCGAGAAACACATTGTCTGGTGTTTTCACCACTCCACAGTTGGTTTGATATGCAGAACCATCGATGTTTGGTTTTCGTCGTGTTTCAAGCTGAGATATGCATTTTTTACGATAATCTTGATGAGACTTCTGTCCGAAGTATGCTTAATCATCGTGATCGCTCGTTTCGACCAATTTAATGCGAGTAACACGTTATCTGGTGTTTTCACCACTCCACAGCGCGTTTGATATGCAGAACCGGAGATATCCTGGTTTTCGTGGGGTTTCAAGCTCAGATATGCATTTTCTGCGATAATCTTGGTGAGACTTCTGTCCCAAGTATGCAGAGACATCGAGATCGTACTTTTCGAGCTATTTAATGCGAGAAACACGTTTTCTGGTGTTTTCACCACTCCACAGTTCGTTGGATATGCAGAACAGGAGATATCTTGGTTTTCGTGAGATTTCAAGCTGAGATATGCAATTTCTGCGATAATCTTGGTGAGACTTCTGTCCAAAGTATGCAGAATCATCGAGATCGCCGTTTTCGAGCTATTTAATGCGAGAAACACGTTATCTGGTGTTTTCAGCACTCGACAGTGCGTTTGATATGCAGAACCAGCGATATCTGGGTTTTCGTGGGGTTTCAAGCTGAGATATGCATTTTTTACGATAATCTTGATGAGACTTCTGTCCGAAGTATGCTTAATCATCGAGATCGCTCTATTCGAGCTGTTTAATGCGAGAAACACGTTATCTGGTGTTTTCAGCACTCCACAGTGCGTTTGATATGCAGAACCAGCGATATCTGGGTTTTCGTGGGGTTTCAAGCTGAGATATGCATTTTTTACGATAATATTGATGAGACTTCTGTCCGAAGTATGCAGAATCATCGAGATCGCTCTTTTCGAGCTATTTAATGCGAGAAACACGTTATCTGGTGTTTTCACGACTCCACAGTGCGTTTGATATGCAGAACCAGCGATATCTTGGCTTTCGTGGGGTTTCAAGCTGAGATATGCATTTTCTGCGATAATCTTGGTGAGACTTCTGTCCGAAGTTTGTAGAATTATCGAGATCGCTCTTTTCGAGCTATTTAATGCGAGAAACAAGTTATCTGGTGTTTTCACCACTCCACAGTGCGTTTGATATGCAGAACCGGCGATATCTTGGTTTTTGTGGGGTTTCAAGCTGAGATATGCATTTTTTACGATAATCTTGGTGAGACTTCTGTCCGAAGTATGCAGAATTTTCGAGATCGCTCTTTTCGAGCTATTTAATGCGAGAAACAAGTTATCTGGTGTTTTCACCACTCCACAGTGCGTTTGATATGCAGAACCGGCGATATCTTGGTTTTTGTGGGGTTTCAAGCTGAGATATGCATTTTTTACTATAATCTTGGTGAGACTTCCGTCCGAAGTATGCAGAATCATCGAGATCGCTCTTTTCGAGCTATTTAATGCGAGAAACACGTTATCTGGTGTTTTCACGACTCCACAGTGCGTTTGATATGCAGAACCAGCGATATCTTGGCTTTCGTGGGGTTTCAAGCTGAGATATGCATTTTCTGCGATAATCTTGGTGAGACTTCTGTCCGAAGTATGCAGAGTCATCGAGATCGTACTTTTCGAGCTATTTAATGCGAGAAACACGTTATCTGGTGTTTTCAGCACTCCACAGTGCGTTTGATATGCAGAACCAGCGATATCTGGGTTTTCGTGGGGTTTCAAGCTGAGATAAGCATTTTTTACGATAATATTGATGAGACTTCTGTCCGAAGTATGCAGAATCATCGAGATCGCTCTTTTTGAGCTATTTAATGCGAGAAACACGTTATCTGGTGTTTTCACGACTCCACAGTGCGTTTGATATGCAGAACCAGCGATATCTTGGCTTTCGTGGGGTTTCAAGCTGAGATATGCATTTTCTGCGATAATCTTGGTGAGACTTCTGTCCGAAGTATGTAGAATTATCGAGATCGCTCTTGTCGAGCTATTTAATGCGAGAAACAAGTTATCTGGTGTTTTCACCACTCCACAGTGCGTTTGATATGCAGAACCGGCGATATCTTGGTTTTTGTGGGGTTTCAAGCTGAGATATGCATTTTTTACTATAATCTTGGTGAGACTTCTGTCCGAAGTATGCAGAATCATCGAGATCGCACTTTTCGAGCTATTTAATGCGAGAAACACGTTATCTGGTCTTTTCAGCACTCCACAGTGCGTTTGATATGCAGAACCAGCGATATCTGTGTTTTCGTGGGGTTTCAAGCTGAGATATGCATTTTTTACGATAATCTTGATGAGACTTCTGTCCGAAGTATGCTTAATCATCGAGATCGCCCTATTCGAGCTATTTAATGCGAGAAACACGTTATCTGGTGTTTTCAGCACTCCACAGTGCGTATGATATGCAGAACCAGCGATATCTGGGTTTTCGTGGGGTTTCAAGCTGAGATATGCATTTTTTACGATAATATTGATGAGACTTCTGTCCGAAGTATGCAGAATCATCGAGATCGCTCTTTTCGAGCTATTTAATGCGAGAAACACGTTATCTGGTGTTTTCACGACTCCACAGTGCGTTTGATATGCAGAACCAGCGATATCTTGGCTTTCGTGGGGTTTCAAGCTGAGATATGCATTTTCTGCGATAATCTTGGTGAGACTTCTGTCCGAAGTATGTAGAATTATCGAGATCGCTCTTTTCGAGCTATTTAAAGCGAGAAACAAGTTATCTGGTGTTTTCACCACTCCACAGTGCGTTTGATATGCAGAACCGGCGATATCTTGGTTTTTGTGGGGTTTCAAGCTGAGATATGCATTTTTTACGATAATCTTGGTGAGACTTCTGTCCGAAGTATGCAGAATTATCGAGATCGCTCTTTTCGAGCTATTTAATGCGAGAAACAAGTTATGTGGTGTTTTCACCACTCCACAGTGCGTTTGATATGCAGAACCGGCGATATCTTGGTTTTTGTGGGGTTTCAAGCTGAGATATGCATTTTTTACTATAATCTTGGTGAGACTTCTGTCCGAAGTATGCAGAATCATCGAGATAGCACTTTTCGAGCTATTTAATGCGAGAAACACGTTATCAGGTCTTTTCAGCACTCCACAGTGCGTTTGATATGCAGAACCAGCGATATCTGGGTTTTCGTGGGGTTTCAAGCTGAGATATGCATTTTTTACGATAATATTGATGAGACTTCTGTCCGAAGTATGCAGAATCATCGAGATCGCTCTTTTCGAGCTATTTAATGCGAGAAACACGTTATCTGGTGTTTTCACGACTCCACAGTGCGTTTGATATGCAGAACCAGCGATATCTTGGTTTTTGTGGGGTTTCAAGCTGAGATATGCATTTTTTACGATAATATTGATGAGACTTCTGTCCGAAGTATGCAGAATCATCGAGATCGCACTTTTCGATCTATTTAATGCGAGAAACACGTTGTCTGGTGTTTTCACCACTCCACAGTTGGTTTGATATGCAGAACCAGCGATATCTTGGTTTTCGTGGGGTTTCAGGGTGAGATATGCATTTTTTACTATAATCTTGGTGAGACTTCTGTCCGAAGTATGCAGAATCATCGAGATCGCACTTTTCGAGCTATTTAATGCCAGAAACACGTTATCTGGTCTTTTCAGCACTCCACAGTGCGTTTGATATGCAGAACCAGCGATATCTGGGTTTTCGTGGGGTTTCAAGCTGAGATATGCATTTTTTACGATAATCTTGATGAGTCTTCTGTCCGAAGTATGCTTAATCATCGAGATCGCTCTATTCGAGCTATTTAATGCGAGAAACACGTTATCTGGGGTTTTCAGCACTCCACAGTGCGTTTGATATGCAGAACCAGCGATATCTGGGTTTTCGTGGGGTTTCAAGCTGAGATATGCATTTTTTACGATAATCTTGATGAGACTTCTGTCCGAAGAATGCTTAATCATCGAGATCGCTCGTTTCGAGCTATTTAATGTGAGAAACACGTTATCTGGTGTTTTCACCACTCCACAGTGCGTTGGATATGCAGAACCGGCGATATCTTGGTTTTTGTGGGGATTCAAGATGAGATATGCATTTTTTACTATAATCTTGGTGAGACTTCTGTCCGAAGTATGCAGAATTATCAAGATCGCTCTTGTCGAGCTATTTAATGCGAGAAACAAGTTATGTGGTGTTTTCACCACTCCACAGTGCGTTTGATATGCAGAACCGGCGATATCTTGGTTTTTGTGGGGTTTCAAGCTGAGATATGCATTTTTTACTATAATCTTGGTGAGACTTCTGTCCGAAGTATGCAGAATCATCGAGATCGCACTTTTCGAGCTATTTAATGCCAGAAACACGTTATCTGGTCTTTTCAGCACTCCACAGTGCGTTTGATATGCAGAACCAGCGATATCTGGGTTTTCGTGGGGTTTCAAGCTGAGATATGCATTTTTTACGATAATCTTGATGAGACTTCTGTCCGAAGTATGCTTAATCATCGAGATCGCTCTATTCGAGCTATTTAATGCGAGAAACACGTTATCTGGGGTTTTCAGCACTCCACAGTGCGTTTGATATGCAGAACCGGCGATATCTTGGTTTTTGTGGGGTTTCAAGCTGAGATATGCATTTTTTACGATAATCTTGGTGAGACTTCTGTCCGAAGTATGCAGAATTATCGAGATCGCTCTTTTCGAGCTATTTAATGCGAGAAACAAGTTATCTGGTGTTTTCACCACTCCACAGTGCGTTTGATATGCAGAACCGGCGATATCTTGGTTTTTGTGGGGTTTCAAGCTGAGATATGCATTTTTTACTATAATCTTGGTGAGACTTCTGTCCGAAGTATGCAGAATCATCGAGATCGCACTTTTCGAGCTATTTAATGCGAGAAACACGTTATCTGGTCTTTTCAGCACTCCACAGTGCGTTTGATATGCAGAACCAGCGATATCTGGGTTTTCGTGGGGTTTCAAGCTGAGATATGCATTTTTTACGATAATCTTGGTGAGACTTCTGTCCGAAGTATCCAGAGTCATCGAGATCGTACTTTTCGAGCTATTTAATGCGAGAAACACGTTATCTGGTGTTTTCAGCACTCCACAGTGCGTTTGATATGCAGAACCAGCGATATCTGGGTTTTCGTGGGGTTTCAAGCTGAGATATGCATTTTTTACGATAATATTGATGAGACTTCTGTCCGAAGTATGCAGAATCATCGAGATCGCTCTTTTCGAGCTATTTAATGCGAGAAACACGTTATCTGGTGTTTTCACGACTCCACAGTGCGTTTGATATGCAGAACCATCGATATCTTGGCTTTCGTGGGGTTTCAAGCTGAGATATGCATTTTCTGCGATAATCTTGGTGAGACTTCTGTCCGAAGTATGTAGAATTATCGAGATCGCTCTTTTCGAGCTATTTAACGCGAGAAACAAGTTATCTGGTGTTTTCACCACTCCACAGTGCGTTTGATATGCAGAACCGGCGATATCTTGGTTTTTGTGGGGTTTCAAGCTGAGATATGCATTTTTTACGATAATATTGATGAGACTTCTGTCCTAAGTATGCAGAATCATCGAGATCGCACTTTTCGATCTATTTAATGCGAGAAACACGTTGTCTGGTGTTTTCACCACTCCACAGTTGGTTTGATATGCAGAACCAGCGATATCTTGGTTTTCGTGGGGTTTCAGGGTGAGATATGCATTTTTTACTATAATCTTGGTGAGACTTCTGTCCGAAGAATGCTTAATCATCGAGATCGCTCGTTTCGAGCTATTTAATGTGAGAAGCACGTTATCTGGTGTTTTCACCACTCCACAGTTCGTTGGATATGCAGAACCGGCGATATCTTGGTTTTTGTGGGGTTTCAAGCTGAGATATGCATATTTTACTATAATCTTGGTGAGACTTCTGTCCGAAGTATGCAGAATTATCGAGATCGCTCTTTTCGAGCTATTTAATGCGAGAAACAAGTTATCTGGTGTTTTCACCACTCCACAGTGCGTTTGATATGCAGAACCGGCGATATCTTGGTTTTTGTGGGGTTTCAAGCTGAGATATGCATTGTTTACTATAATCTTGGTGAGACTTCTGTCCGAAGTATGCAGAACCATCGCGATCGCACTTTTCAAGCTATTTAATGCGAGAAACACGTTATCTGGTCTTTTCAATACTCCACAGTGCGTTTGATATGCAGAACCAGCGATATCTGGGTTTTCGTGGGGTTTCAAGCTGAGATATGCATTTTTTACGATAATCTTGGTGAGACTTCTGTCCGAAGTATGCTTAATCATCGAGATCGCTCTATTCGAGCTATTTAATGCGAGAAACACGTTATCTGGTGTTTTCAGCACTCCACAGTGCGTTTGATATGCAGAACCAGCGATATCTGGGTTTTCGCGGGGTTTCAAGCTGAGATATGCATTTTTTACGATAATATTGATGAGACTTCTGTCCGAAGTATGCAGAATCATCGAGATCGCACTTTTCTATCTATTTAATGCGAGAAACACGTTGTCTGGTGTTTTCACCACTCCACAGTTGGTTTGATATGCAGAACCAGCGATATCTTGGTTTTCGTGGGGTTCCAGGGTGAGATATGCATTTTTTACTATAATCTTGGTGAGACTTCTGTCCGAAGAATGCTTAATCATCGAGATCGCACTTTTCGATCTATTTAATGCGAGAAACACGTTGTCTGGTGTTTTCACCACTCCACAGTTGGTTTGATATGCAGAACCAGCGATATCTTGGTTTTCGTGGGGTTTCAGGGTGAGATATGCATTTTTTACTATAATCTTGGTGAGACTTCTGTCCGAAGAATGCTTAATCATCGAGATCGCTCGTTTCGAGCTATTTAATGTGAGAAACACGTTATCTGGTGTTTTCACCACTCCACAGTGCGTTGGATATGCAGAACCGGCGATATCTTGGTTTTTGTGGGGTTTCAAGCTGAGATATGCATTTTTTACTATAATCTTGGTGAGACTTCTGTCCGAAGTATGCAGAATTATCGAGATCGCTCTTTTCGAGCTATTTAATGCGAGAAACAAGTTATCTGGTGTTTTCACCACTCCACAGTGCGTTTGATATGCAGAACCAGCGATATCTTGGTTTTCGTGGGGTTTCAAGGTGAGATATGCATTTTTTACTATAATCTTGGTGAGACTTCTGTCCGAAGAATGCTTAATCATCGAGATCGCTCGTTTCGAGCTATTTAATGTGAGAAACACGTTATCTGGTGTTTTCACCACTCCACAGTGCGTATGATATGCAGAACCGGAGATATCCTGGTTTTCGTGGGGTTTCAAGCTCAGATATGCATTTTCTGCGATAATCTTTGTGAGACTACTGTCCCAAGTATGCAGAGTCTTCGAGATCGTACTTTTCGAGCTATTTAATGCGAGAAACACGTTTTCTGGTGTTTGCACCACTCCACAGTTCGTTGGATATGCAGAACAGGAGATATCTTGGTTTTCGTGGGGATTCAAGCTGAGATATGCAATTTCAGAGATAATCTTGGTGAGACTTCTGTCCGAATTATGCTTAATCATCGAGATCGCTCGTTTCGAGCTATTTAATGCGAGAAACACGTTATCTGGTGTTTTCACCACTCCACAGTGCGTATGATATGCAGAACCGACGATATCTTGGTTTTCGTGGGGTTTCAAGCTCAGATATGCATTTTCTGCGATAATCTTGGTGAGACTTCTGTCCGAAGTATGCAGAGTCATCGAGATCGTACTTTTCCAGCTATTTAATGCGAGAAACACGTTTTCTGGGATTTTCACCACTCCACAGTTCGTTGGATATGCAGAACAGGAGATATGTTGGTTTTCGTGGAGTTTCAAGCTGAGATATGCAATTTCTGCGATAATCTTGGTGAGACTTCTGTCCGAAGTATGCTTAATCATCGAGATCGCTCGTTTCGACCTATTTAATGCGAGAAACACGTTATCTGGTGTTTTCACGACTCCACAGTGCGTTTGATATGCAGAACCAGCGATATCTTTGTTTTCGTGGGGTTTCAAGCTGAGATATGCATTTTTTACGATAATCTTGGTGAGACTTCTGTCCGAAATATGCTTAATCATCGAGATCGCTCTATTCGAGCTATTTAATGCGAGAAACACGTTATCTGGTGTTTTCAGCACTCCACAGTGCGTTTGATATGCAGAACCAGCGATATCTGGGTTTTCGTGGGGTTTCAAGCTGAGATATGCATTTTTTACGATAATATTGATGAGACTTCTGTCCGAAGTATGCAGAATCATCGAGATCGCACTTTTCGATCTATTTAATGCGAGAAACACGTTGTCTGGTGTTTTCACCACTCCACAGTTGGTTTGATATGCAGAACCAGCGATATCTTGGTTTTCGTGGGGTTTCAGTGTGAGATATGCATTTTTTACTATAATCTTGGTGAGACTTCTGTCCGAAGTATGCAGAATCATCGAGATCGCACTTTTCGAGCTATTTAATGCGAGAAACACGTTATCTGGTCTTTTCAGCACTCCACAGTGCGTTTGATATGCAGAACCAGCGATATCTGGGTTTTCGTGGGGTTTCAAGCTGAGATATGCATTTTTTACGATAATCTTGATGAGACTTCTGTCCGAAGTATGCTTAATCATCGAGATCGCTATATTCGAGCTGTTTAATGCGAGAAACACGTTATCTGGTGTTTACAGCACTCCACAGTGCGTTTGATATGCAGAACCAGCGATATCTGGGTTTTCGTGGGGTTTCAAGCTGAGATATGCATTTTTTACGATAATATTGATGAGACTTCTGTCCGAAGTATGCAGAATCATCGAGATCGCTCTTTTCGAGCTATTTAATGCGAGAAACACGTTATCTGGTGTTTTCACGACTCCACAGTGCGTTTGATATGCAGAACCAGCGATATCTTGGTTTTCGTGGGGTTTCAAGCTGAGATATGCATTTTTTACGATAATCTTGGTGAGACTTCTGTCCGAAATACGCTTAATCATCGAGATCGCTCTATTCGAGCTATTTAATGCGAGAAACACGTTATCTGGTGTTTTCAGCACTCCACAGTGCGTTTGATATGCAGAACCAGCGATATCTGGGTTTTCGTGGGGTTTCAAGCTGAGATATGCATTTTTTACGATAATATTGATGAGACTTCTGTCCGAAGTATGCAGAATCATCGAGATCGCACTTTTCGATCTATTTAATGCGAGAAACACGTTGTCTGGTGTTTTCACCACTCCACAGTTGGTTTGATATGCAGAACCAGCGATATCTTGGTTTTCGTGGGGTTTCAGTGTGAGATATGCATTTTTTACTATAATCTTGGTGAGACTTCTGTCCGAAGTATGCAGAATCATCGAGATCGCACTTTTCGAGCTATTTAATGCGAGAAACACGTTATCTGGTCTTTTCAGCACTCCACAGTGCGTTTGATATGCAGAACCAGCGATATCTGGGTTTTCGTGGGGTTTCAAGCTGAGATATGCATTTTTTACGATAATCTTGATGAGACTTCTGTCCGAAGTATGCTTAATCATCGAGATCGCTATATTCGAGCTGTTTAATGCGAGAAACACGTTATCTGGTGTTTACAGCACTCCACAGTGCGTTTGATATGCAGAACCAGCGATATCTGGGTTTTCGTGGGGTTTCAAGCTGAGATATGCATTTTTTACGATAATATTGATGAGACTTCTGTCCGAAGTATGCAGAATCATCGAGATCGCTCTTTTCGAGCTATTTAATGCGAGAAACACGTTATCTGGTGTTTTCACGACTCCACAGTGCGTTTGATATGCAGAACCAGCGATATCTTGGCTTTCGTGGGGTTTCAAGCTGAGATATGCATTTTCTGCGATAATCTTGGTGAGACTTCTGTCCGAAGTATGTAGAATTATCGAGATCGCTCTTTTCGAGCTATTTAATGCGAGAAACAAGTTATCTGGTGTTTTCACCACTCCACAGTGCGTTTGATATGCAGAACTGGCGATATCTTGGTTTTTGTGGGGTTTCAAGCTGAGATATGCATTTTTTACTATAATCTTGGTGAGACTTCTGTCCGAAGTATGCAGAATCATCGAGATCGCACTTTTCGAGCTATTTAATGCGAGAAACACGTTATCTGGTCTTTTCAGCACTCCACAGTGCGTTTGATATGCAGAACCAGCGATATCTGGGTTTTCGTGGGGTTTCAAGCTGAGATATGCATTTTTTACGATAATCTTGATGAGACTTCTGTCCGAAGTATGCTTAATCATCGAGATCGCTCTATTCGAGCTATTTAATGCGAGAAACACGTTATCTGGTGTTTTCAGCACTCCACAGTGCGTTTGATATGCAGAACCAGCGATATCTGGGTTTTCGTGGAGTTTCAAGCTGAGATATGCATTTTTTACGATAATATTGATGAGACTTCTGTCCGAAGTATGCAGAATCATCGAGATCGCTCTTTTCGAGCTATTTAATGCGAGAAACACGTTATCTGGTGTTTTCACGACTCCACAGTGCGTTTGATATGCAGAACCAGCGATATCTTGGCTTTCGTGGGGTTTCAAGCTGAGATATGCATTTTCTGCGATAATCTTGGTGAGACTTCTGTCCGAAGTATGTAGAATTATCGAGATCGCTCTTTTCGAGCTATTTAAAGCGAGAAACAAGTTATCAGGTGTTTTCACCACTCCACAGTGCGTTTGATATGCAGAACCGGCGATATCTTGGTTTTTGTGGGGTTTCAAGCTGAGATATGCATTTTTTACGATAATCTTGGTGAGACTTCTGTCCGAAGTATGCAGAATTATCGAGATCGCTCTTTTCGAGCTATTTAATGCGAGAAACAAGTTATGTGGTGTTTTCACCACTCCACAGTGCGTTTGATATGCAGAACCAGCGATATCTGGGTTTTCGTGGGGTTTCAAGCTGAGATATGCATTTTTTACGATAATCTTGATGAGACTTCTGTCCGAAGTATGCTTAATCATCGAGATCGCTCTATTCGAGCTATTTAATGCGAGAAACACGTTATCTGGGGTTTTCAGCACTCCACAGTGCGTTTGATATGCAGAACCAGCGATATCTGGGTTTTCGTGGGGTTTCAAGCTGAGATATGCATTTTTTACGATAATATTGATGAGACTTCTGTCCGAAGTATGCAGAATCATCGAGATCGCTCTTTTCGAGCTATTTAATGCGAGAAACACGTTATCTGGTGTTTTCACCACTCCACAGTGCGTTTGATATGCAGAACCAGCGATATCTTGGTTTTCGTGGGGTTTCAAGGTGAGATATGCATTTTTTACTATAATCTTGGTGAGACTTCTGTCCGAAGAATGCTTAATCATCGAGATCGCTCGTTTCGAGCTATTTAATGTGAGAAACACGTTATCTGGTGTTTTCACCACTCCACAGTGCGTATGATATGCAGAACCGGAGATATCCTGGTTTTCGTGGGGTTTCAAGCTCAGATATGCATTTTCTGCGATAATCTTTGTGAGACTACTGTCCCAAGTATGCAGAGTCTTCGAGATCGTACTTTTCGAGCTATTTAATGCGAGAAACACGTTTTCTGGTGTTTGCACCACTCCACAGTTCGTTGGATATGCAGAACAGGAGATATCTTGGTTTTCGTGGGGATTCAAGCTGAGATATGCAATTTCAGAGATAATCTTGGTGAGACTTCTGTCCGAATTATGCTTAATCATCGAGATCGCTCGTTTCGAGCTATTTAATGCGAGAAACACGTTATCTGGTGTTTTCACCACTCCACAGTGCGTATGATATGCAGAACCGACGATATCTTGGTTTTCGTGGGGTTTCAAGCTCAGATATGCATTTTCTGCGATAATCTTGGTGAGACTTCTGTCCGAAGTATGCAGAGTCATCGAGATCGTACTTTTCCAGCTATTTAATGCGAGAAACACGTTTTCTGGGATTTTCACCACTCCACAGTTCGTTGGATATGCAGAACAGGAGATATGTTGGTTTTCGTGGAGTTTCAAGCTGAGATATGCAATTTCTGCGATAATCTTGGTGAGACTTCTGTCCGAAGTATGCTTAATCATCGAGATCGCTCGTTTCGACCTATTTAATGCGAGAAACACGTTATCTGGTGTTTTCACGACTCCACAGTGCGTTTGATATGCAGAACCAGCGATATCTTGGTTTTCGTGGGGTTTCAAGCTGAGATATGCATTTTTTACGATAATCTTGGTGAGACTTCTGTCCGAAATATGCTTAATCATCGAGATCGCTCTATTCGAGCTATTTAATGCGAGAAACACGTTATCTGGTGTTTTCAGCACTCCACAGTGCGTTTGATATGCAGAACCAGCGATATCTGGGTTTTCGTGGGGTTTCAAGCTGAGATATGCATTTTTTACGATAATATTGATGAGACTTCTGTCCGAAGTATGCAGAATCATCGAGATCGCACTTTTCGATCTATTTAATGCGAGAAACACGTTGTCTGGTGTTTTCACCACTCCACAGTTGGTTTGATATGCAGAACCAGCGATATCTTGGTTTTCGTGGGGTTTCAGTGTGAGATATGCATTTTTTACTATAATCTTGGTGAGACTTCTGTCCGAAGTATGCAGAATCATCGAGATCGCACTTTTCGAGCTATTTAATGCGAGAAACACGTTATCTGGTCTTTTCAGCACTCCACAGTGCGTTTGATATGCAGAACCAGCGATATCTGGGTTTTCGTGGGGTTTCAAGCTGAGATATGCATTTTTTACGATAATCTTGATGAGACTTCTGTCCGAAGTATGCTTAATCATCGAGATCGCTATATTCGAGCTGTTTAATGCGAGAAACACGTTATCTGGTGTTTACAGCACTCCACAGTGCGTTTGATATGCAGAACCAGCGATATCTGGGTTTTCGTGGGGTTTCAAGCTGAGATATGCATTTTTTACGATAATATTGATGAGACTTCTGTCCGAAGTATGCAGAATCATCGAGATCGCTCTTTTCGAGCTATTTAATGCGAGAAACACGTTATCTGGTGTTTTCACGACTCCACAGTGCGTTTGATATGCAGAACCAGCGATATCTTGGCTTTCGTGGGGTTTCAAGCTGAGATATGCATTTTCTGCGATAATCTTGGTGAGACTTCTGTCCGAAGTATGTAGAATTATCGAGATCGCTCTTTTCGAGCTATTTAATGCGAGAAACAAGTTATCTGGTGTTTTCACCACTCCACAGTGCGTTTGATATGCAGAACTGGCGATATCTTGGTTTTTGTGGGGTTTCAAGCTGAGATATGCATTTTTTACTATAATCTTGGTGAGACTTCTGTCCGAAGTATGCAGAATCATCGAGATCGCACTTTTCGAGCTATTTAATGCGAGAAACACGTTATCTGGTCTTTTCAGCACTCCACAGTGCGTTTGATATGCAGAACCAGCGATATCTGGGTTTTCGTGGGGTTTCAAGCTGAGATATGCATTTTTTACGATAATCTTGATGAGACTTCTGTCCGAAGTATGCTTAATCATCGAGATCGCTCTATTCGAGCTATTTAATGCGAGAAACACGTTATCTGGTGTTTTCAGCACTCCACAGTGCGTTTGATATGCAGAACCAGCGATATCTGGGTTTTCGTGGAGTTTCAAGCTGAGATATGCATTTTTTACGATAATATTGATGAGACTTCTGTCCGAAGTATGCAGAATCATCGAGATCGCTCTTTTCGAGCTATTTAATGCGAGAAACACGTTATCTGGTGTTTTCACGACTCCACAGTGCGTTTGATATGCAGAACCAGCGATATCTTGGCTTTCGTGGGGTTTCAAGCTGAGATATGCATTTTCTGCGATAATCTTGGTGAGACTTCTGTCCGAAGTATGTAGAATTATCGAGATCGCTCTTTTCGAGCTATTTAAAGCGAGAAACAAGTTATCAGGTGTTTTCACCACTCCACAGTGCGTTTGATATGCAGAACCGGCGATATCTTGGTTTTTGTGGGGTTTCAAGCTGAGATATGCATTTTTTACGATAATCTTGGTGAGACTTCTGTCCGAAGTATGCAGAATTATCGAGATCGCTCTTTTCGAGCTATTTAATGCGAGAAACAAGTTATGTGGTGTTTTCACCACTCCACAGTGCGTTTGATATGCAGAACCAGCGATATCTGGGTTTTCGTGGGGTTTCAAGCTGAGATATGCATTTTTTACGATAATCTTGATGAGACTTCTGTCCGAAGTATGCTTAATCATCGAGATCGCTCTATTCGAGCTATTTAATGCGAGAAACACGTTATCTGGGGTTTTCAGCACTCCACAGTGCGTTTGATATGCAGAACCAGCGATATCTGGGTTTTCGTGGGGTTTCAAGCTGAGATATGCATTTTTTACGATAATATTGATGAGACTTCTGTCCGAAGTATGCAGAATCATCGAGATCGCTCTTTTCGAGCTATTTAATGCGAGAAACACGTTATCTGGTGTTTTCACCACTCCACAGTGCGTTTGATATGCAGAACCGGCGATATCTTGGTTTTTGTGGGGTTTCAAGCTGAGATATGCATTTTTTACGATAATCTTGGTGAGACTTCTGTCCGAAGTATGCTTAATCATCGAGATCGCTCGTTTCGACCTATTTAATGCGAGAAACACGTTATCTGGTGTTTTCACGACTCCACAGTGCGTTTGATATGCAGAACCAGCGATATCTTGGTTTTCGTGGGGTTTCAAGCTGAGATATGCATTTTTTACGATAATCTTGGTGAGACTTCTGTCCGAAATATGCTTAATCATCGAGATCGCTCTATTCGAGCTATTTAATGCGAGAAACACGTTATCTGGTGTTTTCAGCACTCCACAGTGCGTTTGATATGCAGAACCAGCGATATCTGGGTTTTCGTGGGGTTTCAAGCTGAGATATGCATTTTTTACGATAATATTGATGAGACTTCTGTCCGAAGTATGCAGAATCATCGAGATCGCACTTTTCGATCTATTTAATGCGAGAAACACGTTGTCTGGTGTTTTCACCACTCCACAGTTGGTTTGATATGCAGAACCAGCGATATCTTGGTTTTCGTGGGGTTTCAGTGTGAGATATGCATTTTTTACTATAATCTTGGTGAGACTTCTGTCCGAAGTATGCAGAATCATCGAGATCGCACTTTTCGAGCTATTTAATGCGAGAAACACGTTATCTGGTCTTTTCAGCACTCCACAGTGCGTTTGATATGCAGAACCAGCGATATCTGGGTTTTCGTGGGGTTTCAAGCTGAGATATGCATTTTTTACGATAATCTTGATGAGACTTCTGTCCGAAGTATGCAGAATCATCGAGATCGCTCTTTTCGAGCTATTTAATGCGAGAAACACGTTATCTGGTGTTTTCACGACTCCACAGTGCGTTTGATATGCAGAACCAGCGATATCTTGGCTTTCGTGGGGTTTCAAGCTGAGATATGCATTTTCTGCGATAATCTTGGTGAGACTTCTGTCCGAAGTATGTAGAATTATCGAGATCGCTCTTTTCGAGCTATTTAATGCGAGAAACAAGTTATCTGGTGTTTTCACCACTCCACAGTGCGTTTGATATGCAGAACTGGCGATATCTTGGTTTTTGTGGGGTTTCAAGCTGAGATATGCATTTTTTACTATAATCTTGGTGAGACTTCTGTCCGAAGTATGCAGAATCATCGAGATCGCACTTTTCGAGCTATTTAATGCGAGAAACACGTTATCTGGTCTTTTCAGCACTCCACAGTGCGTTTGATATGCAGAACCAGCGATATCTGGGTTTTCGTGGGGTTTCAAGCTGAGATATGCATTTTTTACGATAATCTTGATGAGACTTCTGTCCGAAGTATGCTTAATCATCGAGATCGCTCTATTCGAGCTATTTAATGCGAGAAACACGTTATCTGGTGTTTTCAGCACTCCACAGTGCGTTTGATATGCAGAACCAGCGATATCTGGGTTTTCGTGGAGTTTCAAGCTGAGATATGCATTTTTTACGATAATATTGATGAGACTTCTGTCCGAAGTATGCAGAATCATCGAGATCGCTCTTTTCGAGCTATTTAATGCGAGAAACACGTTATCTGGTGTTTTCACGACTCCACAGTGCGTTTGATATGCAGAACCAGCGATATCTTGGCTTTCGTGGGGTTTCAAGCTGAGATATGCATTTTCTGCGATAATCTTGGTGAGACTTCTGTCCGAAGTATGTAGAATTATCGAGATCGCTCTTTTCGAGCTATTTAAAGCGAGAAACAAGTTATCAGGTGTTTTCACCACTCCACAGTGTGTTTGATATGCAGAACCGGCGATATCTTGGTTTTTGTGGGGTTTCAAGCTGAGATATGCATTTTTTACGATAATCTTGGTGAGACTTCTGTCCGAAGTATGCAGAATTATCGAGATCGCTCTTTTCGAGCTATTTAATGCGAGAAACAAGTTATGTGGTGTTTTCACCACTCCACAGTGCGTTTGATATGCAGAACCAGCGATATCTGGGTTTTCGTGGGGTTTCAAGCTGAGATATGCATTTTTTACGATAATCTTGATGAGACTTCTGTCCGAAGTATGCTTAATCATCGAGATCGCTCTATTCGAGCTATTTAATGCGAGAAACACGTTATCTGGGGTTTTCAGCACTCCACAGTGCGTTTGATATGCAGAACCAGCGATATCTGGGTTTTCGTGGGGTTTCAAGCTGAGATATGCATTTTTTACGATAATATTGATGAGACTTCTGTCCGAAGTATGCAGAATCATCGAGATCGCTCTTTTCGAGCTATTTAATGCGAGAAACACGTTATCTGGTGTTTTCACCACTCCACAGTGCGTTTGATATGCAGAACCGGCGATATCTTGGTTTTTGTGGGGTTTCAAGCTGAGATATGCATTTTTTACGATAATCTTGGTGAGACTTCTGTCCGAAGTATGCTTAATCATCGAGATCGCTCGTTTCGACCTATTTAATGCGAGAAACACGTTATCTGGTGTTTTCACGACTCCACAGTGCGTTTGATATGCAGAACCAGCGATATCTTGGTTTTCGTGGGGTTTCAAGCTGAGATATGCATTTTTTACGATAATCTTGGTGAGACTTCTGTCCGAAATATGCTTAATCATCGAGATCGCTCTATTCGAGCTATTTAATGCGAGAAACACGTTATCTGGTGTTTTCAGCACTCCACAGTGCGTTTGATATGCAGAACCAGCGATATCTGGGTTTTCGTGGGGTTTCAAGCTGAGATATGCATTTTTTACGATAATATTGATGAGACTTCTGTCCGAAGTATGCAGAATCATCGAGATCGCACTTTTCGATCTATTTAATGCGAGAAACACGTTGTCTGGTGTTTTCACCACTCCACAGTTGGTTTGATATGCAGAACCAGCGATATCTTGGTTTTCGTGGGGTTTCAGTGTGAGATATGCATTTTTTACTATAATCTTGGTGAGACTTCTGTCCGAAGTATGCAGAATCATCGAGATCGCACTTTTCGAGCTATTTAATGCGAGAAACACGTTATCTGGTCTTTTCAGCACTCCACAGTGCGTTTGATATGCAGAACCAGCGATATCTGGGTTTTCGTGGGGTTTCAAGCTGAGATATGCATTTTTTACGATAATCTTGATGAGACTTCTGTCCGAAGTATGCTTAATCATCGAGATCGCTATATTCGAGCTGTTTAATGCGAGAAACACGTTATCTGGTGTTTTCACGACTCCAACGTGCGTTTGATATGCAGAACCAGCGATATCTTGGCTTTCGTGGGGTTTCAAGCTGAGATATGCATTTTCTGCGATAATCTTGGTGAGACTTCTGTCCGAAGTATGTAGAATTATCGAGATCGCTCTTTTCGAGCTATTTAATGCGAGAAACAAGTTATCTGGTGTTTTCACCACTCCACAGTGCGTTTGATATGCAGAACTGGCGATATCTTGGTTTTTGTGGGGTTTCAAGCTGAGATATGCATTTTTTACTATAATCTTGGTGAGACTTCTGTCCGAAGTATGCAGAATCATCGAGATCGCACTTTTCGAGCTATTTAATGCGAGAAACACGTTATCTGGTCTTTTCAGCACTCCACAGTGCGTTTGATATGCAGAACCAGCGATATCTGGGTTTTCGTGGGGTTTCAAGCTGAGATATGCATTTTTTACGATAATCTTGATGAGACTTCTGTCCGAAGTATGCTTAATCATCGAGATCGCTCTATTCGAGCTATTTAATGCGAGAAACACGTTATCTGGTGTTTTCAGCACTCCACAGTGCGTTTGATATGCAGAACCAGCGATATCTGGGTTTTCGTGGAGTTTCAAGCTGAGATATGCATTTTTTACGATAATATTGATGAGACTTCTGTCCGAAGTATGCAGAATCATCGAGATCGCTCTTTTCGAGCTATTTAATGCGAGAAACACGTTATCTGGTGTTTTCACGACTCCACAGTGCGTTTGATATGCAGAACCAGCGATATCTTGGCTTTCGTGGGGTTTCAAGCTGAGATATGCATTTTCTGCGATAATCTTGGTGAGACTTCTGTCCGAAGTATGTAGAATTATCGAGATCGCTCTTTTCGAGCTATTTAAAGCGAGAAACAAGTTATCAGGTGTTTTCACCACTCCACAGTGCGTTTGATATGCAGAACCGGCGATATCTTGGTTTTTGTGGGGTTTCAAGCTGAGATATGCATTTTTTACGATAATCTTGGTGAGACTTCTGTCCGAAGTATGCAGAATTATCGAGATCGCTCTTTTCGAGCTATTTAATGCGAGAAACAAGTTATGTGGTGTTTTCACCACTCCACAGTGCGTTTGATATGCAGAACCAGCGATATCTGGGTTTTCGTGGGGTTTCAAGCTGAGATATGCATTTTTTACGATAATCTTGATGAGACTTCTGTCCGAAGTATGCTTAATCATCGAGATCGCTCTATTCGAGCTATTTAATGCGAGAAACACGTTATCTGGGGTTTTCAGCACTCCACAGTGCGTTTGATATGCAGAACCAGCGATATCTGTGTTTTCGTGGGGTTTCAAGCTGAGATATGCATTTTTTACGATAATATTGATGAGACTTCTGTCCGAAGTATGCAGAATCATCGAGATCGCTCTTTTCGAGCTATTTAATGCGAGAAACACGTTATCTGGTGTTTTCACCACTCCACAGTGCGTTTGATATGCAGAACCGGCGATATCTTGGTTTTTGTGGGGTTTCAAGCTGAGATATGCATTTTTTACGATAATCTTGGTGAGACTTCTGTCCGAAGTATGCAGAATTATCGAGATCGCTCTTTTCGAGCTATTTAATGCGAGAAACAAGTTATCTGGTGTTTTCACCACTCCACAGTGCGTTTGATATGCAGAACCGGCGATATCTTGGTTTTTGTGGGGTTTCAAGCTGAGATATGCATTTTTTACTATAATCTTGGTGAGACTTCTGTCCGAAGTATGCAGAATCATCGAGATCGCACTTTTCGAGCTATTTAATGCGAGAAACACGTTATCTGGTGTTTTCACGACTCCACAGTGCGTTTGATATGCAGAACCAGCGATATCTTGGCTTTCGTGGGGTTTCAAGCTGAGATATGCATTTTCTGCGATAATCTTGGTGAGACTTCTGTCCGAAGTATGTAGAATTATCGAGATCGCTCTTTTCGAGCTATTTAATGCGAGAAACAAGTTATCTGGTGTTTTCACCACTCCACAGTGCGTTTGATATGCAGAACCGGCGATATCTTGGTTTTTGTGGGGTTTCAAGCTGAGATATGCATTTTTTACGATAATCTTGGTGAGACTTCTGTCCGAAGTATGCAGAATTATCGAGATCGCTCTTTTCGAGCTATTTAATGCGAGAAACAAGTTATCTGGTGTTTTCACCACTCCACAGTGCGTTTGATATGCAGAACCGGCGATATCTTGGTTTTTGTGGGGTTTCAAGCTGTGACATGCATTTTTTACTATAATCTTGGTGAGACTTCTGTCCGAAGTATGCAGAATCATCGAGATCGCACTTTTCGAGCTATTTAATGCGAGAAACACGTTATCTGGTCTTTTCAGCACTCCACAGTGCGTTTGATATGCAGAACCAGCGATATCTGGGTTTTCGTGGGGTTTCAAGCTGAGATATGCATTTTTTACGATAATCTTGGTGAGACTTCTGTCCGAAGTATCCAGAGTCATCGAGATCGTACTTTTCGAGCTATTTAATGCGAGAAACACGTTATCTGGTGTTTTCAGCACTCCACAGTGCGTTTGATATGCAGAACCAGCGATATCTGGGTTTTCGTGGGGTTTCAAGCTGAGATATGCATTTTTTACGATAATATTGATGAGACTTTTGTCCGAAGTATGCAGAATCATCGAGATCGCTCTTTTCGAGCTATTTAATGCGAGAAACACGTTATCTGGTGTTTTCACGACTCCACAGTGCGTTTGATATGCAGAACCATCGATATCTTGGCTTTCGTGGGGTTTCAAGCTGAGATATGCATTTTCTGCGATAATCTTGGTGAGACTTCTGTCCGAAGTATGTAGAATTATCGAGATCGCTCTTTTCGAGCTATTTAATGCGAGAAACAAGTTATCTGGTGTTTTCACCACTCCACAGTGCGTTTGATATGCAGAACCGGCGATATCTTGGTTTTTGTGGGGTTTCAAGCTGAGATATGCATTTTTTACGATAATATTGATGAGACTTCTGTCCGAAGTATGCAGAATCATCGAGATCGCACTTTTCGATCTATTTAATGCGAGAAACACGTTATCTGGGGTTTTCAGCACTCCACAGTGCGTTTGATATGCAGAACCAGCGATATCTGGGTTTTCGTGGGGTTTCAAGCTGAGATATGCATTTTTTACGATAATATTGATGAGACTTCTGTCCGAAGTATGCAGAATCATCGAGATCGCTCTTTTCGAGCTATTTAATGCGAGAAACACGTTATCTGGTGTTTTCACCACTCCACAGTGCGTTTGATATGCAGAACCGGCGATATCTTGGTTTTTGTGGGGTTTCAAGCTGAGATATGCATTTTTTACGATAATCTTGGTGAGACTTCTGTCCGAAGTATGCAGAATTATCGAGATCGCTCTTTTCGAGCTATTTAATGCGAGAAACAAGTTATCTGGTGTTTTCACCACTCCACAGTGCGTTTGATATGCAGAACCGGCGATATCTTGGTTTTTGTGGGGTTTCAAGCTGAGATATGCATTTTTTACTATAATCTTGGTGAGACTTCTGTCCGAAGTATGCAGAATCATCGAGATCGCACTTTTCGAGCTATTTAATGCGAGAAACACGTTATCTGGTGTTTTCACGACTCCACAGTGCGTTTGATATGCAGAACCAGCGATATCTTGGCTTTCGTGGGGTTTCAAGCTGAGATATGCATTTTCTGCGATAATCTTGGTGAGACTTCTGTCCGAAGTATGTAGAATTATCGAGATCGCTCTTTTCGAGCTATTTAATGCGAGAAACAAGTTATCTGGTGTTTTCACCACTCCACAGTGCGTTTGATATGCAGAACCGGCGATATCTTGGTTTTTGTGGGGTTTCAAGCTGAGATATGCATTTTTTACGATAATCTTGGTGAGACTTCTGTCCGAAGTATGCAGAATTATCGAGATCGCTCTTTTCGAGCTATTTAATGCGAGAAACAAGTTATCTGGTGTTTTCACCACTCCACAGTGCGTTTGATATGCAGAACCGGCGATATCTTGGTTTTTGTGGGGTTTCAAGCTGTGACATGCATTTTTTACTATAATCTTGGTGAGACTTCTGTCCGAAGTATGCAGAATCATCGAGATCGCACTTTTCGAGCTATTTAATGCGAGAAACACGTTATCTGGTCTTTTCAGCACTCCACAGTGCGTTTGATATGCAGAACCAGCGATATCTGGGTTTTCGTGGGGTTTCAAGCTGAGATATGCATTTTTTACGATAATCTTGGTGAGACTTCTGTCCGAAGTATCCAGAGTCATCGAGATCGTACTTTTCGAGCTATTTAATGCGAGAAACACGTTATCTGGTGTTTTCAGCACTCCACAGTGCGTTTGATATGCAGAACCAGCGATATCTGGGTTTTCGTGGGGTTTCAAGCTGAGATATGCATTTTTTACGATAATATTGATGAGACTTTTGTCCGAAGTATGCAGAATCATCGAGATCGCTCTTTTCGAGCTATTTAATGCGAGAAACACGTTATCTGGTGTTTTCACGACTCCACAGTGCGTTTGATATGCAGAACCATCGATATCTTGGCTTTCGTGGGGTTTCAAGCTGAGATATGCATTTTCTGCGATAATCTTGGTGAGACTTCTGTCCGAAGTATGTAGAATTATCGAGATCGCTCTTTTCGAGCTATTTAATGCGAGAAACAAGTTATCTGGTGTTTTCACCACTCCACAGTGCGTTTGATATGCAGAACCGGCGATATCTTGGTTTTTGTGGGGTTTCAAGCTGAGATATGCATTTTTTACGATAATATTGATGAGACTTCTGTCCGAAGTATGCAGAATCATCGAGATCGCACTTTTCGATCTATTTAATGCGAGAAACACGTTGTCTGGTGTTTTCACCACTCCACAGTTGGTTTGATATGCAGAACCAGCGATATCTTGGTTTTCGTGGGGTTTCAGGGTGAGATATGCATTTTTTACTATAATCTTGGTGAGACTTCTGTCCGAAGAATGCTTAATCATCGAGATCGCTCGTTTCGAGCTATTTAATGTGAGAAGCACGTTATCTGGTGTTTTCACCACTCCACAGTTCGTTGGATATGCAGAACCGGCGATATCTTGGTTTTTGTGGGGTTTCAAGCTGAGATATGCATTTTTTACTATAATCTTGGTGAGACTTCTGTCCGAAGTATGCAGAACTATCGAGATCGCTCTTCTCGAGCTATTTAATGCGAGAAACAAGTTATCTGGTGTTTTCACCACTCCACAGTGCGTTTGATATGCAGAACCGGCGATATCTTGGTTTTTGTGGGGTTTCAAGCTGAGATATGCATTTTTTACTATAATCTTGGTGAGACTTCTGTCCGAAGTATGCAGAATCATCGCGATCGCACTTTTCAAGCTATTTAATGCGAGAAACACGTTATCTGGTGTTTTCAGCACTCCACAGTGCGTTTGATATGCAGAACCAGCGATATCTGGGTTTTCGTGGGGTTTCAAGCTGAGATATGCATTTTTTACGATAATATTGATGAGACTTCTGTCCGAAGTATGCAGAATCATCGAGATCGCACTTTTCGATCTATTTAATGCGAGAAACACGTTGACTGGTGTTTTCACCACTCCACAGTTGGTTTGATATGCAGAACCAGCGATATCTTGGTTTTCGTGGGGTTTCAGGGTGAGATATGCATTTTTTACTATAATCTTGGTGAGACTTCTGTCCGAAGAATGCTTAATCATCGAGATCGCTCGTTTCGAGCTATTTAATGTGAGAAACACGTTATCTGGTGTTTTCACCACTCCACAGTGCGTTGGATATGCAGAACAGGAGATATCTTGGTTTTCGTGGGGATTCAAGCTGAGATATGCAATTTCAGAGATAATCTTGGTGAGACTTCTGTCCGAATTATGCTTAATCATCGAGATCGCTCGTTTCGAGCTATTTAATGCGAGAAACACGTTATCTGGTGTTTTCACCACTCCACAGTGCGTATGATATGCAGAACCGACGATATCTTGGTTTTCGTGGGGTTTCAAGCTCAGATATGCATTTTCTGCGATAATCTTGGTGAGACTTCTGTCCGAAGTATGCAGAGTCATCGAGATCGTACTTTTCGAGCTATTTAATGCGAGAAACACGTTTTCTGGGATTTTCACCACTCCACAGTTCGTTGGATATGCAGAACAGGAGATATGTTGGTTTTCGTGGAGTTTCAAGCTGAGATATGCAATTTCTGCGATAATCTTGGTGAGACTTCTGTCCGAAGTATGCTTAATCATCGAGATCGCTCGTTTCGACCTATTTAATGCGAGAAACACGTTATCTGGTGTTTTCACGACTCCACAGTGCGTTTGATATGCAGAACCAGCGATATCTTGGTTTTCGTGGGGTTTCAAGCTGAGATATGCATTTTTTACGATAATCTTGGTGAGACTTCTGTCCGAAGTATGCTTAATCATCGAGATCGCTCTATTCGAGCTATTTAATGCGAGAAACACGTTATCTGGTGTTTTCAGCACTCCACAGTGCGTTTGATATGCAGAACCAGCGATATCTGGGTTTTCGTGGGGTTTCAAGCTGAGATATGCATTTTTTACGATAATATTGATGAGACTTCTGTCCGAAGTATGCAGAATCATCGAGATCGCACTTTTCGATCTATTTAATGCGAGAAACACGTTGTCTGGTGTTTTCACCACTCCACAGTTGGTTTGATATGCAGAACCAGCGATATCTTGGTTTTCGTGGGGTTTCAGTGTGAGATATGCATTTTTTACTATAATCTTGGTGAGACTTCTGTCCGAAGTATGCAGAATCATCGAGATCGCACTTTTCGAGCTATTTAATGCGAGAAACACGTTATCTGGTCTTTTCAGCACTCCACAGTGCGTTTGATATGCAGAACCAGCGATATCTGGGTTTTCGTGGGGTTTCAAGCTGAGATATGCATTTTTTACGATAATCTTGATAAGACTTCTGTCCGAAGTATGCTTAATCATCGAGATCGCTCTATTCGAGCTGTTTAATGCGAGAAACACGTTATCTGGTGTTTTCAGCACTCCACAGTGCGTTTGATATGCAGAACCAGCGATATCTGGGTTTTCGTGGGGTTTCAAGCTGAGATATGCATTTTTTACGATAATATTGATGAGACTTCTGTCCGAAGTATGCAGAAACATCGAGATCGCTCTTTTCGAGCTATTTAATGCGAGAAACACGTTATCTGGTGTTTTCACGACTCCACAGTGCGTTTGATATGCAGAACCAGCGATATCTTGGCTTTCGTGGGGTTTCAAGCTGAGATATGCATTTTCTGCGATAATCTTGGTGAGACTTCTGTCCGAAGTATGTAGAATTATCGAGATCGCTCTTTTCGAGCTATTTAATGCGAGAAACAAGTTATCTGGTGTTTTTACCACTCCACAGTGCGTTTGATATGCAGAACCGGCGATATCTTGGTTTTTGTGGGGTTTCAAGCTGAGATATGCATTTTTTACTATAATCTTGGTGAGACTTCTGTCCGAAGTATGCAGAATCATCGAGATCGCACTTTTCGAGCTATTTAATGCGAGAAACACGTTATCTGGTCTTTTCAGCACTCCACAGTGCGTTTGATATGCAGAACCAGCGATATCTGGGTTTTCGTGGGGTTTCAAGCTGAGATATGCATTTTTTACGATAATATTGATGAGACTTCTGTCCGAAGTATGCAGAATCATCGAGATCGCTCTTTTCGAGCTATTTAATGCGAGAAACACGTTATCTGGTGTTTTCACGACTCCACAGTGCGTTTGATATGCAGAACCAGCGATATCTTGGCTTTCGTGGGGTTTCAAGCTGAGATATGCATTTTCTGCGATAATCTTGGTGAGACTTCTGTCCGAAGTATGTAGAATTATCGAGATCGCTCTTTTCGAGCTATTTAAAGCGAGAAACAAGTTATCAGGTGTTTTCACCACTCCACAGTGCGTTTGATATGCAGAACCGGCGATATCTTGGTTTTTGTGGGGTTTCAAGCTGAGATATGCATTTTTTACGATAATCTTGGTGAGACTTCTGTCCGAAGTATGCAGAATTATCGAGATCGCTCTTTTCGAGCTATTTAATGCGAGAAACAAGTTATGTGGTGTTTTCACCACTCCACAGTGCGTTTGATATGCAGAACCAGCGATATCTGGGTTTTCGTGGGGTTTCAAGCTGAGATATGCATTTTTTACGATAATCTTGATGAGACTTCTGTCCGAAGTATGCTTAATCATCGAGATCGCTCTATTCGAGCTATTTAATGCGAGAAACACGTTATCTGGGGTTTTCAGCACTCCACAGTGCGTTTGATATGCAGAACCAGCGATATCTGGGTTTTCGTGGGGTTTCAAGCTGAGATATGCATTTTTTACGATAATATTGATGAGACTTCTGTTCGAAGTATGCAGAATCATCGAGATCGCTCTTTTCGAGCTATTTAATGCGAGAAACACGTTATCTGGTGTTTTCACCACTCCACAGTGCGTTTGATATGCAGAACCGGCGATATCTTGGTTTTTGTGGGGTTTCAAGCTGAGATATGCATTTTTTACGATAATCTTGGTGAGACTTCTGTCCGAAGTATGCAGAATTATCGAGATCGCTCTTTTCGAGCTATTTAATGCGAGAAACAAGTTATCTGGTGTTATCACCACTCCACAGTGCGTTTGATATGCAGAACCGGCGATATCTTGGTTTTTGTGGGGTTTCAAGCTGAGATATGCATTTTTTACTATAATCTTGGTGAGACTTCTGTCCGAAGTATGCAGAATCATCGAGATCGCACTTTTCGAGCTATTTAATGCGAGAAACACGTTATCTGGTGTTTTCACGACTCCACAGTGCGTTTGATATGCAGAACCAGCGATATCTTGGCTTTCGTGGGGTTTCAAGCTGAGATATGCATTTTCTGCGATAATCTTGGTGAGACTTCTGTCCGAATTATGTAGAATTATCGAGATCGCTCTTTTCGAGCTATTTAATTCGAGAAACAAGTTATCTGATGTTTTCACCACTCCACATTGCGTTTGATATGCAGAACCGGCGATATCTTGGTTTTTGTGGGGTTTCAAGCTGAGATATGCATTTTTTACGATAATCTTGGTGAGACTTCTGTCCGAAGTATGCAGAATTATCGAGATCGCTCTTTTCGAGCTATTTAATGCGAGAAACAAGTTATCTGGTGTTTTCACCACTCCACAGTGCGTTTGATATGCAGAACCGGCGATATCTTGGTTTTTGTGGGGTTTCAAGCTGTGATATGCATTTTTTACTATAATCTTGGTGAGACTTCTGTCCGAAGTATGCAGAATCATCGAGATCGCACTTTTCGAGCTATTTAATGCGAGAAACACGTTATCTGGTCTTTTCAGCACTCCACAGTGCGTTTGATATGCAGAACCAGCGATATCTGGGTTTTCGTGGGGTTTCAAGCTGAGATATGCATTTTTTACGATAATCTTGGTGAGACTTCTGTCCGAAGTATCCAGAGTCATCGAGATCGTACTTTTCGAGCTATTTAATGCGAGAAACACGTTATCTGGTGTTTTCAGCACTCCACAGTGCGTTTGATATGCAGAACCAGCGATATCTGGGTTTTCGTGGGGTTTCAAGCTGAGATATGCATTTTTTACGATAATATTGATGAGACTTTTGTCCGAAGTATGCAGAATCATCGAGATCGCTCTTTTCGAGCTATTTAATGCGAGAAACACGTTATCTGGTGTTTTCACGACTCCACAGTGCGTTTGATATGCAGAACCATCGATATCTTGGCTTTCGTGGGGTTTCAAGCTGAGATATGCATTTTCTGCGATAATCTTGGTGAGACTTCTGTCCGAAGTATGTAGAATTATCGAGATCGCTCTTTTCGAGCTATTTAATGCGAGAAACAAGTTATCTGGTGTTTTCACCACTCCACAGTGCGTTTGATATGCAGAACCGGCGATATCTTGGTTTTTGTGGGGTTTCAAGCTGAGATATGCATTTTTTACGATAATATTGATGAGACTTCTGTCCGAAGTATGCAGAATCATCGAGATCGCACTTTTCGATCTATTTAATGCGAGAAACACGTTGTCTGGTGTTTTCACCACTCCACAGTTGGTTTGATATGCAGAACCAGCGATATCTTGGTTTTCGTGGGGTTTCAGGGTGAGATATGCATTTTTTACTATAATCTTGGTGAGACTTCTGTCCGAAGAATGCTTAATCATCGAGATCGCTCGTTTCGAGCTATTTAATGTGAGAAGCACGTTATCTGGTGTTTTCACCACTCCACAGTTCGTTGGATATGCAGAACCGGCGATATCTTGGTTTTTGTGGGGTTTCAAGCTGAGATATGCATTTTTTACTATAATCTTGGTGAGACTTCTGTCCGAAGTATGCAGAACTATCGAGATCGCTCTTCTCGAGCTATTTAATGCGAGAAACAAGTTATCTGGTGTTTTCACCACTCCACAGTGCGTTTGATATGCAGAACCGGCGATATCTTGGTTTTTGTGGGGTTTCAAGCTGAGATATGCATTTTTTACTATAATCTTGGTGAGACTTCTGTCCGAAGTATGCAGAATCATCGCGATCGCACTTTTCAAGCTATTTAATGCGAGAAACACGTTATCTGGTGTTTTCTGCACTCCACAGTGCGTTTGATATGCAGAACCAGCGATATCTGGGTTTTCGTGGGGTTTCAAGCTGAGATATGCATTTTTTACGATAATATTGATGAGACTTCTGTCCGAAGTATGCAGAATCATCGAGATCGCACTTTTCGATCTATTTAATGCGAGAAACACGTTGTCTGGTGTTTTCACCACTCCACAGTTGGTTTGATATGCAGAACCAGCGATATCTTGGTTTTCGTGGGGTTTCAGGGTGAGATATGCATTTTTTACTATAATCTTGGTGAGACTTCTGTCCGAAGAATGCTTAATCATCGAGATCGCTCGTTTCGAGCTATTTAATGTGAGAAACACGTTATCTGGTGTTTTCACCACTCCACAGTGCGTTGGATATGCAGAACCGGCGATATCTTGGTTTTTGTGGGGTTTCAAGCTGAGATATGCATTTTTTACTATAATCTTGGTGAGACTTCTGTCCGAAGTATGCAGAATTATCGAGATCGCTCTTTTCGAGCTATTTAATGCGAGAAACAAGTTATCTGGTGTTTTCACCACTCCACAGTGCGTTTGATATGCAGAACCAGCGATATCTTGGTTTTCGTGGGGTTTCAAGGTGAGATATGCATTTTTTACTATAATCTTGGTGAGACTTCTGTCCGAAGAATGCTTAATCATCGAGATCGCTCGTTTCGAGCTATTTAATGTGAGAAACACGTTATCTGGTGTTTTCACCACTCCACAGTGCGTTGGATATGCAGAACCGGCGATATCTTGGTTTTTGTGGGGTTTCAAGCTGAGATATGCATTTTTTACTATAATCTTGGTGAGACTTCTGTCCGAAGTATGCAGAATTATCGAGATCGCTCTTTTCGAGCTATTTAATGCGAGAAACAAGTTATCTGGTGTTTTCACCACTCCACAGTGCGTTTGATATGCAGAACCAGCGATATCTTGGTTTTCGTGGGGTTTCAAGGTGAGATATGCATTTTTTACTATAATCTTGGTGAGACTTCTGTCCGAAGAATGCTTAATCATCGAGATCGCTCGTTTCGAGCTATTTAATGTGAGAAACACGTTATCTGGTGTTTTCACCACTCCACAGTGCGTATGATATGCAGAACCGGAGATATCCTGGTTTTCGTGGGGTTTCAAGCTCAGATATGCATTTTCTGCGATAATCTTTGTGAGACTACTGTCCCAAGTATGCAGAGTCTTCGGGATCGTACTTTTCGAGCTATTTAATGCGAGAAACACGTTTTCTGGTGTTTTCACCACTCCACAGTTCGTTGGATATGCAGAACCGGCGATATCTTGGTTTTTGTGGGGTTTCAAGCTGAGATATGCATTTTTTACTATAATCTTGGTGAGACTTCTGTCCGAAGTATGCAGAATTATCGAGATCGCTCTTTTCGAGCTATTTAATGCGAGAAACAAGTTATCTGGTGTTTTCACCACTCCACAGTGCGTTTGATATGCAGAACCGGCGATATCTTGGTTTTTGTGGGGTTTCAAGCTGAGATATGCATTTTTTACTATAATCTTGGTGAGACTTCTGTCCGAAGTATGCAGAATCATCGCGATCGCACTTTTCAAGCTATTTAATGCGAGAAACACGTTATCTGGTGTTTTCAGCACTCCACAGTGCGTTTGATATGCAGAACCAGCGATATCTGGGTTTTCGTGGGGTTTCAAGCTGAGATATGCATTTTTTACGATAATATTGATGAGACTTCTGTCCGAAGTATGCAGAATCATCGAGATCGCACTTTTCGATCTATTTAATGCGAGAAACACGTTGTCTGGTGTTTTCACCACTCCACAGTTGGTTTGATATGCAGAACCAGCGATATCTTGGTTTTCGTGGGGTTTCAGGGTGAGATATGCATTTTTTACTATAATCTTGGTGAGACTTCTGTCCGAAGAATGCTTAATCATCGAGATCGCTCGTTTCGAGCTATTTAATGTGAGAAACACGTTATCTGGTGTTTTCACCACTCCACAGTGCGTTGGATATGCAGAACCGGCGATATCTTGGTTTTTGTGGGGTTTCAAGCTGAGATATGCATTTTTTACTATAATCTTGGTGAGACTTCTGTCCGAAGTATGCAGAATTATCGAGATCGCTCTTTTCGAGCTATTTAATGCGAGAAACAAGTTATCTGGTGTTTTCACCACTCCACAGTGCGTTTGATATGCAGAACCAGCGATATCTTGGTTTTCGTGGGGTTTCAAGGTGAGATATGCATTTTTTACTATAATCTTGGTGAGACTTCTGTCCGAAGAATGCTTAATCATCGAGATCGCTCGTTTCGAGCTATTTAATGTGAGAAACACGTTATCTGGTGTTTTCACCACTCCACAGTGCGTTGGATATGCAGAACCGGCGATATCTTGGTTTTTGTGGGGTTTCAAGCTGAGATATGCATTTTTTACTATAATCTTGGTGAGACTTCTGTCCGAAGTATGCAGAATTATCGAGATCGCTCTTTTCGAGCTATTTAATGCGAGAAACAAGTTATCTGGTGTTTTCACCACTCCACAGTGCGTTTGATATGCAGAACCAGCGATATCTTGGTTTTCGTGGGGTTTCAAGGTGAGATATGCATTTTTTACTATAATCTTGGTGAGACTTCTGTCCGAAGAATGCTTAATCATCGAGATCGCTCGTTTCGAGCTATTTAATGTGAGAAACACGTTATCTGGTGTTTTCACCACTCCACAGTGCGTATGATATGCAGAACCGGAGATATCCTGGTTTTCGTGGGGTTTCAAGCTCAGATATGCATTTTCTGCGATAATCTTTGTGAGACTACTGTCCCAAGTATGCAGAGTCTTCGAGATCGTACTTTTCGAGCTATTTAATGCGAGAAACACGTTTTCTGGTGTTTTCACCACTCCACAGTTCGTTGGATATGCAGAACAGGAGATATCTTGGTTTTCGTGGGGATTCAAGCTGAGATATGCAATTTCAGAGATAATCTTGGTGAGACTTCTGTCCGAATTATGCTTAATCATCGAGATCGCTCGTTTCGAGCTATTTAATGCGAGAAACAAGTTATCTGGTGTTTTCACCACTCCACAGTGCGTTTGATATGCAGAACCAGCGATATCTTGGTTTTCGTGGGGTTTCAAGGTGAGATATGCATTTTTTACTATAATCTTGGTGAGACTTCTGTCCGAAGAATGCTTAATCATCGAGATCGCTCGTTTCGAGCTATTTAATGCGAGAAACACGTTGTCTGGTGTTTTCACCACTCCACAGTTGGTTTGATATGCAGAACCAGCGATATCTTGGTTTTCGTGGGGTTTCAGGGTGAGATATGCATTTTTTACTATAATCTTGGTGAGACTTCTGTCCGAAGAATGCTTAATCATCGAGATCGCTCGTTTCGAGCTATTTAATGCGAGAAACAAGTTATCTGGTGTTTTCACCACTCCACAGTGCGTTTGATATGCAGAACCAGCGATATCTTGGTTTTCGTGGGGTTTCAAGGTGAGATATGCATTTTTTACTATAATCTTGGTGAGACTTCTGTCCGAAGAATGCTTAATCATCGAGATCGCTCGTTTCGAGCTATTTAATGTGAGAAACACGTTATCTGGTGTTTTCACCACTCCACAGTGCGTTGGATATGCAGAACCGGCGATATCTTGGTTTTTGTGGTGTTTCAAGCTGAGATATGCATTTTTTACTATAATCTTGGTGAGACTTCTGTCCGAAGTATGCAGAATTATCGAGATCGCTCTTTTCGAGCTATTTAATGCGAGAAACAAGTTATCTGGTGTTTTCACCACTCCACAGTGCGTATGATATGCAGAACCGGAGATATCCTGGTTTTCGTGGGGTTTCAAGCTCAGATATGCATTTTCTGCGATAATCTTTGTGAGACTACTGTCCCAAGTATGCAGAGTCTTCGAGATCGTACTTTTCGAGCTATTTAATGCGAGAAACACGTTTTCTGGTGTTTTCACCACTCCACAGTTCGTTGGATATGCAGAACCGGCGATATCTTGGTTTTTGTGGGGTTTCAAGCTGAGATATGCATTTTTTACTATAATCTTGGTGAGACTTCTGTCCGAAGTATGCAGAATTATCGAGATCGCTCTTTTCGAGCTATTTAATGCGAGAAACAAGTTATCTGGTGTTTTCACCACTCCACAGTGCGTTTGATATGCAGAACCGGCGATATCTTGGTTTTTGTGGGGTTTCAAGCTGAGATATGCATTTTTTACTATAATCTTGGTGAGACTTCTGTCCGAAGTATGCAGAATCATCGCGATCGCACTTTTCAAGCTATTTAATGCGAGAAACACGTTATCTGGTGTTTTCAGCACTCCACAGTGCGTTTGATATGCAGAACCAGCGATATCTGGGTTTTCGTGGGGTTTCAAGCTGAGATATGCATTTTTTACGATAATATTGATGAGACTTCTGTCCGAAGTATGCAGAATCATCGAGATCGCACTTTTCGATCTATTTAATGCGAGAAACACGTTGTCTGGTGTTTTCACCACTCCACAGTTGGTTTGATATGCAGAACCAGCGATATCTTGGTTTTCGTGGGGTTTCAGGGTGAGATATGCATTTTTTACTATAATCTTGGTGAGACTTCTGTCCGAAGAATGCTTAATCATCGAGATCGCTCGTTTCGAGCTATTTAATGTGAGAAACACGTTATCTGGTGTTTTCACCACTCCACAGTGCGTTGGATATGCAGAACCGGCGATATCTTGGTTTTTGTGGGGTTTCAAGCTGAGATATGCATTTTTTACTATAATCTTGGTGAGACTTCTGTCCGAAGTATGCAGAATTATCGAGATCGCTCTTTTCGAGCTATTTAATGCGAGAAACAAGTTATCTGGTGTTTTCACCACTCCACAGTGCGTTTGATATGCAGAACCAGCGATATCTTGGTTTTCGTGGGGTTTCAAGGTGAGATATGCATTTTTTACTATAATCTTGGTGAGACTTCTGTCCGAAGAATGCTTAATCATCGAGATCGCTCGTTTCGAGCTATTTAATGTGAGAAACACGTTATCTGGTGTTTTCACCACTCCACAGTGCGTTGGATATGCAGAACCGGCGATATCTTGGTTTTTGTGGGGTTTCAAGCTGAGATATGCATTTTTTACTATAATCTTGGTGAGACTTCTGTCCGAAGTATGCAGAATTATCGAGATCGCTCTTTTCGAGCTATTTAATGCGAGAAACAAGTTATCTGGTGTTTTCACCACTCCATAGTGCGTTTGATATGCAGAACCAGCGATATCTTGGTTTTCGTGGGGTTTCAAGGTGAGATATGCATTTTTTACTATAATCTTGGTGAGACTTCTGTCCGAAGAATGCTTAATCATCGAGATCGCTCGTTTCGAGCTATTTAATGTGAGAAACACGTTATCTGGTGTTTTCGCCACTCCACAGTGCGTATGATATGCAGAACCGGAGATATCCTGGTTTTCGTGGGGTTTCAAGCTCAGATATGCATTTTCTGCGATAATCTTTGTGAGACTACTGTCCCAAGTATGCAGAGTCTTCGAGATCGTACTTTTCGAGCTATTTAATGCGAGAAACACGTTTTCTGGTGTTTTCACCACTCCACAGTTCGTTGGATATGCAGAACAGGAGATATCTTGGTTTTCGTGGGGATTCAAGCTGAGATATGCAATTTCAGAGATAATCTTGGTGAGACTTCTGTCCGAATTATGCTTAATCATCGAGATCGCTCGTTTCGAGCTATTTAATGCGAGAAACACGTTATCTGGTGTTTTCACCACTCCACAGTGCGTATGATATGCAGAACCGACGATATCTTGGTTTTCGTGGGGTTTCAAGCTCAGATATGCATTTTCTGCGATAATCTTGGTGAGACTTCTGTCCGAAGTATGCAGAATCATCGAGATCGTACTTTTCGAGCTATTTAATGCGAGAAACACGTTTTCTGGGATTTTCACCACTCCACAGTTCGTTGGATATGCAGAACAGGAGATATGTTGGTTTTCGTGGAGTTTCAAGCTGAGATATGCAATTTCTGCGATAATCTTGGTGAGACTTCTGTCCGAAGTATGCTTAATCATCGAGATCGCTCGTTTCGACCTATTTAATGCGAGAAACACGTTATCTGGTGTTTTCACGACTCCACAGTGCGTTTGATATGCAGAACCAGCGATATCTTGGTTTTCGTGGGGTTTCAAGCTGAGATATGCATTTTCTGCGATAATCTTGGTGAGACTTCTGTCCGAAGTATGTAGAATTATCGAGATCGCTCTTTTCGAGCTATTTAATGCGAGAAACAAGTTATGTGGTGTTTTCACCACTCCACAGTGCGTTTGATATGCAGAACCGGCGATATCTTGGTTTTTGTGGGGTTTCAAGCTGAGATATGCATTTTTTACGATAATCTTGGTGAGACTTCTGTCCGAAGTATGCTTAATCATCGAGATCGCTCTATTCGAGCTATTTAATGCGAGAAACACGTTATCTGGTGTTTTCAGCACTCCACAGTGCGTTTGATATGCAGAACCAGCGATATCTGGGTTTTCGTGGGGTTTCAAGCTGAGATATGCATTTTTTACGATAATATTGATGAGACTTCTGTCCGAAGTATGCAGAATCATCGAGATCGCACTTTTCGATCTATTTAATGCGAGAAACACGTTGTCTGGTGTTTTCACCACTCCACAGTTGGCTTGATATGCAGAACCAGCGATATCTTGGTTTTCGTGGGGTTTCAGTGTGAGATATGCATTTTTTACTATAATCTTGGTGAGACTTCTGTCCGAAGTATGCTTAATCATCGAGATCGCACTTTTCGAGCTATTTAATGCGAGAAACACGTTATCTGGTCTTTTCAGCACTCCACAGTGCGTTTGATATGCAGAACCAGCGATATCTGGGTTTTCGTGGGGTTTCAAGCTGAGATATGCATTTTTTACGATAATCTTGATGAGACTTCTGTCCGAAGTATGCTTAATCATCGAGATCGCTCTATTCGAGCTGTTTAATGCGAGAAACACGTTATCTGGTGTTTTCAGCACTCCACAGTGCGTTTGATATGCAGAACAGGAGATATGTTGGTTTTCGTGGAGTTTCAAGCTGAGATATGCAATTTCTGCGGTAATCTTGGTGAGACTTCTGTCCGAAGTATGCTTAATCATCGAGATCGCTCGTTTCGACCTATTTAATGCGAGAAACACGTTATCTGGTGTTTTCACGACTCCACAGTGCGTTTGATATGCAGAACCAGCGATATCTTGGTTTTCGTGGGGTTTCAAGCTGAGATATGCATTTTCTGCGATAATCTTGGTGAGACTTCTGTCCGAAGTATGTAGAATTATCGAGATCGCTCTTTTCGAGCTATTTAATGCGAGAAACAAGTTATGTGGTGTTTTCACCACTCCACAGTGCGTTTGATATGCAGAACCGGCGATATCTTGGTTTTTGTGGGGTTTCAAGCTGAGATATGCATTTTTTACGATAATCTTGGTGAGACTTCTGTCCGAAGTATGCTTAATCATCGAGATCGCTCTATTCGAGCTATTTAATGCGAGAAACACGTTATCTGGTGTTTTCAGCACTCCACAGTGCGTTTGATATGCAGAACCAGCGATATCTGGGTTTTCGTGGGGTTTCAAGCTGAGATATGCATTTTTTACGATAATATTGATGAGACTTCTGTCCGAAGTATGCAGAATCATCGAGATCGCACTTTTCGATCTATTTAATGCGAGAAACACGTTGTCTGGTGTTTTCACCACTCCACAGTTGGTTTGATATGCAGAACCAGCGATATCTTGGTTTTCGTGGGGTTTCAGTGTGAGATATGCATTTTTTACTATAATCTTGGTGAGACTTCTGTCCGAAGTATGCAGAATCATCGAGATCGCACTTTTCGAGCTATTTAATGCGAGAAACACGCTATCTGGTCTTTTCAGCACTCCACAGTGCGTTTGATATGCAGAACCAGCGATATCTGTGTTTTCGTGGGGTTTCAAGCTGAGATATGCATTTTTTACGATAATCTTGATGAGACTTCTGTCCGAAGTATGCTTAATCATCGAGATCGCTCTATTCGAGCTGTTTAATGCGAGAAACACGTTATCTGGTGTTTTCAGCACTCCACAGTGCGTTTGATATGCAGAACCAGCGATATCTGGGTTTTCGTGGGGTTTCAAGCTGAGATATGCATTTTTTACGATAATATTGATGAGACTTCTGTCCGAAGTATGCAGAATCATCGAGATCGCTCTTTTCGAGCTATTTAATGCGAGAAACACGTTATCTGGTGTTTTCACGACTCCACAGTGCGTTTGATATGCAGAACCAGCGATATCTTGGCTTTCGTGGGGTTTCAAGCTGAGATATGCATTTTCTGCGATAATCTTGGTGAGACTTCTGTCCGAAGTATGTAGAATTATCGAGATCGCTCTTTTCGAGCTATTTAATGCGAGAAACAAGTTATCTGGTGTTTTCACCACTCCACAGTGCGTTTGATATGCAGAACCGGCGATATCTTGGTTTTTGTGGGGTTTCAAGCTGAGATATGCATTTTTTACTATAATCTTGGTGAGACTTCTGTCCGAAGTATGCAGAATCATCGAGATCGCACTTTTCGAGCTATTTAATGCGAGAAACACGTTATCTGGTCTTTTCAGCACTCCACAGTGCGTTTGATATGCAGAACCAGCGATATCTGGGTTTTCGTGGGGTTTCAAGCTGAGATATGCATTTTTTACGATAATCTTGATGAGACTTCTGTCCGAAGTATGCTTAATCATCGAGATCGCTCTATTCGAGCTATTTAATGCGAGAAACACGTTATCTGGTGTTTTCAGCACTCCACAGTGCGTTTGATATGCAGAACCAGCGATATCTGGGTTTTCGTGGGGTTTCAAGCTGAGATATGCATTTTTTACGATAATATTGATGAGACTTCTGTCCGAAGTATGCAGAATCATCGAGATCGCTCTTTTCGAGCTATTTAATGCGAGAAACACGTTATCTGGTGTTTTCACGACTCCACAGTGCGTTTGATATGCAGAACCAGCGATATCTTGGCTTTCGTGGGGTTTCAAGCTGAGATATGCACTTTCTAGGATAATCTTGGTGAGACTTCTGTCCGAAGTATGTAGAATTATCGAGATCGCTCTTTTCGAGCTATTTAAAGCGAGAAACAAGTTATCTGGTGTTTTCACCACTCAACAGTGCGTTTGATATGCAGAACCGGCGATATCTTGGTTTTTGTGGGGTTTCAAGCTGAGATATGCATTTTTTACGATAATCTTGGTGAGACTTCTGTCCGAAGTATGCAGAATTATCGAGATCGCTCTTTTCGAGCTATTTAATGCGAGAAACAAGTTATGTGGTGTTTTCACCACTCCACAGTGCGTTTGATATGCAGAACCAGCGATATCTGGGTTTTCGTGGGGTTTCAAGCTGAGATATGCATTTTTTACGATAATATTGATGAGACTTCTGTCCGAAGTATGCTTAATCATCGAGATCGCTCTATTCGAGCTATTTAATGCGAGAAACACGTTATCTGGTGTTTTCAGCACTCCACAGTGCGTTTGATATGCAGAACCAGCGATATCTGGGTTTTCGTGGGGTTTCAAGCTGAGATATGCATTTTTTACGATAATATTGATGAGACTTCTGTCCGAAGTATGCAGAATCATCGAGATCGCACTTTTCGATCTATTTAATGCGAGAAACACGTTGTCTGGTGTTTTCACCACTCCACAGTTGGTTTGATATGCAGAACCAGCGATATCTTGGTTTTCGTGGGGTTTCAGGGTGAGATATGCATTTTTTACTATAATCTTGGTGAGACTTCTGTCCGAAGAATGCTTAATCATCGAGATCGCTCGTTTCGAGCTATTTAATGTGAGAAACACGTTATCTGGTGTTTTCACCACTCCACAGTGCGTTGGATATGCAGAACCGGCGATATCTTGGTTTTTGTGGGGTTTCAAGCTGAGATATGCATTTTTTACTATAATCTTGGTGAGACTTCTGTCCGAAGTATGCAGAATCATCGAGATCGCACTTTTCGAGCTATTTAATGCGAGAAACACGTTATCTGGTCTTTTCAGCACTCCACAGTGCGTTTGATATGCAGAACCAGCGATATCTGGGTTTTCGTGGGGTTTCAAGCTGAGATATGCATTTTTTACGATAATCTTGATGAGACTTCTGTCCGAAGTATGCTTAATCATCGAGATCGCTCTATTCGAGCTATTTAATGCGAGAAACACGTTATCTGGTGTTTTCAGCACTCCACAGTGCGTTTGATATGCAGAACCAGCGATATCTGGGTTTTCGTGGGGTTTCAAGCTGAGATATGCATTTTTTACGATAATATTGATGAGACTTCTGTCCGAAGTATGCAGAATCATCGAGATCGCTCTTTTCGAGCTATTTAATGCGAGAAACACGTTATCTGGTGTTTTCACGACTCCACAGTGCGTTTGATATGCAGAACCAGCGATATCTTGGCTTTCGTGGGGTTTCAAGCTGAGATATGCACTTTCTAGGATAATCTTGGTGAGACTTCTGTCCGAAGTATGTAGAATTATCGAGATCGCTCTTTTCGAGCTATTTAAAGCGAGAAACAAGTTATCTGGTGTTTTCACCACTCCACAGTGCGTTTCATATGCAGAACCGGCGATATCTTGGTTTTTGTGGGGTTTCAAGCTGAGATATGCATTTTTTACGATAATCTTGGTGAGACTTCTGTCCGAAGTATGCAGAATTATCGAGATCGCTCTTTTCGAGCTATTTAATGCGAGAAACAAGTTATGTGGTGTTTTCACCACTCCACAGTGCGTTTGATATGCAGAACCGGCGATATCTTGGTTTTTGTGGGGTTTCAAGCTGAGATATGCATTTTTTACGATAATCTTGGTGAGACTTCTGTCCGAAGTATGCTTAATCATCGAGATCGCTCTATTCGAGCTATTTAATGCGAGAAACACGTTATCTGGTGTTTTCAGCACTCCACAGTGCGTTTGATATGCAGAACCAGCGATATCTGGGTTTTCGTGGGGTTTCAAGCTGAGATATGCATTTTTTACGATAATATTGATGAGACTTCTGTCCGAAGTATGCAGAATCATCGAGATCGCACTTTTCGATCTATTTAATGCGAGAAACACGTTGTCTGGTGTTTTCACCACTCCACAGTTCGTTTGATATGCAGAACCAGCGATATCTTGGTTTTCGTGGGGTTTCAGTGTGAGATATGCATTTTTTACTATAATCTTGGTGAGACTTCTGTCCGAAGTATGCAGAATCATCGAGATCGCACTTTTCGAGCTATTTAATGCGAGAAACACGTTATCTGGTCTTTTCAGCACTCCACAGTGCGTTTGATATGCAGAACCAGCGATATCTGGGTTTTCGTGGGGTTTCAAGCTGAGATATGCATTTTTTACGATAATCTTGATGAGACTTCTGTCCGAAGTATGCTTAATCATCGAGATCGCTCTATTCGAGCTGTTTAATGCGAGAAACACGTTATCTGGTGTTTTCAGCACTCCACAGTGCGTTTGATATGCAGAACAGGAGATATGTTGGTTTTCGTGGAGTTTCAAGCTGAGATATGCAATTTCTGCGATAATCTTGGTGAGACTTCTGTCCGAAGTATGCTTAATCATCGAGATCGCTCGTTTCGACCTATTTAATGCGAGAAACACGTTATCTGGTGTTTTCACGACTCCACAGTGCGTTTGATATGCAGAACCAGCGATATCTTGGTTTTCGTGGGGTTTCAAGCTGAGATATGCATTTTCTGCGATAATCTTGGTGAGACTTCTGTCCGAAGTATGTAGAATTATCGAGATCGCTCTTTTCGAGCTATTTAATGCGAGAAACAAGTTATGTGGTGTTTTCACCACTCCACAGTGCGTTTGATATGCAGAACCGGCGATATCTTGGTTTTTGTGGGGTTTCAAGCTGAGATATGCATTTTTTACGATAATCTTGGTGAGACTTCTGTCCGAAGTATGCTTAATCATCGAGATCGCTCTATTCGAGCTATTTAATGCGAGAAACACGTTATCTGGTGTTTTCAGCACTCCACAGTGCGTTTGATATGCAGAACCAGCGATATCTGGGTTTTCGTGGGGTTTCAAGCTGAGATATGCATTTTTTACGATAATATTGATGAGACTTCTGTCCGAAGTATGCAGAATCATCGAGATCGCACTTTTCGATCTATTTAATGCGAGAAACACGTTGTCTGGTGTTTTCACCACTCCACAGTTGGTTTGATATGCAGAACCAGCGATATCTTGGTTTTCGTGGGGTTTCAGTGTGAGATATGCATTTTTTACTATAATCTTGGTGAGACTTCTGTCCGAAGTATGCAGAATCATCGAGATCGCACTTTTCGAGCTATTTAATGCGAGAAACACGTTATCTGGTCTTTTCAGCACTCCACAGTGCGTTTGATATGCAGAACCAGCGATATCTGTGTTTTCGTGGGGTTTCAAGCTGAGATATGCATTTTTTACGATAATCTTGATGAGACTTCTGTCCGAAGTATGCTTAATCATCGAGATCGCTCTATTCGAGCTGTTTAATGCGAGAAACACGTTATCTGGTGTTTTCAGCACTCCACAGTGCGTTTGATATGCAGAACCAGCGATATCTGGGTTTTCGTGGGGTTTCAAGCTGAGATATGCATTTTTTACGATAATATTGATGAGACTTCTGTCCGAAGTATGCAGAATCATCGAGATCGCTCTTTTCGAGCTATTTAATGCGAGAAACACGTTATCTGGTGTTTTCACGACTCCACAGTGCGTTTGATATGCAGAACCAGCGATATCTTGGCTTTCGTGGGGTTTCAAGCTGAGATATGCATTTTCTGCGATAATCTTGGTGAGACTTCTGTCCGAAGTATGTAGAATTATCGAGATCGCTCTTTTCGAGCTATTTAATGCGAGAAACAAGTTATCTGGTGTTTTCACCACTCCACAGTGCGTTTGATATGCAGAACCGGCGATATCTTGGTTTTTGTGGGGTTTCAAGCTGAGATATGCATTTTTGACTATAATCTTGGTGAGACTTCTGTCCGAAGTATGCAGAATCATCGAGATCGCACTTTTCGAGCTATTTAATGCGAGAAACACGTTATCTGGTCTTTTCAGCACTCCACAGTGCGTTTGATATGCAGAACCAGCGATATCTGGGTTTTCGTGGGGTTTCAAGCTGAGATATGCATTTTTTACGATAATCTTGATGAGACTTCTGTCCGAAGTATGCTTAATCATCGAGATCGTTCTATTCGAGCTATTTAATGCGAGAAACACGTTATCTGGTGTTTTCAGCACTCCACAGTGCGTTTGATATGCAGAACCAGCGATATCTGGGTTTTCGTGGGGTTTCAAGCTGAGATATGCATTTTTTACGATAATATTGATGAGACTTCTGTCCGAAGTATGCAGAATCATCGAGATCGCTCTTTTCGAGCTATTTAATGCGAGAAACACGTTATCTGGTGTTTTCACGACTCCACAGTGCGTTTGATATGCAGAACCAGCGATATCTTGGCTTTCGTGGGGTTTCAAGCTGAGATATGCACTTTCTAGGATAATCTTGGTGAGACTTCTGTCCGAAGTATGTAGAATTATCGAGATCGCTCTTTTCGAGCTATTTAAAGCGAGAAACAAGTTATCTGGTGTTTTCACCACTCCACAGTGCGTTTGATATGCAGAACCGGCGATATCTTGGTTTTTGTGGGGTTTCAAGCTGAGATATGCATTTTTTACGATAATCTTGGTGAGACTTCTGTCCGAAGTATGCAGAATTATCGAGATCGCTCTTTTCGAGCTATTTAATGCGAGAAACAAGTTATGTGGTGTTTTCACCACTCCACAGTGCGTTTGATATGCAGAACCGGCGATATCTTGGTTTTTGTGGGGTTTCAAGCTGAGATATGCATTTTTTACTATAATCTTGGTGAGACTTCTGTCCGAAGTATGCAGAATCATCGAGATCACACTTTTCGAGCTATTTAATGCGAGAAACACGTTATCTGGTCTTTTCAGCACTCCACAGTGCGTTTGATATGCAGAACCAGCGATATCTGGGTTTTCGTGGGGTTTCAAGCTGAGATATGCATTTTTTACGATAATCTTGGTGAGACTTCTGTCCGAAGTATGCAGAGTCATCGAGATCGTACTTTTCGAGCTATTTAATGCGAGAAACACGTTATCTGGTGTTTTCAGCACTCCACAGTTCGTTTGATATGCAGAACCAGCGATATCTGGGTTTTCGTGGGGTTTCAAGCTGAGATATGCATTTTTTACGATAATATTGATGAGACTTCTGTCCGAAGTATGCAGAATCATCGAGATCGCTCTTTTCGAGCTATTTAATGCGAGAAACACGTTATCTGGTGTTTTCACGACTCCACAGTGCGTTTGATATGCAGAACCAGCGACATCTTGGCTTTCGTGGGGTTTCAAGCTGAGATATGCATTTTCTGCGATAATCTTGGTGAGACTTCTGTCCGAAGTATGTAGAATTATCGAGATCGCTCTTTTCGAGCTATTTAATGCGAGAAACAAGTTATCTGGTGTTTTCACCACTCCACAGTGCGTTTGATATGCAGAACCGGCGATATCTTGGTTTTTGTGGGGTTTCAAGCTGAGATATGCATTTTTTACGATAATATTGATGAGACTTCTGTCCGAAGTATGCAGAATCATCGAGATCGCACTTTTCGATCTATTTAATGCGAGAAACACGTTGTCTGGTGTTTTCACCACTCCACAGTTGGTTTGATATGCAGAACCAGCGATATCTTGGTTTTCGTGGGGTTTCAGGGTGAGATATGCATTTTTTACTATAATCTTGGTGAGACTTCTGTCCGAAGAATGCTTAATCATCGAGATCGCTCGTTTCGAGCTATTTAATGTGAGAAACACGTTATCTGGTGTTTTCACCACTCCACAGTGCGTTTGATATGCAGAACCGGCGATATCTTGGTTTTTGTGGGGTTTCAAGCTGAGATATGCATTTTTTACTATAATCTTGGTGAGACTTCTGTCCGAAGTATGCTTAATCATCGAGATCGCTCTATTCGAGCTATTTAATGCGAGAAACACGTTATCTGGTGTTTTCAGCACTCCACAGTGCGTATGATATGCAGAACCAGCGATATCTGGGTTTTCGTGGGGTTTCAAGCTGAGATATGCATTTTTTACGATAATATTGATGAGACTTCTGTCCGAAGTATGCAGAATCATCGAGATCGCACTTTTCGATCTATTTAATGCGAGAAACACGTTGTCTGGTGTTTTCACCACTCCACAGTTGGTTTGATATGCAGAACCAGCGATATCTTGGTTTTCGTGGGGTTTCAGGGTGAGATATGCATTTTTTACTATAATCTTGGTGAGACTTCTGTCCGAAGAATGCTTAATCATCGAGATCGCTCGTTTCGAGCTATTTAATGTGAGAAACACGTTATCTGGTGTTTTCACCACTCCACAGTGCGTTTGATATGCAGAACCGGCGATATCTTGGTTTTTGTGGGGTTTCAAGCTGAGATATGCATTTTTTACTATAATCTTGGTGAGACTTCTGTCCGAAGTATGCTTAATCATCGAGATCGCTCTATTCGAGCTATTTAATGCGAGAAACACGTTATCTGGTGTTTTCAGCACTCCACAGTGCGTATGATATGCAGAACCAGCGATATCTGGGTTTTCGTGGGGTTTCAAGCTGAGATATGCATTTTTTACGATAATATTGATGAGACTTCTGTCCGAAGTATGCAGAATCATCGAGATCGCTCTTTTCGAGCTATTTAATGCGAGAAACACGTTATCTGGTGTTTTCACGACTCCACAGTGCGTTTGATATGCAGAACCAGCGATATCTTGGCTTTCGTGGGGTTTCAAGCTGAGATATGCATTTTCTGCGATAATCTTGGTGAGACTTCTGTCCGAAGTATGTAGAATTATCGAGATCGCTCTTTTCGAGCTATTTAAAGCGAGAAACAAGTTATCTGGTGTTTTCACCACTCCACAGTGCGTTTGATATGCAGAACCGGCGATATCTTGGTTTTTGTGGGGTTTCAAGCTGAGATATGCATTTTTTACGATAATCTTGGTGAGACTTCTGTCCGAAGTATGCAGAATTATCGAGATCGCTCTTTTCGAGCTATTTAATGCGAGAAACAAGTTATCTGGTGTTTTCACCACTCCACAGTGCGTTTGATATGCAGAACCGGCGATATCTTGGTTTTTGTGGGGTTTCAAGCTGAGATATGCATTTTTTACGATAATATTGATGAGACTTCTGTCCGAAGTATGCAGAATCATCGAGATCGCACTTTTCGATCTATTTAATGCGAGAAACACGTTGTCTGGTGTTTTCACCACTCCACAGTTGGTTTGATATGCAGAACCAGCGATATCTTGGTTTTCGTGGGGTTTCAGGGTGAGATATGCATTTTTTACTATAATCTTGGTGAGACTTCTGTCCGAAGAATGCTTAATCATCGAGATCGCACTTTTCGAGCTATTTAATGCGAGAAACAAGTTATGTGGTGTTTTCACCACTCCACAGTGCGTTTGATATGCAGAACCGGCGATATCTTGGTTTTTGTGGGGTTTCAAGCTGAGATATGCATTTTTTACTATAATCTTGGTGAGACTTCTGTCCGAAGTATGCAGAATCATCGAGATCGCTCGTTTCGAGCTATTTAATGTGAGAAACACGTTATCTGGTGTTTTCACCACTCCACAGTGCGTTGGATATGCAGAACCGGCGATATCTTGGTTTTTGTGGGGATTCAAGATGAGATATGCATTTTTTACGATAATCTTGGTGAGACTTCTGTCCGAAGTATGCAGAATCATCGAGATCGCACTTTTCGAGCTATTTAATGCCAGAAACACGTTATCTGGTCTTTTCAGCACTCCACAGTGCGTTTGATATGCAGAACCAGCGATATCTGGGTTTTCGTGGGGTTGCAAGCTGAGATATGCATTTTTTACGATAATCTTGATGAGACTTCTGTCCGAAGTATGCTTAATCATCGAGATCGCTCTATTCGAGCTATTTAATGCGAGAAACACGTTATCTGGGGTTTTCAGCACTCCACAGTGCGTTTGATATGCAGAACCAGCGATATCTGGGTTTTCGTGGGGTTTCAAGCTGAGATATGCATTTTTTACGATAATATTGATGAGACTTCTGTCCGAAGTATGCAGAATCATCGAGATCGCACTTTTCGATCTATTTAATGTGAGAAACACGTTGTCTGGTGTTTTCACCACTCCACAGTTGGTTTGATATGCAGAACCAGCGATATCTTGGTTTTCGTGGGGTTTCAGGGTGAGATATGCATTTTTTACTATAATCTTGGTGAGACTTCTGTCCGAAGAATGCTTAATCATCGAGATCGCTCGTTTCGAGCTATTTAATGTGAGAAACACGTTATCTGGTGTTTTCACCACTCCACAGTGCGTTGGATATGCAGAACCGGCGATATCTTGGTTTTTGTGGGGATTCAAGATGAGATATGCATTTTTTACTATAATCTTGGTGAGACTTCTGTCCGAAGTATGCAGAATTATCAAGATCGCTCTTGTCGAGCTATTAAATGCGAGAAACAGGTTATGTGGTGTTTTCACCACTCCACAGTGCGTTTGATATGCAGAACCGGCGATATCTTGGTTTTTGTGGGGTTTCAAGCTGAGATATGCATTTTTTACTATAATCTTGGTGAGACTTCTGTCCGAAGTATGCAGAATCATCGAGATCGCACTTTTCGAGCTATTTAATGCCAGAAACACGTTATCTGGTCTTTTCAGCACTCCACAGTGCGTTTGATATGCAGAACCAGCGATATCTGGGTTTTCGTGGGGTTTCAAGCTGAGATATGCATTTTTTACGATAATCTTGATGAGACTTCTGTCCGAAGTATGCTTAATCATCGAGATCGCTCTATTCGAGCTATTTAATGCGAGAAACACGTTATCTGGGGTTTTCAGCACTCCACAGTGCGTTTGATATGCAGAACCAGCGATATCTGGGTTTTCGTGGGGTTTCAAGCTGAGATATGCATTTTTTACGATAATATTGATGAGACTTCTGTCCGAAGTATGCAGAATCATCGAGATCGCTCTTTTCGAGCTATTTAATGCGAGAAACACGTTATCTGGTGTTTTCACCACTCCACAGTGCGTTTGATATGCAGAACCGGCGATATCTTGGTTTTTGTGGGGTTTCAAGCTGAGATATGCATTTTTTACGATAATCTTGGTGAGACTTCTGTCCGAAGTATGCAGAATTATCGAGATCGCTCTTTTCGAGCTATTTAATGCGAGAAACAAGTTATCTGGTGTTTTCACCACTCCACAGTGCGTTTGATATGCAGAACCGGCGATATCTTGGTTTTTGTGGGGTTTCAAGCTGAGATATGCATTTTTTACTATAATCTTGGTGAGACTTCTGTCCGAAGTATGCAGAATCATCGAGATCGCACTTTTCGAGCTATTTAATGCGAGAAACACGTTATCTGGTGTTTTCACGACTCCACAGTGCGTTTGATATGCAGAACCAGCGATATCTTGGCTTTCGTGGGGTTTCAAGCTGAGATATGCATTTTCTGCGATAATCTTGGTGAGACTTCTGTCCGAAGTATGTAGAATTATCGAGATCGCTCTTTTCGAGCTATTTAATGCGAGAAACAAGTTATCTGGTGTTTTCACCACTCCACAGTGCGTTTGATATGCAGAACCGGCGATATCTTGGTTTTTGTGGGGTTTCAAGCTGAGATATGCATTTTTTACGATAATCTTGGTGAGACTTCTGTCCGAAGTATGCAGAATTATCGAGATCGCTCTTTTCGAGGTATTTAATGCGAGAAACAGGTTATCTGGTGTTTTCACCACTCCACAGTGCGTTTGATATGCAGAACCGGCGATATCTTGGTTTTTGTGGGGTTTCAAGCTGAGATATGCATTTTTTACTATAATCTTGGTGAGACTTCTGTCCGAAGTATGCAGAATCATCGAGATCGCACTTTTCGAGCTATTTAATGCGAGAAACAGGTTATCTGGTCTTTTCAGCACTCCACAGTGCGTTTGATATGCAGAACCAGCGATATCTGGGTTTTCGTGGGGTTTCAAGCTGAGATATGCATTTTTTACGATAATCTTGGTGAGACTTCTGTCCGAAGTATCCAGAGTCATCGAGATCGTACTTTTCGAGCTATTTAATGCCAGAAACACGTTATCTGGTCTTTTCAGCACTCCACAGTGCGTTTGATATGCAGAACCAGCGATATCTGGGTTTTCGTGGGGTTGCAAGCTGAGATATGCATTTTTTACGATAATCTTGATGAGACTTCTGTCCGAAGTATGCTTAATCATCGAGATCGCTCTATTCGAGCTATTTAATGCGAGAAACACGTTATCTGGGGTTTTCAGCACTCCACAGTGCGTTTGATATGCAGAACCAGCGATATCTGGGTTTTCGTGGGGTTTCAAGCTGAGATATGCATTTTTTACGATAATATTGATGAGACTTCTGTCCGAAGTATGCAGAATCATCGAGATCGCACTTTTCGATCTATTTAATGTGAGAAACACGTTGTCTGGTGTTTTCACCACTCCACAGTTGGTTTGATATGCAGAACCAGCGATATCTTGGTTTTCGTGGGGTTTCAGGGTGAGATATGCATTTTTTACTATAATCTTGGTGAGACTTCTGTCCGAAGAATGCTTAATCATCGAGATCGCTCGTTTCGAGCTATTTAATGTGAGAAACACGTTATCTGGTGTTTTCACCACTCCACAGTGCGTTGGATATGCAGAACCGGCGATATCTTGGTTTTTGTGGGGATTCAAGATGAGATATGCATTTTTTACTATAATCTTGGTGAGACTTCTGTCCGAAGTATGCAGAATTATCAAGATCGCTCTTGTCGAGCTATTAAATGCGAGAAACAGGTTATGTGGTGTTTTCACCACTCCACAGTGCGTTTGATATGCAGAACCGGCGATATCTTGGTTTTTGTGGGGTTTCAAGCTGAGATATGCATTTTTTACTATAATCTTGGTGAGACTTCTGTCCGAAGTATGCAGAATCATCGAGATCGCACTTTTCGAGCTATTTAATGCCAGAAACACGTTATCTGGTCTTTTCAGCACTCCACAGTGCGTTTGATATGCAGAACCAGCGATATCTGGGTTTTCGTGCGGTTTCAAGCTGAGATATGCATTTTTTACGATAATCTTGATGAGACTTCTGTCCGAAGTATGCTTAATCATCGAGATCGCTCTATTCGAGCTATTTAATGCGAGAAACACGTTATCTGGGGTTTTCAGCACTCCACAGTGCGTTTGATATGCAGAACCAGCGATATCTGGGTTTTCGTGGGGTTTCAAGCTGAGATATGCATTTTTTACGATAATATTGATGAGACTTCTGTCCGAAGTATGCAGAATCATCGAGATCGCTCTTTTCGAGCTATTTAATGCGAGAAACACGTTATCTGGTGTTTTCACCACTCCACAGTGCGTTTGATATGCAGAACCGGCGATATCTTGGTTTTTGTGGGGTTTCAAGCTGAGATATGCATTTTTTACGATAATCTTGGTGAGACTTCTGTCCGAAGTATGCAGAATTATCGAGATCGCTCTTTTCGAGCTATTTAATGCGAGAAACAAGTTATCTGGTGTTTTCACCACTCCACAGTGCGTTTGATATGCAGAACCGGCGATATCTTGGTTTTTGTGGGGTTTCAAGCTGAGATATGCATTTTTTACTATAATCTTGGTGAGACTTCTGTCCGAAGTATGCAGAATCATCGAGATCGCACTTTGAGAGCTATTTAATGCGAGAAACACGTTATCTGGTGTTTTCACGACTCCACAGTGCGTTTGATATGCAGAACCAGCGATATCTTGGCTTTCGTGGGGTTTCAAGCTGAGATATGCATTTTCTGCGATAATCTTGGTGAGACTTCTGTCCGAAGTATGTAGAATTATCGAGATCGCTCTTTTCGAGCTATTTAATGCGAGAAACAAGTTATCTGGTGTTTTCACCACTCCACAGTGCGTTTGATATGCAGAACCGGCGATATCTTGGTTTTTGTGGGGTTTCAAGCTGAGATATGCATTTTTTACGATAATCTTGGTGAGACTTCTGTCCGAAGTATGCAGAATTATCGAGATCGCTCTTTTCGAGGTATTTAATGCGAGAAACAGGTTATCTGGTGTTTTCACCACTCCACAGTGCGTTTGATATGCAGAACCGGCGATATCTTGGTTTTTGTGGGGTTTCAAGCTGAGATATGCATTTTTTACTATAATCTTGGTGAGACTTCTGTCCGAAGTATGCAGAATCATCGAGATCGCACTTTTCGAGCTATTTAATGCGAGAAACACGTTATCTGGTCTTTTCAGCACTCCACAGTGCGTTTGATATGCAGAACCAGCGATATCTGGGTTTTCGTGGGGTTTCAAGCTGAGATATGCATTTTTTACGATAATCTTGGTGAGACTTCTGTCCGAAGTATCCAGAGTCATCGAGATCGTACTTTTCGAGCTATTTAATGCGAGAAACACGTTATCTGGTGTTTTCAGCACTCCACAGTGCGTTTGATATGCAGAACCAGCGATATCTGGGTTTTCGTGGGGTTTCAAGCTGAGATATGCATTTTTTACGATAATATTGATGAGACTTCTGTCCGAAGTATGCAGAATCATCGAGATCGCTCTTTTCGAGCTATTTAATGCGAGAAACACGTTATCTGGTGTTTTCACGACTCCACAGTGCGTTTGATATGCAGAACCATCGATATCTTGGCTTTCGTGGGGTTTCAAGCTGAGATATGCATTTTCTGCGATAATCTTGGTGAGACTTCTGTCCGAAGTATGTAGAATTATCGAGATCGCTCTTTTCGAGCTATTTAACGCGAGAAACAATTTATCTGGTGTTTTCACCACTCCACAGTGCGTTTGATATGCAGAACCGGCGATATCTTGGTTTTTGTGGGGTTTCAAGCTGAGATATGCATTTTTTACGATAATATTGATGAGACTTCTGTCCGAAGTATGCAGAATCATCGAGATCGCACTTTTCGATCTATTTAATGCGAGAAACACGTTGTCTGGTGTTTTCACCACTCCACAGTTGGTTTGATATGCAGAACCAGCGATATCTTGGTTTTCGTGGGGTTTCAGGGTGAGATATGCATTTTTTACTATAATCTTGGTGAGACTTCTGTCCGAAGAATGCTTAATCATCGAGATCGCTCGTTTCGAGCTATTTAATGTGAGAAGCACGTTATCTGGTGTTTTCACCACTCCACAGTTCGTTGGATATGCAGAACCGGCGATATCTTGGTTTTTGTGGGGTTTCAAGCTGAGATATGCATATTTTACTATAATCTTGGTGAGACTTCTGTCCGAAGTATGCAGAATTATCGAGATCGCTCTTTTCGAGCTATTTAATGCGAGAAACAAGTTATCTGGTGTTTTCACCACTCCACAGTGCGTTTGATATGCAGAACCGGCGATATCTTGGTTTTTGTGGGGTTTCAAGCTGAGATATGCATTGTTTACTATAATCTTGGTGAGACTTCTGTCCGAAGTATGCAGAATCATCGCGATCGCACTTTTCAAGCTATTTAATGCGAGAAACACGTTATCTGGTCTTTTCAACACTCCACAGTGCGTTTGATATGCAGAACCAGCGATATCTGGGTTTTCGTGGGGTTTCAAGCTGAGATATGCATTTTTTACGATAATCTTGGTGAGACTTCTGTCCGAAGTATGCTTAATCATCGAGATCGCTCTATTCGAGCTATTTAATGCGAGAAACACGTTATCTGGTGTTTTCAGCACTCCACAGTGCGTTTGATATGCAGAACCAGCGATATCTGGGTTTTCGTGGGGTTTCAAGCTGAGATATGCATGTTTTACGATAATATTGATGAGACTTCTGTCCGAAGTATGCAGAATCATCGAGATCGCACTTTTCGATCTATTTAATGCGAGAAACACGTTGTCTGGTGTTTTCACCACTCCACAGTTGGTTTGATATGCAGAACCAGCGATATCTTGGTTTTCGTGGGGTTTCAGGGTGAGATATGCATTTTTTACTATAATCTTGGTGAGACTTCTGTCCGAAGAATGCTTAATCATCGAGATCGCTCGTTTCGAGCTATTTAATGTGAGAAACACGTTATCTGGTGTTTTCACCACTCCACAGTGCGTTGGATATGCAGAACCGGCGATATCTTGGTTTTTGTGGGGTTTCAAGCTGAGATATGCATTTTTTACTATAATCTTGGTGAGACTTCTGTCCGAAGTATGCAGAATTATCGAGATCGCTCTTTTCGAGCTATTTAATGCGAGAAACAAGTTATCTGGTGTTTTCACCACTCCACAGTGCGTTTGATATGCAGAACCAGCGATATCTTGGTTTTCGTGGGGTTTCAAGGTGAGATATGCATTTTTTACTATAATCTTGGTGAGACTTCTGTCCGAAGAATGCTTAATCATCGAGATCGCTCGTTTCGAGCTATTTAATGTGAGAAACACGTTATCTGGTGTTTTCACCACTCCACAGTGCGTATGATATGCAGAACCGGAGATATCCTGGTTTTCGTGGGGTTTCAAGCTCAGATATGCATTTTCTGCGATAATCTTTGTGAGACTACTGTCCCAAGTATGCAGAGTCTTCGAGATCGTACTTTTCGAGCTATTTAATGCGAGAAACACGTTTTCTGGTGTTTTCACCACTCCACAGTTCGTTGGATATGCAGAACAGGAGATATCTTGGTTTTCGTGGGGATTCAAGCTGAGATATGCAATTTCAGAGATAATCTTGGTGAGACTTCTGTCCGAATTATGCTTAATCATCGAGATCGCTCGTTTCGAGCTATTTAATGCGAGAAACAAGTTATGTGGTGTTTTCACCACTCCACAGTGCGTTTGATATGCAGAACCGGCGATATCTTGGTTTTTGTGGGGTTTCAAGCTGAGATATGCATTTTTTACTATAATCTTGGTGAGACTTCTTTCCGAAGTATGCAGAATCATCGAGATCGCACTTTTCGAGCTATTTAATGCCAGAAACACGTTATCTGGTCTTTTCAGCACTCCACAGTGCGTTTGATATGCAGAACCAGCGATATCTGGGTTTTCGTGGGGTTTCAAGCTGAGATATGCATTTTTTACGATAATCTTGATGAGACTTCTGTCCGAAGTATGCTTAATCATCGAGATCGCTCTATTCGAGCTATTTAATGCGAGAAACACGTTATCTGGGGTTTTCAGCACTCCACAGTGCGTTTGATATGCAGAACCAGCGATATCTGGGTTTTCGTGGGGTTTCAAGCTGAGATATGCATTTTTTACGATAATATTGATGAGACTTCTGTCCGAAGTATGCAGAATCATCGAGATCGCTCTTTTCGAGCTATTTAATGCGAGAAACACGTTATCTGGTGTTTTCACGACTCCACAGTGCGTTTGATATGCAGAACCATCGATATCTTGGCTTTCGTGGGGTTTCAAGCTGAGATATGCATTTTCTGCGATAATCTTGGTGAGACTTCTGTCCGAAGTATGTAGAATTATCGAGATCGCTCTTTTCGAGCTATTTAACGCGAGAAACAAGTTATCTGGTGTTTTCACCACTCCACAGTGCGTTTGATACGCAGAACCGGCGATATCTTGGTTTTTGTGGGGTTTCAAGCTGAGATATGCATTTTTTACGATAATATTGATGAGACTTCTGTCCGAAGTATGCAGAATCATCGAGATCGCACTTTTCGATCTATTTAATGCGAGAAACACGTTGTCTGGTGTTTTCACCACTCCACAGTTGGTTTGATATGCAGAACCAGCGATATCTTGGTTTTCGTGGGGTTTCAGGGTGAGATATGCATTTTTTACTATAATCTTGGTGAGACTTCTGTCCGAAGAATGCTTAATCATCGAGATCGCTCGTTTCGAGCTATTTAATGTGAGAAGCACGTTATCTGGTGTTTTCACCACTCCACAGTTCGTTGGATATGCAGAACCGGCGATATCTTGGTTTTTGTGGGGTTTCAAGCTGAGATATGCATATTTTACTATAATCTTGGTGAGACTTCTGTCCGAAGTATGCAGAATCATCGCGATCGCACTTTTCAAGCTATTTAATGCGAGAAACACGTTATCTGGTCTTTTCAACACTCCACAGTGCGTTTGATATGCAGAACCAGCGATATCTGGGTTTTCGTGGGGTTTCAAGCTGAGATATGCATTTTTTACGATAATCTTGGTGAGACTTCTGTCCGAAGTATGCTTAATCATCGAGATCGCTCTATTCGAGCTATTTAATGCGAGAAACACGTTATCTGGTATTTTCAACACTCCACAGTGCGTTTGATATGCAGAACCAGCGATATCTGGGTTTTCGTGGGGTTTCAAGCTGAGATATGCATTTTTTACGATAATCTTGGTGAGACTTCTGTCCGAAGTATGCTTAATCATCGAGATCGCTCTATTCGAGCTATTTAATGCGAGAAACACGTTATCTGGTGTTTTCAGCACTCCACAGTGCGTTTGATATGCAGAACCAGCGATATCTGGGTTTTCGTGGGGTTTCAAGCTGAGATATGCATTTTTTACGATAATATTGATGAGACTTCTGTCCGAAGTATGCAGAATCATCGAGATCGCACTTTTCGATCTATTTAATGCGAGAAACACGTTGTCTGGTGTTTTCACCACTCCACAGTTGGTTTGATATGCAGAACCAGCGATATCTTGGTTTTCGTGGGGTTTCAGGGTGAGATATGCATTTTTTACTATAATCTTGGTGAGACTTCTGTCCGAAGAATGCTTAATCATCGAGATCGCTCGTTTCGAGCTATTTAATGTGAGAAACACGTTATCTGGTGTTTTCACCACTCCACAGTGCGTTGGATATGCAGAACCGGCGATATCTTGGTTTTTGTGGGGTTTCAAGCTGAGATATGCATTTTTTACTATAATCTTGGTGAGACTTCTGTCCGAAGTATGCAGAATTATCGAGATCGCTCTTTTCGAGCTATTTAATACGAGAAACAAGTTATCTGGTGTTTTCACCACTCCACAGTGCGTTTGATATGCAGAACAGGCGATATCTTGGTTTTCGTGGGGTTTCAAGGTGAGATATGCATTTTTTACTATAATCTTGGTGAGACTTCTGTCCGAAGAATGCTTAATCATCGAGATCGCTCGTTTCGAGCTATTTAATGTGAGAAACACGTTATCTGGTGTTTTCACCACTCCACAGTGCGTATGAACTGCAGAACCGGAGATATCCTGGTTTTCGTGGGGTTTCAAGCTCAGATATGCATTTTCTGCGATAATCTTTGTGAGCCTACTGTCCCAAGTATGCAGAGTCTTCGAGATCGTACTTTTCGAGCTATTTAATGCGAGAAACACGTTTTCTGGTGTTTTCACCACTCCACAGTTCGTTGGATATGCAGAACAGGAGATATCTTGGTTTTCGTGGGGATTCAAGCTGAGATATGCAATTTCAGAGATAATCTTGGTGAGACTTCTGTCCGAATTATGCTTAATCATCGAGATCGCTCGTTTCGAGCTATTTAATGCGAGAAACACGTTATCTGGTGTTTTCACCACTCCACAGTGCGTATGATATGCAGAACCGACGATATCTTGGTTTTCGTGGGGTTTCAAGCTCAGATATGCATTTTCTGCGATAATCTTGGTGAGACTTCTGTCCGAAGTATGCAGAGTCATCGAGATCGTACTTTTCGAGCTATTTAATGCGAGAAACACGTTTTCTGGGATTTTCACCACTCCACAGTTCGTTGGATATGCAGAACAGGAGATATGTTGGTTTTCGTGGAGTTTCAAGCTGAGATATGCAATTTCTGCGATAATCTTGGTGAGACTTCTGTCCGAAGTATGCTTAATCATCGAGATCGCTCGTTTCGACCTATTTAATGCGAGAAACACGATATCTGGTGTTTTCACGACTCCACAGTGCGTTTGATATGCAGAACCAGCGATATCTTGGTTTTCGTGGGGTTTCAAGCTGAGATATGCATTTTTTACGATAATCTTGGTGAGACTTCTGTCCGAAGTATGCTTAATCATCGAGATCGCTCTATTCGAGCTATTTAATGCGAGAAACACGTTATCTGGTGTTTTCAGCACTCCACAGTGCGTTTGATATGCAGAACCAGCGATATCTGGGTTTTCGTGGGGTTTCAAGCTGAGATATGCATTTTTTACGATAATATTGATGAGACTTCTGTCCGAAGTATGCAGAATCATCGAGATCGCTCTTTTCGAGCTATTTAATGCGAGAAACACGTTATCTGGTGTTTTCACGACTCCACAGTGCGTTTGATATGCAGAACCAGCGATATCTTGGCTTTCGTGGGGTTTCAAGCTGAGATATGCATTTTCTGCGATAATCTTGGTGAGACTTCTGTCCGAAGTATGTAGAATTATCGAGATCGCTCTTTTCGAGCTATTTAATGCGAGAAACAAGTTATCTGGTGTTTTCACCACTCCACAGTGCGTTTGATATGCAGAACCGGCGATATCTTGGTTTTTGTGGGGTTTCAAGCTGAGATATGCATTTTTTACTATAATCTTGGTGAGACTTCTGTCCGAAGTATGCAGAATCATCGAGATCGCACTTTTCGACCTATTTAATGCGAGAAACACGTTATCTGGTCTTTTCAGCACTCCACAGTGCGTTTGATATGCAGAACCAGCGATATCTGGGTTTTCGTGGGGTTTCAAGCTGAGATATGCATTTTTTACGATAATATTGATGAGACTTTTGTCCGAAGTATGCTTAATCATCGAGATCGCTCTTTTCGAGCTATTTAATGCGAGAAACACGTTATCTGGTGTTTTCACGACTCCACAGTGCGTTTGATATGCAGAACCATCGATATCTTGGCTTTCGTGGGGTTTCAAGCTGAGATATGCATTTTCTGCGATAATCTTGGTGAGACTTCTGTCCGAAGTATGTAGAATTATCGAGATCGCTCTTTTCGAGCTATTTAATGCGAGAAACAAGTTATCTGGTGTTTTCACCACTCCACAGTGCGTTTGATATGCAGAACCGGCGATATCTTGGTTTTTGTGGGGTTTCAAGCTGAGATATGCATTTTTTACGATAATATTGATGAGACTTCTGTCCGAAGTATGCAGAATCATCGAGATCGCACTTTTCGATCTATTTAATGCGAGAAACACGTTGTCTGGTGTTTTCACCACTCCACAGTTGGTTTGATATGCAGAACCAGCGATATCTTGGTTTTCGTGGGGTTTCAGGGTGAGATATGCATTTTTTACTATAATCTTGGTGAGACTTCTGTCCGAAGTATGCTTAATCATCGAGATCGCTCGTTTCGAGCTATTTAATGTGAGAAGCACGTTATCTGGTGTTTTCACCACTCCACAGTTCGTTGGATATGCAGAACCGGCGATATCTTGGTTTTTGTGGGGTTTCAAGCTGAGATATGCATTTTTTACTATAATCTTGGTGAGACTTCTGTCCGAAGTATGCAGAACTATCGAGATCGCTCTTCTCGAGCTATTTAATGCGAGAAACAAGTTATCTGGTGTTTTCACCACTTCACAGTGCGTTTGATATGCAGAACCGGCGATATCTTGGTTTTTGTGGGGTTTCAAGCTGAGATATGCATTTTTTACTATAATCTTGGTGAGACTTCTGTCCGAAGTATGCAGAATCATCGCGATCGCACTTTTCAAGCTATTTAATGCGAGAAACACGTTATCTGGTGTTTTCAGCACTCCACAGTGCGTTTGATATGCAGAACCAGCGATATCTGGGTTTTCGTGGGGTTTCAAGCTGAGATATGCATTTTTTACGATAATATTGATGAGACTTCTGTCCGAAGTATGCAGAATCATCGAGATCGCACTTTTCGATCTATTTAATGCGAGAAACACGTTGTCTGGTGTTTTCACCACTCCACAGTTGGTTTGATATGCAGAACCAGCGATATCTTGGTTTTCGTGGGGTTTCAGGGTGAGATATGCATTTTTTACTATAATCTTGGTGAGACTTCTGTCCGAAGAATGCTTAATCATCGAGATCGCTCGTTTCGAGCTATTTAATGTGAGAAACACGTTATCTGGTGTTTTCACCACTCCACAGTGCGTTGGATATGCAGAACCGGCGATATCTTGGTTTTTGTGGGGTTTCAAGCTGAGATATGCATTTTTTACTATAATCTTGGTGAGACTTCTGTCCGAAGTATGCAGAATTATCGAGATCGCTCTTTTCGAGCTATTTAATGCGAGAAACAAGTTATCTGGTGTTTTCACCACTCCACAGTGCGTTTGATATGCAGAACCAGCGATATCTTGGTTTTCGTGGGGTTTCAAGGTGAGATATGCATTTTTTACTATAATCTTGGTGAGACTTCTGTCCGAAGAATGCTTAATCATCGAGATCGCTCGTTTCGAGCTATTTAATGTGAGAAACACGTTATCTGGTGTTTTCACCACTCCACAGTGCGTTGGATATGCAGAACCGGCGATATCTTGGTTTTTGTGGGGTTTCAAGCTGAGATATGCAGTTTTTACTATAATCTTGGTGAGACTTCTGTCCGAAGTATGCAGAATTATCGAGATCGCTCTTTTCGAGCTATTTAATGCGAGAAACAAGTTATCTGGTGTTTTCACCACTCCACAGTGCGTTTGATATGCAGAACCAGCGATATCTTGGTTTTCGTGGGGTTTCAAGGTGAGATATGCATTTTTTACTATAATCTTGGTGAGACTTCTGTCCGAAGAATGCTTAATCATCGAGATCGCTCGTTTCGAGCTATTTAATGTGAGAAACACGTTATCTGGTGTTTTCACCACTCCACAGTGCGTATGATATGCAGAACCGGAGATATCCTGGTTTTCGTGGGGTTTCAAGCTCAGATATGCATTTTCTGCGATAATCTTTGTGAGACTACTGTCCCAAGTATGCAGAGTCTTCGAGATCGTACTTTTCGAGCTATTTAATGCGAGAAACACGTTTTCTGGTGTTTTCACCACTCCACAGTTCGTTGGATATGCAGAACCGGCGATATCTTGGTTTTTGTGGGGTTTCAAGCTGAGATATGCATTTTTTACTATAATCTTGGTGAGACTTCTGTCCGAAGTATGCAGAATTATCGAGATCGCTCTTTTCGAGCTATTTAATGCGAGAAACAAGTTATCTGGTGTTTTCACCACTCCACAGTGCGTTTGATATGCAGAACCGGCGATATCTTGGTTTTTGTGGGGTTTCAAGCTGAGATATGCATTTTTTACTATAATCTTGGTGAGACTTCTGTCCGAAGTATGCAGAATCATCGCGATCGCACTTTTCAAGCTATTTAATGCGAGAAACACGTTATCTGGTGTTTTCAGCACTCCACAGTGCGTTTGATATGCAGAACCAGCGATATCTGGGTTTTCGTGGGGTTTCAAGCTGAGATATGCATTTTTTACGATAATATTGATGAGACTTCTGTCCGAAGTATGCAGAATCATCGAGATCGCACTTTTCGAGCTATTTAATGTGAGAAACACGTTATCTGGTGTTTTCACCACTCCACAGTGCGTATGATATGCAGAACCGGAGATATCCTGGTTTTCGTGGGGTTTCAAGCTCAGATATGCATTTTCTGCGATAATCTTTGTGAGACTACTGTCCCAAGTATGCAGAGTCTTCGAGATCGTACTTTTCGAGCTATTTAATGCGAGAAACACGTTTTCTGGTGTTTTCACCACTCCACAGTTCGTTGGATATGCAGAACCGGCGATATCTTGGTTTTTGTGGGGTTTCAAGCTGAGATATGCATTTTTTACTATAATCTTGGTGAGACTTCTGTCCGAAGTATGCAGAATTATCGAGATCGCTCTTTTCGAGCTATTTAATGCGAGAAACAAGTTATCTGGTGTTTTCACCACTCCACAGTGCGTTTGATATGCAGAACCGGCGATATCTTGGTTTTTGTGGGGTTTCAAGCTGAGATATGCATTTTTTACTATAATCTTGGTGAGACTTCTGTCCGAAGTATGCAGAATCATCGCGATCGCACTTTTCAAGCTATTTAATGCGAGAAACACGTTATCTGGTGTTTTCAGCACTCCACAGTGCGTTTGATATGCAGAACCAGCGATATCTGGGTTTTCGTGGGGTTTCAAGCTGAGATATGCATTTTTTACGATAATATTGATGAGACTTCTGTCCGAAGTATGCAGAATCATCGAGATCGCACTTTTCGATCTATTTAATGCGAGAAACACGTTGTCTGGTGTTTTCACCACTCCACAGTTGGTTTGATATGCAGAACCAGCGATATCTTGGTTTTCGTGGGGTTTCAGGATGAGATATGCATTTTTTACTATAATCTTGGTGAGACTTCTGTCCGAAGAATGCTTAATCATCGAGATCGCTCGTTTCGAGCTATTTAATGTGAGAAACACGTTATCTGGTGTTTTCACCACTCCACAGTGCGTTGGATATGCAGAACCGGCGATATCTTGGTTTTTGTGGGGTTTCAAGCTGAGATATGCATTTTTTACTATAATCTTGGTGAGACTTCTGTCCGAAGTATGCAGAATTATCGAGATCGCTCTTTTCGAGCTATTTAATGCGAGAAACAAGTTATCTGGTGTTTTCACCACTCCACAGTGCGTTTGATATGCAGAACCAGCGATATCTTGGTTTTCGTGGGGTTTCAAGGTGAGATATGCATTTTTTACTATAATCTTGGTGAGACTTCTGTCCGAAGAATGCTTAATCATCGAGATCGCTCGTTTCGAGCTATTTAATGTGAGAAACACGTTATCTGGTGTTTTCACCACTCCACAGTGCGTTGGATATGCAGAACCGGCGATATCTTGGTTTTTGTGGGGTTTCAAGCTGAGATATGCATTTTTTACTATAATCTTGGTGAGACTTCTGTCCGAAGTATGCAGAATTATCGAGATCGCTCTTTTCGAGCTATTTAATGCGAGAAACAAGTTATCTGGTGTTTTCACCACTCCACAGTGCGTTTGATATGCAGAACCAGCGATATCTTGGTTTTCGTGGGGTTTCAAGGTGAGATATGCATTTTTTACTATAATCTTGGTGAGACTTCTGTCCGAAGAATGCTTAATCATCGAGATCGCTCGTTTCGAGCTATTTAATGTGAGAAACACGTTATCTGGTGTTTTCACCACTCCACAGTGCGTATGATATGCAGAACCGGAGATATCCTGGTTTTCGTGGGGTTTCAAGCTCAGATATGCATTTTCTGCGATAATCTTTGTGAGACTACTGTCCCAAGTATGCAGAGTCTTCGAGATCGTACTTTTCGAGCTATTTAATGCGAGAAACACGTTTTCTGGTGTTTTCACCACTCCACAGTTCGTTGGATATGCACAACAGGAGATATCTTGGTTTTCGTGGGGATTCAAGCTGAGATATGCAATTTCAGAGATAATCTTGGTGAGACTTCTGTCCGAATTATGCTTAATCATCGAGATCGCTCGTTTCGAACTATTTAATGCGAGAAACACGTTATCTGGTGTTTTCACCACTCCACAGTGCGTATGATATGCAGAACCGACGATATCTTGGTTTTCGTGGGGTTTCAAGCTCAGATATGCATTTTCTGCGATAATCTTGGTGAGACTTCTGTCCGAAGTATGCAGAGTCATCGAGATCGTACTTTTCGAGCTATTTAATGCGAGAAACACGTTTTCTGGGATTTTCACCACTCCACAGTTCGTTGGATATGCAGAACAGGAGATATGTTGGTTTTCGTGGAGTTTCAAGCTGAGATATGCAATTTCTGCGATAATCTTGGTGAGACTTCTGTCCGAAGTATGCTTAATCATCGAGATCGCTCGTTTCGACCTATTTAATGCGAGAAACACGTTATCTGGTGTTTTCACGACTCCACAGTGCGTTTGATATGCAGAACCAGCGATATCTTGGTTTTCGTGGGGTTTCAAGCTGAGATATGCATTTTCTGCGGTAATCTTGGTGAGACTTCTGTCCGAAGTATATAGAATTATCGAGATCGCTCTTTTCGAGCTATTTAATGCGAGAAACAAGTTATGTGGTGTTTTCACCACTCCACAGTGCGTTTGATATGCAGAACCGGCGATATCTTGGTTTTTGTGGGGTTTCAAGCTGAGATATGCATTTTTTACGATAATCTTGGTGAGACTTCTGTCCGAAGTATGCTTAATCATCGAGATCGCTCTATTCGAGCTATTTAATGCGAGAAACACGTTATCTGGTGTTTTCAGCACTCCACAGTGCGTTTGATATGCAGAACCAGCGATATCTGGGTTTTCGTGGGGTTTCAAGCTGAGATATGCATTTTTTACGATAATATTGATGAGACTTCTGTCCGAAGTATGCAGAATCATCGAGATCGCACTTTTCGATCTATTTAATGCGAGAAACACGTTGTCTGGTGTTTTCACCACTCCACAGTTGGTTTGATATGCAGAACCAGCGATATCTTGGTTTTCGTGGGTTTCAGTGTGAGATATGCATTTTTTACTATAATCTTGGTGAGACTTCTGTCCGAAGTATGCAGAATCATCGAGATCGCACTTTTCGAGCTATTTAATGCGAGAAACACGTTATCTGGTCTTTTCAGCACTCCACAGTGCGTTTGATATGCAGAACCAGCGATATCTGGGTTTTCGTGGGGTTTCAAGCTGAGATATGCATTTTTTACGATAATCTTGATGAGACTTCTGTCCGAAGTATGCTTAATCATCGAGATCGCTCTATTCGAGCTGTTTAATGCGAGAAACACGTTATCTGGTGTTTTCAGCACTCCACAGTGCGTTTGATATGCAGAACAGGAGATATGTTGGTTTTCGTGGAGATTCAAGCTGAGATATGCAATTTCTGCGATAATCTTGGTGAGACTTCTGTCCGAAGTATGCTTAATCATCGAGATCGCTCGTTTCGACCTATTTAATGCGAGAAACACGTTATCTGGTGTTTTCACGACTCCACAGTGCGTTTGATATGCAGAACCAGCGATATCTTGGTTTTCGTGGGGTTTCAAGCTGAGATATGCATTTTCTGCGATAATCTTGGTGAGACTTCTGTCCGAAGTATGTAGAATTATCGAGATCGCTCTTTTCGAGCTATTTAATGCGAGAAACAAGTTATGTGGTGTTTTCACCACTCCACAGTGCGTTTGATATGCAGAACCGGCGATATCTTGGTTTTTGTGGGGTTTCAAGCTGAGATATGCATTTTTTACGATAATCTTGGTGAGACTTCTGTCCGAAGTATGCTTAATCATCGAGATCGCTCTATTCGAGCTATTTAATGCGAGAAACACGTTATCTGGTGTTTTCAGCACTCCACAGTGCGTTTGATATGCAGAACCAGCGATATCTGGGTTTTCGTGGGGTTTCAAGCTGAGATATGCATTTTTTACGATAATATTGATGAGACTTCTGTCCGAAGTATGCAGAATCATCGAGATCGCACTTTTCGATCTATTTAATGCGAGAAACACGTTGTCTGGTGTTTTCACCACTCCACAGTGCGTTTGATATGCAGAACCAGCGATATCTTGGCTTTCGTGGGGTTTCAAGCTGAGATATGCATTTTCTGCGATAATCTTGGTGAGACTTCTGTCCGAAGTATGTAGAATTATCGAGATCGCTCTTTTCGAGCTATTTAATGCGAGAAACAAGTTATCTGGTGTTTTCACCACTCCACAGTGCGTTTGATATGCAGAACCGGCGATATCTTGGTTTTTGTGGGGTTTCAAGCTGAGATATGCATTTTTTACTATAATCTTGGTGAGACTTCTGTCCGAAGTATGCAGAATCATCGAGATCGCACTTTTCGAGCTATTTAATGCGAGAAACACGTTATCTGGTCTTTTCAGCACTCCACAGTGCGTTTGATATGCAGAACCAGCGATATCTGGGTTTTCGTGGGGTTTCAAGCTGAGATATGCATTTTTTACGATAATCTTGATGAGACTTCTGTCCGAAGTATGCTTAATCATCGAGATCGCTCTATTCGAGCTATTTAATGCGAGAAACACGTTATCTGGTGTTTTCAGCACTCCACAGTGCGTTTGATATGCAGAACCAGCGATATCTGGGTTTTCGTGGGGTTTCAAGCTGAGATATGCATTTTTTACGATAATCTTGATGAGACTTCTGTCCGAAGTATGCTTAATCATCGAGATCGCTCTATTCGAGCTATTTAATGCGAGAAACACGTTATCTGGTGTTTTCAGCACTCCACAGTGCGTTTGATATGCAGAACCAGCGATATCTTGGCTTTCGTGGGGTTTCAAGCTGAGATATGCATTTTCTGCGATAATCTTGGTGAGACATCTGTCCGAAGTATGTAGAATTATCGAGATCGCTCTTTTCGAGCTATTTAAAGCGAGAAACAAGTTATCTGGTGTTTTCACCACTCCACAGTGCGTTTGATATGCAGAACCGGCGATATCTTGGTTTTTGTGGGGTTTCAAGCTGAGATATGCATTTTTTACGATAATCTTGGTGAGACTTCTGTCCGAAGTATGCAGAATTATCGAGATCGCTCTTTTCGAGCTATTTAATGCGAGAAACAAGTTATGTGGTGTTTTCACCACTCCACAGTGCGTTTGATATGCAGAACCGGCGATATCTTGGTTTTTGTGGGGTTTCAAGCTGAGATATGCATTTTTTACTATAATCTTGGTGAGACTTCTGTCCGAAGTATGCAGAATCATCGAGATCGCACTTTTCGAGCTATTTAATGCGAGAAACACGTTATCTGGTCTTTTCAGCACTCCACAGTGCGTTTGATATGCAGAACCAGCGATATCTGGGTTTTCGTGGGGTTTCAAGCTGAGATATGCATTTTTTACGATAATCTTGGTGAGACTTCTGTCCGAAGTATGCAGAGTCATCGAGATCGTACTTTTCGAGCTATTTAATGCGAGAAACACGTTATCTGGTGTTTTCAGCACTCCACAGTGCGTTTGATATGCAGAACCAGCGATATCTGGGTTTTCGTGGGGTTTCAAGCTGAGATATGCATTTTTTACGATAATATTGATGAGACTTCTGTCCGAAGTATGCAGAATCATCGAGATCGCTCTTTTCGAGCTATTTAATGCGAGAAACACGTTATCTGGTGTTTTCACGACTCCACAGTGCGTTTGATATGCAGAACCAGCGATATCTTGGCTTTCGTGGGGTTTCAAGCTGAGATATGCATTTTCTGCGATAATCTTGGTGAGACTTCTGTCCGAAGTATGTAGAATTATCGAGATCGCTCTTTTCGAGCTATTTAATGCGAGAAACAAGTTATCTGGTGTTTTCACCACTCCACAGTGCGTTTGATATGCAGAACCGGCGATATCTTGGTTTTTGTGGGGTTTCAAGCTGAGATATGCATTTTTTACGATAATATTGATGAGACTTCTGTCCGAAGTATGCAGAATCATCGAGATCGCACTTTTCGATCTATTTAATGCGAGAAACACGTTGTCTGGTGTTTTCACCACTCCACAGTTGGTTTGATATGCAGAACCAGCGATATCTTGGTTTTCGTGGGGTTTCAGGGTGAGATATGCATTTTTTACTATAATCTTGGTGAGACTTCTGTCCGAAGAATGCTTAATCATCGAGATCGCTCGTTTCGAGCTATTTAATGTGAGAAACACGTTATCTGGTGTTTTCACCACTCCACAGTGCGTTTGATATGCAGAACCGGCGATATCTTGGTTTTTGTGGGGTTTCAAGCTGAGATATGCATTTTTTACTATAATCTTGGTGAGACTTCTGTCCGAAGTATGCAGAATCATCGAGATCGCACTTTTCGAGCTATTTAATGCGAGAAACACGTTATCTGGTCTTTTCAGCACTCCACAGTGCGTTTGATATGCAGAACCAGCGATATCTGGGTTTTCGTGGGGTTTCAAGCTGAGATATGCATTTTTTACGATAATCTTGGTGAGACTTCTGTCCGAAGTATCCAGAGTCATCGAGATCGTACTTTTCGAGCTATTTAATGCCAGAAACACGTTATCTGGTCTTTTCACCACTCCACAGTGCGTTTGATATGCAGAACCAGCGATATCTTGGTTTTCGTGGGGTTTCAAGGTGAGATATGCATTTTTTACTATAATCTTGGTGAGACTTCTGTCCGAAGAATGCTTAATCATCGAGATCGCTCGTTTCGAGCTATTTAATGTGAGAAACACGTTATCTGGTGTTTTCACCACTCCACAGTGCGTATGATATGCAGAACCGGAGATATCCTGGTTTTCGTGGGGTTTCAAGCTCAGATATGCATTTTCTGCGATAATCTTTGTGAGACTACTGTCCCAAGTATGCAGAGTCTTCGAGATCGTACTTTTCGAGCTATTTAATGCGAGAAACACGTTTTCTGGTGTTTTCACCACTCCACAGTTCGTTGGATATGCACAACAGGAGATATCTTGGTTTTCGTGGGGATTCAAGCTGAGATATGCAATTTCAGAGATAATCTTGGTGAGACTTCTGTCCGAATTATGCTTAATCATCGAGATCGCTCGTTTCGAACTATTTAATGCGAGAAACACGTTATCTGGTGTTTTCACCACTCCACAGTGCGTATGATATGCAGAACCGACGATATCTTGGTTTTCGTGGGGTTTCAAGCTCAGATATGCATTTTCTGCGATAATCTTGGTGAGACTTCTGTCCGAAGTATGCAGAGTCATCGAGATCGTACTTTTCGAGCTATTTAATGCGAGAAACACGTTTTCTGGGATTTTCACCACTCCACAGTTCGTTGGATATGCAGAACAGGAGATATGTTGGTTTTCGTGGAGTTTCAAGCTGAGATATGCAATTTCTGCGATAATCTTGGTGAGACTTCTGTCCGAAGTATGCTTAATCATCGAGATCGCTCGTTTCGACCTATTTAATGCGAGAAACACGTTATCTGGTGTTTTCACGACTCCACAGTGCGTTTGATATGCAGAACCAGCGATATCTTGGTTTTCGTGGGGTTTCAAGCTGAGATATGCATTTTCTGCGGTAATCTTGGTGAGACTTCTGTCCGAAGTATATAGAATTATCGAGATCGCTCTTTTCGAGCTATTTAATGCGAGAAACAAGTTATGTGGTGTTTTCACCACTCCACAGTGCGTTTGATATGCAGAACCGGCGATATCTTGGTTTTTGTGGGGTTTCAAGCTGAGATATGCATTTTTTACGATAATCTTGGTGAGACTTCTGTCCGAAGTATGCTTAATCATCGAGATCGCTCTATTCGAGCTATTTAATGCGAGAAACACGTTATCTGGTGTTTTCAGCACTCCACAGTGCGTTTGATATGCAGAACCAGCGATATCTGGGTTTTCGTGGGGTTTCAAGCTGAGATATGCATTTTTTACGATAATATTGATGAGACTTCTGTCCGAAGTATGCAGAATCATCGAGATCGCACTTTTCGATCTATTTAATGCGAGAAACACGTTGTCTGGTGTTTTCACCACTCCACAGTTGGTTTGATATGCAGAACCAGCGATATCTTGGTTTTCGTGGGTTTCAGTGTGAGATATGCATTTTTTACTATAATCTTGGTGAGACTTCTGTCCGAAGTATGCAGAATCATCGAGATCGCACTTTTCGAGCTATTTAATGCGAGAAACACGTTATCTGGTCTTTTCAGCACTCCACAGTGCGTTTGATATGCAGAACCAGCGATATCTGGGTTTTCGTGGGGTTTCAAGCTGAGATATGCATTTTTTACGATAATCTTGATGAGACTTCTGTCCGAAGTATGCTTAATCATCGAGATCGCTCTATTCGAGCTGTTTAATGCGAGAAACACGTTATCTGGTGTTTTCAGCACTCCACAGTGCGTTTGATATGCAGAACAGGAGATATGTTGGTTTTCGTGGAGATTCAAGCTGAGATATGCAATTTCTGCGATAATCTTGGTGAGACTTCTGTCCGAAGTATGCTTAATCATCGAGATCGCTCGTTTCGACCTATTTAATGCGAGAAACACGTTATCTGGTGTTTTCACGACTCCACAGTGCGTTTGATATGCAGAACCAGCGATATCTTGGTTTTCGTGGGGTTTCAAGCTGAGATATGCATTTTCTGCGATAATCTTGGTGAGACTTCTGTCCGAAGTATGTAGAATTATCGAGATCGCTCTTTTCGAGCTATTTAATGCGAGAAACAAGTTATGTGGTGTTTTCACCACTCCACAGTGCGTTTGATATGCAGAACCGGCGATATCTTGGTTTTTGTGGGGTTTCAAGCTGAGATATGCATTTTTTACGATAATCTTGGTGAGACTTCTGTCCGAAGTATGCTTAATCATCGAGATCGCTCTATTCGAGCTATTTAATGCGAGAAACACGTTATCTGGTGTTTTCAGCACTCCACAGTGCGTTTGATATGCAGAACCAGCGATATCTGGGTTTTCGTGGGGTTTCAAGCTGAGATATGCATTTTTTACGATAATATTGATGAGACTTCTGTCCGAAGTATGCAGAATCATCGAGATCGCACTTTTCGATCTATTTAATGCGAGAAACACGTTGTCTGGTGTTTTCACCACTCCACAGTGCGTTTGATATGCAGAACCAGCGATATCTTGGCTTTCGTGGGGTTTCAAGCTGAGATATGCATTTTCTGCGATAATCTTGGTGAGACTTCTGTCCGAAGTATGTAGAATTATCGAGATCGCTCTTTTCGAGCTATTTAATGCGAGAAACAAGTTATCTGGTGTTTTCACCACTCCACAGTGCGTTTGATATGCAGAACCGGCGATATCTTGGTTTTTGTGGGGTTTCAAGCTGAGATATGCATTTTTTACTATAATCTTGGTGAGACTTCTGTCCGAAGTATGCAGAATCATCGAGATCGCACTTTTCGAGCTATTTAATGCGAGAAACACGTTATCTGGTCTTTTCAGCACTCCACAGTGCGTTTGATATGCAGAACCAGCGATATCTGGGTTTTCGTGGGGTTTCAAGCTGAGATATGCATTTTTTACGATAATCTTGATGAGACTTCTGTCCGAAGTATGCTTAATCATCGAGATCGCTCTATTCGAGCTATTTAATGCGAGAAACACGTTATCTGGTGTTTTCAGCAATCCACAGTGCGTTTGATATGCAGAACCAGCGATATCTGGGTTTTCGTGGGGTTTCAAGCTGAGATATGCATTTTTTACGATAATCTTGATGAGACTTCTGTCCGAAGTATGCTTAATCATCGAGATCGCTCTATTCGAGCTATTTAATGCGAGAAACACGTTATCTGGTGTTTTCAGCACTCCACAGTGCGTTTGATATGCAGAACCAGCGATATCTTGGCTTTCGTGGGGTTTCAAGCTGAGATATGCATTTTCTGCGATAATCTTGGTGAGACATCTGTCCGAAGTATGTAGAATTATCGAGATCGCTCTTTTCGAGCTATTTAAAGCGAGAAACAAGTTATCTGGTGTTTTCACCACTCCACAGTGCGTTTGATATGCAGAACCGGCGATATCTTGGTTTTTGTGGGGTTTCAAGCTGAGATATGCATTTTTTACGATAATCTTGGTGAGACTTCTGTCCGAAGTATGCAGAATTATCGAGATCGCTCTTTTCGAGCTATTTAATGCGAGAAACAAGTTATGTGGTGTTTTCACCACTCCACAGTGCGTTTGATATGCAGAACCGGCGATATCTTGGTTTTTGTGGGGTTTCAAGCTGAGATATGCATTTTTTACTATAATCTTGGTGAGACTTCTGTCCGAAGTATGCAGAATCATCGAGATCGCACTTTTCGAGCTATTTAATGCGAGAAACACGTTATCTGGTCTTTTCAGCACTCCACAGTGCGTTTGATATGCAGAACCAGCGATATCTGGGTTTTCGTGGGGTTTCAAGCTGAGATATGCATTTTTTACGATAATCTTGGTGAGACTTCTGTCCGAAGTATGCAGAGTCATCGAGATCGTACTTTTCGAGCTATTTAATGCGAGAAACACGTTATCTGGTGTTTTCAGCACTCCACAGTGCGTTTGATATGCAGAACCAGCGATATCTGGGTTTTCGTGGGGTTTCAAGCTGAGATATGCATTTTTTACGATAATATTGATGAGACTTCTGTCCGAAGTATGCAGAATCATCGAGATCGCTCTTTTCGAGCTATTTAATGCGAGAAACACGTTATCTGGTGTTTTCACGACTCCACAGTGCGTTTGATATGCAGAACCAGCGATATCTTGGCTTTCGTGGGGTTTCAAGCTGAGATATGCATTTTCTGCGATAATCTTGGTGAGACTTCTGTCCGAAGTATGTAGAATTATCGAGATCGCTCTTTTCGAGCTATTTAATGCGAGAAACAAGTTATCTGGTGTTTTCACCACTCCACAGTGCGTTTGATATGCAGAACCGGCGATATCTTGGTTTTTGTGGGGTTTCAAGCTGAGATATGCATTTTTTACGATAATATTGATGAGACTTCTGTCCGAAGTATGCAGAATCATCGAGATCGCACTTTTCGATCTATTTAATGCGAGAAACACGTTGTCTGGTGTTTTCACCACTCCACAGTTGGTTTGATATGCAGAACCAGCGATATCTTGGTTTTCGTGGGGTTTCAGGGTGAGATATGCATTTTTTACTATAATCTTGGTGAGACTTCTGTCCGAAGAATGCTTAATCATCGAGATCGCTCGTTTCGAGCTATTTAATGTGAGAAACACGTTATCTGGTGTTTTCACCACTCCACAGTGCGTTTGATATGCAGAACCGGCGATATCTTGGTTTTTGTGGGGTTTCAAGCTGAGATATGCATTTTTTACTATAATCTTGGTGAGACTTCTGTCCGAAGTATGCAGAATCATCGAGATCGCACTTTTCGAGCTATTTAATGCGAGAAACACGTTATCTGGTCTTTTCAGCACTCCACAGTGCGTTTGATATGCAGAACCAGCGATATCTGGGTTTTCGTGGGGTTTCAAGCTGAGATATGCATTTTTTACGATAATCTTGGTGAGACTTCTGTCCGAAGTATCCAGAGTCATCGAGATCGTACTTTTCGAGCTATTTAATGCCAGAAACACGTTATCTGGTCTTTTCAGCACTCCACAGTGCGTTTGATATGCAGAACCAGCGATATCTGGGTTTTCGTGGGGTTGCAAGCTGAGATATGCATTTTTTACGATAATCTTGATGAGACTTCTGTCCGAAGTATGCTTAATCATCGAGATCGCTCTATTCGAGCTATTTAATGCGAGAAACACGTTATCTGGGGTTTTCAGCACTCCACAGTGCGTTTGATATGCAGAACCAGCGATATCTGGGTTTTCGTGGGGTTTCAAGCTGAGATATGCATTTTTTACGATAATATTGATGAGACTTCTGTCCGAAGTATGCAGAATCATCGAGATCGCACTTTTCGATCTATTTAATGTGAGAAACACGTTGTCTGGTGTTTTCACCACTCCACAGTTGGTTTGATATGCAGAACCAGCGATATCTTGGTTTTCGTGGGGTTTCAGGGTGAGATATGCATTTTTTACTATAATCTTGGTGAGACTTCTGTCCGAAGAATGCTTAATCATCGAGATCGCTCGTTTCGAGCTATTTAATGTGAGAAACACGTTATCTGGTGTTTTCACCACTCCACAGTGCGTTGGATATGCAGAACCGGCGATATCTTGGTTTTTGTGGGGATTCAAGATGAGATATGCATTTTTTACTATAATCTTGGTGAGACTTCTGTCCGAAGTATGCAGAATTATCAAGATCGCTCTTGTCGAGCTATTAAATGCGAGAAACAGGTTATGTGGTGTTTTCACCACTCCACAGTGCGTTTGATATGCAGAACCGGCGATATCTTGGTTTTTGTGGGGTTTCAAGCTGAGATATGCATTTTTTACTATAATCTTGGTGAGACTTCTGTCCGAAGTATGCAGAATCATCGAGATCGCACTTTTCGAGCTATTTAATGCCAGAAACACGTTATCTGGTCTTTTCAGCACTCCACAGTGCGTTTGATATGCAGAACCAGCGATATCTGGGTTTTCGTGCGGTTTCAAGCTGAGATATGCATTTTTTACGATAATCTTGATGAGACTTCTGTCCGAAGTATGCTTAATCATCGAGATCGCTCTATTCGAGCTATTTAATGCGAGAAACACGTTATCTGGGGTTTTCAGCACTCCACAGTGCGTTTGATATGCAGAACCAGCGATATCTGGGTTTTCGTGGGGTTTCAAGCTGAGATATGCATTTTTTACGATAATATTGATGAGACTTCTGTCCGAAGTATGCAGAATCATCGAGATCGCTCTTTTCGAGCTATTTAATGCGAGAAACACGTTATCTGGTGTTTTCACCACTCCACAGTGCGTTTGATATGCAGAACCGGCGATATCTTGGTTTTTGTGGGGTTTCAAGCTGAGATATGCATTTTTTACGATAATCTTGGTGAGACTTCTGTCCGAAGTATGCAGAATTATCGAGATCGCTCTTTTCGAGCTATTTAATGCGAGAAACAAGTTATCTGGTGTTTTCACCACTCCACAGTGCGTTTGATATGCAGAACCGGCGATATCTTGGTTTTTGTGGGGTTTCAAGCTGAGATATGCATTTTTTACTATAATCTTGGTGAGACTTCTGTCCGAAGTATGCAGAATCATCGAGATCGCACTTTTCGAGCTATTTAATGCGAGAAACACGTTATCTGGTCTTTTCAGCACTCCACAGTGCGTTTGATATGCAGAACCAGCGATATCTGGGTTTTCGTGGGGTTTCAAGCTGAGATATGCATTTTTTACGATAATCTTGGTGAGACTTCTGTCCGAAGTATCCAGAGTCATCGAGATCGTACTTTTCGAGCTATTTAATGCGAGAAACACGTTATCTGGTGTTTTCAGCACTCCACAGTGCGTTTGATATGCAGAACCAGCGATATCTGGGTTTTCGTGGGGTTTCAAGCTGAGATATGCATTTTTTACGATAATATTGATGAGACTTCTGTCCGAAGTATGCAGAATCATCGAGATCGCTCTTTTCGAGCTATTTAATGCGAGAAACACGTTATCTGGTGTTTTCACGACTCCACAGTGCGTTTGATATGCAGAACCATCGATATCTTGGCTTTCGTGGGGTTTCAAGCTGAGATATGCATTTTCTGCGATAATCTTGGTGAGACTTCTGTCCGAAGTATGTAGAATTATCGAGATCGCTCTTTTCGAGCTATTTAACGCGAGAAACAATTTATCTGGTGTTTTCACCACTCCACAGTGCGTTTGATATGCAGAACCGGCGATATCTTGGTTTTTGTGGGGTTTCAAGCTGAGATATGCATTTTTTACGATAATATTGATGAGACTTCTGTCCGAAGTATGCAGAATCATCGAGATCGCACTTTTCGATCTATTTAATGCGAGAAACACGTTGTCTGGTGTTTTCACCACTCCACAGTTGGTTTGATATGCAGAACCAGCGATATCTTGGTTTTCGTGGGGTTTCAGGGTGAGATATGCATTTTTTACTATAATCTTGGTGAGACTTCTGTCCGAAGAATGCTTAATCATCGAGATCGCTCGTTTCGAGCTATTTAATGTGAGAAGCACGTTATCTGGTGTTTTCACCACTCCACAGTTCGTTGGATATGCAGAACCGGCGATATCTTGGTTTTTGTGGGGTTTCAAGCTGAGATATGCATATTTTACTATAATCTTGGTGAGACTTCTGTCCGAAGTATGCAGAATTATCGAGATCGCTCTTTTCGAGCTATTTAATGCGAGAAACAAGTTATCTGGTGTTTTCACCACTCCACAGTGCGTTTGATATGCAGAACCGGCGATATCTTGGTTTTTGTGGGGTTTCAAGCTGAGATATGCATTGTTTACTATAATCTTGGTGAGACTTCTGTCCGAAGTATGCAGAATCATCGCGATCGCACTTTTCAAGCTATTTAATGCGAGAAACACGTTATCTGGTCTTTTCAACACTCCACAGTGCGTTTGATATGCAGAACCAGCGATATCTGGGTTTTCGTGGGGTTTCAAGCTGAGATATGCATTTTTTACGATAATCTTGGTGAGACTTCTGTCCGAAGTATGCTTAATCATCGAGATCGCTCTATTCGAGCTATTTAATGCGAGAAACACGTTATCTGGTGTTTTCAGCACTCCACAGTGCGTTTGATATGCAGAACCAGCGATATCTGGGTTTTCGTGGGGTTTCAAGCTGAGATATGCTTGTTTTACGATAATATTGATGAGACTTCTGTCCGAAGTATGCAGAATCATCGAGATCGCACTTTTCGATCTATTTAATGCGAGAAACACGTTGTCTGGTGTTTTCACCACTCCACAGTTGGTTTGATATGCAGAACCAGCGATATCTTGGTTTTCGTGGGGTTTCAGGGTGAGATATGCATTTTTTACTATAATCTTGGTGAGACTTCTGTCCGAAGAATGCTTAATCATCGAGATCGCTCGTTTCGAGCTATTTAATGTGAGAAACACGTTATCTGGTGTTTTCACCACTCCACAGTGCGTTGGATATGCAGAACCGGCGATATCTTGGTTTTTGTGGGGTTTCAAGCTGAGATATGCATTTTTTACTATAATCTTGGTGAGACTTCTGTCCGAAGTATGCAGAATTATCGAGATCGCTCTTTTCGAGCTATTTAATGCGAGAAACAAGTTATCTGGTGTTTTCACCACTCCACAGTGCGTTTGATATGCAGAACCAGCGATATCTTGGTTTTCGTGGGGTTTCAAGGTGAGATATGCATTTTTTACTATAATCTTGGTGAGACTTCTGTCCGAAGAATGCTTAATCATCGAGATCGCTCGTTTCGAGCTATTTAATGTGAGAAACACGTTATCTGGTGTTTTCACCACTCCACAGTGCGTATGATATGCAGAACCGGAGATATCCTGGTTTTCGTGGGGTTTCAAGCTCAGATATGCATTTTCTGCGATAATCTTTGTGAGACTACTGTCCCAAGTATGCAGAGTCTTCGAGATCGTACTTTTCGAGCTATTTAATGCGAGAAACACGTTTTCTGGTGTTTTCACCACTCCACAGTTCGTTGGATATGCAGAACAGGAGATATCTTGGTTTTCGTGGGGATTCAAGCTGAGATATGCAATTTCAGAGATAATCTTGGTGAGACTTCTGTCCGAATTATGCTTAATCATCGAGATCGCTCGTTTCGAGCTATTTAATGCGAGAAACACGTTGTGTGGTGTTTTCACCACTCCACAGTTGGTTTGATATGCAGAACCAGCGATATCTTGGTTTTCGTGGGGTTTCAGGGTGAGATATGCATTTTTTACTATAATCTTGGTGAGACTTCTGTCCGAAGAATGCTTAATCATCGAGATCGCTCGTTTCGAGCTATTTAATGTGAGAAACACGTTATCTGGTGTTTTCACCACTCCACAGTGCGTTGGATATGCAGAACCGGCGATATCTTGGTTTTTGTGGGGATTCAAGATGAGATATGCATTTTTTACTATAATCTTGGTGAGACTTCTGTCCGAAGTATGCAGAATTATCAAGATCGCTCTTGTCGAGCTATTTAATGCGAGAAACAAGTTATGTGGTGTTTTCACCACTCCACAGTGCGTTTGATATGCAGAACCGGCGATATCTTGGTTTTTGTGGGGTTTCAAGCTGAGATATGCATTTTTTACTATAATCTTGGTGAGACTTCTTTCCGAAGTATGCAGAATCATCGAGATCGCACTTTTCGAGCTATTTAATGCCAGAAACACGTTATCTGGTCTTTTCAGCACTCCACAGTGCGTTTGATATGCAGAACCAGCGATATCTGGGTTTTCGTGGGGTTTCAAGCTGAGATATGCATTTTTTACGATAATCTTGATGAGACTTCTGTCCGAAGTATGCTTAATCATCGAGATCGCTCTATTCGAGCTATTTAATGCGAGAAACACGTTATCTGGGGTTTTCAGCACTCCACAGTGCGTTTGATATGCAGAACCAGCGATATCTGGGTTTTCGTGGGGTTTCAAGCTGAGATATGCATTTTTTACGATAATATTGATGAGACTTCTGTCCGAAGTATGCAGAATCATCGAGATCGCTCTTTTCGAGCTATTTAATGCGAGAAACACGTTATCTGGTGTTTTCACGACTCCACAGTGCGTTTGATATGCAGAACCATCGATATCTTGGCTTTCGTGGGGTTTCAAGCTGAGATATGCATTTTCTGCGATAATCTTGGTGAGACTTCTGTCCGAAGTATGTAGAATTATCGAGATCGCTCTTTTCGAGCTATTTAACGCGAGAAACAAGTTATCTGGTGTTTTCACCACTCCACAGTGCGTTTGATACGCAGAACCGGCGATATCTTGGTTTTTGTGGGGTTTCAAGCTGAGATATGCATTTTTTACGATAATATTGATGAGACTTCTGTCCGAAGTATGCAGAATCATCGAGATCGCACTTTTCGATCTATTTAATGCGAGAAACACGTTGTCTGGTGTTTTCACCACTCCACAGTTGGTTTGATATGCAGAACCAGCGATACCTTGGTTTTCGTGGGGTTTCAGGGTGAGATATGCATTTTTTACTATAATCTTGGTGAGACTTCTGTCCGAAGAATGCTTAATCATCGAGATCGCTCGTTTCGAGCTATTTAATGTGAGAAGCACGTTATCTGGTGTTTTCACCACTCCACAGTTCGTTGGATATGCAGAACCGGCGATATCTTGGTTTTTGTGGGGTTTCAAGCTGAGATATGCATATTTTACTATAATCTTGGTGAGACTTCTGTCCGAAGTATGCAGAATCATCGCGATCGCACTTTTCAAGCTATTTAATGCGAGAAACACGTTATCTGGTCTTTTCAACACTCCACAGTGCGTTTGATATGCAGAACCAGCGATATCTGGGTTTTCGTGGGGTTTCAAGCTGAGATATGCATTTTTTACGATAATCTTGGTGAGACTTCTGTCCGAAGTATGCTTAATCATCGAGATCGCTCTATTCGAGCTATTTAATGCGAGAAACACGTTATCTGGTATTTTCAACACTCCACAGTGCGTTTGATATGCAGAACCAGCGATATCTGGGTTTTCGTGGGGTTTCAAGCTGAGATATGCATTTTTTACGATAATCTTGGTGAGACTTCTGTCCGAAGTATGCTTAATCATCGAGATCGCTCTATTCGAGCTATTTAATGCGAGAAACACGTTATCTGGTGTTTTCAGCACTCCACAGTGCGTTTGATATGCAGAACCAGCGATATCTGGGTTTTCGTGGGGTTTCAAGCTGAGATATGCATTTTTTACGATAATATTGATGAGACTTCTGTCCGAAGTATGCAGAATCATCGAGATCGCACTTTTCGATCTATTTAATGCGAGAAACACGTTGTCTGGTGTTTTCACCACTCCACAGTTGGTTTGATATGCAGAACCAGCGATATCTTGGTTTTCGTGGGGTTTCAGGGTGAGATATGCATTTTTTACTATAATCTTGGTGAGACTTCTGTCCGAAGAATGCTTAATCATCGAGATCGCTCGTTTCGAGCTATTTAATGTGAGAAACACGTTATCTGGTGTTTTCACCACTCCACAGTGCGTTGGATATGCAGAACCGGCGATATCTTGGTTTTTGTGGGGTTTCAAGCTGAGATATGCATTTTTTACTATAATCTTGGTGAGACTTCTGTCCGAAGTATGCAGAATTATCGAGATCGCTCTTTTCGAGCTATTTAATACGAGAAACAAGTTATCTGGTGTTTTCACCACTCCACAGTGCGTTTGATATGCAGAACCAGCGATATCTTGGTTTTCGTGGGGTTTCAAGGTGAGATATGCATTTTTTACTATAATCTTGGTGAGACTTCTGTCCGAAGAATGCTTAATCATCGAGATCGCTCGTTTCGAGCTATTTAATGTGAGAAACACGTTATCTGGTGTTTTCACCACTCCACAGTGCGTATGAACTGCAGAACCGGAGATATCCTGGTTTTCGTGGGGTTTCAAGCTCAGATATGCATTTTCTGCGATAATCTTTGTGAGCCTACTGTCCCAAGTATGCAGAGTCTTCGAGATCGTACTTTTCGAGCTATTTAATGCGAGAAACACGTTTTCTGGTGTTTTCACCACTCCACAGTTCGTTGGATATGCAGAACAGGAGATATCTTGGTTTTCGTGGGGATTCAAGCTGAGATATGCAATTTCAGAGATAATCTTGGTGAGACTTCTGTCCGAATTATGCTTAATCATCGAGATCGCTCGTTTCGAGCTATTTAATGCGAGAAACACGTTATCTGGTGTTTTCACCACTCCACAGTGCGTATGATATGCAGAACCGACGATATCTTGGTTTTCGTGGGGTTTCAAGCTCAGATATGCATTTTCTGCGATAATCTTGGTGAGACTTCTGTCCGAAGTATGCAGAGTCATCGAGATCGTACTTTTCGAGCTATTTAATGCGAGAAACACGTTTTCTGGGATTTTCACCACTCCACAGTTCGTTGGATATGCAGAACAGGAGATATGTTGGTTTTCGTGGAGTTTCAAGCTGAGATATGCAATTTCTGCGATAATCTTGGTGAGACTTCTGTCCGAAGTATGCTTAATCATCGAGATCGCTCGTTTCGACCTATTTAATGCGAGAAACACGTTATCTGGTGTTTTCACGACTCCACAGTGCGTTTGATATGCAGAACCAGCGATATCTTGGTTTTCGTGGGGTTTCAAGCTGAGATATGCATTTTTTACGATAATCTTGGTGAGACTTCTGTCCGAAGTATGCTTAATCATCGAGATCGCTCTATTCGAGCTATTTAATGCGAGAAACACGTTATCTGGTGTTTTCAGCACTCCACAGTGCGTTTGATATGCAGAACCAGCGATATCTGGGTTTTCGTGGGGTTTCAAGCTGAGATATGCATTTTTTACGATAATATTGATGAGACTTCTGTCCGAAGTATGCAGAATCATCGAGATCGCTCTTTTCGAGCTATTTAATGCGAGAAACACGTTATCTGGTGTTTTCACGACTCCACAGTGCGTTTGATATGCAGAACCAGCGATATCTTGGCTTTCGTGGGGTTTCAAGCTGAGATATGCATTTTCTGCGATAATCTTGGTGAGACTTCTGTCCGAAGTATGTAGAATTATCGAGATCGCTCTTTTCGAGCTATTTAATGCGAGAAACAAGTTATCTGGTGTTTTCACCACTCCACAGTGCGTTTGATATGCAGAACCGGCGATATCTTGGTTTTTGTGGGGTTTCAAGCTGAGATATGCATTTTTTACTATAATCTTGGTGAGACTTCTGTCCGAAGTATGCAGAATCATCGAGATCGCACTTTTCGACCTATTTAATGCGAGAAACACGTTATCTGGTCTTTTCAGCACTCCACAGTGCGTTTGATATGCAGAACCAGCGATATCTGGGTTTTCGTGGGGTTTCAAGCTGAGATATGCATTTTTTACGATAATATTGATGAGACTTTTGTCCGAAGTATGCTTAATCATCGAGATCGCTCTTTTCGAGCTATTTAATGCGAGAAACACGTTATCTGGTGTTTTCACGACTCCACAGTGCGTTTGATATGCAGAACCATCGATATCTTGGCTTTCGTGGGGTTTCAAGCTGAGATATGCATTTTCTGCGATAATCTTGGTGAGACTTCTGTCCGAAGTATGTAGAATTATCGAGATCGCTCTTTTCGAGCTATTTAATGCGAGAAACAAGTTATCTGGTGTTTTCACCACTCCACAGTGCGTTTGATATGCAGAACCGGCGATATCTTGGTTTTTGTGGGGTTTCAAGCTGAGATATGCATTTTTTACGATAATATTGATGAGACTTCTGTCCGAAGTATGCAGAATCATCGAGATCGCACTTTTCGATCTATTTAATGCGAGAAACACGTTGTCTGGTGTTTTCACCACTCCACAGTTGGTTTGATATGCAGAACCAGCGATATCTTGGTTTTCGTGGGGTTTCAGGGTGAGATATGCATTTTTTACTATAATCTTGGTGAGACTTCTGTCCGAAGTATGCTTAATCATCGAGATCGCTCGTTTCGAGCTATTTAATGTGAGAAGCACGTTATCTGGTGTTTTCACCACTCCACAGTTCGTTGGATATGCAGAACCGGCGATATCTTGGTTTTTGTGGGGTTTCAAGCTGAGATATGCATTTTTTACTATAATCTTGGTGAGACTTCTGTCCGAAGTATGCAGAACTATCGAGATCGCTCTTCTCGAGCTATTTAATGCGAGAAACAAGTTATCTGGTGTTTTCACCACTTCACAGTGCGTTTGATATGCAGAACCGGCGATATCTTGGTTTTTGTGGGGTTTCAAGCTGAGATATGCATTTTTTACTATAATCTTGGTGAGACTTCTGTCCGAAGTATGCAGAATCATCGCGATCGCACTTTTCAAGCTATTTAATGCGAGAAACACGTTATCTGGTGTTTTCAGCACTCCACAGTGCGTTTGATATGCAGAACCAGCGATATCTGGGTTTTCGTGGGGTTTCAAGCTGAGATATGCATTTTTTACGATAATATTGATGAGACTTCTGTCCGAAGTATGCAGAATCATCGAGATCGCACTTTTCGATCTATTTAATGCGAGAAACACGTTGTCTGGTGTTTTCACCACTCCACAGTTGGTTTGATATGCAGAACCAGCGATATCTTGGTTTTCGTGGGGTTTCAGGGTGAGATATGCATTTTTTACTATAATCTTGGTGAGACTTCTGTCCGAAGAATGCTTAATCATCGAGATCGCTCGTTTCGAGCTATTTAATGTGAGAAACACGTTATCTGGTGTTTTCACCACTCCACAGTGCGTTGGATATGCAGAACCGGCGATATCTTGGTTTTTGTGGGGTTTCAAGCTGAGATATGCATTTTTTACTATAATCTTGGTGAGACTTCTGTCCGAAGTATGCAGAATTATCGAGATCGCTCTTTTCGAGCTATTTAATGCGAGAAACAAGTTATCTGGTGTTTTCACCACTCCACAGTGCGTTTGATATGCAGAACCAGCGATATCTTGGTTTTCGTGGGGTTTCAAGGTGAGATATGCATTTTTTACTATAATCTTGGTGAGACTTCTGTCCGAAGAATGCTTAATCATCGAGATCGCTCGTTTCGAGCTATTTAATGTGAGAAACACGTTATCTGGTGTTTTCACCACTCCACAGTGCGTTGGATATGCAGAACCGGCGATATCTTGGTTTTTGTGGGGTTTCAAGCTGAGATATGCAGTTTTTACTATAATCTTGGTGAGACTTCTGTCCGAAGTATGCAGAATTATCGAGATCGCTCTTTTCGAGCTATTTAATGCGAGAAACAAGTTATCTGGTGTTTTCACCACTCCACAGTGCGTTTGATATGCAGAACCAGCGATATCTTGGTTTTCGTGGGGTTTCAAGGTGAGATATGCATTTTTTACTATAATCTTGGTGAGACTTCTGTCCGAAGAATGCTTAATCATCGAGATCGCTCGTTTCGAGCTATTTAATGTGAGAAACACGTTATCTGGTGTTTTCACCACTCCACAGTGCGTATGATATGCAGAACCGGAGATATCCTGGTTTTCGTGGGGTTTCAAGCTCAGATATGCATTTTCTGCGATAATCTTTGTGAGACTACTGTCCCAAGTATGCAGAGTCTTCGAGATCGTACTTTTCGAGCTATTTAATGCGAGAAACACGTTTTCTGGTGTTTTCACCACTCCACAGTTCGTTGGATATGCAGAACCGGCGATATCTTGGTTTTTGTGGGGTTTCAAGCTGAGATATGCATTTTTTACTATAATCTTGGTGAGACTTCTGTCCGAAGTATGCAGAATTATCGAGATCGCTCTTTTCGAGCTATTTAATGCGAGAAACAAGTTATCTGGTGTTTTCACCACTCCACAGTGCGTTTGATATGCAGAACCGGCGATATCTTGGTTTTTGTGGGGTTTCAAGCTGAGATATGCATTTTTTACTATAATCTTGGTGAGACTTCTGTCCGAAGTATGCAGAATCATCGCGATCGCACTTTTCAAGCTATTTAATGCGAGAAACACGTTATCTGGTGTTTTCAGCACTCCACAGTGCGTTTGATATGCAGAACCAGCGATATCTGGGTTTTCGTGGGGTTTCAAGCTGAGATATGCATTTTTTACGATAATATTGATGAGACTTCTGTCCGAAGTATGCAGAATCATCGAGATCGCACTTTTCGATCTATTTAATGCGAGAAACACGTTGTCTGGTGTTTTCACCACTCCACAGTTGGTTTGATATGCAGAACCAGCGATATCTTGGTTTTCGTGGGGTTTCAGGATGAGATATGCATTTTTTACTATAATCTTGGTGAGACTTCTGTCCGAAGAATGCTTAATCATCGAGATCGCTCGTTTCGAGCTATTTAATGTGAGAAACACGTTATCTGGTGTTTTCACCACTCCACAGTGCGTTGGATATGCAGAACCGGCGATATCTTGGTTTTTGTGGGGTTTCAAGCTGAGATATGCATTTTTTACTATAATCTTGGTGAGACTTCTGTCCGAAGTATGCAGAATTATCGAGATCGCTCTTTTCGAGCTATTTAATGCGAGAAACAAGTTATCTGGTGTTTTCACCACTCCACAGTGCGTTTGATATGCAGAACCAGCGATATCTTGGTTTTCGTGGGGTTTCAAGGTGAGATATGCATTTTTTACTATAATCTTGGTGAGACTTCTGTCCGAAGAATGCTTAATCATCGAGATCGCTCGTTTCGAGCTATTTAATGTGAGAAACACGTTATCTGGTGTTTTCACCACTCCACAGTGCGTTGGATATGCAGAACCGGCGATATCTTGGTTTTTGTGGGGTTTCAAGCTGAGATATGCATTTTTTACTATAATCTTGGTGAGACTTCTGTCCGAAGTATGCAGAATTATCGAGATCGCTCTTTTCGAGCTATTTAATGCGAGAAACAAGTTATCTGGTGTTTTCACCACTCCACAGTGCGTTTGATATGCAGAACCAGCGATATCTTGGTTTTCGTGGGGTTTCAAGGTGAGATATGCATTTTTTACTATAATCTTGGTGAGACTTCTGTCCGAAGAATGCTTAATCATCGAGATCGCTCGTTTCGAGCTATTTAATGTGAGAAACACGTTATCTGGTGTTTTCACCACTCCACAGTGCGTATGATATGCAGAACCGGAGATATCCTGGTTTTCGTGGGGTTTCAAGCTCAGATATGCATTTTCTGCGATAATCTTTGTGAGACTACTGTCCCAAGTATGCAGAGTCTTCGAGATCGTACTTTTCGAGCTATTTAATGCGAGAAACACGTTTTCTGGTGTTTTCACCACTCCACAGTTCGTTGGATATGCACAACAGGAGATATCTTGGTTTTCGTGGGGATTCAAGCTGAGATATGCAATTTCAGAGATAATCTTGGTGAGACTTCTGTCCGAATTATGCTTAATCATCGAGATCGCTCGTTTCGAACTATTTAATGCGAGAAACACGTTATCTGGTGTTTTCACCACTCCACAGTGCGTATGATATGCAGAACCGACGATATCTTGGTTTTCGTGGGGTTTCAAGCTCAGATATGCATTTTCTGCGATAATCTTGGTGAGACTTCTGTCCGAAGTATGCAGAGTCATCGAGATCGTACTTTTCGAGCTATTTAATGCGAGAAACACGTTTTCTGGGATTTTCACCACTCCACAGTTCGTTGGATATGCAGAACAGGAGATATGTTGGTTTTCGTGGAGTTTCAAGCTGAGATATGCAATTTCTGCGATAATCTTGGTGAGACTTCTGTCCGAAGTATGCTTAATCATCGAGATCGCTCGTTTCGACCTATTTAATGCGAGAAACACGTTATCTGGTGTTTTCACGACTCCACAGTGCGTTTGATATGCAGAACCAGCGATATCTTGGTTTTCGTGGGGTTTCAAGCTGAGATATGCATTTTCTGCGGTAATCTTGGTGAGACTTCTGTCCGAAGTATATAGAATTATCGAGATCGCTCTTTTCGAGCTATTTAATGCGAGAAACAAGTTATGTGGTGTTTTCACCACTCCACAGTGCGTTTGATATGCAGAACCGGCGATATCTTGGTTTTTGTGGGGTTTCAAGCTGAGATATGCATTTTTTACGATAATCTTGGTGAGACTTCTGTCCGAAGTATGCTTAATCATCGAGATCGCTCTATTCGAGCTATTTAATGCGAGAAACACGTTATCTGGTGTTTTCAGCACTCCACAGTGCGTTTGATATGCAGAACCAGCGATATCTGGGTTTTCGTGGGGTTTCAAGCTGAGATATGCATTTTTTACGATAATATTGATGAGACTTCTGTCCGAAGTATGCAGAATCATCGAGATCGCACTTTTCGATCTATTTAATGCGAGAAACACGTTGTCTGGTGTTTTCACCACTCCACAGTTGGTTTGATATGCAGAACCAGCGATATCTTGGTTTTCGTGGGTTTCAGTGTGAGATATGCATTTTTTACTATAATCTTGGTGAGACTTCTGTCCGAAGTATGCAGAATCATCGAGATCGCACTTTTCGAGCTATTTAATGCGAGAAACACGTTATCTGGTCTTTTCAGCACTCCACAGTGCGTTTGATATGCAGAACCAGCGATATCTGGGTTTTCGTGGGGTTTCAAGCTGAGATATGCATTTTTTACGATAATCTTGATGAGACTTCTGTCCGAAGTATGCTTAATCATCGAGATCGCTCTATTCGAGCTGTTTAATGCGAGAAACACGTTATCTGGTGTTTTCAGCACTCCACAGTGCGTTTGATATGCAGAACAGGAGATATGTTGGTTTTCGTGGAGATTCAAGCTGAGATATGCAATTTCTGCGATAATCTTGGTGAGACTTCTGTCCGAAGTATGCTTAATCATCGAGATCGCTCGTTTCGACCTATTTAATGCGAGAAACACGTTATCTGGTGTTTTCACGACTCCACAGTGCGTTTGATATGCAGAACCAGCGATATCTTGGTTTTCGTGGGGTTTCAAGCTGAGATATGCATTTTCTGCGATAATCTTGGTGAGACTTCTGTCCGAAGTATGTAGAATTATCGAGATCGCTCTTTTCGAGCTATTTAATGCGAGAAACAAGTTATGTGGTGTTTTCACCACTCCACAGTGCGTTTGATATGCAGAACCGGCGATATCTTGGTTTTTGTGGGGTTTCAAGCTGAGATATGCATTTTTTACGATAATCTTGGTGAGACTTCTGTCCGAAGTATGCTTAATCATCGAGATCGCTCTATTCGAGCTATTTAATGCGAGAAACACGTTATCTGGTGTTTTCAGCACTCCACAGTGCGTTTGATATGCAGAACCAGCGATATCTGGGTTTTCGTGGGGTTTCAAGCTGAGATATGCATTTTTTACGATAATATTGATGAGACTTCTGTCCGAAGTATGCAGAATCATCGAGATCGCACTTTTCGATCTATTTAATGCGAGAAACACGTTGTCTGGTGTTTTCACCACTCCACAGTGCGTTTGATATGCAGAACCAGCGATATCTTGGCTTTCGTGGGGTTTCAAGCTGAGATATGCATTTTCTGCGATAATCTTGGTGAGACTTCTGTCCGAAGTATGTAGAATTATCGAGATCGCTCTTTTCGAGCTATTTAATGCGAGAAACAAGTTATCTGGTGTTTTCACCACTCCACAGTGCGTTTGATATGCAGAACCGGCGATATCTTGGTTTTTGTGGGGTTTCAAGCTGAGATATGCATTTTTTACTATAATCTTGGTGAGACTTCTGTCCGAAGTATGCAGAATCATCGAGATCGCACTTTTCGAGCTATTTAATGCGAGAAACACGTTATCTGGTCTTTTCAGCACTCCACAGTGCGTTTGATATGCAGAACCAGCGATATCTGGGTTTTCGTGGGGTTTCAAGCTGAGATATGCATTTTTTACGATAATCTTGATGAGACTTCTGTCCGAAGTATGCTTAATCATCGAGATCGCTCTATTCGAGCTATTTAATGCGAGAAACACGTTATCTGGTGTTTTCAGCACTCCACAGTGCGTTTGATATGCAGAACCAGCGATATCTGGGTTTTCGTGGGGTTTCAAGCTGAGATATGCATTTTTTACGATAATCTTGATGAGACTTCTGTCCGAAGTATGCTTAATCATCGAGATCGCTCTATTCGAGCTATTTAATGCGAGAAACACGTTATCTGGTGTTTTCAGCACTCCACAGTGCGTTTGATATGCAGAACCAGCGATATCTTGGCTTTCGTGGGGTTTCAAGCTGAGATATGCATTTTCTGCGATAATCTTGGTGAGACATCTGTCCGAAGTATGTAGAATTATCGAGATCGCTCTTTTCGAGCTATTTAAAGCGAGAAACAAGTTATCTGGTGTTTTCACCACTCCACAGTGCGTTTGATATGCAGAACCGGCGATATCTTGGTTTTTGTGGGGTTTCAAGCTGAGATATGCATTTTTTACGATAATCTTGGTGAGACTTCTGTCCGAAGTATGCAGAATTATCGAGATCGCTCTTTTCGAGCTATTTAATGCGAGAAACAAGTTATGTGGTGTTTTCACCACTCCACAGTGCGTTTGATATGCAGAACCGGCGATATCTTGGTTTTTGTGGGGTTTCAAGCTGAGATATGCATTTTTTACTATAATCTTGGTGAGACTTCTGTCCGAAGTATGCAGAATCATCGAGATCGCACTTTTCGAGCTATTTAATGCGAGAAACACGTTATCTGGTCTTTTCAGCACTCCACAGTGCGTTTGATATGCAGAACCAGCGATATCTGGGTTTTCGTGGGGTTTCAAGCTGAGATATGCATTTTTTACGATAATCTTGGTGAGACTTCTGTCCGAAGTATGCAGAGTCATCGAGATCGTACTTTTCGAGCTATTTAATGCGAGAAACACGTTATCTGGTGTTTTCAGCACTCCACAGTGCGTTTGATATGCAGAACCAGCGATATCTGGGTTTTCGTGGGGTTTCAAGCTGAGATATGCATTTTTTACGATAATATTGATGAGACTTCTGTCCGAAGTATGCAGAATCATCGAGATCGCTCTTTTCGAGCTATTTAATGCGAGAAACACGTTATCTGGTGTTTTCACGACTCCACAGTGCGTTTGATATGCAGAACCAGCGATATCTTGGCTTTCGTGGGGTTTCAAGCTGAGATATGCATTTTCTGCGATAATCTTGGTGAGACTTCTGTCCGAAGTATGTAGAATTATCGAGATCGCTCTTTTCGAGCTATTTAATGCGAGAAACAAGTTATCTGGTGTTTTCACCACTCCACAGTGCGTTTGATATGCAGAACCGGCGATATCTTGGTTTTTGTGGGGTTTCAAGCTGAGATATGCATTTTTTACGATAATATTGATGAGACTTCTGTCCGAAGTATGCAGAATCATCGAGATCGCACTTTTCGATCTATTTAATGCGAGAAACACGTTGTCTGGTGTTTTCACCACTCCACAGTTGGTTTGATATGCAGAACCAGCGATATCTTGGTTTTCGTGGGGTTTCAGGGTGAGATATGCATTTTTTACTATAATCTTGGTGAGACTTCTGTCCGAAGAATGCTTAATCATCGAGATCGCTCGTTTCGAGCTATTTAATGTGAGAAACACGTTATCTGGTGTTTTCACCACTCCACAGTGCGTTTGATATGCAGAACCGGCGATATCTTGGTTTTTGTGGGGTTTCAAGCTGAGATATGCATTTTTTACTATAATCTTGGTGAGACTTCTGTCCGAAGTATGCAGAATCATCGAGATCGCACTTTTCGAGCTATTTAATGCGAGAAACACGTTATCTGGTCTTTTCAGCACTCCACAGTGCGTTTGATATGCAGAACCAGCGATATCTGGGTTTTCGTGGGGTTTCAAGCTGAGATATGCATTTTTTACGATAATCTTGATGAGACTTCTGTCCGAAGTATGCTTAATCATCGAGATCGCTCTATTCGAGCTATTTAATGCGAGAAACACGTTATCTGGTGTTTTCACGACTCCACAGTGCGTTTGATATGCAGAACCAGCGATATCTTGGCTTTCGTGGGGTTTCAAGCTGAGATATGCATTTTCTGCGATAATCTTGGTGAGACTTCTGTCCGAAGTATGTAGAATTATCGAGATCGCTCTTTTCGAGCTATTTAATGCGAGAAACAAGTTATCTGGTGTTTTCACCACTCCACAGTGCGTTTGATATGCAGAACCGGCGATATCTTGGTTTTTGTGGGGTTTCAAGCTGAGATATGCATTTTTTACGATAATATTGATGAGACTTCTGTCCGAAGTATGCAGAATCATCGAGATCGCACTTTTCGATCTATTTAATGCGAGAAACACGTTGTCTGGTGTTTTCACCACTCCACAGTTGGTTTGATATGCAGAACCAGCGATATCTTGGTTTTCGTGGGGTTTCAGGGTGAGATATGCATTTTTTACTATAATCTTGGTGAGACTTCTGTCCGAAGAATGCTTAATCATCGAGATCGCTCGTTTCGAGCTATTTAATGTGAGAAACACGTTATCTGGTGTTTTCACCACTCCACAGTGCGTTTGATATGCAGAACCGGCGATATCTTGGTTTTTGTGGGGTTTCAAGCTGAGATATGCATTTTTTACTATAATCTTGGTGAGACTTCTGTCCGAAGTATGCAGAATCATCGAGATCGCACTTTTCGAGCTATTTAATGCGAGAAACACGTTATCTGGTCTTTTCAGCACTCCACAGTGCGTTTGATATGCAGAACCAGCGATATCTGGGTTTTCGTGGGGTTTCAAGCTGAGATATGCATTTTTTACGATAATCTTGATGAGACTTCTGTCCGAAGTATGCTTAATCATCGAGATCGCTCTATTCGAGCTATTTAATGCGAGAAACACGTTATCTGGTGTTTTCAGCACTCCACAGTGCGTTTGATATGCAGAACCAGCGATATCTGGGTTTTCGTGGGGTTTCAAGCTGAGATATGCATTTTTTACGATAATCTTGGTGAGACTTCTGTCCGAAGTATCCAGAGTCATCGAGATCGTACTTTTCGAGCTATTTAATGCGAGAAACACGTTATCTGGTGTTTTCAGCACTCCACAGTGCGTTTGATATGCAGAACCAGCGATATCTGGGTTTTCGTGGGGTTTCAAGCTGAGATATGCATTTTTTACGATAATATTGATGAGACTTCTGTCCGAAGTATGCAGAATCATCGAGATCGCTCTTTTCGAGCTATTTAATGCGAGAAACACGTTATCTGGTGTTTTCACCACTCCACAGTGCGTTTGATATGCAGAACCATCGATATCTTGGCTTTCGTGGGGTTTCAAGCTGAGATATGCATTTTCTGCGATAATCTTGGTGAGACTTCTGTCCGAAGTATCTAGAATTATCGAGATCGCTCTTTTCGAGCTATTTAATGCGAGAAACAAGTTATCTGGTGTTTTCACCACTCCACAGTGCGTTTGATATGCAGAACCGGCGATATCTTGGTTTTTGTGGGGTTTCAAGCTGAGATATGCATTTTTTACGATAATATTGATGAGACTTCTGTCCGAAGTATGCAGAATCATCGAGATCGCACTTTTCGATCTATTTAATGCGAGAAACACGTTGTCTGGTGTTTTCACCACTCCACAGTTGGTTTGATATGCAGAACCAGCGATATCTTGGTTTTCGTGGGGTTTCAGGGTGAGATATGCATTTTTTACTATAATCTTGGTGAGACTTCTGTCCGAAGAATGCTTAATCATCGAGATCGCTCGTTTCGAGCTATTTAATGTGAGAAGCACGTTATCTGGTGTTTTCACCACTCCACAGTTCGTTGGATATGCAGAACCGGCGATATCTTGGCTTTCGTGGGGTTTCAAGCTGAGATATGCATTTTCTGCGATAATCTTGGTGAGACTTCTGTCCGAAGTATGTAGAATTATCGAGATCGCTCTTTTCGAGCTATTTAATGCGAGAAACAAGTTATCTGGTGTTTTCACCACTCCACAGTGCGTTTGATATGCAGAACCGGCGATATCTTGGTTTTTGTGGGGTTTCAAGCTGAGATATGCATTTTTTACGATAATCTTGGTGAGACTTCTGTCCGAAGTATGCAGAATTATCGAGATCGCTCTTTTCGAGCTATTTAATGCGAGAAACACGTTATCTGGTATTTTCAACACTCCACAGTGCGTTTGATATGCAGAACCAGCGATATCTTGGTTTTTGTGGGGTTTCAAGCTGAGATATGCATTTTTTACTATAATCTTGGTGAGACTTCTGTCCGAAGTATGCAGAATCATCGAGATCGCACTTTTCGAGCTATTTAATGCGAGAAACACGTTATCTGGTCTTTTCAGCACTCCACAGTGCGTTTGATATGCAGAACCAGCGATATCTGGGTTTTCGTGGGGTTTCAAGCTGAGATATGCATTTTTTACGATAATCTTGGTGAGACTTCTGTCCGAAGTATCCAGAGTCATCGAGATCGTACTTTTCGAGCTATTTAATGCGAGAAACACGTTATCTGGTGTTTTCAGCACTCCACAGTGCGTTTGATATGCAGAACCAGCGATATCTGGGTTTTCGTGGGGTTTCAAGCTGAGATATGCATTTTTTACGATAATATTGATGAGACTTCTGTCCGAAGTATGCAGAATCATCGAGATCGCTCTTTTCGAGCTATTTAATGCGAGAAACACGTTATCTGGTGTTTTCACGACTCCACAGTGCGTTTGATATGCAGAACCATCGATATCTTGGCTTTCGTGGGGTTTCAAGCTGAGATATGCATTTTCTGCGATAATCTTGGTGAGACTTCTGTCCGAAGTATCTAGAATTATCGAGATCGCTCTTTTCGAGCTATTTAATGCGAGAAACAAGTTATCTGGTGTTTTCACCACTCCACAGTGCGTTTGATATGCAGAACCGGCGATATCTTGGTTTTTGTGGGGTTTCAAGCTGAGATATGCATTTTTTACGATAATATTGATGAGACTTCTGTCCGAAGTATGCAGAATCATCGAGATCGCACTTTTCGATCTATTTAATGCGAGAAACACGTTGTCTGGTGTTTTCACCACTCCACAGTTGGTTTGATATGCAGAACCAGCGATATCTTGGTTTTCGTGGGGTTTCAGGGTGAGATATGCATTTTTTACTATAATCTTGGTGAGACTTCTGTCCGAAGAATGCTTAATCATCGAGATCGCTCGTTTCGAGCTATTTAATGTGAGAAGCACGTTATCTGGTGTTTTCACCACTCCACAGTTCGTTGGATATGCAGAACCGGCGATATCTTGGTTTTTGTGGGGTTTCAAGCTGAGATATGCATTTTTTACTATAATCTTGGTGAGACTTCTGTCCGAAGTATGCAGAATTATCGAGATCGCTCTTTTCGAGCTATTTAATGCGAGAAACAAGTTATCTGGTGTTTTCACCACTCCACAGTGCGTTTGATATGCAGAACCGGCGATATCTTGGTTTTTGTGGGGTTTCAAGCTGAGATATGCATTTTTTACTATAATCTTGGTGAGACTTCTGTCCGAAGTATGCAGAATCATCGAGATCGCACTTTTCAAGCTATTTAATGCGAGAAACACGTTATCTGGTCTTTTCAACACTCCACAGTGCGTTTGATATGCAGAACCAGCGATATCTGGGTTTTCGTGGGGTTTCAAGCTGAGATATGCATTTTTTACGATAATCTTGGTGAGACTTCTGTCCGAAGTATGCTTAATCATCGAGATCGCTCTATTCGAGCTATTTAATGCGAGAAACACGTTATCTGGTGTTTTCAGCACTCCACAGTGCGTTTGATATGCAGAACCAGCGATATCTGGGTTTTCGTGGGGTTTCAAGCTGAGATATGCATTTTTTACGATAATATTGATGAGACTTCTGTCCGAAGTATGCAGAATCATCGAGATCGCACTTTTCGATCTATTTAATGCGAGAAACACGTTGTCTGGTGTTTTCACCACTCCACAGTTGGTTTGATATGCAGAACCAGCGATATCTAGGTTTTCGTGGGGTTTCAGGGTGAGATATGCATTTTTTACTATAATCTTGGTGAGACTTCTGTCCGAAGAATGCTTAATCATCGAGATCGCTCGTTTCGAGCTATTTAATGTGAGAAACACGTTATCTGGTGTTTTAACCACTCCACAGTGCGTTGGATATGCAGAACCGGCGATATCTTGGTTTTTGTGGGGTTTCAAGCTGAGATATGCATATTTTACTATAATCTTGATGAGACTTCTGTCCGAAGTATGCAGAATCATCGAGATCGCACTTTTCGAGCTATTTAATGCGAGAAACACGTTAACTGGTCTTTTCAGCACTCCACAGTGCGTTTGTTATGCAGAACCAGCGATATCTGGGTTTTCGTGGGGTTTCAAGCTGAGATATGCATTTTCTGCGATAATCTTGGTGAGACTTCTGTCCGAAGTATGCTTAATCATCGAGATCGCCGTTTTCGAGCTATTTAATGCGAGAAACACGTTATCTGGTGTTTTCAGCACTCCACAGTGCGTTTGATATGCAGAACCAGCGATATCTTGGTTTTCGTGGGGTTTCAAGGTGAGATATGCATTTTTTACTATAATCTTGGTGAGACTTCTGTCCGAAGTATGCAGAATCATCGAGATCGCACTTTTCGAGCTATTTAATGCGAGAAACACGTTATCTGGTGTTTTCAGTACTCCACAGTGCGTTTGATATGCAGAACCAGCGATATCTGGGTTTTCGTGGGGTTTCATGCTGAGATATGCATTTTTTACGATACTCTTGGTGAGACTTCTGTCCGAAGTATGCTTAATCATCGAGATCGCTCGTTTCGAGCTATTTAATGCGAGAAACACGTTTTCTGGGGTTTTCACCACACCACAGTTCGTTGGATATGCAGAACAGGTGATATCTTGGTTTTCGAGGGGTTTCAAGCTGAGATATGCATTTTCTGCGATAATCTTGGAGAGACTTCTGTCCGAAGTATGCAGAATCATCGATATCGCTCTTTTCGAGCTATTTAATGCGAGAAACACGTTTTCTGGGGTTTTCACCACACCACAGTTCGTTGGATATGCAGAACAGGTGATATCTTGGTTTTGGAGGGGTTTCAAGCTGAGATATGCATTTTCTGCGATAATCTTGGAGAGACTTCTGTTCGAAGTATGCAGAATCATCGAGATCGCTCTTTTCGAGCTATTTAATGCGAGAAACACGTTATCTGGGGTTTTCACCACTCCACAGTGCGTTTTATATGCAGAACCAGCGATATCTTGGTTTTCGTGGGGTTTCAAGCTGAGATATGCATTTTTTACGATAATCTTGGTGAGACGTCTGTCCGAAGTATGCAGACTCATCGAGATCGCTCGTTTCGAGCTATTTAATGCGAGAAACACGTTATCTGGTGTTCTCACCACTCCACAGTGCGTTGGATATGCAGAACCGGAGATATTTTGGTTTTCGTCGGGTTTCATGCTGAGATATGCATTTTCTACGATAAGCTTGGTGAGACATCTGTCCGAAGTATGCAGAAACATCGAGAGCGCTCTTTTCGAGCTATTTAATGCGAGAAACTCGTTTTCTGGGGTTTTCACCACTCCACAGTTCGTTGGATATGCAGAACCGGAGATATTTTGGTTTTCGTCGGGTTTCATGCTGAGATATGCATTTTCTACGATAAGCTAGGTGAGACATCTGTCCGAAGTATGCAGAAACATCGAGAGCGCTCTTTTCGTGCTATTTAATGCGAGAAACTCTTTTTCTGGGTTTTTCACCACTCCACAGTTCGTTGGATATGCAGAACCGGAGATATCCTGGATTTCGTGGGGTTTCAAGCTGTGCTATGCATTTTTTACGATAATCTTGGTGAGACTTCTGTCCGAAGTATGCTTAATCATCGAGATCGCTCGTTTCGACCTAATTAATGTGAGAAACACGTTATCTGGTGTTTTCAGCACTCCACAGTGCGTTTGATATGCAGAACCTGCAATATCTGGGTTTTCGTCGGGTTTCAAGTTGAGATATGCATTTTTTACGATAATCTTGGTGAGACTTCTGTCCGAAGTATGCTTGATCATCGAGATCTCTCGTTTCGACCTATTTAATGCGAGAAACACGTTATCTGGTGTTTTCACCACTCCACAGTGCGTATGATAATCAGAACCGGCGATATCTTGGTTTTGGAGGGGTTTCAAGCTGAGATATGCATTTTCTGCGATAATCTTGGAGAGACTTCTGTTCGAAGTATGCAGAATCATCGAGATCGCTCTTTTCGAGCTATTTAATGCGAGAAACACGTTATCTGGTGTTTTCACCACTCCACAGTGCGTTTTATATGCAGAACCAGCGATATCTTGGTTTTCGTGGTGTTTCAAGCTGAGATATGCATTTTTTACGATAATCTTGGTGAGACTTCTGTCCGAAGTATGCAGACTCATCGAGATCGCTCGTTTCGAGCTATTTAATGCGAGAAACACGTTATCTGGTGTTCTCACCACTCCACAGTGCGTTGGATATGCAGATCCGGAGATATTTTGGTTTTCGTCGGGTTTCATGCTGAGATATGCATTTTCTACGATAAGCTTGGTGAGACATCTGTCCGAAGTATGCAGAAACATCGAGAGCGCTCTTTTCGAGCTATTTAATGCGAGAAACTCGTTTTCTGGGGTTTTCACCACTCCACAGTTCGTTGGATATGCAGAACCGGAGATATTTTGGTTTTCGTCGGGTTTCATGCTGAGATATGCATTTTCTACGATAAGCTAGGTGGGACATCTGTCCGAAGTATGCAGAAACATCGAGAGCGCTCTTTTCGATCTATTTAATGCGAGAAACACGTTTTCTGGGGTTTTCACCACACCACAGTTCGTTGGATATGCAGAACCGGAGATATTTTGGTTTTCGTCGGGTTTCATGCTGAGATATGCATTTTCTACGATAAGCTTGGTGAGACATCTGTCCGAAGTATGCAGAAACATCGAGAGCGCTCTTTTCGAGCTATTTAATGCGAGAAACTCGTTTTCTGGGGTTTTCACCACTCCACAGTTCGTTGCATATGCAGAACCGGAGATATTTTGGTTTCCGTCGGGTTTCGTGCTGAGATATGCATTTTCTACGATAAGCTAGGTGAGACTTCTGTCCGAAGTATGCTTGATCATCGAGATCGCTCGTTTCGACCTATTTAATGCGAGAAACACGTTATCTGGTGTTTTCACCACTCCACAGTGCGTATGATATGCAGAACCGGCGATATCTTGGTTTTCGTGGGGTTTCAAGCTGAGATATGCATTTTCTGCGATAATCTTGGTGAGACTTCTCTCCGAAGTGTGCAGAATCATCGAGATCGCTCGTTTCGAGCTATTTAATGCGAGAAACACGTTATCTGGTGTTTTCGCCACTCCACAGTGCGTTGGATATGCAGAACCGGAGATATTTTGGTTTTCGTCGGGTTTCATGCTGAGATATGCATTTTCTACGATAAGCTAGGTGAGACATCTGTCCGAAGTATGCAGAAACATCGAGAGCGCTCTTTTCGTGCTATTTAATGCGAGAAACTCTTTTTCTGGGTTTTTCACCACTCCACAGTTCGTTGGATATGCAGAACCGGAGATATCCTGGATTTCGTGGGGTTTCAAGCTGAGCTATGCATTTTTTACGATAATCTTGGTGAGACTTCTGTCCGAAGTATGCTTAATCATCGAGATCGCTCGTTTCGACCTAATTAATGCGAGAAACACGTTATCTGGTGTTTTCAGCACTCCACAGTGCGTTTGATATGCAGAACCTGCAATATCTGGGTTTTCGTCGGGTTTCAAGTTGAGATATGCATTTTTTACGATAATCTTGGTGAGACTTCTGTCCGAAGTATGCTTGATCATCGAGATCTCTCGTTTCGACCTATTTAATGCGAGAAACACGTTATCTGGTGTTTTCACCACTCCACAGTGCGTATGATAATCAGAACCGGCGATATCTTGGTTTTGGAGGGGTTTCAAGCTGAGATATGCATTTTCTGCGATAATCTTGGAGAGACTTCTGTTCGAAGTATGCAGAATCATCGAGATCGCTCTTTTCGAGCTATTTAATGCGAGAAACACGTTATCTGGTGTTTTCACCACTCCACAGTGCGTTTTATATGCAGAACCAGCGATATCTTGGTTTTCGTGGGGTTTCAAGCTGAGATATGCATTTTTTACGATAATCTTGGTGAGACTTCTGTCCGAAGTATGCAGACTCATCGAGATCGCTCGTTTCGAGCTATTTAATGCGAGAAACACGTTATCTGGTGTTCTCACCACTCCACAGTGCGTTGGATATGCAGATCCGGAGATATTTTGGTTTTCGTCGGGTTTCATGCTGAGATATGCATTTTCTACGATAAGCTTGGTGAGACATCTGTCCGAAGTATGCAGAAACATCGAGAGCGCTCTTTTCGAGCTATTTAATGCGAGAAACTCGTTTTCTGGGGTTTTCACCACTCCACAGTTCGTTGGATATGCAGAACCGGAGATATTTTGGTTTTCGTCGGGTTTCATGCTGAGATATGCATTTTCTACGATAAGCTAGGTGGGACATCTGTCCGAAGTATGCAGAAACATCGAGAGCGCTCTTTTCGATCTATTTAATGCGAGAAACACGTTTTCTGGGGTTTTCACCACACCACAGTTCGTTGCATATGCAGAACCGGAGATATTTTGGTTTCCGTCGGGTTTCATGCTGAGATATGCATTTTCTACGATAAGCTAGGTGAGACTTCTGTCCGAAGTATGCTTGATCATCGAGATCGCTCGTTTCGACCTATTTAATGCGAGAAACACGTTATCTGGTGTTTTCACCACTCCACAGTGCGTATGATATGCAGAACCGGCGATATCTTGGTTTTCGTGGGGTTTCAAGCTGAGATATGCATTTTCTGCGATAATCTTGGTGAGACTTCTCTCCGAAGTGTGCAGAATCATCGAGATCGCTCGTTTCGAGCTATTTAATGCGAGAAACACGTTATCTGGTGTTTTCACCACTCCACAGTGCGTTGGATATGCAGAACCGGAGATATTTTGGTTTTCGTCGGGTTTCATGCTGAGATATGCATTTTCTACGATAAGCTAGGTGAGACATCTGTCCGAAGTATGCAGAAACATCGAGAGCGCTCTTTTCGTGCTATTTAATGCGAGAAACTCTTTTTCTGGGTTTTTCACCACTCCACAGTTCGTTGGATATGCAGAACCGGAGATATCCTGGATTTCGTGGGGTTTCAAGCTGAGCTATGCATTTTTTACGATAATCTTGGTGAGACTTCTGTCCGAAGTATGCTTAATCATCGAGATCGCTCGTTTCGACCTAATTAATGCGAGAAACACGTTATCTGGTGTTTTCAGCACTCCACAGTGCGTTTGATATGCAGAACCTGCAATATCTGGGTTTTCGTCGGGTTTCAAGTTGAGATATGCATTTTTTACGATAATCTTGGTGAGACTTCTGTCCGAAGTATGCTTGATCATCGAGATCTCTCGTTTCGACCTATTTAATGCGAGAAACACGTTATCTGGTGTTTTCACCACTCCACAGTGCGTATGATAATCAGAACCGGCGATATCTTGGTTTTGGAGGGGTTTCAAGCTGAGATATGCATTTTCTGCGATAATCTTGGAGAGACTTCTGTTCGAAGTATGCAGAATCATCGAGATCGCTCTTTTCGAGCTATTTAATGCGAGAAACACGTTATCTGGTGTTTTCACCACTCCACAGTGCGTTTTATATGCAGAACCAGCGATATCTTGGTTTTCGTGGGGTTTCAAGCTGAGATATGCATTTTTTACGATAATCTTGGTGAGACTTCTGTCCGAAGTATGCAGACTCATCGAGATCGCTCGTTTCGAGCTATTTAATGCGAGAAACACGTTATCTGGTGTTCTCACCACTCCACAGTGCGTTGGATATGCAGATCCGGAGATATTTTGGTTTTCGTCGGGTTTCATGCTGAGATATGCATTTTCTACGATAAGCTTGGTGAGACATCTGTCCGAAGTATGCAGAAACATCGAGAGCGCTCTTTTCGAGCTATTTAATGCGAGAAACTCGTTTTCTGGGGTTTTCACCACTCCACAGTTCGTTGGATATGCAGAACCGGAGATATTTTGGTTTTCGTCGGGTTTCATGCTGAGATATGCATTTTCTACGATAAGCTAGGTGGGACATCTGTCCGAAGTATGCAGAAACATCGAGAACGCTCTTTTCGATCTATTTAATGCGAGAAACACGTTTTCTGGGGTTTTCACCACACCACAGTTCGTTGGATATGCAGAACCGGAGATATTTTGGTTTTCGTCGGGTTTCATGCTGAGATATGCATTTTCTACGATAAGCTTGGTGAGACATCTGTCCGAAGTATGCAGAAACATCGAGAGCGCTCTTTTCGAGCTATTTAATGCGAGAAACTCGTTTTCTGGGGTTTTCACCACTCCACAGTTCGTTGCATATGCAGAACCGGAGATATTTTGGTTTCCGTCGGGTTTCATGCTGAGATATGCATTTTCTACGATAAGCTAGGTGAGACTTCTGTCCGAAGTATGCTTGATCATCGAGATCGCTCGTTTCGACCTATTTAATGCGAGAAACACGTTATCTGGTGTTTTCACCACTCCACAGTGCGTATGATATGCAGAACCGGCGATATCTTGGTTTTCGTGGGGTTTCAAGCTGAGATATGCATTTTCTGCGATAATCTTGGTGAGACTTCTCTCCGAAGTGTGCAGAATCATCGAGATCGCTCGTTTCGAGCTATTTAATGCGAGAAACACGTTATCTGGTGTTTTCACCACTCCACAGTGCGTTGGATATGCAGAACCGGAGATATTTTGGTTTTCGTCGGGTTTCATGCTGAGATATGCATTTTCTACGATAAGCTATGTGAGACATCTGTCCGAAGTATGCAGAAACATCGAGAGCGCTCTTTTCGAGCTATTTAATGCGAGAAACTCTTTTTCTGGGGTTTTCACCACTCCGCAGTTCGTCGGATATGCAAAACCGGAGATATCTTGGATTTCGTGGGGTTTCAAGCTGATCTATGCATTTTTTACGATAATCTTGGTGAGGCTTCTGTCCAAAGTATGCTTAATCATCGAGATCGCTCGTTTCGACCTATTTAATGCGAGAAACACGATATCTGGTGTTTTCACCACTCTACAGTGCGTATGATATGCAGAACCGGCGATATCTGGGTTTTCGTGGGGTTTCAAGCTTAGATATGCATTTTCTGCGATAATCTTGGTGAGACTTCTGTCCGAAGTGTGCAGAATCATCGAGATCGCTCGTTTCGAGCTATTTAATGCGAGAAACACGTTATCTGGTGTTTTGACCACTCCACAGTGCGTTGGATATGCAGAACCGGAGATATTTTGCTTTTCGTCGGGTTTCATGCTGAAATATGCATTTTCTACGATACGCTTGGTGAGACATCAGTCCGAAGTATGCAGAAACATCGAGAGCGCTCTTTTCGAGCTATTTAATGCGAGAAACACGTTATCTGGTGTTTTCACCACACCACAGTTCGTCGGATATGCAGAACAGGTGATATCTTGGTTTTCGAGGGGTTTCAAGCTGTGATATGCATTTTCTGCGATAATCTTGGAGAGACTTCTGTCCGAAGTATGCAGAATCATCGAGATCGCTCTTTTCGACCTATTTAATGCGAGAAACACGTTATCTGGTGTTTTCACCACTCCACAGTGCGTATGATATGCAGAACCGGCGATATCTTGGTTTTCGTGGGGTTTCAAGATGAGATATGCATTTTCTGCGATAATCTTGGTGAGACTTCTCTCCGAAGTGTGCAGAATCATCGAGATCGCTCGTTTCGAGCTATTTAATATGAGAAACACGTTTTCTGGGGTTTTCACCACACCACAGTTCGTTGGATATGCAGAACAGGTGATATCTTGGTTTTCGAGGGGTTTCAAGCTGAGATATGCATTTTCTGCGATAATCTTGGAGAGACTTCTGTCCGACGTATGCTTAAGCATCGTGATCGCTCTTTTCAAGCTATTTAATGCGAGAAACACGTTATCTGGTGTTTTCACCACTCCACAGTGCGTTTGATATGCAGAACCAGCGATATCTTGGTATTCGTGGGGTTTCAAGCTCAGATATGCATTTTCTGCGATAATCTTGGTGAGATTTCTGTCCGAAGTATGCAGAATCATCGAGATCGCACTTTTCGAGCTATTTAATGCGAGAAACACGTTATCTGGTGTTTTCATCACTCCACAGTGCGTTTGATATGCAGAACAGGAGATATCTTGGTTTTCGTGGGGTTTCTTGCAGAGATATGCATTTTCTGCGATAATCTTGGAGAGACTTCTGTCCGAAGTATGCTTAATCATCGAGATCGCTCTTTTCGAGCTATTTAATGCGAGAAACACGTTTTCTGGGGTTTTCACCACACCACAGTTCGTTGGATATGCAGAACAGGTGATATCTTGGTTTTCGAGGGGTTTCCAGCTGAAATATGCATTTCCTGCGATAATCTTGGTGTTTCATCTATGGGAAGTATGCAGAATCATCGAGAACGCTCTTTTCGAGCTATTTAATGCGAGAAACACGTTATCTGGTGTTTTCACCACTCCACAGAGCGTTTGATATGCAGAACAGTAGATATCTTGGTTTTCGAAGGGTTTCAAGCTGAGATATGCATTTTCTTCGATAATATTGGTGAGACATCAGTCAGAAGTATGCAGAATCATCTAGATCGCTCTTTTCGAGCTACTTAATGCACGAAATACGTTTTCTGGTGTTTTCACCACTCCATAGTACGTTTGACATGCAGAACCGGAGATATCTTGGTTTCGGTCGGGTTTCAAGCTGAGATATGCATTTTCTGCGATAATCTTGTTGAGACTTCCGTCCGAAGTATGCAGAATCATCGAGATCGCTCTTTTCGAGCTATTTAATGCGAGAAACACGTTATCTGGAGTTTTCAGCACTCCACAGTGCGTTTGATATGCAGAACCTGCAATATCTGGGTTTTCGTCGGGTTTCAAGCTGAGATATGCATTTTTTACGATAATCTTGGTGAGACTGCTGTCCGAAGTATGCAGAATCATCGAGAACTCTCTTTTCGAGCTATTTAATGCGAAACAACTAGTCTTCTGGCGTTTTGACCACAGTGCGTTTGATATGTAGAGCCGCTGATAACTTGGTTTTCGTCGGGTTTCCAGCTGAAATATGCATTCTCTGCGATAATCTTGGTGTTTCATCTATGAGAAGTATGCAGAATCATCGAGAACGATCTTTTCGAGCTAGTTAATGCGAGAAACACGTTCTCTGGTTGTTTTCACCACTCCACAGTGCGTTTGATATGCAGAACCGACAACATCTTGATTTTCGTGAGGTTTCAAGCTGAGATATGCATTTTCTGCGATAATATTGGAGAGACATCAGTCAGAAGTATGCAGAATCATCTAGATCGCTCTTTTCGAGCTACTTAATGCACGAAATACGTTTTCCGGTGTTTTCACCACTCCATAGTACGTTTGACATGCAGAACCGCAGATATCTTGGTTTCGGTCGGGTTTCAAGCTGAGATATGCATTTTCTGCGATAATCTTGTTGAGACTTCCGTCCGAAGTATGCAGAATCATCGAGATCGCTCGATTCGAGCTATTTAATGCGAGAAACACGTTATCTGGTGTTTTCACAACTCCACAGTGCGTTTGATATGCAGAACCAGCGATATCTTGGTTTTCGTGGGGTTTCCAGCTGAGATATATGCATTTTCTGCGATAATCTTGGTGTTTCATCTATGAGAAGTATGCAGAATCATCCAGAACGCTCTTTTCGAGCTATTTAATGCGAGAAACACGTTATCTGGAGTTTTCAGCACTCCACAGTGCGTTTGATATGCAGAACCAGCGATATCTTGGTTTTCGGCGGGTTTCAAGCTGAGATATGAATTTTCTACGATAAGCTTGGTGAAACATCTGTCCGAAGTATGCAGAAACGTCGAGAGCGCTCTTTTAGAGCTATTTAATGCGAGAATCACGTTTACTGTGGTTTTCACCACTCCACAGTTCGTTGGATATGCAGAACAGGAGATATCTTGGTTTGCGTGGGGTTTCAAGCAGAGATATGAATTTTCTGCTATTATCTAGGTGAGACTTCTGTTAAAAGTATGCAGAATCATCGAGATCGCCCTTTTCGAGCTATTTAATGCGAGAAACACGTTATCTGGTGTTTTCACCACCCCACAGTGCGTTTGATATGCAGAACCGTCGACATCGTGGTTTTCGTCGGGTTTCAAGCTGAGATATGCATTTTCTGCGATAATCTTGTTGATACTTCTGTCCGAAGTATGCAGAATCAACGAGATCGCTCGTTTCGAGCTATTTAATGCGAGAAACACGTTATCTGGTGTTTTCACCACTCCACAGTGCCTTGGATATGCAGAACCGGAGATATTTTGGTTTTCGATGGGTTTCAAGCTGAGATGTGCATTTTCTACGATAATCTTGGTGAGACTTCTGTCAGAAGTATGCAGGATCTTCGAGAACGCTCTTTTCGAGCTACTTAATATGAGAAACGCGTTACCTTGTGTTTTCACCACTCCACAGTGCGTTGGATATGCAGTACCAGCGACATCTTGGTTTTCGTGGGGTTTCAAGCTGAGATAAGCATTTTCTGCGATAATCTTGGTGAGACTTCCGTCCGAAGTATGCTGAAACATCGAGATTGCTCTTTTCGAGCTATTTAATGCGAGAAACACGTTTTCTGGGGTTTTAACTACTCCACAGTTCGTTGGATATGCAGAACAGTAGATATCTTGGTTTTCGTGGGGTTTCAAGCAGAGATATGCATTTTCGGCGATAATCTTGGTGAGACTTCTGTTAGAAGTATGCAGAATCATCGAGATCGCACTTTTCGAGCTATTTAATGCGAGAAACACGTTATCTGGTGTTTTCACCACTTCACAGTTGGTTTGATATGCAGAACCGGCGATATTTTGGTTTTCGTCGGGTTTCAAGCTGTGACATGCATTTTCTGCGATAATATTGGGGAGACTTCAGTCAGAAGTATGCAGAATCATCTAGATCGCTCTTTTCGAGCTACATAATGCACGAAATACGTTTTCTGGTGTTTTCACCACTCCATAGTACGTTTGACATGCAGAACCGGAGATATCTTGGTTTCGGTCGGGTTTCAAGCTGAGATATGCATTTTCTGCGATAATATTGTTGAGACTTCTGTCCGAAGTATGCCGAATCATCGAGATCGCTCTTTTCGAGCTATTTAATGCGAGAAACACGATATCTGGTGTTTTCACCACTCCACAGTGCGTATGATATGCAGAAACGGCGATATCTTGGTTTTCGTGGGGTTTCCAGCTCAAATATGCATTTTCTGCGATAAACTTGGTGTTTCATCTATGAGAAGTATGCAGAATCATCCAGAACGATCTTTTCGAGCTAGTTAATGCGAGTAACACGTTTTCTGGTGTTTTCACCACACCACAGTGCGTTGGATATGCAGAACAGTAGATATCTTGGTTTTCGTGGGGTTTCAAGCTGAGATATGCATTTTCTGCGATAATCTTGTTGAGACTTCTGTCCGAAGTATGCAGAATCATCGAGATCGCTCGTTTCGAGCTATTTAATGCGAGAAACACGTTATCTGGTGTTTTCACTACTCCACAGTGCGTTGGATATGCAGAACCGGAGATATTTTGGTTTTCGTCGGGTTTCGAGGTGAGATATGAATTTTCTACGATAAGCTTGGTGAAACATCTGTCCGAAGTATGCAGAAACGTCGAGAGCGCTCTTTTAGAGCTATTTAATGCGAGAATCACGTTTACTGGGGTTTTCACCACTCCACAGTTCGTTGGATATTCAGAACAGTAGATATCTTGGTTTTCGTGGGGTTTCAAGCAGAGATATGCATTTTCTGCGATAATCTTGGTGTGACTTCTGTTAGAATTATGCAGAATCATCGAGATCGCACTTTTCGACCTATTTAATGCGAGAAACACGTTCTCCGGTTGTTTTCACCACTCCACAGTGCGTTTGATATGCAGAACCGGCAACATCTTGATTATCGTGAGGTTTCAAGCTGAGATATGCATTTTCTGCGATAATATTGGTGAGACTTCAGTCCGAAGTATGCAGAATCATCGAGATCGCCCTTTTCGTGCTATTTAATGCGAGAAACACGTTCTCTGGTTGTTTTCACCACTCCACAGTGCGTTTGATATGCAGAACCGGCAACATCTTGATTTTCGTGAGGTTTCAAGCTGAGATATGCATTTTCTGCGATAATATTGGTGAGACTTCTGTTAGAATTATGCAGAATCATCGAGATCGCACTTTTCGAGCTATTTAATGCGAGAAACACGTTCTCCGGTTGTTTTCACCACTCCACAGTGCGTTTGATATGCAGAACCGGCAACATCTTGATTATCGTGAGGTTTCAAGCTGAGATATGCATTTTCTGCGATAATATTGGTGAGACTTCAGTCCGAAGTATGCAGAATCATCGAGATCGCCCTTTTCGTGCTATTTAATGCGAGAAACACGTTATCTGGTGTTTTCACCACCCCACAGTGCGTTTGATATGCAGAACCGTCGACATCGTGGTTTTCGTCGGGTTTCAAGCTGAGATATGCATTTTCTGCGATAATCTTGTTGATACTTCTGTCCGAAGTATGCAGAATCAACGAGATCGCTCGATTCGAGCTATTTAATGCGAGAAACACGTTATCTGGTGTTTTCACAACTCCACAGTGCGTTGGATATGCAGAACCGGTGATATTTTGGTTTTCGAAGGGTTTCAAGCTGAGATATGCATTTTCTACGATAATCTTGGTGAGACTTCTGTCAGAAGTATGCAGGATCTTCGAGAACGCTCTTTTCGAGCTACTTAATATGAGAAACGCGTTACCTTGTGTTTTCACCACTCCACAGTGCGTTGGATATGCAGTACCAGCGACATCTTGGTTTTCGTGGGGTTTCAAGCTGAGATAAGCTTTTTTTGCGATAATCTTGGTGAGACTTCTGTCCGAAGTATGCTGAAACATCGAGATTGCTCTTTTCGAGCTATTTAATGCGAGAAACACGTTTTCTGGGGTTTTAACTACTCCACAGTTCGTTGGATATGCAGAACAGTAGATATCTTGGTTTTCGTGGGGTTTCAAGCAGAGATATGCATTTTCTGCGATAATATTGGGGAGACTTCAGTCAGAAGTATGCAGAATCATCTAGATCGCTCTTTTCGAGCTACATAATGCACGAAATACGTTTTCTGGTGTTTTCACCACTCCATAGTACGTTTGACATGCAGAACCGGAGATATCTTGGTTTCGGTCGGGTTTCAAGCTGAGATATGCATTTTCTGCGATAATATTGTTGAGACTTCTGTCCGAAGTATGCCGAATCATCGAGATCGCTCTTTTCGAGCTATTTAATGCGAGAAACACGATATCTGGTGTTTTCACCACTCCACAGTGCGTATGATATGCAGAAACGGCGATATCTTGGTTTTCGTGGGGTTTCCAGCTCAAATATGCATTTTCTGCGATAAACTTGGTGTTTCATCTATGAGAAGTATGCAGAATCATCCAGAACGATCTTTTCGAGCTAGTTAATGCGAGTAACACGTTTTCTGGTGTTTTCACCACACCACAGTGCGTTGGATATGCAGAACAGTAGATATCTTGGTTTTCGTGGGGTTTCAAGCTGAGATATGCATTTTCTGCGATAATCTTGTTGAGACTTCTGTCCGAAGTATGCAGAATCATCGAGATCGCTCGTTTCGAGCTATTTAATGCGAGAAACACGTTATCTGGTGTTTTCACTACTCCACAGTGCGTTGGATATGCAGAACCGGAGATATTTTGGTTTTCGTCGGGTTTCGAGGTGAGATATGAATTTTCTACGATAAGCTTGGTGAAACATCTGTCCGAAGTATGCAGAAATGTCGAGAGCGCTCTTTTAGAGCTATTTAATGCGAGAATCACGTTTACTGGGGTTTTCACCACTCCACAGTTCGTTGGATATTCAGAACAGTAGATATCTTGGTTTTCGTGGGGTTTCAAGCAGAGATATGCATTTTCTGCGATAATCTTGGTGAGACTTCTGTTAGAATTATGCAGAATCATCGAGATCGCACTTTTCGACCTATTTAATGCGAGAAACACGTTCTCCGGTTGTTTTCACCACTCCACAGTGCGTTTGATATGCAGAACCGGCAACATCTTGATTATCATGAGGTTTCAAGCTGAGATATGCATTTTCTGCGATAATATTGGTGAGACTTCAGTCCGAAGTATGCAGAATCATCGAGATCGCCCTTTTCGTGCTATTTAATGCGAGAAACACGTTCTCTGGTTGTTTTCACCACTCCACAGTGCGTTTGATATGCAGAACCGGCAACATCTTGATTTTCGTGAGGTTTCAAGCTGAGATATGCATTTTCTGCGATAATATTGGTGAGACTTCTGTTAGAATTATGCAGAATCATCGAGATCGCACTTTTCGAGCTATTTAATGCGAGAAACACGTTCTCCGGTTGTTTTCACCACTCCACAGTGCGTTTGATATGCAGAACCGGCAACATCTTGATTATCGTGAGGTTTCAAGCTGAGATATGCATTTTCTGCGATAATATTGGTGAGACTTCAGTCCGAAGTATGCAGAATCATCGAGATCGCCCTTTTCGTGCTATTTAATGCGAGAAACACGTTATCTGGTGTTTTCACCACCCCACAGTGCGTTTGATATGCAGAACCGTCGACATCGTGGTTTTCGTCGGGTTTCAAGCTGAGATATGCATTTTCTGCGATAATCTTGTTGATACTTCTGTCCGAAGTATGCAGAATCAACGAGATCGCTCGTTTCGAGCTATTTAATGCGAGAAACACGTTATCTGGTGTTTTCACCACTCCACAGTGCCTTGGATATGCAGAACCGGAGATATTTTGGTTTTCGAAGGGTTTCAAGCTGAGATGTGCATTTTCTACGATAATCTTGGTGAGACTTCTGTCAGAAGTATGCAAGATCTTCGAGAACGCTCTTTTCGAGCTACTTAATATGAGAAACACGTTATCTTGCGTTTTCACCACTCCACAGTGCGTTGGATATGCAGTACCAGCGACATCTTGGTTTTCGTGGGGTTTCAAGCTGAGATATGCATTTTCTGCGATAATATTGGTGAGACTTCAGTCAGAAGTATGCAGAATCATCTAGATCGCTCCTTTCGAGCTACTTAGTGCACGAAATACGTTTTCTGGTGTTTTCACCACTCCATAGTACGTTTGACATGCAGAACCGGAGATATCTTGGTTTCGGTCGGGTTTCAAGCTGAGATATGCATTTTCTGCGATAATCTTGTTGAGACTTCTGTCCGAAGAATGCAGAATCATCGAGATCGCTCGATTCGAGCTATTTAATGCGAGAAACACGTTATCTGGTGTTTTCACAACTCCACAGTGCGTTGGATATGCAGAACCGGTGATATTTTGGTTTTCGAAGGGTTTCAAGCTGAGATATGCATTTTCTACGATAATCTTGGTGAGACTTCTGTCAGAAGTATGCAGGATCTTCGAGAACGCTCTTTTCGAGCTACTTAATATGAGAAACGCGTTACCTTGTGTTTTCACCACTCCACAGTGCGTTGGATATGCAGTACCAGCGACATCTTGGTTTTCGTGGGGTTTCAAGCTGAGATAAGCTTTTTTTGCGATAATCTTGGTGAGACTTCTGTCCGAAGTATGCTGAAACATCGAGATTGCTCTTTTCGAGCTATTTAATGCGAGAAACACGTTTTCTGGGGTTTTAACTACTCCACAGTTCGTTGGATATGCAGAACAGTAGATATCTTGGTTTTCGTGGGGTTTCAAGCAGAGATATGCATTTTCTGCGATAATATTGGGGAGACTTCAGTCAGAAGTGTGCAGAATCATCTAGATCGCTCTTTTCGAGCTACATAATGCACGAAATACGTTTTCTGGTGTTTTCACCACTCCATAGTACGTTTGACATGCAGAACCGGTGATATTTTGGTTTTCGAAGGGTTTCAAGCTGAGATATGCATTTTCTACGATAATCTTGGTGAGACTTCTGTCAGAAGTATGCAGGATCTTCGAGAACGCTCTTTTCGAGCTACTTAATATGAGAAACGCGTTACCTTGTGTTTTCACCACTCCACAGTGCGTTGGATATGCAGTACCAGCGACATCTTGGTTTTCGTGGGGTTTCAAGCTGAGATAAGCTTTTTTTGCGATAATCTTGGTGAGACTTCTGTCCGAAGTATGCTGAAACATCGAGATTGCTCTTTTCGAGCTATTTAATGCGAGAAACACGATATCTGGTGTTTTCACCACTCCACAGTGCGTTGGATATGCAGTACCAGCGACATCTTGGTTTTCGTGGGGTTTCAAGCTGAGATATGCATTTTCTGCGATAATATTGGTGAGACTTCAGTCAGAAGTATGCAGAATCATCTAGATCGCTCCTTTCGAGCTACTTAGTGCACGAAATACGTTTTCTGGTGTTTTCACCACTCCATAGTACGTTTGACATGCAGAACCGGAGATATCTTGGTTTCGGTCGGGTTTCAAGCTGAGATATGCATTTTCTGCGATAATCTTGTTGAGACTTCTGTCCGAAGAATGCAGAATCATCGAGATCGCTCGTTTCGAGCTATTTAATGCGAGAAACACGTTATCTGGTGTTTTCACCACTCCACAGTGCGTTGGATATGCAGAACCGGAGATATTTTGGTTTTCGAAGGGTTTGAAGCTGAGGTATGCATTTTCTACGATAATGTTGGTGAGACTTCTGTCAGAAGTATGCAGGATCTTCGAGAACGCTCTTTTCGAGCTACTTAATATGAGAAACACGTTATCTTGTGTTTTCACCACTCCACAGTGCGTTGGATATGCAGTACCAGCGACATCTTGGTTTTCGTGGGGTTTCAAGCTGAGATAAGCATTTTCTGCGATAATCTTGGTGAGACTTCTGTCCGAAGTATGCTGAAACATCGAGATCGCTCTTTTCGAGCTATTTAATGCGAGAAACACGTTTTCTGGGGTTTTCACCACTTCACAGTTGGTTTGATATGCAGAACCGGCGATATTTTGGTGTACGTCGGGTTTCAAGCTGTGATATGCATTTTCTGCGATAATCTTGGTGAGACTTCAGTCAGAAGTATGCAGAATCAACTAGATCGCTCGATTCGATCTATTTAATGCGTGAAACACGTTATCTGGTAGTTTTCACCACTCCATAGTGCGTTTGATATGCAGAACCGGCGACATCTTGATTTTCGTGAGGTTTCTAGCTGAGATATGCATTTTCTGGATAATATTGGTGAGACTTCTGTCAGAAGTATGCAGAATCTTCGAGAACGCTCTTTTCGAGCTACTTAATGCGCGAAACACGTTTTGTGGTGTTTTCACCACTCCACGGTACGTTAGATGTGCAGAACCGGAGATAACTCGGTTTTCGTCGGGTTTCAAGCTGAGATATACATTTTCTACGATAATCTTGGTGAGACTTCTGTCAGAAGTATGCAGAATCTTCGAGATCGCTCTTTTCGAGCTATTTAATGCGAGAAACCCGTTTTCTGGTGTATTCGCCGCTCCACAGTACGTTAGACATGCAGAACCGGAGATATTTTGGTTTTCGAAGGGTTTCAAGCTGAGATATGCATTTTCTACGATAATCTTGGTGAGACTTCTGTCAGAAGTATGCAGGATGTTCGAGAACGCTCTTTTCGAGCTACTTAATATGAGAAACACGTTATCTGGTGTTTTCACTACTCCACAGTGCGTTGGATATGCAGAACCGGAGATATTTTGGTTTTCGTCGGGTTTCAAGCTGAGATATGAATTTTCTACGATAAGCTTGGTGAAACATCTGTCCGAAGTATGCAGAAACGTCGAGAGCGCTCTTTTCGAGCTATTTAATGCGAGAAACACGTTTTCTGTGGTTTTCACCACTCCACAGTTCGTTGGATATGCAGAACAGTAGATATCTTGGTTTTCGTGGGGTTTCAAGCAGAGATATGCATTTTCTGCGATAATCTTGGTGAGACTTCTGTTAGAATTATGCAGAATCATCGAGATCGCACTTTTCGAGGTATTTAATGCGAGAAACACGTTATCTGGTGTTTTTACCACTCCACAGTTGGTTTGATATGCAGAACCGGCGATATTTTGGTTTTCGTCGGGTTTCAAGCTGAGATATGCATTTTCTGCGATAATCTTGGTGATACATCTGTCCGAAGTATGCAGAAACATCGAGAGCGCTCTTTTCGAGCTATTTAATGCGAGAAACACGTTATCTGGTGTTTTCACCACTCCACAGCGCGTTTGATATGCAGAACAGTAGATATCTTGGTTTTCGAAGGCTTTCAAGCTGAGATATGCATTTTCTGCGATAGTCTGGTTGAGACTTCTGTCCGAAGTATGCAGAATCATCGAGATCGCACTTTTCGAGCTATTTAATGCGAGAAACACGTTATCTGGTGTTTTCACTACTCCACAGTGCGTTTGATATGCAGAACCGGAGATATTTTGGTTTTCGTCGGGTTTCAAGCTGAGATATGAATTTTCTACGATAAGCTTGGTGAAACATCTGTCCGAAGTATGCAGAAACGTCGAGAGCGCTCTTTTCGAGCTATTTAATGCGAGAAACACGTTTTCTGGGGTTTTCACCACTCCACAGTTCGTTGGATATGCAGAACAGTAGATATCTTGGTTTTCGTGGGGTTTCAAGCAGAGATATGCATTTTCGGCGATAATCTTGGTGAGACTTCTGTCCGAAGTATGCTGAAACATCGAGATTGCTCTTTTCGAGCTATTTAATGCGAGAAACACGTTTTCTGGGGTTTTAATTACTCCACAGTTCGTTGGATATGCAGAACAGTAGATATCTTGGTTTTCGTGGGGTTTCAAGCAGAGATATGCATTTTCTGCGATAATATTGGGGAGACTTCAGTCAGAAGTATGCAGAATCATCTAGATCGCTCTTTTCGAGCTACATAATGCACGAAATACGTTTTCTGGTGTTTTCACCACTCCATAGTACGTTTGACATGCAGAACCGGAGATATCTTGGTTTCGGTCGGGTTTCAAGCTGAGATATGCATTTTCTGCGATAATATTGTTGAGACTTCTGTCCGAAGTATGCCGAATCATCGAGATCGCTCTTTTCGAGCTATATAATGCGAGAAACACGATATCTGGTGTTTTCACCACTCCACAGTGCGTATGATATGCAGAAACGGCGATATCTTGGTTTTCGTGGGGTTTCCAGCTCAAATATGCATTTTCTGCGATAAACTTGGTGTTTCATCTATGAGAAGTATGCAGAATCATCCAGAACGATCTTTTCGAGCTAGTTAATGCGAGTAACACGTTTTCTGGTGTTTTCACCACACCACAGTGCGTTGGATATGCAGAACCGGAGATATCTGGGTTTCGGTCGGGTTTCAAGCTGAGATATGCATTTTCTGCGATAATCTTGTTGAGACTTCTGTCCGAAGAATGCAGAATCATCGAGATCGCTCGTTTCGAGCTATTTAATGCGAGAAACACGTTATCTGGTGTTTTCACCACTCCACAGTGCGTTGGATATGCAGAACCGGAGATATTTTGGTTTTCGAAGGGTTTGAAGCTGAGATATGCATTTTCTACGATAATGTTGGTGAGACTTCTGTCAGAAGTATGCAGGATCTTCGAGAACGCTCTTTTCGAGCTACTTAATATGAGAAACACGTTATCTTGTGTTTTCACCACTCCACAGTGCGTTGGATATGCAGTACCAGCGACATCTTGGTTTTCGTGGGGTTTCAAGCTGAGATAAGCATTTTCTGCGATAATCTTGGTGAGACTTCTGTCCGAAGTATGCTGAAACATCGAGATCGCTCTTTTCGAGCTATTTAATGCGAGAAACACGTTTTCTGGGGTTTTCACCACTTCACAGTTGGTTTGATATGCAGAACCGGCGATATTTTGGTTTACGTCGGGTTTCAAGCTGTGATATGCATTTTCTGCGATAATCTTGGTGAGACTTCAGTCAGAAGTATGCAGAATCAACTAGATCGCTCGATTCGATCTATTTAATGCGTGAAACACGTTATCTGGTAGTTTTCACCACTCCATAGTGCGTTTGATATGCAGAACCGGCGACATCTTGATTTTCGTGAGGTTTCTAGCTGAGATATGAATTTTCTACGATAAGCTTGGTGAAACATCTGTCCGAAGTATATAGAAACGTCGAGAGTGCTCTTTTCGAGCTATTTAATGCGAGAAACACGTTTTCTGGGGTTTTCACCACTCCACAGTTCGTTGGATATGCAGAACAGTAGATATCTTGGTTTTCATGGGGTTTCAAGCAGAGATATGCATTTTCGGCGATAATCTTGGTGATACATCTGTCCGAAGTATGCAGAAACATCGAGAGCGCTCTTTTCGAGCTATTTAATGCGAGAAACACGTTATCTGGTGTATTCGCCGCTCCACAGTACGTTAGACATGCAGAACAGTAGATATCTTGGTTTTCGTGGGGTTTCAAGCAGAGATATGCATTTTCTGCGATAATCTTGGTGAGACTTCTGTTAGAATTATGCAGAATCATCGAGATCGCACTTTTCGAGGTATTTAATGCGAGAAACACGTTATCTGGTGTTTTTACCACTCCACAGTTGGTTTGATATGCAGAACCGGCGATATTTTGGTTTTCGTCGGGTTTCAAGCTGAGATATGCATTTTCTGCGATAATCTTGGTGATACATCTGTCCGAAGTATGCAGAAACATCGAGAGCGCTCTTTTCGAGCTATTTAATGCGAGAAACACGTTATCTGGTGTTTTCACCACTCCACAGCGCGTTTGATATGCAGAACAGTAGATATCTTGGTTTTCGAAGGCTTTCAAGCTGAGATATGCATTTTCTGCGATAGTCTGGTTGAGACTTCTGTCCGAAGTATGCAGAATCATCGAGATCGCACTTTTCGAGCTATTTAATGCGAGAAACACGTTATCTGGTGTTTTCACTACTCCACAGTGCGTTTGATATGCAGAACCGGAGATATTTTGGTTTTCGTCGGGTTTCAAGCTGAGATATGAATTTTCTACGATAAGCTTGGTGAAACATCTGTCCGAAGTATGCAGAAACGTCGAGAGCGCTCTTTTCGAGCTATTTAATGCGAGAAACACGTTTTCTGGGGTTTTCACCACTCCACAGTTCGTTGGATATGCAGAACAGTAGATATCTTGGTTTTCGTGGGGTTTCAAGCAGAGATATGCATTTTCGGCGATAATCTTGGTGAGACTTCTGTTAGAAGTATGCAGAATCATCGAGATCGCACTTTTCGAGCTATTTAATGCGAGCAACACGTTATCTGGTGTTTTCACCACTCCACAGTGCGTTGGATATGCAGAACCGGAGATATTTTGGTTTTCGTCGGGTTTCAAGCTGAGATATGCATTTTCTACGATAAGCTTGGTGAAACATCTGTCCGAAGTACGCAGAATCATCGAGATCGCTCTTTTCGAGCTATTTAATGCGAGAAACACGTTATCTGGTTGTTTTCACCACTCCGCAGTGCGTTTGATATGCAGAGCCGGCGACATCTTGATTTTCGTGAGGTATCAAGCTGAGATATGCATGTTCTGCGATAATATTGGTGAGACTTCTGTCCGAAGTATGCAGTATCATCGATATCGCTCTTTTAGAACTATTTAATGCGGGAATCACGTTTACTGCGGTTTTCAACACTCCACAGTTCGTTGGATATTCAGAACAGTAGATATCTTGGTTTTCGTGGGGTTTCAAGCAGAGATATGCATTTTCTACGATTATCTTGGTGATACATCTGTCCGAAGTATGCAGAAACATCAAGAGCGCTCTTTTCGAGCTATTTAATGCGAGAAACACGTTATCTGGTGTTTTCACCACTCCACAGCGCGTTTGATATGCAGAACAGTAGATATCTTGGTTTTCGAAGGGTTTCAAGCTGAGATATGCATTTTCTACGATAATCTTGGTGAGACTTCTGTCAGAAGTATGCAGGATCTTCGAGAACGCTCTTTTCGAGCTACTTAATATGAGAAACACGTTATCTTGGGGTTTCACCACTCCACAGTGCGTTGGATATGCAGTACCAGCGACATCTTGGTTTTCGTGGGGTTTCAAGCTGAGATATGCATTTTCCGCGATAATCTTGTTGAGACTTCTGTCCGAAGTATGCTGAAACATCGAGATCGCTCTTTTCGAGCTATTTAATGCGAGAATCACGTTATCTGGTGTTTTCACCACACCACAGTGCGTTGGATATGCAGAACAGTAGATATCTTGGTTTTCGTGGGGTTTCAAGCTGAGATATGTATTTTCTACGATAAGCTTGGTGGGACTTCTGTCCGAAGTATGCTGAAACATCGAGATCGCTCGTTTCGAGCTATTTAATGCGAGAAACACGTTATCTGGTGTTTTCACTACTCCACAGTGCGTTGGATATGCAGAACCGGAGATATTTTGGTTTTCGTCGGGTTTCAAGCTGAGATATGAATTTTCTACGATAAGCTTGGTGAAACATCTGTCCGAAGTATGCAGAAACGTCGAGAGCGCTCTTTTCGAGCTATTTAATGCGAGAAATACGTTTTCTGGGGTTTTCACCACTCCACAGTTCGTTGGATATGCAGAACAGTAGATATCTTGGTTTTCGTGGGGTTTCAAGCAGAGATATGCATTTTCTGCGATAATCTTGGTGAGACTTCTGTTAGAATTATGCAGAATCATCGAGATCGCACTTTTCGAGGTATTTAATGCGAGAAACACGTTATCTGGTGTTTTTACCACTCCACAGTTGGTTTGATATGCAGAACCGGCGATATTTTGGTTTTCGTCGGGTTTCAAGCTGAGATATGCATTTTCTACGATAATCTTGGTGATACATCTGTCCGAAGTATGCAGAAACATCGAGAGCGCTCGTTTCGAGCTATTGAATGCGAGAAACACGTTATCTGGTGTTTTCACCACTCCACAGCGCGTTTGATATGCAGAACAGTAGATATCTTGGTTTTCGAAGGGTTTCAAGCTGAGATATGCATTTTGTGCGATAATATTGGTGAGACTGCAGTCAGAAGTATGCAGAATCATCTAGATCGCTCGTTTCGAGCTATTTAATGCGAGAAACACGTTATCTGGTGTTTTCACGACTCCACAGTGCGTTGGATATGCAGAACCGGAGATATTTTGGTTTTCGTCGGGTTTCAAGCTGAGATATGAATTTTCTACGATAAGCTTGGTGCAACATCTGTCCGAAGTATATAGATACGTCGAGAGTGCTCTTTTCGAGCTATTTAATGCGAGAAACACGTTTTCTGGGGTTTTCACCACTCCACAGTTCGTTGGATATGCAGAACAGTAGATATCTTGGTTTTCGTGGGGTTTCAAGCAGAGATATGCATTTTCTGCGATAATCTTGGTGAGACTTCTGTTAGAATTATGCAGAATCATCGAGATCGCACTTTTCGAGGTACTTAATATGAGAAACACGTTATCTTGTGTTTTCACCACTCCACAGTGCGTTGGATATGCAGAACCGGAGATATTTTGGTTTTCGTAGGGTTTCAAGCTGAGATGTGCATTTTCTACGATAATCTTGTTGAGACTTCTGTCCGAAGTATGCAGAATCTTCGAGATCGCTCGTTTCGAGCTATTTAATGCGAGAAACACGTTATCTGGTGTTTTCACTACTCCACAGTGCGTTGGATATGCAGAACCGGAGATATTTTGGTTTTCGTCGGGTTTCAAGCTGAGATATGAATTTTCTACGATAAGCTTGGTGAAACATCTGTCCGAAGTATGCAGAAACATCGAGAGCGCTCTTTTCGAGCTATTTAATGCGAGAAATACGTTTTCTGGGGTTTTCACCACTCCACAGTTCGTTGGATATGCAGAACAGTAGATATCTTGGTTTTCGTGGGGTTTCAAGCAGAGATATGCATTTTCTGCAATAATCTTGGTGAGACTTCTGTTAGAATTATGCAGAATCATCGAGATCGCACTTTTCGAGGTATTTAATGCGAGAAACACGTTATCTGGTGTTTTTACCACTCCACAGTTGGTTTGATATGCAGAACCGGCGATATTTTGGTTTTCGTCGGGTTTCAAGCTGAGATATGCATTTTCTACGATAATCTTGGTGATACATCTGTCCGAAGTATGCAGAAACATCGAGAGCGCTCGTTTCGAGCTATTTAATGCGAGAAACACGTTATCTGCTGTTTTCACCACTCCACAGCGCGTTTGATATGCAGAACAGTAGATATCTTGGTTTCGGTCGGATTTCAAGCTGAGATATGCATTTTCTGCGATAATCTTGTTGAGACTTCTGTCCGAAGTATGCAGGATCATCGAGATCGCTCGTTTCGAGCAATTTAATGCGAGAAACACGTTATCTGGTGTTTTCACCACTCCACAGTGCGTTGGATATGCAGAACCGGTGATATTTTGGTTTTTGAAGGGTTTCAAGCTGAGATGTGCATTTTCTACGATAATCTTGTTGAGACTTCTGTCCGAAGTATGCAGAATCTTCGAGATCGCTCGTTTCGAGCTATTTAATGCGAGAAACACGTTCTCTCGTTGTTTTCACCACTCCACAGTGCGTTTGATATGCAGAACCGGCAACATCTAGATTTTCGTGAGGTTTCAAGCTGAGATATGCATTTTCTGCGATAATATTGGTGAGACTTCAGTCAGAAGTATGCAGAATCATCTAGATCGCTCTTTTCGAGCTACTTAATGCACGAAATACGTTTTCTGGTGTTTTCACCACTCCATAGTACGTTTGACATGCAGAACCGGAGATATCTTGGTTTCGGTCGGATTTCAAGCTGAGATATGCATTTTCTGCGATAATCTTGTTGAGACTTCTGTCCGAAGTATGCAGAATCATCGAGATCGCTCGTTTCGAGCAATTTAATGCGAGAAACACGTTATCTGGTGTTTTCACCACTCCACAGTGCGTTGGATATGCAGAACCGGGGATATGTTGGTTTTCGAAGGGTTTCAAGCTGAGATGTGCATTTTCTACGATAATCTTGGTGAGACTTCTGTCAGAAGTATGCAGGATCTTCGAGAACGCTCTTTTCGAGCTACTTAATATGAGAAACACGTTATCTTGTGTTTTCACCACTCCACAGTGCGTTGGATATGCAGTACCAGCGACATCTTGGTTTTCGTGGGGTTTCAAGCTGAGATATGCATTTTCTGCGATAGTCTGGTTGAGACTTCTGTCCGAAGTATGCAGAATCATCGAGAGCGCTCTTTTCGAGCTATTTAATGCGAGAAACACGTTATCTGGTGTTTTCACCACTCCACAGCGCGTTTGATATGCAGAACAGTAGATATCTTGGTTTTCGAAGGGTTTCAAGCTGAGATATGCATTTTCTGCGATAGTCTGGTTGAGACTTCTGTCCGAAGTATGCAGAATCATCGAGATCGCACTTTTCGAGCTATTTAATGCGAGAAACACGTTATCTGGTGTTTTCACTACTCCACAGTGCGTTGGATATGCAGAACCGGAGATATTTTGGTTTTCGTCGGGTTTCAAGCTGAGATATGCATTTTGTGCGATAATATTGGTGAGACTGCAGTCAGAAGTATGCAGAATCATCTAGATCGCTCGTTTCGAGCTATTTAATGCGAGAAACACGTTATCTGGTGTTTTCACCACTCCACAGTGCGTTGGATATGCAGAACCGGAGATATTTTGGTTTTCGTCGGGTTTCAAGCTGAGATATGAATTTTCTACGATAAGCTTGGTAAAACATCTGTCCGAAGTATGCAGAAACGTCGAGAGCGCTCTTTTCGAGCTATTTAATGCGAGAAACACGTTTTCTGGGGTTTTCACCACTCCACAGTTCGTTGGATATGCAGAACAGTAGATATCTTGGTTTTCGTGGGGTTTCAAGCAGAGATATGCATTTTCGGCGATAATCTTGGTGATACATCTGTCCGAAGTATGCAGAAACATCGAGAGCGCTCTTTTCGAGCTATTTAATGCGAGAAACACGTTATCTGGTGTTTTCACCACTCCACAGCGCGTTTGATATGCAGAACAGTAGATATCTTGGTTTTCGAAGGGTGTCAAGCTGAGATATGCATTTTCTGCGATAGTCTGGTTGAGACTTCTGTCCGAAGTATGCAGAATCATCGAGATCGCACTTTTCGAGCTATTTAATGCGAGAAACACGTTATCTGGTGTTTTCACTACTCCACAGTGCGTTGGATATGCAGAACCGGAGATATTTTGGTTTTCGTCGGGTTTCAAGCTGAGATATGCATTTTCTGCGATAATATTGGTGAGACTGCAGTCAGAAGTATGCAGAATCATCTAGATCGCTCGTTTCGAGCTATTTAATGCGAGAAACACGTTATCTGGTGTTTTCACTACTCCACAGTGCGTTGGATATGCAGAACCGGAGATATTTTGGTTTTCGTCGCGTTTCAAGCTGAGATATGAATTTTCTACGATAAGCTTGGTGAAACATCTGTTCGAAGTATGCAGAAACGTCGAGAGCGCTCTTTTCGAACTATTTAATGCGAGAAACACGTTTTCTGGGGTTTTCACCACTCCACAGTTCGTTGGATATGCAGAACAGTAGATATCTTGGTTTTCGTGGGGTTTCAAGCAGAGATATGCATTTTCGGCGATAATCTTGGTGAGACTTCTGTTAGAAGTATGCAGAATCATCGAGATCGCACTTTTCGAGCTATTTAATGCGAGAAACACGTTATCTGGTGTTTTCACCACTCCACAGTGCGTTGGATATGCAGAACCGGAGATATTTTGGTTTTCGTCGGGTTTCAAGCTGAGATATGCATTTTCTACGATAAGCTTGGTGAAACATCTGTCCGAAGTATGCAGAATCATCGAGATCGCTCTTTTCGAGCTATTTAATGCGAGAAACACGTTATCTGGTTGTTTTCACCACTCCGCAGTGCGTTTGATATGCAGAACCGGCGACATCTTGATTTTCGTGAGGTATCAAGCTGAGATATGCATGTTCTGCGATAATATTGGTGAGACTTCTGTCCGAAGTATGCAGTATCATCGATATCGCTCTTTTAGAGCTATTTAATGCGAGAATCACGTTTACTGGGGTTTTCACCACTCCCCAGTTCGTTGGATATTCAGAACAGTAGATATCTTGGTTTTCGTGGGGTTTCAAGCAGAGATATGCATTTTCTGCGATAATCTTGGTGAGACTTCTGTCCGAAGTATGCAGAATCATCGAGATCGCTCGTTTCGAGCAATTTAATGCGAGAAACACGTTATCTGGTGTTTTCACCACTCCACAGTGCGTTGGATATGCAGAACCGGAGATATTTTGGTTTTCGAAGGGTTTCAAGCTGAGATGTGCATTTTCTACGATAATCTTGGTGAGACTTCTGTCAGAAGTATGCAGGATCTTCGAGAACGCTCTTTTCGAGCTACTTAATATGAGAAACACGTTATCTTGTGTTTTCACCACTCCAGAGTGCGTTGGATATGCAGTACCAGCGACATCTTGGTTTTCGTGGTGTTTCAAGCTGAGATATGCATTTTCTGCGATAATATTGGTGAGACTTCAGTCAGAAGTATGCAGAATCATCTAGATCGCTCTTTTCGAGCTACTTAATGCACGAAATACGTTTTCTGGTGTTTTCAACACTCCATAGTACGTTTGACATGCAGAACCGGCGATATCTTGGTTTCGGTCGGATTTCAAGCAGAGATATGCATTTTCTGCGATAATCTTGTTGAGACTTCTGTCCGAAGTATGCAGAATCATCGAGATCGCTCGTTTCGACCTATTTAATGCGAAAAACACGTTTTCTGGGGTTTTCACCACTCCACAGTTCGTTGGATATGCAGAACAGTAGATATCTTGGTTTTCGTGGGGTTTCAAGCAGAGATATACATTTTCTGCGATAATCTTGGTGAGACTTCTGTTAGAATTATGCAGAATCATCGAGATCGCACTTTTCGAGGTATTTAATGCGAGAAACACGTTATCTGGTGTTTTTACCACTCCACAGTTGGTTTGATATGCAGAACCGGCGATATTTTGGTTTTCGTCGGGTTTCAAGCTGAGATATGCATTTTCTACGATAATCTTGGTGATACATCTGTCCGAAGTATGCAGAAACATCGAGAGCGCTCTTTTCGAGCTATTTGATGCGAGCAACACGTTATCTGGTGTTTTCACCACTCCACAGCGCGTTTGATATGCAGAACAGTAGATATCTTGGTTTTCGAAGGGTTTCAAGCTGAGATATGCATTTTCTGCGATAGTCTGGTTGAGACTTCTGTCCGAAGTATGCAGAATCATCGAGATCGCCCTTTTCGAGCTATTTGATGCGAGAAACACGTTCTCTGGTGTTTTCAGCACTCCACAGTGCGTATGATACGCAGAACAGGCGATATCTTCGTTTTCGAGGGGTTTCCAACTGAGATATGCATTTTCTACGATAATCTTGGTGATTCTTCCGTGAGAAGGATGCAGAAACACCTAAATAACTTGTTTTCGTGCTACTTAATGCGAAAAACACGTATTCTGGTGTTTTCAGCACTCCACAGTGCGTATGATATGCAGAACCGGCGATATCTTCGTTTTCGTGTGGTTTCCAACTGCGATATGAGTTTCTACGATAATCTTGGTGATTCTACCGTGAGAAGGATGCAGAATCACCGAAATTGTAGTTTTCGTGCTACTTAATGCGATAAAACACGTATTATTGTGTTTTCAGCACTCCACAGTGCGTATGATACGCAGAACAGGCGATATCTTCGTTTTCGAGGGGTTTCCAACTGAGATATGCATTATCTACGATAATCTTGGTGAATCTTCCGTGAGAAGTATGCAGAATCACCGAAACCGCAGCTTTCGTGTTATTTAATGCTAAAAACACGGATTCTGGTGTTTTCAGCACTCAACACTGCGTATGATGTCCAGAACAGGCGATATATTCGTTTTCGTGGGGTTTCCAAATGAGATGTGCATTTTCTACGATAATCTTGGTGATTCTTCTGTCAGAAGTATGCAGAATCACCGAAATCGCAGTTTTCGTGCTACTTAATGCGAAAAAACAAGTATTCTGGTGTTTTCAGCACTCCACAGTGCGTATGATACGCAGAACAGGCGATATCTTCGTTTTCGAGGGGTTTCCAACTGAGATATGCATTTTCTACGATAATCTTGGTGATTCTTCCGTGAGAAGGATGCAGAAACACCTAAATAACTTGTTTTCGTGCTACTTAATGCGAAAAACACGTACTATTGTGTTTTCAGCACTCCACAGTGCGTATGATACGCAGAACAGGCGATATCTTCGTTTTCGAGGGGTTTCCAACTGAGATATGCATTATCTACGATAATCTTGGTGAATCTTCCGTGAGAAGTATGCAGAATCACCGAAACCGCAGCTTTCGTGTTATTTAATGCTAAAAACACGGATTCTGGTGTTTTCAGCACTCAACACTGCGTATGATGTCCAGAACAGGCGATATATTCGTTTTCGTGGGGTTTCCAAATGAGATGTGCATTTTCTACGATAATCTTGGTGATTCTTCTGTCAGAAGTATGCAGAATCACCGAAATCGCAGTTTTCGTGCTACTTAATGCGAAAAAACAAGTATTCTGGTGTTTTCAGCACTCCACAGTGCGTATGATACGCAGAACAGGCGATATCTTCGTTTTCGAGGGGTTTCCAACTGAGATATGCATTTTCTACGATAATCTTGGTGATTCTTCCGTGAGAAGGATGCAGAAACACCTAAATAGCTTGTTTTCGTGCTACTTAATGCGAAAAACACGTATTCTGGTGTTTTCAGCACTCCACAGTGCGTATGATACGCTGAACAGGCGATATCTTCGTTTTCGAGGGGTTTCCAACCGAGAAATGCATTTTCTACGATAATCTTGATGATTCTTCCGTGAGAAGTATGCAGAATCACCGAAATCGCAGTTTTCGTGATATTTAATGCGAAAAAACACGTATTCTGGTGTTTTCAGCACTCCACAGTGCGTATTATACGCAGAACAGGCGATGTCTTCGTTTTCGTGGGGTTTCCAACTGAGATATGCATTTTCTACGATAATCTAGGTGATTCTGCTGTGAGAAGTATGCAGAACCACCTAAATAACCTGTTTTCGTGCTACTTAATGCGAAAAAACACGTATTCTGGTGTTTTCAGCACTCCACAGTGCGCATGATACGCAGAACAGGCGATATCTTCGTTTTCGAGGGTTTTCCAACTGAGATATGCATTTACTACTTTAATATTGGTGATTCTTCCGTGAGAAGTATGCAGAATCACCGAAATCGCAGTTTTCGTGATATTTAATGCGAAAAAACTCGTATTTTGGTGTTTTCAGCAGTCCACAGTGCGTATGATACGCAGAACAGGCGATATCTTCATTTTCGTGGGGTTTCCAAATGAGATGTGCATTTTCTACGGTAATCTTGGTGATTCTTCTGTGAGAAGTATGCAGAATCACCGAAATCGCAGTTTTCGTGTTATTTAATGCGAGAAAACGCGTATTCTGGTGTTTTCAGCACTCCACAGTGCGTATGATACGCAGAACAGGCGATATCTTCGTTTTCGAGGGTTTTCCAACTGAAATATGCATTTTCTACATTACTCTTGGTGATTCTTCCGTGAGAAGTATGCAGAATCACCGAAATCACAGATTTCGTGATATTTAATGCGAAAAAACACGTATTCTGGTGTTTTCAGCACTCCACAGTGCGCATGATATGCAGAACAGGCGATATCTTCGTTTTCGAGGGGTGTCCAACTGAGATATGCATTTACTACGATAATCTTGGTGATTCTTCCGTGAGAAGTATGCAGAATCACCGAAATCGCAGTTTTCGTGATATTTAATGCAAAAAAACACGTATTTTGGTGTTTTCAGCAGTCCACAGTGCGTATGATACGCAGAACAGGCGATATCTTCATTTTCGTCGGGTTTCCAAATGAGATGTGCATTTTCTACGATATTCTTGATGATTCTTCTATGAGAAGTATGCAGAACCACCGAAATCGTAGTTTTCGTGCTACTTAATGCGAAAAAACACGTATTCTGGTGTTTTCAGCACTCCACAGTGCGTATGATACGCAGAACAGGCGATATCTTCGTTTTCGAGGGGTTTCCAACTGAGATATGCATTTTCTACGATAATCTTGGTGAATCTTCCGTGAGAAGTATGCAGAATCACCGAAACCGCAGCTTTCGTGTTATTTAATGCTAAAAACACGGATTCTGGTGTTTTCAGCACTCCACAGTGCGTATGATACGCAGAACAGGCGATATCTTCATTTTCGTGGGGTTTCCAAATGAGATGTGCATTTTCTACGATAATCTTGATGATTCTTCCGTGAGAAGTATGCAGAACCACCGAAATCGTAGTTTTCGTGCTACTTAATGCGAAAAAACACGTATTCTGGTGTTGTCAGCACTCCACAGTGCGTATGATACGCAGAAAAGGAGATATCTTCGTTTTCGAGGGGTTTCCAACTGAGATATGAGTTTCTACGATAATCTTGGTGAATCTTCCGTGAGAAGTATGCAGAATCACCGAAATCACTTGTTTTCGTGCTGCTTAATGCGATAAAACACGTATGCTGGTGTTTTCAGCACTCCACAGTGCGCATGATATGCAGAACCGGTATTATCTTCGTATTCGTGGGGTTTCCAACTCAGATATGAGTTTCTACGATAATCTTGGTGAATCTTCCGTGAGAAGTATGCAGAATCACCGAAACCGCAGCTTTCGTGTTATTTAATGCTAAAAACACGGATTCTGGTGTTTTCAGCACTCCACAGTGCGTATGATGTCCAGAACAGGCGATATATTCGTTTTCGTCGGGTTTCCAAATGAGATGTGCATTTTCTACGATAATCTTGATGATTCTTCTTTGAGAAGTATGCAGAACCACCGAAATCGTAGTTTTCGTGCTACTTAATGCGAAAAAACACGTATTCTGGTGTTTTCAGCAGTCCACAGTGCGTATGATACGCAGAACAGGCGATATCTTCATTTTCGTGGGGTTTCCAAATGAGATGTGCATTTTCTACGGTAATCTTGGTGATTCTTCTGTGAGAAGTATGCAGAATCACCGAAACCGCAGCTTTCGTGTTATTTAATGCTAAAAACACGGATTCTGGTGTTTTCAGCACTCCACAGTGCGTATGATACGCAGAACAGGCGATATCTTCATTTTCGTGGGGTTTCCAAATGAGATGTGCATTTTCTACGATAATCTTGATGATTCTTCCGTGAGAAGTATGCAGAACCACCGAAATCGTAGTTTTCGTGCTACTTAATGCGAAAAAACACGTATTCTGGTGTTGTCAGCACTCCACAGTGCGTATGATACGCAGAAAAGGAGATATCTTCGTTTTCGAGGGGTTTCCAACTGAGATATGAGTTTCTACGATAATCTTGGTGAATCTTCCGTGAGAAGTATGCAGAATCACCGAAATCACTTGTTTTCGTGCTGCTTAATGCGATAAAACACGTATGCTGGTGTTTTCAGCACTCCACAGTGCGCATGATATGCAGAACCGGTATTATCTTCGTATTCGTGGGGTTTCCAACTCAGATATGAGTTTCTACGATAATCTTGGTGAATCTTCCGTGAGAAGTATGCAGAATCACCGAAACCGCAGCTTTCGTGTTATTTAATGCTAAAAACACGGATTCTGGTGTTTTCAGCACTCCACAGTGCGTATGATGTCCAGAACAGGCGATATATTCGTTTTCGTCGGGTTTCCAAATGAGATGTGCATTTTCTACGATAATCTTGATGATTCTTCTTTGAGAAGTATGCAGAACCACCGAAATCGTAGTTTTCGTGCTACTTAATGCGAAAAAACACGTATTCTGGTGTTTTCAGCAGTCCACAGTGCGTATGATACGCAGAACAGGCGATATCTTCATTTTCGTGGGGTTTCCAAATGAGATGTGCATTTTCTACGGTAATCTTGGTGATTCTTCTGTGAGAAGTATGCAGAATCACCGAAATCGCAGTTTTCGTGTTATTTAATGCGAGAAAACGCGTATTCTGGTGTTTTCAGCACTCCACAGTGCGTATGATACGCAGAACAGGCGATATCTTCGTTTTCGAGGGTTTTCCAACTGAAATATGCATTTTCTACATTACTCTTGGTGATTCTTCCGTGAGAAGTATGCAGAATCACCGAAATCACAGATTTCGTGATATTTAATGCGAAAAAACACGTATTCTGGTGTTTTCAGCACTCCACAGTGCGCATGATATGCAGAACAGGCGATATCTTCGTTTTCGAGGGGTGTCCAACTGAGATATGCATTTACTACGATAATCTTGGTGATTCTTCCGTGTGAAGTATGCAGAATCACCGAAATCGCAGTTTTCGTGATATTTAATGCGAAAAAACACGTATTTTGGTGTTTTCAGCAGTCCACAGTGCGTATGATACGCAGAACAGGCGATATCTTCATTTTCGTCGGGTTTCCAAATGAGATGTGCATTTTCTACGATATTCTTGATGATTCTTCTATGAGAAGTATGCAGAACCACCGAAATCGTAGTTTTCGTGCTACTTAATGCGAAAAAACACGTATTCTGGTGTTTTCAGCACTCCACAGTGCGTATGATACGCAGAACAGGCGATATCTTCGTTTTCGAGGGGTTTCCAACTGAGATATGCATTTTCTACGATAATCTTGGTGAATCTTCCGTGAGAAGTATGCAGAATCACCGAAACCGCAGCTTTCGTGTTATTTAATGCTAAAAACACGGATTCTGGTGTTTTCAGCACTCCACAGTGCGTATGATGTACAGAACAGGCGATATATTCGTTTTCGTGGGGTTTACAAATGAGATGTGCATTTTCTACGATAATCTTGGTGATTCTTCTGTCAGAAGTATGCAGAATCACCGAAATCGCAGTTTTCGTGCTACTTAATGCGAAAAAACACGTATTCTGGTGTTTTCAGCACTCCACTGTGCGTATGATACGCAGAACAGGCGATATCTTCGTTTTCGAGGGGTTTCCAACTGAGATATGCGTTTTCTACGATAATCTTGGTGATTCTTCCGTGAGAAGTATGCAGAATCACCGAAATCACAGATTTCGTGCTACTTAATACGAAAAACACGTATTCTGGTGTTTTCAGCACTCCACAGTGCGTATGATACGCAGAACAGGCGATATCTTCATTTTCGTGGGGTTTCCAAATGAGATGTGCATTTTCTACGATAATCTTGATGATTCTTCCGTGAGAAGTATGCAGAACCACCGAAATCGTAGTTTTCGTGCTACTTAATGCGAAAAAACACGTATTCTGGTGTTGTCAGCACTCCACAGTGCGTATGATACGCAGAAAAGGAGATATCTTCGTTTTCGAGGGGTTTCCAACTGAGATATGAGTTTCTACGATAATCTTGGTGAATCTTCCGTGAGAAGTATGCAGAATCACCGAAATCACTTGTTTTCGTGCTGCTTAATGCGATAAAACACGTATGCTGGTGTTTTCAGCACTCCACAGTGCGCATGATATGCAGAACCGGTATTATCTTCGTATTCGTGGGGTTTCCAACTCAGATATGAGTTTCTACGATAATCTTGGTGAATCTTCCGTGAGAAGTATGCAGAATCACCGAAACCGCAGCTTTCGTGTTATTTAATGCTAAAAACACGGATTCTGGTGTTTTCAGCACTCCACAGTGCGTATGATGTCCAGAACAGGCGATATATTCGTTTTCGTCGGGTTTCCAAATGAGATGTGCATTTTCTACGATAATCTTGATGATTCTTCTTTGAGAAGTATGCAGAACCACCGAAATCGTAGTTTTCGTGCTACTTAATGCGAAAAAACACGTATTCTGGTGTTTTCAGCAGTCCACAGTGCGTATGATACGCAGAACAGGCGATATCTTCATTTTCGTGGGGTTTCCAAATGAGATGTGCATTTTCTACGGTAATCTTGGTGATTCTTCTGTGAGAAGTATGCAGAATCACCGAAATCGCAGTTTTCGTGTTATTTAATGCGAGAAAACGCGTATTCTGGTGTTTTCAGCACTCCACAGTGCGTATGATACGCAGAACAGGCGATATCTTCGTTTTCGAGGGTTTTCCAACTGAAATATGCATTTTCTACATTACTCTTGGTGATTCTTCCGTGAGAAGTATGCAGAATCACCGAAATCACAGATTTCGTGATATTTAATGCGAAAAAACACGTATTCTGGTGTTTTCAGCACTCCACAGTGCGCATGATATGCAGAACAGGCGATATCTTCGTTTTCGAGGGGTGTCCAACTGAGATATGCATTTACTACGATAATCTTGGTGATTCTTCCGTGTGAAGTATGCAGAATCACCGAAATCGCAGTTTTCGTGATATTTAATGCGAAAAAACACGTATTTTGGTGTTTTCAGCAGTCCACAGTGCGTATGATACGCAGAACAGGCGATATCTTCATTTTCGTCGGGTTTCCAAATGAGATGTGCATTTTCTACGATATTCTTGATGATTCTTCTATGAGAAGTATGCAGAACCACCGAAATCGTAGTTTTCGTGCTACTTAATGCGAAAAAACACGTATTCTGGTGTTTTCAGCACTCCACAGTGCGTATGATACGCAGAACAGGCGATATCTTCGTTTTCGAGGGGTTTCCAACTGAGATATGCATTTTCTACGATAATCTTGGTGAATCTTCCGTGAGAAGTATGCAGAATCACCGAAACCGCAGCTTTCGTGTTATTTAATGCTAAAAACACGGATTCTGGTGTTTTCAGCACTCCACAGTGCGTATGATGTACAGAACAGGCGATATATTCGTTTTCGTGGGGTTTACAAATGAGATGTGCATTTTCTACGATAATCTTGGTGATTCTTCTGTCAGAAGTATGCAGAATCACCGAAATCGCAGTTTTCGTGCTACTTAATGCGAAAAAACACGTATTCTGGTGTTTTCAGCACTCCACTGTGCGTATGATACGCAGAACAGGCGATATCTTCGTTTTCGAGGGGTTTCCAACTGAGATATGCGTTTTCTACGATAATCTTGGTGATTCTTCCGTGAGAAGTATGCAGAATCACCGAAATCACAGATTTCGTGCTACTTAATACGAAAAACACGTATTCTGGTGTTTTCAGCACTCCACAGTGCGTATGATACGCTGAACAGGCGATATCTTCGTTTTCGAGGGGTTTCCAACCGAGAAATGCATTTTCTACGATAATCTTGATGATTCTTCCGTGAGAAGTATGCAGAATCACCGAAACCGCAGCTTTCGTGTTATTTAATGCGAAAAAACACGTATTCTGGTGTTTTCAGCACTCCACAGTGCGTATGATACGCAGAACAGGCGATATCTTCGTTTTCGAGGGGTTTCCAACTGAGATATGCATTTTCTACGATAATCTTGGTGATTCTTCCGTGAGAAGGATGCAGAAACACCTAAATAACTTGTTTTCGTGCTACTTAATGCGAAAAACACGTATTCTGGTGTTTTCAGCACTCCACAGTGCGTATGATACGCTGAACAGGCGATATCTTCGTTTTCGAGGGTTTTCCAACTGAAATATGCATTTTCTACATTACTCTTGGTGATTCTTCCGTGAGAAGTATGCAGAATCACCGAAATCACAGATTTCGTGATATTTAATGCGAAAAAACACGTATTCTGGTGTTTTCAGCACTCCACAGTGCGCATGATATGCAGAACCGGTATTATCTTCGTATTCGTGGGGTTTCCAACTCAGATATGAGTTTCTACGATAATCTTGGTGAATCTTCCGTGAGAAGTATGCAGAATCACCGAAACCGCAGCTTTCGTGTTATTTAATGCTAAAAACACGGATTCTGGTGTTTTCAGCACTCCACAGTGCGTATGATGTCCAGAACAGGCGATATATTCGTTTTCGTCGGGTTTCCAAATGAGATGTGCATTTTCTACGATAATCTTGATGATTCTTCTGTGAGAAGTATGCAGAATCACCGAAATCGCAGTTTTCGTGTTATTTAATGCGAGAAAACGCGTATTCTGGTGTTTTCAGCACTCCACAGTGCGTATGATACGCAGAACAGGCGATATCTTCGTTTTCGAGGGTTTTCCAACTGAAATATGCATTTTCTACATTACTCTTGGTGATTCTTCCGTGAGAAGTATGCAGAATCACCGAAATCGCAGTTTTCGTGTTATTTAATGCGAGAAAACGCGTATTCTGGTGTTTTCAGCACTCCACAGTGCGTATGATACGCAGAACAGGCGATATCTTCGTTTTCGAGGGTTTTCCAACTGAAATATGCATTTTCTACATTACTCTTGGTGATTCTTCCGTGAGAAGTATGCAGAATCACCGAAATCACAGATTTCGTGATATTTAATGCGAAAAAACACGTATTCTGGTGTTTTCAGCACTCCACAGTGCGCATGATATGCAGAACAGGCGATATCTTCGTTTTCGAGGGGTGTCCAACTGAGATATGCATTTACTACGATAATCTTGGTGATTCTTCCGTGAGAAGTATGCAGAATCACCGAAATCGCAGTTTTCGTGATATTTAATGCGAAAAAACACGTATTTTGGTGTTTTCAGCAGTCCACAGTGCGTATGATACGCAGAACAGGCGATATCTTCATTTTCGTCGGGTTTCCAAATGAGATGTGCATTTTCTACGATATTCTTGATGATTCTTCTATGAGAAGTATGCAGAACCACCGAAATCGTAGTTTTCGTGCTACTTAATGCGAAAAAACACGTATTCTGGTGTTTTCAGCACTCCACAGTGCGTATGATACGCAGAACAGGCGATATCTTCGTTTTCGAGGGGTTTCCAACTGAGATATGCATTTTCTACGATAATCTTGGTGAATCTTCCGTGAGAAGTATGCAGAATCACCGAAACCGCAGCTTTCGTGTTATTTAATGCTAAAAAACTCGTATTTTGGTGTTTTCAGCAGTCCACAGTGCGTATGATACGCAGAACAGGCGATATCTTCATTTTCGTGGGGTTTCCAAATGAGATGTGCATTTTCTACGATAATCTTGATGATTCTTCCGTGAGAAGTATGCAGAACCACCGAAATCGTAGTTTTCGTGCTACTTAATGCGAAAAAACACGTATTCTGGTGTTGTCAGCACTCCACAGTGCGTATGATACGCAGAAAAGGAGATATCTTCGTTTTCGAGGGGTTTCCAACTGAGATATGAGTTTCTACGATAATCTTGGTGAATCTTCCGTGAGAAGTATGCAGAATCACCGAAATCACTTGTTTTCGTGCTGCTTAATGCGATAAAACACGTATGCTGGTGTTTTCAGCACTCCACAGTGCGCATGATATGCAGAACCGGTATTATCTTCGTATTCGTGGGGTTTCCAACTCAGATATGAGTTTCTACGATAATCTTGGTGAATCTTCCGTGAGAAGTATGCAGAATCACCGAAACCGCAGCTTTCGTGTTATTTAATGCTAAAAACACGGATTCTGGTGTTTTCAGCACTCCACAGTGCGTATGATGTCCAGAACAGGCGATATATTCGTTTTCGTCGGGTTTCCAAATGAGATGTGCATTTTCTACGATAATCTTGATGATTCTTCTTTGAGAAGTATGCAGAACCACCGAAATCGTAGTTTTCGTGCTACTTAATGCGAAAAAACACGTATTCTGGTTTTTTCAGCAGTCCACAGTGCGTATGATACGCAGAACAGGCGATATCTTCATTTTCGTGGGGTTTCCAAATGAGATGTGCATTTTCTACGGTAATCTTGGTGATTCTTCTGTGAGAAGTATGCAGAATCACCGAAATCGCAGTTTTCGTGTTATTTAATGCGAGAAAACGCGTATTCTGGTGTTTTCAGCACTCCACAGTGCGTATGATACGCAGAACAGGCGATATCTTCGTTTTCGAGGGTTTTCCAACTGAAATATGCATTTTCTACATTACTCTTGGTGATTCTTCCGTGAGAAGTATGCAGAATCACCGAAATCACAGATTTCGTGATATTTAATGCGAAAAAACACGTATTCTGGTGTTTTCAGCACTCCACAGTGCGCATGATATGCAGAACAGGCGATATCTTCGTTTTCGAGGGGTGTCCAACTGAGATATGCATTTACTACGATAATCTTGGTGATTCTTCCGTGAGAAGTATGCAGAATCACCGAAATCGCAGTTTTCGTGATATTTAATGCGAAAAAACACGTATTTTGGTGTTTTCAGCAGTCCACAGTGCGTATGATACGCAGAACAGGCGATATCTTCATTTTCGTCGGGTTTCCAAATGAGATGTGCATTTTCTACGATATTCTTGATGATTCTTCTATGAGAAGTATGCAGAACCACCGAAATCGTAGTTTTCGTGCTACTTAATGCGAAAAAACACGTATTCTGGTGTTTTCAGCACTCCACAGTGCGTATGATACGCAGAACAGGCGATATCTTCGTTTTCGAGGGGTTTCCAACTGAGATATGCATTTTCTACGATAATCTTGGTGAATCTTCCGTGAGAAGTATGCAGAATCACCGAAACCGCAGCTTTCGTGTTATTTAATGCTAAAAACACGGATTCTGGTGTTTTCAGCACTCCACAGTGCGTATGATGTACAGAACAGGCGATATAATCGTTTTCGTGGGGTTTACAAATGAGATGTGCATTTTCTACGATAATCTTGGTGATTCTTCTGTCAGAAGTATGCAGAATCACCGAAATCGCAGTTTTCGTGCTACTTAATGCGAAAAAACACGTATTCTGGTGTTTTCAGTACTCCACTGTGCGTATGATACGCAGAACAGGCGATATCTTCGTTTTCGAGGGGTTTCCAACTGAGATATGCGTTTTCTACGATAATCTTGGTGATTCTTCCGTGAGAAGTATGCAGAATCACCGATATCACAGATTTCGTGCTACTTAATACGAAAAACACGTATTCTGGTGTTTTCAGCACTCCACAGTGCGTATGATACGCTGAACAGGCGATATCTTCGTTTTCGAGGGGTTTCCAACCTAGAAATGCATTTTCTACGATAATCTTTATGATTCTTCCGTGAGAAGTATGCAGAATCACCGAAATCGCAGTTTTCGTGATATTTAATGCGAAAAAACACGTATTCTGGTGTTTTCAGCACTCCACAGTGCGTATTATACGCAGAACAGGCGATGTCTTCGTTTTCGTGGGGTTTCCAACTGAGATATGCATTTTCTACGATAATCTAGGTGATTCTGCTGTGAGAAGTATGCAGAACCACCTAAATAACCTGTTTTCGTGCTACTTAATGCGAAAAAACACGTATTCTGGTGTTTTCAGCACTCCACAGTGCGTATGATACGCAGAACAGGCGATATCTTCGTTTTCGAGGGTTTTCCAACTGAGATATGCATTTACTACGTTAATATTGGTGATTCTTCCGTGAGAAGTATGCCGAATCACCGAAATCGCAGTTTTCGTGATATTTAATGCGAAAAAACTCGTATTTTGGTGTTTTCAGCAGTCCACAGTGCGTATGATACGCAGAACAGGCGATATCTTCATTTTCGTGGGGTTTCCAAATGAGATGTGCATTTTCTACGATAATCTTGGTGAATCTTCCGTGAGTAGTATGCAGAATCACCGAAATCACTTGTTTTCGTGCTGCTTAATGCGATAAAACACGTATGCTGGTGTTTTCAGCACTCCACAGTGCGCATGATATGCAGAACCGGTATTATCTTCGTATTCGTGGGGTTTCCAACTCAGATATGAGTTTCTACGATAATCTTGGTGAATCTTCCGTGAGAAGTATGCAGAATCACCGAAACCGCAGCTTTCGTGTTATTTAATGCTAAAAACACGGATTCTGGTGTTTTCAGCACTCCACAGTGCGTATGATGTCCAGAACAGGCGATATATTCGTTTTCGTCGGGTTTCCAAATGAGATGTGCATTTTCTACGATAATCTTGATGATTCTTCTTTGAGAAGTATGCAGAACCACCGAAATCGTAGTTTTCGTGCTACTTAATGCGAAAAAACACGTATTCTGGTGTTTTCAGCAGTCCACAGTGCGTATGATACGCAGAACAGGCGATATCTTCATTTTCGTGGGGTTTCCAAATGAGATGTGCATTTTCTACGGTAATCTTGGTGATTCTTCTGTGAGAAGTATGCAGAATCACCGAAATCGCAGTTTTCGTGTTATTTAATGCGAGAAAACGCGTATTCTGGTGTTTTCAGCACTCCACAGTGCGTATGATACGCAGAACAGGCGATATCTTCGTTTTCGAGGGTTTTCCAACTGAAATATGCATTTTCTACATTACTCTTGGTGATTCTTCCGTGAGAAGTATGCAGAATCACCGAAATCACAGATTTCGTGATATTTAATGCGAAAAACACGTATTCTGGTGTTTTCAGCACTCCACAGTACGTATGATACGCAGAACAGGCGATATCTTCGTTTTCGAGGGGTTTCCAACTGAGATATGCATTTTCTACGATAATCTTGGTGAATCTTCCGTGAGAAGTATGCAGAATCACCGAAACCGCAGCTTTCGTGTTATTTAATGCTAAAAACACCGATTCTGGTGTTTTCAGCACTCCACAGTGCGTATGATGTACAGAACAGGCGATATATTCGTTTTCGTGGGGTTTACAAATGAGATGTGCATTTTCTACGATAATCTTGGTGAATCTTCTGTCAGAAGTATGCAGAATACCGAAATCGCAGTTTTCGTGCTACTTAATGCGAAAAAACACGTATTCTGGTGTTTTCAGCACTCCACTGTGCGTATGATACGCAGAACAGGCGATATCTTCGTTTTCGAGGGGTTTCCAACTGAGATATGCGTTTTCTACGATAATCTTGGTGATTCTTCCGTGAGAAGTATGCAGAATCACCGAAATCACAGATTTCGTGCTACTTAATACGAAAAACACGTATTCTGGTGTTTTCAGCACTCCACAGTGCGTATGATACGCTGAACAGGCGATATCTTCGTTTTCGAGGGGTTTCCAACCGAGAAATGCATTTTCTACGATAATCTTGATGATTCTTCCGTGAGAAGTATGCAGAATCACCGAAATCGCAGTTTTCGTGATATTTAATGCAAAAAAACACGTATTCTGGTGTTTTCAGCACTCCACAGTGCGTATTATACGCAGAACAGGCGATGTCTTCGTTTTCGTGGGGTTTCCAACTGAGATATGCATTTTCTACGATAATCTAGGTGATTCTGCTGTGAGAAGTATGCAGAACCACCTAAATAACCTGTTTTCGTGCTACTTAATGCGAAAAAACACGTATTCTGGTGTTTTCAGCACTCCACAGTGCGTATGATACGCAGAACAGGCGATATCTTCGTTTTCGAGGGTTTTCCAACTGAGATATGCATTTACTACGTTAATATTGGTGATTCTTCCGTGAGAAGTATGCAGAACCACCGAAATCGTAGTTTTCGTGCTACTTAATGCGAAAAAACACGTATTCTGGTGTTGTCAGCACTCCACAGTGCGTATGATACGCAGAAAAGGAGATATCTTCGTTTTCGAGGGGTTTCCAACTGAGATATGAGTTTCTACGATAATCTTGGTGAATCTTCCGTGAGAAGTATGCAGAACCACCGAAATCACTTGTTTTCGTGCTGCTTAATGCGATAAAACACGTATGCTGGAATTTTCAGCACTCCACAGTGCGCATGATATGCAGAACCGGTATTATCTTCGTATTCGTGGGGTTTCCAACTCAGATATGAGTTTCTACGATAATCTTGGTGAATCTTCCGTGAGAAGTATGCAGAATCACCGAAATCACTTGTTTTCGTGCTGCTTAATGCGATAAAACACGTATGCTGGTGTTTTCAGCACTCCACAGTGCGCATGATATGCAGAACCGGTATTATCTTCGTATTCGTGGGGTTTCCAACTCAGATATGAGTTTCTACGATAATCTTGGTGAATCTTCCGTGAGAAGTATGCAGAATCACCGAAACCGCAGCTTTCGTGTTATTTAATGCTAAAAACACGGATTCTGAGGTGTTTTCAGCACTCCACAGTGCGTATGATGTCCAGAACAGGCGATATATTCGTTTTCGTCGGGTTTCCAAATGAGATGTGCATTTTCTACGATAATCTTGATGATTCTTCTTTGAGAAGTATGCAGAACCACCGAAATCGTAGTTTTCGTGCTACTTAATGCGAAAAAACACGTATTCTGGTGTTTTCAGCACTCCACAGTGCGCATGATACGCTGAACAGGCGATATCTTCGTTTTCGAGGGGTTTCCAACCGAGAAATGCATTTTCTACGATAATCTTGATGATTCTTCCGTGAGAAGTATGCAGAATCACCGAAATCGCAGTTTTCGTGATATTTAATGCGAAAAAACACGTATTCTGGTGTTGTCAGCACTCCACAGTGCGTATGATACGCAGAAAAGGAGATATCTTCGTTTTCGAGGGGTTTCCAACTGAGATATGAGTTTCTACGATAATCTTGGTGAATCTTCCGTGAGAAGTATGCAGAATCACCGAAATCACTTGTTTTCGTGCTGCTTAATGCGATAAAACACGTATGCTGGAATTTTCAGCACTCCACAGTGCGCATGATATGCAGAACCGGTATTATCTTCGTATTCGTGGGGTTTCCAACTCAGATATGAGTTTCTACGATAATCTTGGTGAATCTTCCGTGAGAAGTATGCAGAATCACCGAAATCACTTGTTTTCGTGCTGCTTAATGCGATAAAACACGTATGCTGGTGTTTTCAGCACTCCACAGTGCGCATGATATGCAGAACCGGTATTATCTTCGTATTCGTGGGGTTTCCAACTCAGATATGAGTTTCTACGATAATCTTGGTGAATCTTCCGTGAGAAGTATGCAGAATCACCGAAACCGCAGCTTTCGTGTTATTTAATGCTAAAAACACGGATTCTGAGGTGTTTTCAGCACTCCACAGTGCGTATGATGTCCAGAACAGGCGATATATTCGTTTTCGTCGGGTTTCCAAATGAGATGTGCATTTTCTACGATAATCTTGATGATTCTTCTTTGAGAAGTATGCAGAACCACCGAAATCGTAGTTTTCGTGCTACTTAATGCGAAAAAACACGTATTCTGGTGTTTTCAGCACTCCACAGTGCGCATGATACGCTGAACAGGCGATATCTTCGTTTTCGAGGGGTTTCAAACCGAGAAATGCATTTTCTACGATAATCTTGATGATTCTTCCGTGAGAAGTATGCAGAATCACCGAAATCGCAGTTTTCGTGATATTTAATGCGAAAAAACACGTATTCTGGTGTTTTCAGCACTCCACAGTGCGTATGATACGCAGAACAGGCGATATCTTCGTTTTCGAGGGGTTTCCAACTGAGATATGCATTTTCTACGATAATCTTGGTGATTCTTCCGTGAGAAGGATGCAGAAACACCTAAATAACTTGTTTTCGTGCTACTTAATGCGAAAAACACGTATTCTGGTGTTTTCAGCACTCCACAGTGCGTATGATACGCTGAACAGGCGATATCTTCGTTTTCGAGGGGTTTCCAACCGAGAAATGCATTTTCTACGATAATCTTGATGATTCTTCCGTGAGAAGTATGCAGAATCACCGAAATCGCAGTTTTCGTGATATTTAATGCGAAAAAACACGTATTCTGGTGTTTTCAGCAGTCCACAGTGCGTATGATACGCAGAACAGGCGATATCTTCATTTTCGTCGGGTTTCCAAATGAGATGTGCATTTTCTACGATATTCTTGATGATTCTTCTATGAGAAGTATGCAGAACCACCGAAACCGCAGCTTTCGTGTTATTTAATGCTAAAAAACTCGTATTTTGGTGTTTTCAGCAGTCCACAGTGCGTATGATACGCAGAACAGGCGATATCTTCATTTTCGTGGGGTTTCCAAATGAGATGTGCATTTTCTACGATAATCTTGATGATTCTTCCGTGAGAAGTATGCAGAACCACCGAAATCGTAGTTTTCGTGCTACTTAATGCGAAAAAACACGTATTCTGGTGTTGTCAGCACTCCACAGTGCGTATGATACGCAGAAAAGGAGATATCTTCGTTTTCGAGGGGTTTCCAACTGAGATATGAGTTTCTACGATAATCTTGGTGAATCTTCCGTGAGAAGTATGCAGAATCACCGAAATCACTTGTTTTCGTGCTGCTTAATGCGATAAAACACGTATGCTGGTGTTTTCAGCACTCCACAGTGCGCATGATATGCAGAACCGGTATTATCTTCGTATTCGTGGGGTTTCCAACTCAGATATGAGTTTCTACGATAATCTTGGTGAATCTTCCGTGAGAAGTATGCAGAATCACCGAAACCGCAGCTTTCGTGTTATTTAATGCTAAAAACACGGATTCTGGTGTTTTCAGCACTCCACAGTGCGTATGATACGCTGAACAGGCGATATCTTCGTTTTCGAGGGGTTTCCAACCTAGAAATGCATTTTCTACGATAATCTTTATGATTCTTCCGTGAGAAGTATGCAGAATCACCGAAATCGCAGTTTTCGTGATATTTAATGCGAAAAAACACGTATTCTGGTGTTTTCAGCACTCCACAGTGCGTATTATACGCAGAACAGGCGATGTCTTCGTTTTCGTGGGGTTTCCAACTGAGATATGCATTTTCTACGATAATCTAGGTGATTCTGCTGTGAGAAGTATGCAGAACCACCTAAATAACCTGTTTTCGTGCTACTTAATGCGAAAAAACACGTATTCTGGTGTTTTCAGCACTCCACAGTGCGTATGATACGCAGAACAGGCGATATCTTCGTTTTCGAGGGTTTTCCAACTGAGATATGCATTTACTACGTTAATATTGGTGATTCTTCCGTGAGAAGTATGCAGAATCACCGAAATCGCAGTTTTCGTGATATTTAATGCGAAAAAACTCGTATTTTGGTGTTTTCAGCAGTCCACAGTGCGTATGATACGCAGAACAGGCGATATCTTCATTTTCGTGGGGTTTCCAAATGAGATGTGCATTTTCTACGATAATCTTGGTGAATCTTCCGTGAGTAGTATGCAGAATCACCGAAATCACTTGTTTTCGTGCTGCTTAATGCTATAAAACACGTATGCTGGTGTTTTCAGCACTCCACAGTGCGCATGATATGCAGAACCGGTATTATCTTCGTATTCGTGGGGTTTCCAACTCAGATATGAGTTTCTACGATAATCTTGGTGAATCTTCCGTGAGAAGTATGCAGAATCACCGAAACCGCAGCTTTCGTGTTATTTAATGCTAAAAACACGGATTCTGGTGTTTTCAGCACTCCACAGTGCGTATGATGTCCAGAACAGGCGATATATTCGTTTTCGTCGGGTTTCCAAATGAGATGTGCATTTTCTACGATAATCTTGATGATTCTTCTTTGAGAAGTATGCAGAACCACCGAAATCGTAGTTTTCGTGCTACTTAATGCGAAAAAACACGTATTCTGGTGTTTTCAGCACTCCACAGTGCGTATGATGTACAGAACAGGCGATATATTCGTTTTCGTGGGGTTTACAAATGAGATGTGCATTTTCTACGATAATCTTGGTGATTCTTCTGTCAGAAGTATGCAGAATCACCGAAATCGCAGTTTTCGTGTTATTTAATGCTAAAAACACGGATTCTGGTGTTTTCAGCACTCCACAGTGCGTATGATGTACAGAACAGGCGATATATTCGTTTTCGTGGGGTTTACAAATGAGATGTGCATTTTCTACGATAATCTTGGTGATTCTTCTGTCAGAAGTATGCAGAATCACCGAAATCGCAGTTTTCGTGCTACTTAATGCGAAAAAACACGTATTCTGGTGTTTTCAGCACTCCACTGTGCGTATGATACGCAGAACAGGCGATATCTTCGTTTTCGAGGGGTTTCCAACTGAGATATGCGTTTTCTACGATAATCTTGGTGATTCTTCCGTGAGAAGTATGCAGAATCACCGAAATCACAGATTTCGTGCTACTTAATGCGAAAAACACGTATTCTGGTGTTTTCAGCACTCCACAGTGCGTATGATACGCTGAACAGGCGATATCTTCGTTTTCGAGGGGTTTCCAACCGAGAAATGCATTTTCTACGATTATCTTGATGATTCTTCCGTGAGAAGTATGCAGAATCACCGAAATCGCAGTTTTCGTGATATTTAATGCGAAAAAACACGTATTCTGGTGTTTTCAGCACTCCACAGTGCGTATTATACGCAGAACAGGCGATGTCTTCGTTTTCGTGGGGTTTCCAACTGAGATATGCATTTTCTACGATAATCTAGGTGATTCTGCTGTGAGAAGTATGTAGAACCACCTAAATAACCTGTTTTCGTGCTACTTAATGCGAAAAAACACGTATTCTGGTGTTTTCAGCACTCCACAGTGCGTATGATACGCAGAACAGGCGATATCTTCGTTTTCGAGGGTTTTCCAACTGAGATATGCATTTACTACGTTAATATTGGTGATTCTTCCGTGAGAAGTATGCAGAACCACCGAAATCGCAGTTTTCGTGATATTTAATGCGAAAAAACTCGTATTTTGGTGTTTTCAGCAGTCCACAGTGCGTATGATACGCAGAACAGGCGATATCTTCATTTTCGTGGGGTTTCCAAATGAGATGTGCATTTTCTACGATAATTTTGATGATTCTTCCGTGAGAAGTATGCAGAATCACCGAAATCGCAGTTTTCGTGCTACTTAATGCGAAAAAACACGTATTCTGGTGTTGTCAGCACTCCACTGTGCGTATGATACGCAGAACAGGCGATATCTTCGTTTTCGAGGGGTTTCCAACTGAGATATGCGTTTTCTACGATAATCTTGGTGATTCTTCCGTGAGAAGTATGCAGAATCACCGAAATCACAGATTTCGTGCTACTTAATGCGAAAAACACGTATTCTGGTGTTTTCAGCACTCCACAGTGCGTATGATACGCTGAACAGGCGATATCTTCGTTTTCGAGGGGTTTCCGAACGAGAAATGCATTTTCTACGATAATCTTGATGATTCTTCCGTGAGAAGTATGCAGAATCACCGAAATCGCAGTTTTCGTGATATTTAATGCGAAAAAACACGTATTCTGGTGTTTTCAGCACTCCACAGTGCGTATTATACGCAGAACAGGCGATGTCTTCGTTTTCGTGGGGTTTCCAACTGATATATGCATTTTCTACGATAATCTAGGTGATTCTGCTGTGAGAAGTATGCAGAACCACCTAAATAACCTGTTTTCGTGCTACTTAATGCGAAAAAACACGTATTCTGGTGTTTTCAGCACTCCACAGTGCGTATGATACGCAGAACAGGCGATATCTTCGTTTTCATGGGGTTTCCAAATGAGATGTGCATTTTCTACGATAATCTTGGTGATTCTTCTGTCAGAAGTATGCAGAATCACCGAAATCGCAGTTTTCGTGCTACTTAATGCGAAAAAACAAGTATTCTGGTGTTTTCAACACTCCACAGTGCGTATGATACGCAGAACAGGCGATATCTTCGTTTTCGAGGGGTTTCCAACTGAGATATGCATTTTCTACGATAATCTTGGTGATTCTTCCGTGAGAAGGATGCCGAAACACCTAAATAACTTGTTTTCGTGCTACTTAATGCGAAAAACACGTATTCTGGTGTTTTCAGCACTCCACAGTGCGTATGATATGCAGAACCGGCGATATCTTCGTTTTCGTGTGGTTTCCAACTGCGATATGAGTTTCTACGATAATCTTGGTGATTCTACCATGAGAAGGATGCAGAATCACCGAAATTGTAGTTTTCGTGCTACTTAATGCGATAAAACACGTATTATTGTGTTTTCAGCACTCCACAGTGCGTATGATACGCAGAACAGGCGATATCTTCGTTTTCGAGGGGTTTCCAACTGAGATATGCATTATCTACGATAATCTTGGTGAATCTTCCGTGAGAAGTATGCAGAATCACCGAAACCGCAGCTTTCGTGTTATTTCATGCTAAAAACACGGTTTCTGGTGTTTTCAGCACTCAACACTGCGTATGATGTCCAGAACAGGCGATATATTCGTTTTCGTGGGGTTTCCAAATGAGATGTGCATTTTCTACGATAATCTTGGTGATTCTTCTGTCAGAAGTATGCAGAATCACCGAAATCGCAGTTTTCGTGCTACTTAATGCGAAAAAACAAGTATTCTGGTGTTTTCAGCACTCCACAGTGCGTATGATACGCAGAACAGGCGATATCTGCGTTTTCGAGGGGTTTCCAACTGAGATATGCATTTTCTACGATAATCTTGGTGATTCTTCCGTGAGAAGGATGCAGAAACACCTAAATAACTTGTTTTCGTGCGACTTAATGCGAAAAACACGTATTCTGGTGTTTTCAGCACTCCACAGTGCGTATGATACGCTGAACAGGCGATATCTTCGTTTTCGAGGGGTTTCCAACCGAGAAATGCATTTTCTACGATAATCTTGATGATTCTTCCGTGAGAAGTATGCAGAATCACCGAAATCGCAGTTTTCGTGATATTTAATGCGAAAAAACACGTATTCTGGTGTTTTCAGCACTCCACAGTGCGTATTATACGCAGAACAGGCGATGTCTTCGTTTTCGTGGGGTTTCCAACTGAGATATGCATTTTCTACGATAATCTAGGTGATTCTGCTGTGAGAAGTATGCAGAACCACCTAAATAACCTGTTTTCGTGCTACTTAATGCGAAAAAACACGTATTCTGGTGTTTTCAGCACTCCACAGTGCGTATGATACGCAGAACAGGCGATATATTCGTTTTCGTGGGGTTTACAAATGAGATGTGCATTTTCTACGATAATCTTGATGATTCTTCCGTGAGAAGTATGCAGAACCACCGAAATCGTAGTTTTCGTGCTACTTAATGCGAAAAAACACGTATTCTGGTGTTGTCAGCACTCCACAGTGCGTATGATACGCAGAAAAGGAGATATCTTCGTTTTCGAGGGGTTTCCAACTGAGATATGAGTTTCTACGATAATCTTGGTGAATCTTCCGTGAGAAGTATGCAGAATCACCGAAATCACTTGTTTTCGTGCTGCTTAATGCGATAAAACACGTATGCTGGTGTTTTCAGCACTCCACAGTGCGCATGATATGCAGAACCGGTATTATCTTCGTATTCGTGGGGTTTCCAACTCAGATATGAGTTTCTACGATAATCTTGGTGAATCTTCCGTGAGAAGTATGCAGAATCACCGAAACCGCAGCTTTCGTGTTATTTAATGCTAAAAACACGGATTCTGGTGTTTTCAGCACTCCACAGTGCGTATGATACGCTGAACAGGCGATATCTTCGTTTTCGAGGGGTTTCCAACCTAGAAATGCATTTTCTACGATAATCTTTATGATTCTTCCGTGAGAAGTATGCAGAATCACCGAAATCGCAGTTTTCGTGATATTTAATGCGAAAAAACACGTATTCTGGTGTTTTCAGCACTCCACAGTGCGTATTATACGCAGAACAGGCGATGTCTTCGTTTTCGTGGGGTTTCCAACTGAGATATGCATTTTCTACGATAATCTAGGTGATTCTGCTGTGAGAAGTATGCAGAACCACCTAAATAACCTGTTTTCGTGCTACTTAATGCGAAAAAACACGTATTCTGGTGTTTTCAGCACTCCACAGTGCGTATGATACGCAGAACAGGCGATATCTTCGTTTTCGAGGGTTTTCCAACTGAGATATGCATTTACTACGTTAATATTGGTGATTCTTCCGTGAGAAGTATGCAGCATCACCGAAATCGCAGTTTTCGTGATATTTAATGCGAAAAAACTCGTATTTTGGTGTTTTCAGCAGTCCACAGTGCGTATGATACGCAGAACAGGCGATATCTTCATTTTCGTGGGGTTTCCAAATGAGATGTGCATTTTCTACGATAATCTTGGTGAATCTTCCGTGAGTAGTATGCAGAATCACCGAAATCACTTGTTTTCGTGCTGCTTAATGCTATAAAACACGTATGCTGGTGTTTTCAGCACTCCACAGTGCGCATGATATGCAGAACCGGTATTATCTTCGTATTCGTGGGGTTTCCAACTCAGATATGAGTTTCTACGATAATCTTGGTGAATCTTCCGTGAGAAGTATGCAGAATCACCGAAACCGCAGCTTTCGTGTTATTTAATGCTAAAAACACGGATTCTGGTGTTTTCAGCACTCCACAGTGCGTATGATGTCCAGAACAGGCGATATATTCGTTTTCGTCGGGTTTCCAAATGAGATGTGCATTTTCTACGATAATCTTGATGATTCTTCTTTGAGAAGTATGCAGAACCACCGAAATCGTAGTTTTCGTGCTACTTAATGCGAAAAAACACGTATTCTGGTGTTTTCAGCACTCCACAGTGCGTATGATGTACAGAACAGGCGATATATTCGTTTTCGTGGGGTTTACAAATGAGATGTGCATTTTCTACGATAATCTTGGTGATTCTTCTGTCAGAAGTATGCAGAATCACCGAAATCGCAGTTTTCGTGTTATTTAATGCTAAAAACACGGATTCTGGTGTTTTCAGCACTCCACAGTGCGTATGATGTACAGAACAGGCGATATATTCGTTTTCGTGGGGTTTACAAATGAGATGTGCATTTTCTACGATAATCTTGGTGATTCTTCTGTCAGAAGTATGCAGAATCACCGAAATCGCAGTTTTCGTGCTACTTAATGCGAAAAAACACGTATTCTGGTGTTTTCAGCACTCCACTGTGCGTATGATACGCAGAACAGGCGATATCTTCGTTTTCGAGGGGTTTCCAACTGAGATATGCGTTTTCTACGATAATCTTGGTGATTCTTCCGTGAGAAGTATGCAGAATCACCGAAATCACAGATTTCGTGCTACTTAATGCGAAAAACACGTATTCTGGTGTTTTCAGCACTCCACAGTGCGTATGATACGCTGAACAGGCGATATCTTCGTTTTCGAGGGGTTTCCAACCGAGAAATGCATTTTCTACGATTATCTTGATGATTCTTCCGTGAGAAGTATGCAGAATCACCGAAATCGCAGTTTTCGTGATATTTAATGCGAAAAAACACGTATTCTGGTGTTTTCAGCACTCCACAGTGCGTATTATACGCAGAACAGGCGATGTCTTCGTTTTCGTGGGGTTTCCAACTGAGATATGCATTTTTTACGATAATCTAGGTGATTCTGCTGTGAGAAGTATGTAGAACCACCTAAATAACCTGTTTTCGTGCTACTTAATGCGAAAAAACACGTATTCTGGTGTTTTCAGCACTCCACAGTGCGTATGATACGCAGAACAGGCGATATCTTCGTTTTCGAGGGTTTTCCAACTGAGATATGCATTTACTACGTTAATATTGGTGATTCTTCCGTGAGAAGTATGCAGAACCACCGAAATCGCAGTTTTCGTGATATTTAATGCGAAAAAACTCGTATTTTGGTGTTTTCAGCAGTCCACAGTGCGTATGATACGCAGAACAGGCGATATCTTCATTTTCGTGGGGTTTCCAAATGAGATGTGCATTTTCTACGATAATTTTGATGATTCTTCCGTGAGAAGTATGCAGAATCACCGAAATCGCAGTTTTCGTGCTACTTAATGCGAAAAAACACGTATTCTGGTGTTGTCAGCACTCCACTGTGCGTATGATACGCAGAACAGGCGATATCTTCGTTTTCGAGGGGTTTCCAACTGAGATATGCGTTTTCTACGATAATCTTGGTGATTCTTCCGTGAGAAGTATGCAGAATCACCGAAATCACAGATTTCGTGCTACTTAATGCGAAAAACACGTATTCTGGTGTTTTCAGCACTCCACAGTGCGTATGATACGCTGAACAGGCGATATCTTCGTTTTCGAGGGGTTTCCGAACGAGAAATGCATTTTCTACGATAATCTTGATGATTCTTCCGTGAGAAGTATGCAGAATCACCGAAATCGCAGTTTTCGTGATATTTAATGCGAAAAAACACGTATTCTGGTGTTTTCAGCACTCCACAGTGCGTATTATACGCAGAACAGGCGATGTCTTCGTTTTCGTGGGGTTTCCAACTGATATATGCATTTTCTACGATAATCTAGGTGATTCTGCTGTGAGAAGTATGCAGAACCACCTAAATAACCTGTTTTCGTGCTACTTAATGCGAAAAAACACGTATTCTGGTGTTTTCAGCACTCCACAGTGCGTATGATACGCAGAACAGGCGATATCTTCGTTTTCATGGGGTTTCCAAATGAGATGTGCATTTTCTACGATAATCTTGGTGATTCTTCTGTCAGAAGTATGCAGAATCACCGAAATCGCAGTTTTCGTGCTACTTAATGCGAAAAAACAAGTATTCTGGTGTTTTCAACACTCCACAGTGCGTATGATACGCAGAACAGGCGATATCTTCGTTTTCGAGGGGTTTCCAACTGAGATATGCATTTTCTACGATAATCTTGGTGATTCTTCCGTGAGAAGGATGCCGAAACACCTAAATAACTTGTTTTCGTGCTACTTAATGCGAAAAACACGTATTCTGGTGTTTTCAGCACTCCACAGTGCGTATGATATGCAGAACCGGCGATATCTTCGTTTTCGTGTGGTTTCCAACTGCGATATGAGTTTCTACGATAATCTTGGTGATTCTACCATGAGAAGGATGCAGAATCACCGAAATTGTAGTTTTCGTGCTACTTAATGCGATAAAACACGTATTATTGTGTTTTCAGCACTCCACAGTGCGTATGATACGCAGAACAGGCGATATCTTCGTTTTCGAGGGGTTTCCAACTGAGATATGCATTATCTACGATAATCTTGGTGAATCTTCCGTGAGAAGTATGCAGAATCACCGAAACCGCAGCTTTCGTGTTATTTCATGCTAAAAACACGGTTTCTGGTGTTTTCAGCACTCAACACTGCGTATGATGTCCAGAACAGGCGATATATTCGTTTTCGTGGGGTTTCCAAATGAGATGTGCATTTTCTACGATAATCTTGGTGATTCTTCTGTCAGAAGTATGCAGAATCACCGAAATCGCAGTTTTCGTGCTACTTAATGCGAAAAAACAAGTATTCTGGTGTTTTCAGCACTCCACAGTGCGTATGATACGCAGAACAGGCGATATCTGCGTTTTCGAGGGGTTTCCAACTGAGATATGCATTTTCTACGATAATCTTGGTGATTCTTCCGTGAGAAGGATGCAGAAACACCTAAATAACTTGTTTTCGTGCGACTTAATGCGAAAAACACGTATTCTGGTGTTTTCAGCACTCCACAGTGCGTATGATACGCTGAACAGGCGATATCTTCGTTTTCGAGGGGTTTCCAACCGAGAAATGCATTTTCTACGATAATCTTGATGATTCTTCCGTGAGAAGTATGCAGAATCACCGAAATCGCAGTTTTCGTGATATTTAATGCGAAAAAACACGTATTCTGGTGTTTTCAGCACTCCACAGTGCGTATTATACGCAGAACAGGCGATGTCTTCGTTTTCGTGGGGTTTCCAACTGAGATATGCATTTTCTACGATAATCTAGGTGATTCTGCTGTGAGAAGTATGCAGAACCACCTAAATAACCTGTTTTCGTGCTACTTAATGCGAAAAAACACGTATTCTGGTGTTTTCAGCACTCCACAGTGCGTATGATACGCAGAACAGGCGATATATTCGTTTTCGTGGGGTTTACAAATGAGATGTGCATTTTCTACGATAATCTTGGTGATTCTTCTGTCAGAAGTATGCAGAATCACCGAAATCGCAGTTTTCGTGCTACTTAATGCGAAAAAACACGTATTCTGGTGTTTTCAGCACTCCACTGTGCGTATGATACGCAGAACAGGCGATATCTTCGTTTTCGAGGGGTTTCCAACTGAGATATGCGTTTTCTACGATAATCTTGGTGATTCTTCCGTGAGAAGTATGCAGAATCACCGAAATCACAGATTTCGTGCTACTTAATGCGAAAAACACGTATTCTGGTGTTTTCAGCACTCCACAGTGCGTATGATACGCTGAACAGGCGATATCTTCGTTTTCGAGGGGTTTCCAACCGAGAAATGCATTTTCTACGATAATCTTGATGATTCTTCCGTGAGAAGTATGCAGAATCACCGAAATCGCAGTTTCCGTGATATTTAATGCGAAAAAACACGTATTCTGGTGTTTTCAGCACTCCACAGTGCGTATTATACGCAGAACAGGCGATGTCTTCGTTTTCGTGGGGTTTCCAACTGAGATATGCATTTTCTACGATAATCTAGGTGATTCTGCTGTGAGAAGTATGCAGAACCACCTAAATAACCTGTTTTCGTGCTACTTAATGCGAAAAAACACGTATTCTGGTGTTTTCAGCACTCCACAGTGCGTATGATACGCAGAACAGGCGATATCTTCGTTTTCATGGGGTTTCCAAATGAGATGTGCATTTTCTACGATAATCTTGGTGATTCTTCTGTCAGAAGTATGCAGAATCACCGAAATCGCAGTTTTCGTGCTACTTAATGCGAAAAAACAAGTATTCTGGTGTTTTCAACACTCCACAGTGCGTATGATACGCAGAACAGGCGATATCTTCGTTTTCGAGGGGTTTCCAACTGAGATATGCATTTTCTACGATAATCTTGGTGATTCTTCCGTGAGAAGGATGCCGAAACACCTAAATAGCTTGTTTTCGTGCTACTTAATGCGAAAAACACGTATTCTGGAGTTTTCAGCACTCCACAGTGCGTATGATATGCAGAACCGGCGATATCTTCGTTTTCGTGTGGTTTCCAACTGCGATATGAGTTTCTACGATAATCTTGGTGATTCTACCATGAGAAGGATGCAGAATCACCGAAATTGTAGTTTTCGTGCTACTTAATGCGATAAAACACGTATTATTGTGTTTTCAGCACTCCACAGTGCGTATGATACGCAGAACAGGCGATATCTTCGTTTTCGAGGGGTTTCCAACTGAGATATGCATTATCTACGATAATCTTGGTGAATCTTCCGTGAGAAGTATGCAGAATCACCGAAACCGCAGCTTTCGTGTTATTTAATGCTAAAAACACGGATTCTGGTGTTTTCAGCACTCAACACTGCGTATGATGTCCAGAACAGGCGATATATTCGTTTTCGTGGGGTTTCCAAATGAGATGTGCATTTTCTACGATAATCTTGGTGATTCTTCTGTCAGAAGTATGCAGAATCACCGAAATCGCAGTTTTCGTGCTACTTAATGCGAAAAAACAAGTATTCTGGTGTTTTCAGCACTCCACAGTGCGTATGATACGCAGAACAGGCGATATCTGCGTTTTCGAGGGGTTTCCAACTGAGATATGCATTTTCTACGATAATCTTGGTGATTCTTCCGTGAGAAGGATGCAGAAACACCTAAATAACTTGTTTTCGTGCTACTTAATGCGAAAAACACGTATTCTGGTGTTTTCAGCACTCCACAGTGCGTATGATACGCTGAACAGGCGATATCTTCGTTTTCGAGGGGTTTCCAACCGAGAAATGCATTTTCTACGATAATCTTGATGATTCTTCCGTGAGAAGTATGCAGAATCACCGAAATCGCAGTTTTCGTGATATTTAATGCGAAAAAACACGTATTCTGGTGTTTTCAGCACTCCACAGTGCGTATTATACGCAGAACAGGCGATGTCTTCGTTTTCGTGGGGTTTCCAACTGAGATATGCATTTTCTACGATAATCTAGGTGATTCTGCTGTGAGAAGTATGCAGAACCACCTAAATAACCTGTTTTCGTGCTACTTAATGCGAAAAAACACGTATTCTGGTGTTTTCAGCACTCCACAGTGCGTATGATACGCAGAACAGGCGATATCTTCGTTTTCGAGGGTTTTCCAACTGAGATATGCATTTACTACGTTAATATTGGTGATTCTTCCGTGAGAAGTATGCAGAACCACCGAAATCGTAGTTTTCGTGCTACTTAATGCGAAAAAACACGTATTCTGGTGTTGTCAGCACTCCACAGTGCGTATGATGTCCAGAACAGGCGATATATTCGTTTTCGTGGGGTTTCCAAATGAGATGTGCATTTTCTACGATAATCTTGGTGATTCTTCTGTCAGAAGTATGCAGAATCACCGAAATCGCAGTTTTCGTGCTACTTAATGCGAAAAAACAAGTATTCTGGTGTTTTCAGCACTCCACAGTGCGTATGATACGCAGAACAGGCGATATCTGCGTTTTCGAGGGGTTTCCAACTGAGATATGCATTTTCTACGATAATCTTGGTGATTCTTCCGTGAGAAGGATGCAGAAACACCTAAATAACTTGTTTTCGTGCTACTTAATGCGAAAAACACGTATTCTGGTGTTTTCAGCACTCCACAGTGCGTATGATACGCTGAACAGGCGATATCTTCGTTTTCGAGGGGTTTCCAGCCGAGAAATGCATTTTCTACGATAATCTTGATGATTCTTCCGTGAGAAGTATGCAGAATCACCGAAATCGCAGTTTTCGTGATATTTAATGCGAAAAAACACGTATTCTGGTGTTTTCAGCACTCCACAGTGCGTATTATACGCAGAACAGGCGATGTCTTCGTTTTCGTGGGGTTTCCAACTGAGATATGCATTTTCTACGATAATCTAGGTGATTCTGCTGTGAGAAGTATGTAGAACCACCTAAATAACCTGTTTTCGTGCTACTTAATGCGAAAAAACAGGTATTCTGGTGTTTTCAGCACTCCACAGTGCGTATGATACGCAGAACAGGCGATATCTTCGTTTTCGAGGGTTTTCCAACTGAGATATGCATTTACTACGTTAATATTGGTGATTCTTCCGTGAGAAGTATGCAGAACCACCGAAATCGCAGTTTTCGTGATATTTAATGCGAAAAAACTCGTATTTTGGTGTTTTCAGCAGTCCACAGTGCGTATGATACGCAGAACAGGCGATATCTTCATTTTCGTGGGGTTTCCAAATGACATGTGCATTTTCTACGATAATTTTGATGATTCTTCCGTGAGAAGTATGCAGAATCACCGAAATCGCAGTTTTCGTGCTACTTAATGCGAAAAAACACGTATTCTGGTGTTGTCAGCACTCCACAGTGCGTATGATACGCAGAACAGGCGATATCTTCGTTTTCGAGGGTTTTCCAACTGAAATATGCATTTTCTACATTACTCTTGGTGATTCTTCCGTGAGAAGTATGCAGAATCACCGAAATCACAGATTTCGTGATATTTAATGCGAAAAAACACGTATTCTGGTGTTTTCAGCACTCCACAGTGCGCATGATATGCAGAACAGGCGATATCTTCGTTTTCGAGGGGTGTCCAACTGAGATATGCATTTACTACGATAATCTTGGTGATTCTTCCGTGAGAAGTATGCAGAATCACCGAAATCGCAGTTTTCGTGATATTTAATGCGAAAAAACACGTATTTTGGTGTTTTCAGCAGTCCACAGTGCGTATGATACGCAGAACAGGCGATATCTTCATTTTCGTCGGGTTTCCAAATGAGATGTGCATTTTCTACGATATTCTTGATGATTCTTCTATGAGAAGTATGCAGAACCACCGAAATCGTAGTTTTCGTGCTACTTAATGCGAAAAAACACGTATTCTGGTGTTTTCAGCACTCCACAGTGCGTATGATACGCAGAACAGGCGATATCTTCGTTTTCGAGGGGTTTCCAACTGACATATGCATTTTCTACGATAATCTTGGTGAATCTTCCGTGAGAAGTATGCAGAATCACCGAAACCGCAGCTTTCGTGTTATTTAATGCTAAAAACACGGATTCTGGTGTTTTCAGCACTCCACAGTGCGTATGATGTACAGAACAGGCGATATATTCGTTTTCGTGGGGTTTACAAATGAGATGTGCATTTTCTACGATAATCTTGGTGATTCTTCTGTCAGAAGGATGCAGAATCACCGAAATCGCAGTTTTCGTGCTACTTGATGCGAGAAAACACGTATTCTGGTGTTTTCAGCACTCCACTGTGCGTATGATACGCAGAACAGGCGATATCTTCGTTTTCGAGGGGTTTCCAACTGAGATATGCGTTTTCTACGATAATCTTGGTGATTCTTCCGTGAGAAGTATGCAGAATCACCGAAATCACAGATTTCGTGCTACTTAATGCGAAAAACACGTATTCTGGTGTTTTCAGCACTCCACAGTGCGTATGATACGCTGAACAGGCGATATCTTCGTTTTCGAGGGGTTTCCGAACGAGAAATGCATTTTCTACGATAATCTTGATGATTCTTCCGTGAGAAGTATGCAGAATCACCGAAATCGCAGTTTTCGTGATATTTAATGCGAAAAAACACGTATTCTGGTGTTTTCAGCACTCCACAGTGCGTATTATACGCAGAACAGGCGATGTCTTCGTTTTCGTGGGGTTTCCAACTGAGATATGCATTTTCTACGATAATCTAGGTGATTCTGCTGTGAGAAGTATGCAGAACCACCTAAATAACCTGTTTTCGTGCTACTTAATGCGAAAAAACACGTATTCTGGTGTTTTCAGCACTCCACAGTGCGTATGATACGCAGAACAGGCGATATCTTCGTTTTCGAGGGGTTTCCAACTGAGATATGCATTATCTACGATAATCTTGGTGAATCTTCCGTGAGAAGTATGCAGAATCACCGAAACCGCAGCTTTCGTGTTATTTAATGCTAAAAACACGGATTCTGGTGTTTTCAGCACTCAACACTGCGTATGATGTCCAGAACAGGCGATATATTCGTTTTCGTGGGGTTTCCAAATGAGATGTGCATTTTCTACGATAATCTTGGTGATTCTTCTGTCAGAAGTATGCAGAATCACCGAAATCGCAGTTTTCGTGCTACTTAATGCGAAAAAACAAGTATTCTGGTGTTTTCAGCACTCCACAGTGCGTATGATACGCAGAACAGGCGATATCTGCGTTTTCGAGGGGTTTCCAACTGAGATATGCATTTTCTACGATAATCTTGGTAATTCTTCCGTGAGAAGGATGCAGAAACACCTAAATAACTTGTTTTCGTGCTACTTAATGCGAAAAACACGTATTCTGGTGTTTTCAGCACTCCACAGTGCGTATGATACGCTGAACAGGCGATATCTTCGTTTTCGAGGGGTTTCCAACCGAGAAATGCATTTTCTACGATAATCTTGATGATTCTTCCGTGAGAAGTATGCAGAATCACCGAAATCGCAGTTTTCGTGATATTTAATGCGAAAAAACACGTATTCTGGTGTTTTCAGCACTCCACAGTGCGTATTATACGCAGAACAGGCGATGTCTTCGTTTTCGTGGGGTTTCCAACTGAGATATGCATTTTCTACGATAATCTAGGTGATTCTGCTGTGAGAAGTATGCAGAACCACCTAAATAACCTGTTTTCGTGCTACTTAATGCGAAAAAACACGTATTCTGGTGTTTTCAGCACTCCACAGTGCGTATGATACGCAGAACAGGCGATATCTTCGTTTTCGAGGGTTTTCCAACTGAGATATGCATTTACTACGTTAATATTGGTGATTCTTCCGTGAGAAGTATGCAGAACCACCGAAATCGCAGTTTTCGTGATATTTAATGCGAAAAAACTCGTATTTTGGTGTTTTCAGCAGTCCACAGTGCGTATGATACGCAGAACAGGCGATATCTTCATTTTCGTGGGGTTTCCAAATGAGATGTGCATTTTCTACGATAATTTTGATGATTCTTCCGTGAGAAGTATGCAGAATCACCGAAATCGCAGTTTTCGTGCTACTTAATGCGAAAAAACACGTATTCTGGTGTTGTCAGCACTCCACAGTGCGTATGATACGCAGAACAGGCGATATCTTCGTTTTCGAGGGTTTTCCAACTGAAATATGCATTTTCTACATTACTCTTGGTGATTCTTCCGTGAGAAGTATGCAGAATCACCGAAATCACAGATTTCGTGATATTTAATGCGAAAAAACACGTATTCTGGTGTTTTCAGCACTCCACAGTGCGCATGATATGCAGAACAGGCGATATCTTCGTTTTCGAGGGGTGTCCAACTGAGATATGCATTTACTACGATAATCTTGGTGATTCTTCCGTGAGAAGTATGCAGAATCACCGAAACCGCAGCTTTCGTGTTATTTAATGCTAAAAACACGGATTCTGGTGTTTTCAGCACTCCACAGTGCGTATGATGTACAGAACAGGCGATATATTCGTTTTCGTGGGGTTTACAAATGAGATGTGCATTTTCTACGATTATCTTGGTGATTCTTCTGTCAGAAGTATGCAGAATCACCGAAATCGCAGTTTTCGTGCTACTTAATGCGAAAAAACACGTATTCTGGTGTTTTCAGCACTCCACTGTGCGTATGATACGCAGAACAGGCGATATCTTCGTTTTCGAGGGGTTTCCAACTGAGATATGCGTTTTCTACGATAATCTTGGTGATTCTTCCGTGAGAAGTATGCAGAATCACCGAAATCACAGATTTCGTGCTACTTAATGCGAAAAACACGTATTCTGGTGTTTTCAGCACTCCACAGTGCGTATGATACGCTGAACAGGCGATATCTTCGTTTTCGAGGGGTTTCCAACCGAGAAATGCATTTTCTACGATAATCTTGATGATTCTTCCGTGAGAAGTATGCAGAATCACCGAAATCGCAGTTTTCGTGATATTTAATGCGAAAAAACACGTATTCTGGTGTTTTCAGCACTCCACAGTGCGTATTATACGCAGAACAGGCGATGTCTTCGTTTTCGTGGGGTTTCCAACTGAGATATGCATTTTCTACGATAATCTAGGTGATTCTGCTGTGAGAAGTATGCAGAACCACCTAAATAACCTGTTTTCGTGCTACTTAATGCGAAAAAACACGTATTCTGGTGTTTTCAGCACTCCACAGTGCGTATGATACGCAGAACAGGCGATATCTTCGTTTTCATGGGGTTTCCATATGAGATGTGCATTTTCTACGATAATCTTGGTGATTCTTCTGTCAGAAGTATGCAGAATCACCGAAATCGCAGTTTTCGTGCTACTTAATGCGAAAAAACAAGTATTCTGGTGTTTTCAACACTCCACAGTGCGTATGATACGCAGAACAGGCGATATCTTCGTTTTCGAGGGGTTTCCAACTGAGATATGCATTTTCTACGATAATCTTGGTGATTCTTCCGTGAGAAGGATGCCGAAACACCTAAATAGCTTGTTTTCGTGCTACTTAATGCGAAAAACACGTATTCTGGTGTTTTCAGCACTCCACAGTGCGTATGATATGCAGAACCGGCGATATCTTCGTTTTCGTGTGGTTTCCAACTGCGATATGAGTTTCTACGATAATCTTGGTGATTCTACCATGAGAAGGATGCAGAATCACCGAAATTGTAGTTTTCGTGCTACTTAATGCGATAAAACACGTATTATTGTGTTTTCAGCACTCCACAGTGCGTATGATACGCAGAACAGGCGATATCTTCGTTTTCGAGGGGTTTCCAACTGAGATATGCATTATCTACGATAATCTTGGTGAATCTTCCGTGAGAAGTATGCAGAATCACCGAAACCGCAGCTTTCGTGTTATTTAATGCTAAAAACACGGATTCTGGTGTTTTCAGCACTCAACACTGCGTATGATGTCCAGAACAGGCGATATATTCGTTTTCGTGGGGTTTCCAAATGAGATGTGCATTTTCTACGATAATCTTGGTGATTCTTCTGTCAGAAGTATGCAGAATCACCGAAATCGCAGTTTTCGTGCTACTTAATGCGAAAAAACAAGTATTCTGGTGTTTTCAGCACTCCACAGTGCGTATGATACGCAGAACAGGCGATATCTGCGTTTTCGAGGGGTTTCCAACTGAGATATGCATTTTATACGATAATCTTGGTGATTCTTCCGTGAGAAGGATGCAGAAACACCTAAATAACTTGTTTTCGTGCTACTTAATGCGAAAAACACGTATTCTGGTGTTTTCAGCACTCCACAGTGCGTATGATACGCTGAACAGGCGATATCTTCGTTTTCGAGGGGTTTCCAACCGAGAAATGCATTTTCTACGATAATCTTGATGATTCTTCCGTGAGAAGTATGCAGAATCACCGAAATCGCAGTTTTCGTGATATTTAATGCGAAAAAACACGTATTCTGGTGTTTTCAGCACTCCACAGTGCGTATTATACGCAGAACAGGCGATGTCTTCGTTTTCGTGGGGTTTCCAACTGAGATATGCATTTTCTACGATAATCTAGGTGATTCTGCTGTGAGAAGTATGCAGAACCACCTAAATAACCTGTTTTCGTGCTACTTAATGCGAAAAAACACGTATTCTGGTGTTTTCAGCACTCCACAGTGCGTATGATACGCAGAACAGGCGATATCTTCGTTTTCGAGGGTTTTCCAACTGAGATATGCATTTACTACGTTAATATTGGTGATTCTTCCGTGAGAAGTATGCAGAACCACCGAAATCGTAGTTTTCGTGCTACTTAATGCGAAAAAACACGTATTCTGGTGTTGTCAGCACTCCACAGTGCGTATGATACGCAGAAAAGGAGATATCTTCGTTTTCGAGGGGTTTCCAACTGAGATATGAGTTTCTACGATAATCTTGTTGAATCTTCCGTGAGAAGTATGCAGAATCACCGAAATCACTTGTTTTCGTGCTGCTTAATGCGATAAAACACGTATGCTGGTGTTTTCAGCACTCCACAGTGCGCATGATTTGCAGAACCGGTATTATCTTCGTATTCGTTGGGTTTCCAACTCAGATATGAGTTTCTACGATAATCTTGGTGAATCTTCCGTGAGAAGTATGCAGAATCACCGAAACCGCAGCTTTCGTGTTATTTAATGCTAAAAACACGGATTCTGGTGTTTTCAGCACTCCACAGTGCGTATGATGTCCAGAACAGGCGATATATTCGTTTTCGTGGGGTTTCCAAATGAGATGTGCATTTTCTACGATAATCTTGGTGATTCTTCTGTCAGAAGGATGCAGAATCACCGAAATCGCAGTTTTCGTGCTACTTAATGCGAGAAAACACGTATTCTGGTGTTTTCAGCACTCCACAGTGCGTATGATACGCAGAACAGGCGATGTCTTCGTTTTCGAGGTGTTTCCAACTGAGATATGCATTTTCTACGATAATCTTGGTGATTCTTCCGTGAGAAGGATGCAGAAACACCTAAATAACTTGTTTTCGTGCTACTTAATGTGAAAAACACGTATTCTGGTGTTTTCAGCACTCCACAGTGCGCATGATATGCAGAACCGGTATTATCTTCGTATTCGTGGGGTTTCCAACTCAGATATGAGTTTCTACGATAATCTTGGTGAATCTTCCGTGAGAAGTATGCAGAATCACCGAAACCGCAGCTTTCGTGTTATTTAATGCTAAAAACACGGATTCTGGTGTTTTCAGCACTCCACAGTGCGTATGATGTCCAGAACAGGCGATATATTCGTTTTCGTCGGGTTTCCAAATGAGATGTGCATTTTCTACGATAATCTTGATGATTCTTCTTTGAGAAGTATGCAGAACCACCGAAATCGTAGTTTTCGTGCTACTTAATGCGAAAAAACACGTATTCTGGTGTTTTCAGCAGTCCACAGTGCGTATGATACGCAGAACAGGCGATATCTTCATTTTCGTGGGGTTTCCAAATGAGATGTGCATTTTCTACGGTAATCTTGGTGATTCTTCTGTGAGAAGTATGCAGAATCACCAAAATCGCAGTTTTCGTGTTATTTAATGCGAGAAAACGCGTATTCTGGTGTTTTCAGCACTCCACAGTGCGTATGATACGCAGAACAGGCGATATCTTCGTTTTCGAGGGTTTTCCAACTGAAATATGCATTTTCTACATTACTCTTGGTGATTCTTCCGTGAGAAGTATGCAGAATCACCGAAATCACAGATTTCGTGATATTTAATGCGAAAAAACACGTATTCTGGTGTTTTCAGCACTCCACAGTGCGCATGATATGCAGAACAGGCGATATCTTCGTTTTCGAGGGGTGTCCAACTGAGATATGCATTTACTGCGATAATCTTGGTGATTCTTCCGTGAGAAGTATGCAGAATCACCGAAATCGCAGTTTTCGTGATATTTAATGCGAAAAAACACGTATTTTGGTGTTTTCAGCAGTCCACAGTGCGTATGATACGCAGAACAGGCGATATCTTCATTTTCGTCGGGTTTCCAAATGAGATGTGCATTTTCTACGATAATCTTGATGATTCTTCTATGAGAAGTATGCAGAACCACCGAAATCGTAGTTTTCGTGCTACTTAATGCGAAAAAACACGTATTCTGGTGTTTTCAGCACTCCACAGTGCGTATGATACGCAGAACAGGCGATATCTTCGTTTTCGAGGGGTTTCCAACTGAGATATGCATTTTCTACGATAATCTTGGTGATTCTTCCGTGAGAAGTATGCAGAACCACCGAAATCGTAGTTTTCGTGCTACTTAATGCGAAAAAACACGTATTCTGGTGTTTTCAGCACTCCACAGTGCGTATGATACGCAGAACAGGCGATATCTGCGTTTTCGAGGGGTTTCCAACTGAGATATGCATTTTCTACGATAATCTTGGTGATTCTTCCGTGAGAAGGATGCAGAAACACCTAAATAACTTGTTTTCGTGCTACTTAATTCGAAAAACACGTATTCTGGTGTTTTCAGCACTCCACAGTGCGTATGATACGCTGAACAGGCGATATCTTCGTTTTCGAGGGGTTTCCAACCGAGAAATGCATTTTCTACGATAATCTTGATGATTCTTCCGTGAGAAGTATGCAGAATCACCGAAATCGCAGTTTTCGTGATATTTAATGCGAAAAAACACGTATTCTGGTGTTTTCAGCACTCCACAGTGCGTATTATACGCAGAACAGGCGATGTCTTCGTTTTCGTGGGGTTTCCAACTGAGATATGCATTTTCTACGATAATCTAGGTGATTCTGCTGTGAGAAGTATGCAGAACCACCTAAATAACCTGTTTTCGTGCTACTTAATGCGAAAAAACACGTATTCTGGTGTTTTCAGCACTCCACAGTGCGTATGATACGCAGAACAGGCGATATCTTCGTTTTCGAGGGTTTTCCAACTGAGATATGCATTTACTACGTTAATATTGGTGATTCTTCCGTGAGAAGTATGCAGAACCACCGAAATCGTAGTTTTCGTGCTACTTAATGCGAAAAAACACGTATTCTGGTGTTGTCAGCACTCCACAGTGCGTATGATACGCAGAAAAGGAGATATCTTCGTTTTCGAGGGGTTTCCAACTGAGATATGAGTTTCTACGATAATCTTGTTGAATCTTCCGTGAGAAGTATGCAGAATCACCGAAATCACTTGTTTTCGTGCTGCTTAATGCGATAAAACACGTATGCTGGTGTTTTCAGCACTCCACAGTGCGCATGATTTGCAGAACCGGTATTATCTTCGTATTCGTTGGGTTTCCAACTCAGATATGAGTTTCTACGATAATCTTGGTGAATCTTCCGTGAGAAGTATGCAGAATCACCGAAACCGCAGCTTTCGTGTTATTTAATGCTAAAAACACGGATTCTGGTGTTTTCAGCACTCCACAGTGCGTATGATGTCCAGAACAGGCGATATATTCGTTTTCGTGGGGTTTCCAAATGAGATGTGCATTTTCTACGATAATCTTGGTGATTCTTCTGTCAGAAGGATGCAGAATCACCGAAATCGCAGTTTTCGTGCTACTTAATGCGAGAAAACACGTATTCTGGTGTTTTCAGCACTCCACAGTGCGTATGATACGCAGAACAGGCGATGTCTTCGTTTTCGAGGTGTTTCCAACTGAGATATGCATTTTCTACGATAATCTTGGTGATTCTTCCGTGAGAAGGATGCAGAAACACCTAAATAACTTGTTTTCGTGCTACTTAATGTGAAAAACACGTATTCTGGTGTTTTCAGCACTCCACAGTGCGCATGATATGCAGAACCGGTATTATCTTCGTATTCGTGGGGTTTCCAACTCAGATATGAGTTTCTACGATAATCTTGGTGAATCTTCCGTGAGAAGTATGCAGAATCACCGAAACCGCAGCTTTCGTGTTATTTAATGCTAAAAACACGGATTCTGGTGTTTTCAGCACTCCACAGTGCGTATGATGTCCAGAACAGGCGATATATTCGTTTTCGTCGGGTTTCCAAATGAGATGTGAATTTTCTACGATAATCTTGATGATTCTTCTTTGAGAAGTATGCAGAACCACCGAAATCGTAGTTTTCGTGCTACTTAATGCGAAAAAACACGTATTCTGGTGTTTTCAGCAGTCCACAGTGCGTATGATACGCAGAACAGGCGATATCTTCATTTTCGTGGGGTTTCCAAATGAGATGTGCATTTTCTACGGTAATCTTGGTGATTCTTCTGTGAGAAGTATGCAGAATCACCGAAATCGCAGTTTTCGTGTTATTTAATGCGAGAAAACGCGTATTCTGGTGTTTTCAGCACTCCACAGTGCGTATGATACGCAGAACAGGCGATATCTTCGTTTTCGAGGGTTTTCCAACTGAAATATGCATTTTCTACATTACTCTTGGTGATTCTTCCGTGAGAAGTATGCAGAAACACCGAAATCACAGATTTCGTGATATTTAATGCGAAAAAACACGTATTCTGGTGTTTTCAGCACTCCACAGTGCGCATGATATGCAGAACAGGCGATATCTTCGTTTTCGAGGGGTGTCCAACTGAGATATGCATTTACTGCGATAATCTTGGTGATTCTTCCGTGAGAAGTATGCAGAATCACCGAAATCGCAGTTTTCGTGATATTTAATGCGAAAAAACACGTATTTTGGTGTTTTCAGCAGTCCACAGTGCGTATGATACGCAGAACAGGCGATATCTTCATTTTCGTCGGGTTTCCAAATGAGATGTGCATTTTCTACGATAATCTTGATGATTCTTCTATGAGAAGTATGCAGAACCACCGAAATCGTAGTTTTCGTGCTACTTAATGCGAAAAAACACGTATTCTGGTGTTTTCAGCACTCCACAGTGCGTATGATACGCAGAACAGGCGATATCTTCGTTTTCGAGGGGTTTCCAACTGAGATATGCATTTTCTACGATAATCTTGGTGATTCTTCCGTGAGAAGTATGCAGAATCACCGAAATCACAGATTTCGTGCTACTTAATGCGAAAAACACGTATTCTGGTGTTTTCAGCACTCCACAGTGCGTATGATACGCAGAACAGGCGATATCTTCGTTTTCGAGGGGTTTCCAACTGAGATATGCATTTTCTACGATAATCTTGGTGATTCTTCCGTGAGAAGTATGCAGAATCACCGAAATCACAGATTTCGTGCTACTTAATGCGAAAAACACGTATTCTGGTGTTTTCAGCACTCCACAGTGCGTATTATACGCAGAACAGGCGATGTCTTCGTTTTCGTGGGGTTTCCAACTGAGATATGCATTTTCTACGATAATCTAGGTGATTCTGCTGTGAGAAGTATGCAGAACCACCTAAATAACCTGTTTTCGTGCTACTTAATGCGAAAAAACACGTATTCTGGTGTTTTCAGCACTCCACAGTGCGTATGATACGCAGAACAGGCGATATCTTCGTTTTCATGGGGTTTCCAAATGAGATGTGCATTTTCTACGATAATCTTGGTGATTCTTCTGTCAGAAGTATGCAGAATCACCGAAATCGCAGTTTTCGTGCTACTTAATGCGAAAAAACAAGTATTCTGGTGTTTTCAACACTCCACAGTGCGTATGATACGCAGAACAGGCGATATCTTCGTTTTCGAGGGGTTTCCAACTGAGATATGCATTTTCTACGATAATCTAGGTGATTCTGCTGTGAGAAGTATGCAGAACCACCTAAATAACCTGTTTTCGTGCTACTTAATGCGAAAAAACACGTATTCTGGTGTTTTCAGCACTCCACAGTGCGTATGATACGCAGAACAGGCGATATCTTCGTTTTCATGGGGTTTCCAAATGAGATGTGCATTTTCTACGATAATCTTGGTGATTCTTCTGTCAGAAGTATGCAGAATCACCGAAATCGCAGTTTTCGTGCTACTTAATGCGAAAAAACAAGTATTCTGGTGTTTTCAACACTCCACAGTGCGTATGATACGCAGAACAGGCGATATCTTCGTTTTCGAGGGGTTTCCAACTGAGATATGCATTTTCTACGATAATCTTGGTGATTCTTCCGTGAGAAGGATGCAGAAACACCTAAATAACTTGTTTTCGTGCTACTTAATGCGAAAAACACGTATTCTGGTGTTTTCAGCACTCCACAGTGCGTATGATACGCAGAACAGGCGATATCTTCGTTTTCGAGGGTTTTCCAACTGAAATATGCATTTTCTACATTACTCTTGGTGATTCTTCCGTGAGAAGTATGCAGAAACACCTAAATAACTTGTTTTCGTGCTACTTAATGCGAAAAACACGTATTCTGGTGTTTTCAGCACTCCACAGTGCGTATGATATGCAGAACCGGCGATATCTTCGTTTTCGTGTGGTTTCCAACTGCGATATGAGTTTCTACGATAATCTTGGTGATTCTACCGTGAGAAGGATGCAGAATCACCGAAATTGTAGTTTTCGTGCTACTTAATGCGATAAAACACGTATTATTGTGTTTTCAGCACTCCACAGTGCGTATGATACGCAGAACAGGCGATATCTTCGTTTTCGAGGGGTTTCCAACTGAGATGTGCATTATCTACGATAATCTTGGTGAATCTTCCGTGAGAAGTATGCAGAATCACCGAAACCGCAGCTTTCGTGTTATTTAATGCTAAAAACACGGATTCTGGTGTTTTCAGCACTCAACACTGCGTATGATGTCCAGAACAGGCGATATATTCGTTTTCGAGGGGTTTCCAACCGAGATATGCATTTTCTACGATAATCTTGGTGATTCTTCCGTGAGAAGTATGCAGAATCACCGAAATCGCAGTTTTCATGTTATTTAATGCGAAGAAACACGTATTCTGGTGTTCTCAGCATTCCACAGTGCGCATGATATGCAGAACCGGCGATATATTCGTTTTCGTGGGGTTTCCAAATGAGATGTGCATTTTCTACGGTAATCTTGGTGATTCTTCTGTGAGAAGTATGCAGTATCACCGAAATCGCAGTTTTTGTGATATTTAATGCGAAAAAACACGTATTTTGGTGTTTTCAGCAGTCCACAGTGCGTATGATATCCAAAACAGGCGATATATTCGTTTTCGAGTGTTTTCCAACTGTGATATGCATTTTCTACGATACTCTTGGTGATTCTTCCGTGAGAAGTATGCAGAATCACCGAAATCGCAGTTTTCATGTTATTTAATGCGAAAAAACACGTATTCTGGTGTTTTCAGCACTCCACAGTGCGTATGACACGCAGAACAGGCGATATCTTCGTTTTCGAGGGGTTTCCAACTGAGATATGCATTTTCTAAGATAATCTTGGTGAATCTTCCGTGAGAAGGATGCAGAAACACCTAAATAACTTGTTTTCGTGATATCTAATGCGAAAAAACACGTATTTTGGTGTTTTCAGCAGTCCACAGTGCGTATGATACGCAGAACAGGCGATATCTTCGTTTTCGTGGGGTTTCCAAATGGGATGTGAATTTTCTACGATTATCTTCGTGATTCTTCCGTGAGAAGTATGCAGAATCACCGAAATCGCAGTTTTCATGTTATTTAATGCGAAAAAACACGTATTCTGGTGTTCTCAGCATTCCACAGTGCGCATGATATGCAGAACCGGCGATATATTCGTTTTCGTGGGGTTTCCAAATGAGATGTGCATTATCTACGGTAATCTTGGTGATTCTTCTGTGAGAAGTATGCAGAATCACCGAAATCGCAGCTTTCGTGTTATTTAATGCGAGAAAACGCGTATTCTGGTGTTTTCAGCACTCCACAGTGCGTATGATACGCAGAACAGGCGATATCTTTGTTTTCGAGGGGTTTCCAAATGAGATATGAATTTTCTACGATAAGCTTGGTGAGACTTCTGTCCGAAGTATGCTGAAACATCGAGATCGCACTTTTCGAGCTATTTAATGCGAGAAACACGTTATCTGGTGTTTTCACCACACCACAGTGCGTTGGATATGCAGAACAGTAGATATCTTGGTTTTCGTGGGGTTTCAAGCTGAGATATGCATTTTCTGCGATAATCTTGTTAAGACTTCTGTCCGAAGTATGCAGAATCTTCGAGATCGCTCGTTTCGAGCTATTTAATGCGAGAAACACGTTATCTGGTGTTTTCACTACTCCACAGTGCGTTGGATATGCAGAACCGGAGATATTTTGGTTTTCGTCGGGTTTCAAGCTGAGATATGAATTTTCTACGATAAGCTTGGTGAAACATCTGTCCGAAGTATGCAGAAACGTCGATAGCGCTCTTTTCGAGCTATTTAATGCGAGAAATACGTTTTCTGGGGTTTTCACCACTCCACAGTTCGTTGGATATGCAGAACAGTAGATATCTTGGTTTTCGTGGGGTTTCAAGCAGAGATATGCATTTTCTGCGATAATCTTGGTGAGACTTCTGTTAGAATTATGCAGAATCATCGAGATCGCACTTTTCGAGGTATTTAATGCGATAAACACGTTATCTGGTGTTTTTACCACTCCACAGTTGGTTTGATATGCAGAACCGGCGATATTTTGGTTTTCGTCGGGTTTCAAGCTGAGATATGCATTTTCTACGATAATCTTGGTGATACATCTGTCCGAAGTATGCAGAAACATCGAGAGCGCTCGTTTCGAGCTATTTAATGCGAGAAACACGTTATCTGCTGTTTTCACCACTCCACAGCGCGTTTGATATGCAGAACAGTAGATATCTTGGTTTCGGTCGGATTTCAAGCTGAGATATGCATTTTCTGCGATAATCTTGTTGAGACTTCTGTCCGAAGTATGCAGAATCATCGAGATCGCTCGTTTCGAGCAATTTAATGCGAGAAACACGTTATCTGGTGTTTTCACCACTCCACAGTGCGTTGGATATGCAGAACCGGAGATATTTTGGTTTTCGAAGGGTTTCAAGCTGAGATGTGCATTTTCTACGATAATCTTGGTGAGACTTCTGTCAGAAGTATGCAGGATCTTCGAGAACGCTCTTTTCGAGCTACTTAATATGAGAAACACGTTATCTTGTGTTTTCACCACTCCACAGTGCGTTGGATATGCAGAACCGGAGATATTTTGGTTTTCGTCGGGTTTCAAGCTGAGATGTGCATTTTCTACGATAATCTTGTTGAGACTTCTGTCCGAAGTATGCAGAATCTTCGAGATCGCTCGTTTCGAGCTATTTAATGCGAGAAACACGTTGTCTGGTGTTTTCACTACTCCACAGTGCGTTGGATATGCAGAACCGGAGATATTTTGGTTTTCGTCGGGTTTCAAGCTGAGATATGAATTTTCTACGATAAGCTTGGTGAAACATCTGTCCGAAGTATGCAGAAACGTCGAGAGCGCTCTTTTCGAGCTATTTAATGCGAGAAATACGTTTTCTGGGGTTTTCACCACTCCACAGTTCGTTGGATATGCAGAACAGTAGATATCTTGGTTTTCGTGGGGTTTCAAGCAGAGATATGCATTTTCTGCGATAATCTTGGTGAGACTTCTGTTAGAATTATGCAGAATCATCGAGATCGCACTTTTCGAGGTATTTAATGCGAGAAACACGTTATCTGGTGTTTTTACCACTCCACAGTTCGTCGGATATGCAGAACAGTAGATATCTTGGTTTTCGTGGGGTTTCAAGCAGAGATATGCATTTTCTGCGATAATCTTGGTGAGACTTCTGTTAGAATTATGCAGAATCATCGAGATCGCACTTTTCGAGGTATTTAATGCGAGAAACACGTTATCTGGTGTTTTTACCACTCCACAGTTGGTTTGATATGCAGAACCGGCGATATTTTGGTTTTCGTGGGGTTTCAAGCTGAGATATGCATTTTCTGCGATAATCTTGTTAAGACTTCTGTCCGAAGTATGCAGAATCTTCGAGATCGCTCGTTTCGAGCTATTTAATGCGCGAAACACGTTATCTGGTGTTTTCACTACTCCACAGTGCGTTGGATATGCAGAACCGGAGATATTTTGGTTTTCGTCGGGTTTCATGCTGAGATATGAATTTTCTACGATAAGCTTGGTGAAACATCTGTCCGAAGTATGCAGAAACGTCGAGAGCGCTCTTTTCGAGCTATTTAATGCGAGAAATACGTTTTCTGGGGTTTTCACCACTCCACAGTTCGTTGGATATGCAGAACAGTAGATATCTTGGTTTTCGAAGGGTTTCAAGCTGAGATATGCATTTTCTGCGATGATCTGGTTGAGACTTCTGTCCGAAGTATGCAGAATCATCGAGATCGCACTTTTCGAGCTATTTAATGCGAGAAACACGTTCTCTCGTTGTTTTCACCACTCCACAGTGCGTTTGATATGCAGAACCGGCAACATCTAGATTTTCGTGAGGTTTCAAGCTGAGATATGCATTTTCTGCGATAATATTGGTGAGACTTCAGTCAGAAGTATGCAGAATCATCTAGATCGCTCTTTTCGAGCTACTTAATGCACGAAATACGTTTTCTGGTGTTTTCACCACTCCATAGTACGTTTGACATGCAGAACCGGAGATATCTTGGTTTCGGTCGGATTTCAAGCTGAGATATGCATTTTCTGCGATAATCTTGTTGAGACTTCTGTCCGAAGTATGCAGAATCATCGAGATCGCTCGTTTCGAGCAATTTAATGCGAGAAACACGTTATCTGGTGTTTTCACCACTCCACAGTGCGTTGGATATGCAGAACCGGAGATATTTTGGTTTTCGAAGGGTTTCAAGCTGAGATGTGCATTTTCTACGATAATCTTGGTGAGACTTCTGTCAGAAGTATGCAGGATCTTCGAGAACGCTCTTTTCAAGCTACTTAATATGAGAAACACGTTATCTTGTGTTTTCACCACTCCACAGTGCGTTGGATATGCAGTACCAGCGACATCTTGGTTTTCGTGGGGTTTCAAGCTGAGATATGCATTTTCTGCGATAGTCTGGTTGAGACTTCTGTCCGAAGTATGCAGAATCATCGAGATCGCACTTTTCGAGCTATTTAATGCGAGAAACACGTTATCTGGTGTTTTCACTACTCCACAGTGCGTTGGATATGCAGAACCGGAGATATTTTGGTTTTCGTCGGGGTTCAAGCTGAGATACGCATTTTGTGCGATAATATTGGTGAGACTGCAGTCAGAAGTATGCAGAATCATCTAGATCGCTCGTTTCGAGCTATTTAATGCGAGAAACACGTTATCTGGTGTTTTCACCACTCCACAGTGCGTTGGATATGCAGAACCGGAGATATTTTGGTTTTCGTCGGGTTTCAAGCTGAGATATGAATTTTCTACGATAAGCTTGGTAAAACATCTGTCCGAAGTATGCAGAAACGTCGAGAGCGCTCTTTTCGAGCTATTTAATGCGAGAAACACGTTTTCTGGGGTTTTCACCACTCCACAGTTCGTTGGATATGCAGAACAGTAGATATCTTGGTTTTCATGGGGTTTCAAGCAGAGATATGCATTTTCGGCGATAATCTTGGTGATACATCTGTCCGAAGTATGCAGAAACATCGAGAGCGCTCTTTTCGAGCTATTTAATGCGAGAAACACGTTATCTGGTGTTTTCACCACTCCACAGCGCGTTTGATATGCAGAACAGTAGATATCTTGGTTTTCGAAGGGTTTCAAGCTGAGATATGCATTTTCTGCGATAGTCTGGTTGAGACTTCTGTCCGAAGTATGCAGAATCATCGAGATCGCACTTTTCGAGCTATTTAATGCGAGAAACACGTTATCTGGTGTTTTCACTACTCCACAGTGCGTTGGATATGCAGAACCGGAGATATTTTGGTTTTCGTCGGGTTTCAAGCTGAGATATGCATTTTCTGCGATAATATTGGTGAGACTGCAGTCAGAAGTATGCAGAATCATCTAGATCGCTCGTTTCGAGCTATTTAATGCGAGAAACACGTTATCTGGTGTTTTCACTACTCCACAGTGCGTTGGATATGCAGAACCGGAGATATTTTGGTTTTCGTCGGGTTTCAAGCTGAGATATGAATTTTCTACGATAAGCTTGGTGAAACATCTGTCCGAAGTATGCAGAAACGTCGAGAGCGCTCTTTTCGAGCTATTTAATGCGAGAAACACGTTTTCTGGGGTTTTCACCACTCCACAGTTCGTTGGATATGCAGAACAGTAGATATCTTGGTTTTCGTGGGGTTTCAAGCAGAGATATGCATTTTCGGCGATAATCTTGGTGAGACTTCTGTTAGAAGTATGCAGAATCATCGAGATCGCACTTTTCGAGCTATTTAATGCGAGAAACACGTTATCTGGTGTTTTCACCACTCCACAGTGCGTTGGATATGCAGAACCGGAGATATTTTGGTTTTCGTCGGGTTTCAAGCAGAGATATGCATTTTCTGCGATAATCTTGGTGAGACTTCTGTTAGAATTATGCAGAATCATCGAGATCGCTCGTTTCGAGCTATTTAATGCGCGAAACACGTTATCTGGTGTTTTCACTACTCCACAGTGCGTTGGATATGCAGAACCGGAGATATTTTGGTTTTCGTCGGGTTTCAAGCTGAGATATGAATTTTCTACGATAAGCTTGGTGAAACATCTGTCCGAAGTATGCAGAAACGTCGAGAGCGCTCTTTTCGAGCTATTTAATGCGAGAAATACGTTTTCTGGGGTTTTCACCACTCCACAGTTCGTTGGATATGCAGAACAGTAGATATCTTGGTTTTCGAAGGGTTTCAAGCTGAGATATGCATTTTCTGCGATGATCTGGTTGAGACTTCTGTCCGAAGTATGCAGAATCATCGAGATCGCACTTTTCGAGCTATTTAATGCGAGAAACACGTTCTCTCGTTGTTTTCACCACTCCACATTGCGTTTGATATGCAGAACCGGCAACATCTAGATTTTCGTGAGGTTTCAAGCTGAGATATGCATTTTCTGCGATAATATTGGTGAGACTTCAGTCAGAAGTGTGCAGAATCATCTAGATCGCTCTTTTCGAGCTACTTAATGCACGAAATACGTTTTCTGGTGTTTTCACCACTCCATAGTACGTTTGACATGCAGAACCGGAGATATCTTGGTTTCGGTCGGATTTCAAGCTGAGATATGCATTTTCTGCGATAATCTTGTTGAGACTTCTGTCCGAAGTATGCAGAATCATCGAGATCGCTCGTTTCGAGCAATTTAATGCGAGAAACACGTTATCTGGTGTTTTCACCACTCCACAGTGCGTTGGATATGCAGAACCGGAGATATTTTGGTTTTCGAAGGGTTTCAAGCTGAGATGTGCATTTTCTACGATAATCTTGGTGAGACTTCTGTCAGAAGTATGCAGGATCTTCGAGAACGCTCTTTTCAAGCTACTTAATATGAGAAACACGTTATCTTGTGTTTTCACCACTCCACAGTGCGTTGGATATGCAGTACCAGCGACATCTTGGTTTTCGTGGGGTTTCAAGCTGAGATATGCATTTTCTGCGATAGTCTGGTTGAGACTTCTGTCCGAAGTATGCAGAATCATCGAGATCGCACTTTTCGAGCTATTTAATGCGAGAAACACGTTATCTGGTGTTTTCACTACTCCACAGTGCGTTGGATATGCAGAACCGGAGATATTTTGGTTTTCGTCGGGGTTCAAGCTGAGATACGCATTTTGTGCGATAATATTGGTGAGACTGCAGTCAGAAGTATGCAGAATCATCTAGATCGCTCGTTTCGAGCTATTTAATGCGAGAAACACGTTATCTGGTGTTTTCACCACTCCACAGTGCGTTGGATATGCAGAACCGGAGATATTTTGGTTTTCGTCGGGTTTCAAGCTGAGATATGAATTTTCTACGATAAGCTTGGTAAAACATCTGTCCGAAGTATGCAGAAACGTCGAGAGCGCTCTTTTCGAGCTATTTAATGCGAGAAACACGTTTTCTGGGGTTTTCACCACTCCACAGTTCGTTGGATATGCAGAACAGTAGATATCTTGGTTTTCATGGGGTTTCAAGCAGAGATATGCATTTTCGGCGATAATCTTGGTGATACATCTGTCCGAAGTATGCAGAAACATCGAGAGCGCTCTTTTCGAGCAATTTAATGCGAGAAACACGTTATCTGGTGTTTTCACCACTCCACAGCGCGTTTGATATGCAGAACAGTAGATATCTTGGTTTTCGAAGGGTTTCAAGCTGAGATATGCATTTTCTGCGATAGTCTGGTTGAGACTTCTGTCCGAAGTATGCAGAATCATCGAGATCGCACTTTTCGAGCTATTTAATGCGAGAAACACGTTATCTGGTGTTTTCACTACTCCACAGTGCGTTGGATATGCAGAACCGGAGATATTTTGGTTTTCGTCGGGTTTCAAGCTGAGATATGCATTTTCTGCGATAATATTGGTGAGACTGCAGTCAGAAGTATGCAGAATCATCTAGATCGCTCGTTTCGAGCTATTTAATGCGAGAAACACGTTACCTGGTGTTTTCACTACTCCACAGTGCGTTGGATATGCAGAACCGGAGATATTTTGGTTTTCGTCGGGTTTCAAGCTGAGATATGAATTTTCTACGATAAGCTTGGTGAAACATCTGTCCGAAGTATGCAGAAACGTCGAGAGCGCTCTTTTCGAGCTATTTAATGCGAGAAACACGTTTTCTGGGGTTTTCACCACTCCACAGTTCGTTGGATATGCAGAACAGTAGATATCTTGGTTTTCGTGGGGTTTCAAGCAGAGATATGCATTTTCGGCGATAATCTTGGTGAGACTTCTGTTAGAAGTATGCAGAATCATCGAGATCGCACTTTTCGAGCTATTTAATGCGAGAAACACGTTATCTGGTGTTTTCACCACTCCACAGTGCGTTGGATATGCAGAACCGGAGATATTTTGGTTTTCGTCGGGTTTCAAGCAGAGATATGCATTTTCTACGATAAGCTTGGTGAAACATCTGTCCGAAGTATGCAGAATCATCGAGATCGCTCTTTTCGAGCTATTTAATGCGAGAAACACGTTATCTGGTTGTTTTCACCACTCCGCAGTGCGTTTGATATGCAGAGCCGGCGACATCTTGATTTTCGTGAGGTATCAAGCTGAGACATGCATGTCCTGCGATAATATTGGTGAGACTTCTGTCCGAAGTATGCAGTATCATCGATATCGCTCTTTTAGAGCTATTTAATGCGAGAATCACGTTTACTGGGGTTTTCACCACTCCCCAGTTCGTTGGATATTCAGAACAGTAGATATCTTGGTTTTCGTGGGGTTTCAAGCAGAGATATGCATTTTCTGCGATAATCTTGGTGAGACTTCTGTTAGAATTATGCAGAATCATCGAGATCGCACTTTTCGAGCTATTTAATGCGAGAAACACGTTTTCTGGTGTTTTCACCACTCCACAGTTGGTCTGATATGCAGTACCAGCGACATCTTGGTTTTCGTGGGGTTTCAAGCTGAGATATGCATTTTCTGCGATAATATTGGTGAGACTTCAGTCAGAAGTATGCAGAATCATCTAGATCGCTCTTTTCGAGCTACTTAATGCACGAAATACGTTTTCTGGTGTTTTCAACACTCCATAGTACGTTTGACATGCAGAACCGGAGATATCTTGGTTTCGGTCGGGTTTCAAGCTGAGATATGCATTTTCTGCGATAATCTTGTTGAGACTTCTGTCCGAAGTATGCAGATTCATCGAGAACGCTCTTTTCGAGCTACTTAATATGAGAAACACGTTATCTTGGGTTTTCACCACTCCACAGTGCGTTGGATATGCAGTACCAGCGACATCTTGGTTTTCGTGGGGTTTCTAGCTGAGATATGCATTTTCCGCGATAATCTTGGTGAGACTTCAGTCAGAAGTATGCAGAATCATCTAGATCGCTCTTTTCGAGCTACTTAATGCACGAAATACGTTTTCTGGTGTTTTCACCACTCCATAACACGTTTGACATGCAGAACCGGAGATATCTTGGTATCGGTCGGGTTTCAAGCTGAGATATGCATTTTCTGCGATAATCTTGTTGAGACTTCTGTCCGAAGTATGCAGAATCTTCGAGATCGCTCGTTTCGAGCTATTTAATGCGAGAAACACGTCATCTGGTGTTTTCACTACTCCACAGTGCGTTGGATATGCAGAACCGGAGATATTTTGGTTTTCGTCGGGTTTCAAGCTGAGATGTGCATTTTCTACGATAATCTTGTTGAGACTTCTGTCCGAAGTATGCAGAATCTTCGAGATCGCTCGTTTCGAGCTATTTAATGCGAGAAATACGTTTTCTGGGGTTTTCACCACTCCACAGTTCGTTGGATATGCAGAACAGTAGATATCTTGGTTTTCGTGGGGTTTCAAGCAGAGATATGCATTTTCTGCGATAATCTTGGTGAGACTTCTGTAAGAATTATGCAGAATCATCGAGATCGCACTTTTCGAGGTATTTAATGCGAGAAACACGTTATCTGGTGTTTTTACCACTCCACAGTTCGTTGGATATGCAGAACAGTAGATATCTTGGTTTTCGTGGGGTTTCAAGCAGAGATATGCATTTTCTGCGATAATCTTGGTGAGACTTCTGTTAGAATTATGCAGAATCATCGAGATCGCACTTTTCGAGGTATTTAATGCGAGAAACACGTTATCTGGTGTTTTTACCACTCCACAGTTGGTTTGATATGCAGAACCGGCGATATTTTGGTTTTCGTGGGGTTTCAAGCTGAGATATGCATTTTCTGCGATAATCTTGTTAAGACTTCTGTCCGAAGTATGCAGAATCTTCGAGATCGCTCGTTTCGAGCTATTTAATGCGCGAAACACGTTATCTGGTGTTTTCACTACTCCACAGTGCGTTGGATATGCAGAACCGGAGATATTTTGGTTTTCGTCGGGTTTCAAGCTGAGATATGAATTTTCTACGATAAGCTTGGTGAAACATCTGTCCGAAGTATGCAGAAACGTCGAGAGCGCTCTTTTCGAGCTATTTAATGCGGGAAATACGTTTTCTGGGGTTTTCACCGCTCCACAGTTCGTTGGATATGCAGAACAGTAGATATCTTGGTTTTCGAAGGGTTTCAAGCTGAGATATGCATTTTCTGCGATGATCTGGTTGAGACTTCTGTCCGAAGTATGCAGAATCATCGAGATCGCACTTTTCGAGCTATTTAATGCGAGAAACACGTTCTCTCGTTGTTTTCACCACTCCACATTGCGTTTGATATGCAGAACCGGCAACATCTAGATTTTCGTGAGGTTTCAAGCTGAGATATGCATTTTCTGCGATAATATTGGTGAGACTTCAGTCAGAAGTATGCAGAATCATCTAGATCGCTCTTTTCGAGCTACTTAATGCACGAAATACGTTTTCTGGTGTTTTCACCACTCCATAGTACGTTTGACATGCAGAACCGGAGATATCTTGGTTTCGGTCGGATTTCAAGCTGAGATATGCATTTTCTGCGATAATCTTGTTGAGACTTCTGTCCGAAGTATGCAGAATCATCGAGATCGCTCGTTTCGAGCAATTTAATGCGAGAAACACGTTATCTGGTGTTTTCACCACTCCACAGTGCGTTGGATATGCAGAACCGGAGATATTTTGGTTTTCGAAGGGTTTCAAGCTGAGATGTGCATTTTCTACGATAATCTTGGTGAGACTTCTGTCAGAAGTATGCAGGATCTTCGAGAACGCTCTTTTCAAGCTACTTAATATGAGAAACACGTTATCTTGTGTTTTCACCACTCCACAGTGCGTTGGATATGCAGTACCAGCGACATCTTGGTTTTCGTGGGGTTTCAAGCTGAGATATGCATTTTCTGCGATAGTCTGGTTGAGACTTCTGTCCGAAGTATGCAGAATCATCGAGATCGCACTTTTCGAGCTATTTAATGCGAGAAACACGTTATCTGGTGTTTTCACTACTCCACAGTGCGTTGGATATGCAGAACCGGAGATATTTTGGTTTTCGTCGGGGTTCAAGCTGAGATACGCATTTTGTGCGATAATATTGGTGAGACTGCAGTCAGAAGTATGCAGAATCATCTAGATCGCTCGTTTCGAGCTATTTAATGCGAGAAACACGTTATCTGGTGTTTTCACCACTCCACAGTGCGTTGGATATGCAGAACCGGAGATATTTTGGTTTTCGTCGGGTTTCAAGCTGAGATATGAATTTTCTACGATAAGCTTGGTAAAACATCTGTCCGAAGTATGCAGAAACGTCGAGAGCGCTCTTTTCGAGCTATTTAATGCGAGAAACACGTTTTCTGGGGTTTTCACCACTCCACAGTTCGTTGGATATGCAGAACAGTAGATATCTTGGTTTTCATGGGGTTTCAAGCAGAGATATGCATTTTCGGCGATAATCTTGGTGATACATCTGTCCGAAGTATGCAGAAACATCGAGAGCGCTCTTTTCGAGCTATTTAATGCGAGAAACACGTTATCTGGTGTTTTCACCACTCCACAGCGCGTTTGATATGCAGAACAGTAGATATCTTGGTTTTCGAAGGGTTTCAAGCTGAGATATGCATTTTCTGCGATAGTCTGGTTGAGACTTCTGTCCGAAGTATGCAGAATCATCGAGATCGCACTTTTCGAGCTATTTAATGCGAGAAACACGTTATCTGGTGTTTTCACTACTCCACAGTGCGTTGGATATGCAGAACCGGAGATATTTTGGTTTTCGTCGGGTTTCAAGCTGAGATATGCATTTTCTGCGATAATATTGGTGAGACTGCAGTCAGAAGTATGCAGAATCATCTAGATCGCTCGTTTCGAGCTATTTAATGCGAGAAACACGTTATCTGGTGTTTTCACTACTCCACAGTGCGTTGGATATGCAGAACCGGAGATATTTTGGTTTTAGTCGGGTTTCAAGCTGAGATATGAATTTTCTACGATAAGCTTGGTGAAACATCTGTCCGAAGTATGCAGAATCGTCGAGAGCGCTCTTTTCGAGCTATTTAATGCGAGAAACACGTTTTCTGGGGTTTTCACCACTCCACAGTTCGTTGGATATGCAGAACAGTAGATATCTTGGTTTTCGTGGGGTTTCAAGCAGAGATATGCATTTTCGGCGATAATCTTGGTGAGACTTCTGTTAGAAGTATGCAGAATCATCGAGATCGCACTTTTCGAGCTATTTAATGCGAGAAACACGTTATCTGGTGTTTTCACCACTCCACAGTGCGTTGGATATGCAGAACCGGAGATATTTTGGTTTTCGTCGGGTTTCAAGCAGAGATATGCATTTTCTACGATAAGCTTGGTGAAACATCTGTCCGAAGTATGCAGAATCATCGAGATCGCTCTTTTCGAGCTATTTAATGCGAGAAACACGTTATCTGGTTGTTTTCACCACTCCGCAGTGCGTTTGATATGCAGAGCCGGCGACATCTTGATTTTCGTGAGGTTTCAAGCTGAGACATGCATGTTCTGCGATAATATTGGTGAGACTTCTGTCCGAAGTATGCAGTATCATCGATATCGCTCTTTTAGAGCTATTTAATGCGAGAATCACGTTTACTGGGGTTTTCACCACTCCCCAGTTCGTTGGATATTCAGAACAGTAGATATCTTGGTTTTCGTGGGGTTTCAAGCAGAGATATGCATTTTCTGCGATAATCTTGGTGAGACTTCTGTTAGAATTATGCAGAATCATCGAGATCGCACTTTTCGAGCTATTTAATGCGAGAAACACGTTTTCTGGTGTTTTCACCACTCCACAGTTGGTCTGATATGCAGTACCAGCGACATCTTGGTTTTCGTGGGGTTTCAAGCTGAGATATGCATTTTCTGCGATAATATTGGTGAGACTTCAGTCAGAAGTATGCAGAATCATCTAGATCGCTCGTTTCGAGCTATTTAATGCGAGAAACACGTTATCTGGTGTTTTCACTACTCCACAGTGCGTTGGATATGCAGAACCGGAGATATTTTGGTTTTCGTCGGGTTTCAAGCTGAGATATGAATTTTCTACGATAAGCTTGGTGAAACATCTGTCCGAAGTATGCAGAAACGTCGAGAGCGCTCTTTTCGAGCTATTTAATGCGAGAAACACGTTTTCTGGGGTTTTCACCACTCCACAGTTCGTTGGATATGCAGAACAGTAGATATCTTGGTTTTCGTGGGGTTTCAAGCAGAGATATGCATTTTCGGCGATAATCTTGGTGAGACTTCTGTTAGAAGTATGCAGAATCATCGAGATCGCACTTTTCGAGCTATTTAATGCGAGAAACACGTTATCTGGTGTTTTCACCACTCCACAGTGCGTTGGATATGCAGAACCGGAGATATTTTGGTTTTCGTCGGGTTTCAAGCAGAGATATGCATTTTCTGCGATAATATTGGTGAGACTGCAGTCAGAAGTATGCAGAATCATCTAGATCGCTCGTTTCGAGCTATTTAATGCGAGAAACACGTTATCTGGTGTTTTCACTACTCCACAGTGCGTTGGATATGCAGAACCGGAGATATTTTGGTTTTCGTCGGGTTTCAAGCTGAGATATGAATTTTCTACGATAAGCTTGGTGAAACATCTGTCCGAAGTATGCAGAAACGTCGAGAGCGCTCTTTTCGAGCTATTTAATGCGAGAAACACGTTTTCTGGGGTTTTCACCACTCCACAGTTCGTTGGATATGCAGAACAGTAGATATCTTGGTTTTCGTGGGGTTTCAAGCAGAGATATGCATTTTCGGCGATAATCTTGGTGAGACTTCTGTTAGAAGTATGCAGAATCATCGAGATCGCACTTTTCGAGCTATTTAATGCGAGAAACACGTTTTCTGGGGTTTTCACCACTCCACAGTTCGTTGGATATGCAGAACAGTAGATATCTTGGTTTTCATGGGGTTTCAAGCAGAGATATGCATTTTCGGCGATAATCTTGGTGATACATCTGTCCGAAGTATGCAGAAACATCGAGAGCGCTCTTTTCGAGCTATTTAATGCGAGAAACACGTTATCTGGTGTTTTCACCACTCCACAGCGCGTTTGATATGCAGAACAGTAGATATCGTGGTTTTCGAAGGGTTTCAAGCTGAGATATGCATTTTCTGCGATAGTCTGGTTGAGACTTCTGTCCGAAGTATGCAGAATCATCGAGATCGCACTTTTCGAGCTATTTAATGCGAGAAACACGTTATCTGGTGTTTTCACTACTCCACAGTGCGTTGGATATGCAGAACCGGAGATATTTTGGTTTTCGTCGGGTTTCAAGCTGAGATATGCATTTTCTGCGATAATATTGGTGAGACTGCAGTCAGAAGTATGCAGAATCATCTAGATCGCTCGTTTCGAGCTATTTAATGCGAGAAACACGTTATCTGGTGTTTTCACTACTCCACAGTGCGTTGGATATGCAGAACCGGAGATATTTTGGTTTTCGTCGGGTTTCAAGCTGAGATATGAATTTTCTACGATAAGCTTGGTGAAACATCTGTCCGAAGTATGCAGAAACGTCGAGAGCGCTCTTTTCGAGCTATTTAATGCGAGAAACACGTTTTCTGGGGTTTTCACCACTCCACAGTTCGTTGGATATGCAGAACAGTAGATATCTTGGTTTTCGTGGGGTTTCAAGCAGAGATATGCATTTTCGGCGATAATCTTGGTGAGACTTCTGTTAGAAGTATGCAGAATCATCGAGATCGCACTTTTCGAGCTATTTAATGCGAGAAACACGTTATCTGGTGTTTTCACCACTCCACAGTGCGTTGGATATGCAGAACCGGAGATATTTTGGTTTTCGTCGGGTTTCAAGCAGAGATATGCATTTTCTACGATAAGCTTGGTGAAACATCTGTCCGAAGTATGCAGAATCATCGAGATCGCTCTTTTCGAGCTATTTAATGCGAGAAACACGTTATCTGGTTGTTTTCACCACTCCGCAGTGCGTTTGATATGCAGAGCCGGCGACATCTTGATTTTCGTGAGGTATCAAGCTGAGACATGCATGTTCTGCGATAATATTGGTGAGACTTCTGTCCGAAGTATGCAGTATCATCGATATCGCTCTTTTAGAGCTATTTAATGCGAGAATCACGTTTACTGGGGTTTTCACCACTCCCCAGTTCGTTGGATATTCAGAACAGTAGATATCTTGGTTTTCGTGGGGTTTCAAGCAGAGATATGCATTTTCTGCGATAATCTTGGTGAGACTTCTGTTAGAATTATGCAGAATCATCGAGATCGCACTTTTCGAGCTATTTAATGCGAGAAACACGTTTTCTGGTGTTTTCACCACTCCACAGTTGGTCTGATATGCAGTACCAGCGACATCTTGGTTTTCGTGGGGTTTCAAGCTGAGATATGCATTTTCTGCGATAATATTGGTGAGACTTCAGTCAGAAGTATGCAGAATCATCTAGATCGCTCTTTTCGAGCTACTTAATGCACGAAATACGTTTTCTGGTGTTTTCAACACTCCATAGTACGTTTGACATGCAGAACCGGAGATATCTTGGTTTCGGTCGGGTTTCAAGCTGAGATATGCATTTTCTGCGATAATCTTGTTGAGACTTCTGTCCGAAGTATGCAGATTCATCGAGAACGCTCTTTTCGAGCTACTTAATATGAGAAACACGTTATCTTGGGTTTTCACCACTCCACAGTGCGTTGGATATGCAGTACCAGCGACATCTTGGTTTTCGTGGGGTTTCAAGCTGAGATATGCATTTTCCGCGATAATCTTGGTGAGACTTCAGTCAGAAGTATGCAGAATCATCTAGATCGCTCTTTTCGAGCTACTTAATGCACGAAATACGTTTTCTGGTGTTTTCACCACTCCATAACACGTTTGACATGCAGAACCGGAGATATCTTGGTATCGGTCGGGTTTCAAGCTGAGATATGCATTTTCTGCGATAATCTTGTTGAGACTTCTGTCCGAAGTATGCAGAATCTTCGAGATCGCTCGTTTCGAGCTATTTAATGCGAGAAACACGTTATCTGGTGTTTTCACTACTCCACAGTGCGTTGGATATGCAGAACCGGAGATATTTTGGTTTTCGTCGGGTTTCAAGCTGAGATGTGCATTTTCTACGATAATCTTGTTGAGACTTCTGTCCGAAGTATGCAGAATCTTCGAGATCGCTCGTTTAGAGCTATTTAATGCGAGAAACACGTTATCTGGTGTTTTCACTACTCCACAGTGCGTTGGATATGCAGAACCGGAGGTATTTTGGTTTTCGTCGGGTTTCAAGCTGAGATATGAATTTTCTACGATAAGCTTGGTGAAACATCTGTCCGAAGTATGCAGAAACGTCGAGAGCGCTCTTTTCGAGCTATTTAATGCGAGAAACACGTTTTCTGGGGTTTTCACCACTCCACAGTTCGTTGGATATGCAGAACAGTAGATATCTTGGTTTTCGTGGGGTTTCAAGCAGAGATATGCATTTTCGGCGATAATCTTGGTGAGACTTCTGTTAGAAGTATGCAGAATCATCGAGATCGCACTTTTCGAGCTATTTAATGCGAGAAACACGTTATCTGGTGTTTTCACCACTCCACAGTGCGTTGGATATGCAGAACCGGAGATATTTTGGTTTTCGTCGGGTTTCAAGCAGAGATATGCATTTTCTACGATAAGCTTGGTGAAACATCTGTCCGAAGTATGCAGAATCATCGAGATCGCTCTTTTCGAGCTATTTAATGCGAGAAACACGTTATCTGGTTGTTTTCACCACTCCGCAGTGCGTTTGATATGCAGAGCCGGCGACATCTTGATTTTCGTGAGGTATCAAGCTGAGACATGCATGTCCTGCGATAATATTGGTGAGACTTCTGTCCGAAGTATGCAGTATCATCGATATCGCTCTTTTAGAGCTATTTAATGCGAGAATCACGTTTACTGGGGTTTTCACCACTCCCCAGTTCGTTGGATATTCAGAACAGTAGATATCTTGGTTTTCGTGGGGTTTCAAGCAGAGATATGCATTTTCTGCGATAATCTTGGTGAGACTTCTGTTAGAATTATGCAGAATCATCGAGATCGCACTTTTCGAGCTATTTAATGCGAGAAACACGTTTTCTGGTGTTTTCACCACTCCACAGTTGGTCTGATATGCAGTACCAGCGACATCTTGGTTTTCGTGGGGTTTCAAGCTGAGATATGCATTTTCTGCGATAATATTGGTGAGACTTCAGTCACAAGTATGCAGAATCATCTAGATCGCTCTTTTCGAGCTACTTAATGCACGAAATACGTTTTCTGGTGTTTTCAACACTCCATAGTACGTTTGACATGCAGAACCGGAGATATCTTGGTTTCGGTCGGGTTTCAAGCTGAGATATGCATTTTCTGCGATAATCTTGTTGAGACTTCTGTCCGAAGTATGCAGATTCATCGAGAACGCTCTTTTCGAGCTACTTAATATGAGAAACACGTTATCTTGGGTTTTCACCACTCCACAGTGCGTTGGATATGCAGTACCAGCGACATCTTGGTTTTCGTGGGGTTTCTAGCTGAGATATGCATTTTCCGCGATAATCTTGGTGAGACTTCAGTCAGAAGTATGCAGAATCATCTAGATCGCTCTTTTCGAGCTACTTAATGCACGAAATACGTTTTCTGGTGTTTTCACCACTCCATAACACGTTTGACATGCAGAACCGGAGATATCTTGGTATCGGTCGGGTTTCAAGCTGAGATATGCATTTTCTGCGATAATCTTGTTGAGACTTCTGTCCGAAGTATGCAGAATCTTCGAGATCGCTCGTTTCGAGCTATTTAATGCGAGAAACACGTCATCTGGTGTTTTCACTACTCCACAGTGCGTTGGATATGCAGAACCGGAGATATTTTGGTTTTCGTCGGGTTTCAAGCTGAGATGTGCATTTTCTACGATAATCTTGTTGAGACTTCTGTCCGAAGTATGCAGAATCTTCGAGATCGCTCGTTTCGAGCTATTTAATGCGAGAAATACGTTTTCTGGGGTTTTCACCACTCCACAGTTCGTTGGATATGCAGAACAGTAGATATCTTGGTTTTCGTGGGGTTTCAAGCAGAGATATGCATTTTCTGCGATAATCTTGGTGAGACTTCTGTAAGAATTATGCAGAATCATCGAGATCGCACTTTTCGAGGTATTTAATGCGAGAAACACGTTATCTGGTGTTTTTACCACTCCACAGTTCGTTGGATATGCAGAACAGTAGATATCTTGGTTTTCGTGGGGTTTCAAGCAGAGATATGCATTTTCTGCGATAATCTTGGTGAGACTTCTGTTAGAATTATGCAGAATCATCGAGATCGCACTTTTCGAGGTATTTAATGCGAGAAACACGTTATCTGGTGTTTTTACCACTCCACAGTTGGTTTGATATGCAGAACCGGCGATATTTTGGTTTTCGTGGGGTTTCAAGCTGAGATATGCATTTTCTGCGATAATCTTGTTAAGACTTCTGTCCGAAGTATGCAGAATCTTCGAGATCGCTCGTTTCGAGCTATTTAATGCGCGAAACACGTTATCTGGTGTTTTCACTACTCCACAGTGCGTTGGATATGCAGAACCGGAGATATTTTGGTTTTCGTCGGGTTTCAAGCTGAGATATGAATTTTCTACGATAAGCTTGGTGAAACATCTGTCCGAAGTATGCAGAAACGTCGAGAGCGCTCTTTTCGAGCTATTTAATGCGGGAAATACGTTTTCTGGGGTTTTCACCGCTCCACAGTTCGTTGGATATGCAGAACAGTAGATATCTTGGTTTTCGAAGGGTTTCAAGCTGAGATATGCATTTTCTGCGATGATCTGGTTGAGACTTCTGTCCGAAGTATGCAGAATCATCGAGATCGCACTTTTCGAGCTATTTAATGCGAGAAACACGTTCTCTCGTTGTTTTCACCACTCCACATTGCGTTTGATATGCAGAACCGGCAACATCTAGATTTTCGTGAGGTTTCAAGCTGAGATATGCATTTTCTGCGATAATATTGGTGAGACTTCAGTCAGAAGTATGCAGAATCATCTAGATCGCTCTTTTCGAGCTACTTAATGCACGAAATACGTTTTCTGGTGTTTTCACCACTCCATAGTACGTTTGACATGCAGAACCGGAGATATCTTGGTTTCGGTCGGATTTCAAGCTGAGATATGCATTTTCTGCGATAATCTTGTTGAGACTTCTGTCCGAAGTATGCAGAATCATCGAGATCGCTCGTTTCGAGCAATTTAATGCGAGAAACACGTTATCTGGTGTTTTCACCACTCCACAGTGCGTTGGATATGCAGAACCGGAGATATTTTGGTTTTCGAAGGGTTTCAAGCTGAGATGTGCATTTTCTACGATAATCTTGGTGAGACTTCTGTCAGAAGTATGCAGGATCTTCGAGAACGCTCTTTTCAAGCTACTTAATATGAGAAACACGTTATCTTGTGTTTTCACCACTCCACAGTGCGTTGGATATGCAGTACCAGCGACATCTTGGTTTTCGTGGGGTTTCAAGCTGAGATATGCATTTTCTGCGATAGTCTGGTTGAGACTTCTGTCCGAAGTATGCAGAATCATCGAGATCGCACTTTTCGAGCTATTTAATGCGAGAAACACGTTATCTGGTGTTTTCACTACTCCACAGTGCGTTGGATATGCAGAACCGGAGATATTTTGGTTTTCGTCGGGGTTCAAGCTGAGATACGCATTTTGTGCGATAATATTGGTGAGACTGCAGTCAGAAGTATGCAGAATCATCTAGATCGCTCGTTTCGAGCTATTTAATGCGAGAAACACGTTATCTGGTGTTTTCACCACTCCACAGTGCGTTGGATATGCAGAACCGGAGATATTTTGGTTTTCGTCGGGTTTCAAGCTGAGATATGAATTTTCTACGATAAGCTTGGTAAAACATCTGTCCGAAGTATGCAGAAACGTCGAGAGCGCTCTTTTCGAGCTATTTAATGCGAGAAACACGTTTTCTGGGGTTTTCACCACTCCACAGTTCGTTGGATATGCAGAACAGTAGATATCTTGGTTTTCATGGGGTTTCAAGCAGAGATATGCATTTTCGGCGATAATCTTGGTGATACATCTGTCCGAAGTATGCAGAAACATCGAGAGCGCTCTTTTCGAGCTATTTAATGCGAGAAACACGTTATCTGGTGTTTTCACCACTCCACAGCGCGTTTGATATGCAGAACAGTAGATATCTTGGTTTTCGAAGGGTTTCAAGCTGAGATATGCATTTTCTGCGATAGTCTGGTTGAGACTTCTGTCCGAAGTATGCAGAATCATCGAGATCGCACTTTTCGAGCTATTTAATGCGAGAAACACGTTATCTGGTGTTTTCACTACTCCACAGTGCGTTGGATATGCAGAACCGGAGATATTTTGGTTTTCGTCGGGTTTCAAGCTGAGATATGCATTTTCTGCGATAATATTGGTGAGACTGCAGTCAGAAGTATGCAGAATCATCTAGATCGCTCGTTTCGAGCTATTTAATGCGAGAAACACGTTATCTGGTGTTTTCACTACTCCACAGTGCGTTGGATATGCAGAACCGGAGATATTTTGGTTTTCGTCGGGTTTCAAGCTGAGATATGAATTTTCTACGATAAGCTTGGTGAAACATCTGTCCGAAGTATGCAGAAACGTCGAGAGCGCTCTTTTCGAGCTATTTAATGCGAGAAACACGTTTTCTGGGGTTTTCACCACTCCACAGTTCGTTGGATATGCAGAACAGTAGATATCTTGGTTTTCGTGGGGTTTCAAGCAGAGATATGCATTTTCGGCGATAATCTTGGTGAGACTTCTGTTAGAAGTATGCAGAATCATCGAGATCGCACTTTTCGAGCTATTTAATGCGAGAAACACGTTATCTGGTGTTTTCACCACTCCACAGTGCGTTGGATATGCAGAACCGGAGATATTTTGGTTTTCGTCGGGTTTCAAGCAGAGATATGCATTTTCTACGATAAGCTTGGTGAAACATCTGTCCGAAGTATGCAGAATCATCGAGATCGCTCTTTTCGAGCTATTTAATGCGAGAAACACGTTATCTGGTTGTTTTCACCACTCCGCAGTGCGTTTGATATGCAGAGCCGGCGACATCTTGATTTTCGTGAGGTTTCAAGCTGAGACATGCATGTTCTGCGATAATATTGGTGAGACTTCTGTCCGAAGTATGCAGTATCATCGATATCGCTCTTTTAGAGCTATTTAATGCGAGAATCACGTTTACTGGGGTTTTCACCACTCCCCAGTTCGTTGGATATTCAGAACAGTAGATATCTTGGTTTTCGTGGGGTTTCAAGCAGAGATATGCATTTTCTGCGATAATCTTGGTGAGACTTCTGTTAGAATTATGCAGAATCATCGAGATCGCACTTTTCGAGCTATTTAATGCGAGAAACACGTTTTCTGGTGTTTTCACCACTCCACAGTTGGTCTGATATGCAGTACCAGCGACATCTTGGTTTTCGTGGGGTTTCAAGCTGAGATATGCATTTTCTGCGATAATATTGGTGAGACTTCAGTCAGAAGTATGCAGAATCATCTAGATCGCTCGTTTCGAGCTATTTAATGCGAGAAACACGTTATCTGGTGTTTTCACTACTCCACAGTGCGTTGGATATGCAGAACCGGAGATATTTTGGTTTTCGTCGGGTTTCAAGCTGAGATATGAATTTTCTACGATAAGCTTGGTGAAACATCTGTCCGAAGTATGCAGAAACGTCGAGAGCGCTCTTTTCGAGCTATTTAATGCGAGAAACACGTTTTCTGGGGTTTTCACCACTCCACAGTTCGTTGGATATGCAGAACAGTAGATATCTTGGTTTTCGTGGGGTTTCAAGCAGAGATATGCATTTTCGGCGATAATCTTGGTGAGACTTCTGTTAGAAGTATGCAGAATCATCGAGATCGCACTTTTCGAGCTATTTAATGCGAGAAACACGTTATCTGGTGTTTTCACCACTCCACAGTGCGTTGGATATGCAGAACCGGAGATATTTTGGTTTTCGTCGGGTTTCAAGCAGAGATATGCATTTTCTGCGATAATATTGGTGAGACTGCAGTCAGAAGTATGCAGAATCATCTAGATCGCTCGTTTCGAGCTATTTAATGCGAGAAACACGTTATCTGGTGTTTTCACTACTCCACAGTGCGTTGGATATGCAGAACCGGAGATATTTTGGTTTTCGTCGGGTTTCAAGCTGAGATATGAATTTTCTACGATAAGCTTGGTGAAACATCTGTCCGAAGTATGCAGAAACGTCGAGAGCGCTCTTTTCGAGCTATTTAATGCGAGAAACACGTTTTCTGGGGTTTTCACCACTCCACAGTTCGTTGGATATGCAGAACAGTAGATATCTTGGTTTTCGTGGGGTTTCAAGCAGAGATATGCATTTTCGGCGATAATCTTGGTGAGACTTCTGTTAGAAGTATGCAGAATCATCGAGATCGCACTTTTCGAGCTATTTAATGCGAGAAACACGTTTTCTGGGGTTTTCACCACTCCACAGTTCGTTGGATATGCAGAACAGTAGATATCTTGGTTTTCATGGGGTTTCAAGCAGAGATATGCATTTTCGGCGATAATCTTGGTGATACATCTGTCCGAAGTATGCAGAAACATCGAGAGCGCTCTTTTCGAGCTATTTAATGCGAGAAACACGTTATCTGGTGTTTTCACCACTCCACAGCGCGTTTGATATGCAGAACAGTAGATATCGTGGTTTTCGAAGGGTTTCAAGCTGAGATATGCATTTTCTGCGATAGTCTGGTTGAGACTTCTGTCCGAAGTATGCAGAATCATCGAGATCGCACTTTTCGAGCTATTTAATGCGAGAAACACGTTATCTGGTGTTTTCACTACTCCACAGTGCGTTGGATATGCAGAACCGGAGATATTTTGGTTTTCGTCGGGTTTCAAGCTGAGATATGCATTTTCTGCGATAATATTGGTGAGACTGCAGTCAGAAGTATGCAGAATCATCTAGATCGCTCGTTTCGAGCTATTTAATGCGAGAAACACGTTATCTGGTGTTTTCACTACTCCACAGTGCGTTGGATATGCAGAACCGGAGATATTTTGGTTTTCGTCGGGTTTCAAGCTGAGATATGAATTTTCTACGATAAGCTTGGTGAAACATCTGTCCGAAGTATGCAGAAACGTCGAGAGCGCTCTTTTCGAGCTATTTAATGCGAGAAACACGTTTTCTGGGGTTTTCACCACTCCACAGTTCGTTGGATATGCAGAACAGTAGATATCTTGGTTTTCGTGGGGTTTCAAGCAGAGATATGCATTTTCGGCGATAATCTTGGTGAGACTTCTGTTAGAAGTATGCAGAATCATCGAGATCGCACTTTTCGAGCTATTTAATGCGAGAAACACGTTATCTGGTGTTTTCACCACTCCACAGTGCGTTGGATATGCAGAACCGGAGATATTTTGGTTTTCGTCGGGTTTCAAGCAGAGATATGCATTTTCTACGATAAGCTTGGTGAAACATCTGTCCGAAGTATGCAGAATCATCGAGATCGCTCTTTTCGAGCTATTTAATGCGAGAAACACGTTATCTGGTTGTTTTCACCACTCCGCAGTGCGTTTGATATGCAGAGCCGGCGACATCTTGATTTTCGTGAGGTATCAAGCTGAGACATGCATGTTCTGCGATAATATTGGTGAGACTTCTGTCCGAAGTATGCAGTATCATCGATATCGCTCTTTTAGAGCTATTTAATGCGAGAATCACGTTTACTGGGGTTTTCACCACTCCCCAGTTCGTTGGATATTCAGAACAGTAGATATCTTGGTTTTCGTGGGGTTTCAAGCAGAGATATGCATTTTCTGCGATAATCTTGGTGAGACTTCTGTTAGAATTATGCAGAATCATCGAGATCGCACTTTTCGAGCTATTTAATGCGAGAAACACGTTTTCTGGTGTTTTCACCACTCCACAGTTGGTCTGATATGCAGTACCAGCGACATCTTGGTTTTCGTGGGGTTTCAAGCTGAGATATGCATTTTCTGCGATAATATTGGTGAGACTTCAGTCAGAAGTATGCAGAATCATCTAGATCGCTCTTTTCGAGCTACTTAATGCACGAAATACGTTTTCTGGTGTTTTCAACACTCCATAGTACGTTTGACATGCAGAACCGGAGATATCTTGGTTTCGGTCGGGTTTCAAGCTGAGATATGCATTTTCTGCGATAATCTTGTTGAGACTTCTGTCCGAAGTATGCAGAATCTTCGAGATCGCTCGTTTCGAGCTATTTAATGCGAGAAACACGTTATCTGGTGTTTTCACTACTCCACAGTGCGTTGGATATGCAGAACCGGAGATATTTTGGTTTTCGTCGGGTTTCAAGCTGAGATATGCATTTTCTACGATAAGCTTGGTGAAACATCTGTCCGAAGTATGCAGATTCATCGAGAACGCTCTTTTCGAGCTACTTAATATGAGAAACACGTTATCTTGGGTTTTCACCACTCCACAGTGCGTTGGATATGCAGTACCAGCGACATCTTGGTTTTCGTGGGGTTTCAAGCTGAGATATGCATTTTCCGCGATAATCTTGGTGAGACTTCAGTCAGAAGTATGCAGAATCATCTAGATCGCTCTTTTCGAGCTACTTAATGCACGAAATACGTTTTCTGGTGTTTTCACCACTCCATAACACGTTTGACATGCAGAACCGGAGATATCTTGGTATCGGTCGGGTTTCAAGCTGAGATATGCATTTTCTGCGATAATCTTGTTGAGACTTCTGTCCGAAGTATGCAGAATCTTCGAGATCGCTCGTTTCGAGCTATTTAATGCGAGAAACACGTTATCTGGTGTTTTCACTACTCCACAGTGCGTTGGATATGCAGAACCGGAGATATTTTGGTTTTCGTCGGGTTTCAAGCTGAGATGTGCATTTTCTACGATAATCTTGTTGAGACTTCTGTCCGAAGTATGCAGAATCTTCGAGATCGCTCGTTTAGAGCTATTTAATGCGAGAAACACGTTATCTGGTGTTTTCACTACTCCACAGTGCGTTGGATATGCAGAACCGGAGGTATTTTGGTTTTCGTCGGGTTTCAAGCTGAGATATGAATTTTCTACGATAAGCTTGGTGAAACATCTGTCCGAAGTATGCAGAAACGTCGAGAGCGCTCTTTTCGAGCTATTTAATGCGAGAAATACGTTTTCTGGGGTTTTCACCACTCCACAGTTCGTTGGATATGCAGAACAGTAGATATCTTGGTTTTCGTGGGGTTTCAAGCAGAGATATGCATTTTCTGCGATAATCTTGGTGAGACTTCTGTAAGAATTATGCAGAATCATCGAGATCGCACTTTTCGAGGTATTTAATGCGAGAAACACGTTATCTGGTGTTTTTACCACTCCACAGTTCGTTGGATATGCAGAACAGTAGATATCTTGGTTTTCGTGGGGTTTCAAGCAGAGATATGCATTTTCTGCGATAATCTTGGTGAGACTTCTGTTAGAATTATGCAGAATCATCGAGATCGCACTTTTCGAGGTATTTAATGCGAGAAACACGTTATCTGGTGTTTTTACCACTCCACAGTTGGTTTGATATGCAGAACCGGCGATATTTTGGTTTTCGTGGGGTTTCAAGCTGAGATATGCATTTTCTGCGATAATCTTGTTAAGACTTCTGTCCGAAGTATGCAGAATCTTCGAGATCGCTCGTTTCGAGCTATTTAATGCGCGAAACACGTTATCTGGTGTTTTCACTACTCCACAGTGCGTTGGATATGCAGAACCGGAGATATCTTGGTTTCGGTCGGATTTCAAGCTGAGATATGCATTTTCTGCGATAATCTTGTTGAGACTTCTGTCCGAAGTATGCAGAATCATCGAGATCGCTCGTTTGGAGCTACTTAATGCACGAAATACGTTTTCTGGTGTTTTCACCACTCCATAGTACGTTTGACATGCAGAACCGGAGATATCTTGGTTTTCGTGGGGTTTCAAGCAGAGATATGCATTTTCTGCGATAATCTTGGTGAGACTTCTGTAAGAATTATGCAGAATCATCGAGATCGCACTTTTCGAGGTATTTAATGCGAGAAACACGTTATCTGGTGTTTTTACCACTCCACAGTTCGTTGGATATGCAGAACAGTAGATATCTTGGTTTTCGTGGGGTTTCAAGCAGAGATATGCATTTTCTGCGATGATCTGGTTGAGACTTCTGTCCGAAGTATGCAGAATCATCGAGATCGCACTTTTCGAGCTATTTAATGCGAGAAACACGTTCTCTCGTTGTTTTCACCACTCCACAGTGCGTTTGATATGCAGAACCGGCAACATCTAGATTTTCGTGAGGTTTCAAGCTGAGATATGCATTTTCTGCGATAATATTGGTGAGACTTCAGTCAGAAGTATGCAGAATCATCTAGATCGCTCTTTTCGAGCTACTTAATGCACGAAATACGTTTTCTGGTGTTTTCACCACTCCATAGTACGTTTGACATGCAGAACCGGAGATATCTTGGTTTCGGTCGGATTTCAAGCTGAGATATGCATTTTCTGCGATAATCTTGTTGAGACTTCTGTCCGAAGTATGCAGAATCATCGAGATCGCTCGTTTCGAGCAATTTAATGCGAGAAACACGTTTTCTGGGGTTTTCACCACTCCACAGTGCGTTGGATATGCAGTACCAGCGACATCTTGGTTTTCGTGGGGTTTCAAGCTGAGATATGCATTTTCTGCGATAATATTGGTGAGACTGCAGTCAGAAGTATGCAGAATCATCTAGATCGCTCGTTTCGAGCTATTTAATGCGAGAAACACGTTATCTGGTTTTTTCACCACTCCACAGTGCGTTGGATATGCAGAACCGGAGATATTTTGGTTTTCGTAGGGTTTCAAGCTGAGATATGAATTTTCTACGATAAGCTTGGTAAAACATCTGTCCGAAGTATGCAGAAACGTCGAGAGCGCTCTTTTCGAGCTATTTAATGCGAGAAACACGTTTTCTGGGGTTTTCACCACTCCACAGTTCGTTGGATATGCAGAACAGTAGATATCTTGGTTTTCGTGGGGTTTCAAGCAGAGATATGCATTTTCGGCGATAATCTTGGTGATACATCTGTCCGAAGTATGCAGAAACATCGAGAGCGCTCTTTTCGAGCTATTTAATGCGAGAAACACGTTATCTGGTGTTTTCACCACTCCACAGCGCGTTCGATATGCAGAACAGTAGATATCTTGGTTTTCGAAGGGTTTCAAGCTGAGATATGCATTTTCTGCGATAGTCCGGTTGAGACTTCTGTCCGAAGTATGCAGAATCATCGAGATCGCACTTTTCGAGCTATTTAATGCGAGAAACACGTTATCTGGTGTTTTCACAACTCCACAGTGCGTTGGATATGCAGAACCGGAGATATTTTGGTTTTCGTCGGGTTTCAAGCTGAGATATGCATTTTCTGCGATAATATTGGTGAGACTGCAGTCAGAAGTATGCAGAATCATCTAGATCGCTCGTTTCGAGCTATTTAATGCGAGAAACACGTTATCTGGTGTTTTCACTACTCCACAGTGCGTTGGATATGCAGAACCGGAGATATTTTGGTTTTCGTCGGGTTTCAAGCTGAGATATGAATTTTCTACGATAAGCTTGGTGAAACATCTGTCCGAAGTATGCAGAAACGTCGAGAGCGCTCTTTTCGAGCTATTTAATGCGATAAACACGTTTTCTGGGGTTTTCACCACTCCACAGTTCGTTGGATATGCAGAACAGTAGATATCTTGGTTTTCGTGGGGTTTCAAGCAGAGATATGCATTTTCGGCGATAATCTTGGTGAGACTTCTGTTAGAAGTATGCAGAATCATCGAGATCGCACTTTTCGAGCTATTTAATGCGAGAAACACGTTATCTGGTGTTTTCACCACTCCACAGTGCGTTGGATATGCAGAACCGGAGATATTTTGGTTTTCGTCGGGATTCAAGCTGAGATATGCATTTTCTACGATAAGCTTGGTGAAACATCTGTCCGAAGTATGCAGAATCATCGAGATCGCTCTTTTCGAGCTATTTAATGCGAGAAACACGTTATCTGGTTGTTTTCACCACTCCGCAGTGCGTTTGATATGCAGAGCCGGCGACATCTTGATTTTCGTGAGGTATCAAGCTGAGATATGCATGTTCTGCGATAATCTTGTTGAGACTTCTGTCCGAAGTATGCAGTATCATCGATATCGCTCTTTTAGAGCTATTTAATGCGAGAATCACGTTTACTGGGGTTTTCACCACTCCCCAGTTCGTTGGATATGCAGAACAGTAGATATCTTGGTTTTCGTGGGGTTTCAAGCTGAGATATGCATTTTCTGCGATAATCTTGTTGAGACTTCTGTCCGAAGTATGCAGAATCATCGAGAACGCTCTTTTCGAGCTACTTAATATGAGAAACACGTTATCTTGGGTTTTCACCACTCCACAGTGCGTTGGATATGCAGTACCAGCGACATCTTGGTTTTCGTGGGGTTTCAAGCTGAGATATGCATTTTCCGCGATAATCTTGGTGTTTCATCTATGAGAAGTATGAAGAATCATCGAGATCGCTCTTTTCGAGCTATTTAATGCGAGAAACACGTTATCTGGTTGTTTTCACCACTCCGCAGTGCGTTTGATATGCAGAGCCGGCGACATCTTGATTTTCGTGAGGTATCAAGCTGAGATATGCATGTTCTGCGATAATATTGGTGAGACTTCTGTCCGCAGTATGCAGTATCATCGATATCGCTCTTTTAGAGCTATTTAATGCGAGAATCACGTTTACTGGGGTTTTCACCACTCCACAGTTCGTTGGATATTCAGAACAGTAGATATCTAGGTTTTCGTGGGGTTTCAAGCAGAGATATGCATTTTCTACGATAATCTTGGTGATACATCTGTCCGAAGTATGCAGAAACATCCAGAGCGCTCTTTTCGAGCTATTTGATGCGAGAAACACGTTATCTGGTGTTTTCACCACTCCACAGCGCGTTTGATATGCAGAACAGTAGATATCTTGGTTTTCGAAGGGTTTCAAGCTGAGATATGCATTTTCTGCGGCAATCTTGGTGAGACTTCTGTCCGAAGTATGCAGAATCATCGAGATCGCTCTTTTCGAGCTATTTAATGCGGGAAACACGTTATCTGGTGTTTTGACCACTCCACAGTGCGTTTGATATGTAGAGCCGCCGATAACTTGGTTTTCGTGGTGTTTCCAGCTGGTATATGCATTTTCTGCGATAATCTTGGTGTTTCATCTATGAGAAGTATGAAGAATCATCGAGCTCGCTCTTTTCGAGCTATTTAATGCGAGAAACACGTTATCTGGTTGTTTTCACCACTCCGCAGTGCGTTTGATATGCAGAGCCGGCGACATCTTGATTTTCGTGAGGTATCAAGCTGAGATATGCATGTTCTGCGATAATATTGGTGAGACTTCTGTCCGCAGTATGCAGTATCATCGATATCGCTCTTTTAGAGCTATTTAATGCGAGAATCACGTTTACTGGGGTTTTCACCACTCCACAGTTCGTTGGATATTCAGAACAGTAGATATCTAGGTTTTCGTGGGGTTTCAAGCAGAGATATGCATTTTCTGCGATAATCTTGGTGAGACTTTTGTTAGAATTATGCAGAATCATCGAGATCGCACTTTTCGAGCTATTTAATGCGAGAAACACGTTTTCTGGTGTTTTCACCACTCCACAGTTGGTCTGATATGCAGAACCGGGGATATTTTCGTTTTCGTCGGGTTTCAAGCTGAGATATGCATTTTCTACGATAATCTTGGTGATACATCTGTCCGAAGTATGCAGAAACATCGAGAGCGCTCTGTTCGAGCTATTTAATGCGAGAAACACGTTATCTGGTGTTTTCACCACTCCACAGTGCGTTTGATATGCAGAACCGGCAACATCTTGATTTTCGTGAGGTTTCAAGCTGAGATATGCATTTTCTGCGATAATATTGGTGAGACTTCAGTCAGAAGTATGCAGGATCTTCGAGAACGCTCTTTTCGAGCTACTTAATATGAGAAACACGTTATCTTGTGTTTTCACCACTCCACAGTGCGTTGGATATGCAGTACCAGCGACATCTTGGTTTTCGTGCGGTTTCATGCTGAGATATGCATTTTCTGCGATAATATTTGTGAGACTTCAGTCAGAAGTATGCAGAATCATCTAGATCGCTCTTTTCGAGCTACTTAATGCACGAAATACGTTTTCTGGTGTTTTCACCACTCCATAGTACGTTTGACATGCAGAACCGGAGATATCTTGGTTTCGGTCGGGTTTCAAGCTGAGATATTAATTTCTGCGATAATCTTGTTGAGACTTCTGTCCGAAGTATGCAGAATCATCGAGATCGCTCGTTTCGAGCTATTTAATGCGAGAAACACGTTATCTGGTGTTTTCGCTACTCCACAGTGCGTTGGATATGCACAACCGGAGATATTTTGGTTTTCGTCGGGTTTCAAGCTGAGATATGAATTTTCTACGATAAGCTTGATGAAACATCTGTCCGAAGTATGCAGAAACGTCGAGAGCGCTCTTTTCGAGCTATTTAATGCGAGAAACACGTTTTCTGGGGTTTTCACCACTCCACAGTTCGTTGGATATGCAGAACAGTAGATATCTTGGTTTTCGTGGGGTTTCAAGCAGAGATATGCATTTTCTGCGATAATCTTGGTGAGACTTCTGTTAGAATTATGCAGAATCATCGAGATCGCATTTTTCGAGGTATTTAATGCGAGAAACACGTTATCTGGTGTTTCTACCACTCCACAGTTGGTTTGATATGCAGAACCGGCGATATTTTGGTTTTCGTCGGGTTTCAAGCTGAGATATGCATTTTCTGGATAATATTGTTGAGACTTCAGTCAGAAGTATGCAGAATCTTCGAGAACGCTCTTTTCGAGCTACTTAATGCGCGAAACACGTTTTGTGGTGTTTTCACCACTCCACGGTACGTTTGATGTGCAGAACCGGAGATAACTCGGCTTTCGTCCGGTTTCAAGCTGAGATATGCATTTTCTACGATAATCTTGGTGAGACTTCTGTCAGAAGTATGCAGAATCTTCGAGATCGCTCTTTTCGAGCTATTTAATGCGAGAAACCCGTTTTCTGGTGTATTCGACACTCCACAGTACGTTAGACATGCAGAACCGGAGATATCGTCGTTTCGGTCGGGTTTCAAGCTGAGATATCCATTTTTTACGATAATCTTGGTGAGTCTTCTGTCCGAAGTATGCTTAATCATCGAGATCGCTCGTTTCGATCTATTTAATACGAGAAACACGTTATCTGGTGTTTTCACCACCCCACAGTGCGTTTGATATGCAGAACCGGCGACATCGTGGTTTTCGTGGGGTTTCAAGCTGAGATATGCATTTTCCGCGATAATCTTGGTGAGACTTCAGTCAGAAGTATGCAGAATCATCTAGATCGCTCTTTTCGAGCTACTTAATGCACGAAATACGTTTTCTGGTGTTTTCAACACTCCATAACACGTTTGACATGCAGAACCGGAGATATCTTGGTATCGGTCGGGTTTCAAGCTGAGATATGCATTTTCTGCGATAATCTTGTTGAGACTTCTGTCCGAAGTATGCAGAATCTTCGAGATCGCTCGTTTCGAGCTATTTAATGCGAGAAACACGTTATCTGGTGTTTTCACTACTCCACAGTGCGTTGGATATGCAGAACCGGAGATATTTTGGTTTTCGTCGGGTTTCAAGCTGAGATGTGCATTTTCTACGATAATCTTGTTGAGACTTCTGTCCGAAGTATGCAGAATCTTCGAGATCGCTCGTTTAGAGCTATTTAATGCGAGAAACACGTTATCTGGTGTTTTCACTACTCCACAGTGCGTTGGATATGCAGAACCGGAGGTATTTTGGTTTTCGTCGGGTTTCAAGCTGAGATATGAATTTTCTACGATAAGCTTGGTGAAACATCTGTCCGAAGTATGCAGAAACGTCGAGAGCGCTCTTTTCGAGCTATTTAATGCGAGAAATACGTTTTCTGGGGTTTTCACCACTCCACAGTTCGTTGGATATGCAGAACAGTAGATATCTTGGTTTTCGTGGGGTTTCAAGCAGAGATATGCATTTTCTGCGATAATCTTGGTGAGACTTCTGTAAGAATTATGCAGAATCATCGAGATCGCACTTTTCGAGGTATTTAATGCGAGAAACACGTTATCTGGTGTTTTTACCACTCCACAGTTCGTTGGATATGCAGAACAGTAGATATCTTGGTTTTCGTGGGGTTTCAAGCAGAGATATGCATTTTCTGCGATAATCTTGGTGAGACTTCTGTTAGAATTATGCAGAATCATCGAGATCGCACTTTTCGAGGTATTTAATGCGAGAAACACGTTATCTGGTGTTTTTACCACTCCACAGTTGGTTTGATATGCAGAACCGGCGATATTTTGGTTTTCGTGGGGTTTCAAGCTGAGATATGCATTTTCTGCGATAATCTTGTTAAGACTTCTGTCCGAAGTATGCAGAATCTTCGAGATCGCTCGTTTCGAGCTATTTAATGCGCGAAACACGTTATCTGGTGTTTTCACTACTCCACAGTGCGTTGGATATGCAGAACCGGAGATATCTTGGTTTCGGTCGGATTTCAAGCTGAGATATGCATTTTCTGCGATAATCTTGTTGAGACTTCTGTCCGAAGTATGCAGAATCATCGAGATCGCTCGTTTCGAGCTACTTAATGCACGAAATACGTTTTCTGGTGTTTTCACCACTCCATAGTACGTTTGACATGCAGAACCGGAGATATCTTGGTTTTCGTGGGGTTTCAAGCAGAGATATGCATTTTCTGCGATAATCTTGGTGAGACTTCTGTAAGAATTATGCAGAATCATCGAGATCGCACTTTTCGAGGTATTTAATGCGAGAAACACGTTATCTGGTGTTTTTACCACTCCACAGTTCGTTGGATATGCAGAACAGTAGATATCTTGGTTTTCGTGGGGTTTCAAGCAGAGATATGCATTTTCTGCTATGATCTGGTTGAGACTTCTGTCCGAAGTATGCAGAATCATCGAGATCGCACTTTTCGAGCTATTTAATGCGAGAAACACGTTCTCTCGTTGTTTTCACCACTCCACAGTGCGTTTGATATGCAGAACCGGCAACATCTAGATTTTCGTGAGGTTTCAAGCTGAGATATGCATTTTCTGCGATAATATTGGTGAGACTTCAGTCAGAAGTATGCAGAATCATCTAGATCGCTCTTTTCGAGCTACTTAATGCACGAAATACGTTTTCTGGTGTTTTCACCACTCCATAGTACGTTTGACATGCAGAACCGGAGATATCTTGGTTTCGGTCGGATTTCAAGCTGAGATATGCATTTTCTGCGATAATCTTGTTGAGACTTCTGTCCGAAGTATGCAGAATCATCGAGATCGCTCGTTTCGAGCAATTTAATGCGAGAAACACGTTTTCTGGGGTTTTCACCACTCCACAGTGCGTTGGATATGCAGTACCAGCGACATCTTGGTTTTCGTGGGGTTTCAAGCTGAGATATGCATTTTCTGCGATAGTCTGGTTGAGACTTCTGTCCGAAGTATGCAGAATCATCGAGATCGCACTTTTCGAGCTATTTAATGCGAGAAACACGTTATCTGGTGTTTTCACTACTCCACAGTGCGTTGGATATGCAGAACCGGAGATATTTTGGTTTTCGTCGGGGTTCAAGCTGAGATACGCATTTTGTGCGATAATATTGGTGAGACTGCAGTCAGAAGTATGCAGAATCATCTAGATCGCTCGTTTCGAGCTATTTAATGCGAGAAACACGTTATCTGGTTTTTTCACCACTCCACAGTGCGTTGGATATGCAGAACCGGAGATATTTTGGTTTTCGTAGGGTTTCAAGCTGAGATATGAATTTTCTACGATAAGCTTGGTAAAACATCTGTCCGAAGTATGCAGAAACGTCGAGAGCGCTCTTTTCGAGCTATTTAATGCGAGAAACACGTTTTCTGGGGTTTTCACCACTCCACAGTTCGTTGGATATGCAGAACAGTAGATATCTTGGTTTTCGTGGGGTTTCAAGCAGAGATATGCATTTTCGGCGATAATCTTGGTGATACATCTGTCCGAAGTATGCAGAAACATCGAGAGCGCTCTTTTCGAGCTATTTAATGCGAGAAACACGTTATCTGGTGTTTTCACCACTCCACAGCGCGTTTGATATGCAGAACAGTAGATATCTTGGTTTTCGAAGGGTTTCAAGCTGAGATATGCATTTTCTGCGATAGTCTGGTTGAGACTTCTGTCCGAAGTATGCAGAATCATCGAGATCGCACTTTTCGAGCTATTTAATGCGAGAAACACGTTATCTGGTGTTTTCACAACTCCACAGTGCGTTGGATATGCAGAACCGGAGATATTTTGGTTTTCGTCGGGTTTCAAGCTGAGATATGCATTTTCTTCGATAATATTGGTGAGACTGCAGTCAGAAGTATGCAGAATCATCTAGATCGCTCGTTTCGAGCTATTTAATGCGAGAAACACGTTATCTGGTGTTTTCACTACTCCACAGTGCGTTGGATATGCAGAACCGGAGATATTTTGGTTTTCGTCGGGTTTCAAGCTGAGATATGAATTTTCTACGATAAGCTTGGTGAAACATCTGTCCGAAGTATGCAGAAACGTCGAGAGCGCTCTTTTCGAGCTATTTAATGCGATAAACACGTTTTCTGGGGTTTTCACCACTCCACAGTTCGTTGGATATGCAGAACAGTAGATATCTTGGTTTTCGTGGGGTTTCAAGCAGAGATATGCATTTTCGGCGATAATCTTGGTGAGACTTCTGTTAGAAGTATGCAGAATCATCGAGATCGCACTTTTCGAGCTATTTAATGCGAGAAACACGTTATCTGGTGTTTTCACCACTCCACAGTGCGTTGGATATGCAGAACCGGAGATATTTTGGTTTTCGTCGGGATTCAAGCTGAGATATGCATTTTCTACGATAAGCTTGGTGAAACATCTGTCCGAAGTATGCAGAATCATCGAGATCGCTCTTTTCGAGCTATTTAATGCGAGAAACACGTTATCTGGTTGTTTTCACCACTCCGCAGTGCGTTTGATATGCAGAGCCGGCGACATCTTGATTTTCGTGAGGTATCAAGCTGAGATATGCATGTTCTGCGATAATCTTGTTGAGACTTCTGTCCGAAGTATGCAGTATCATCGATATCGCTCTTTTAGAGCTATTTAATGCGAGAATCACGTTTACTGGGGTTTTCACCACTCCCCAGTTCGTTGGATATGCAGAACAGTAGATATCTTGGTTTTCGTGGGGTTTCAAGCTGAGATATGCATTTTCTGCGATAATCTTGTTGAGACTTCTGTCCGAAGTATGCAGAATCATCGAGAACGCTCTTTTCGAGCTACTTAATATGAGAAACACGTTATCTTGGGTTTTCACCACTCCACAGTGCGTTGGATATGCAGTACCAGCGACATCTTGGTTTTCGTGGGGTTTCAAGCTAAGATATGCATTTTCCGCGATAATCTTGGTGTTTCATCTATGAGAAGTATGAAGAATCATCGAGATCGCTCTTTTCGAGCTATTTAATGCGAGAAACACGTTATCTGGTTGTTTTCACCACTCCGCAGTGCGTTTGATATGCAGAGCCGGCGACATCTTGATTTTCGTGAGGTATCAAGCTGAGATATGCATGTTCTGCGATAATATTGGTGAGACTTCTGTCCGCAGTATGCAGTATCATCGATATCGCTCTTTTAGAGCTATTTAATGCGAGAATCACGTTTACTGGGGTTTTCACCACTCCACAGTTCGTTGGATATTCAGAACAGTAGATATCTAGGTTTTCGTGGGGTTTCAAGCAGAGATATGCATTTTCTACGATAATCTTGGTGATACATCTGTCCGAAGTATGCAGAAACATCCAGAGCGCTCTTTTCGAGCTATTTGATGCGAGAAACACGTTATCTGGTGTTTTCACCACTCCACAGCGCGTTTGATATGCAGAACAGTAGATATCTTGGTTTTCGAAGGGTTTCAAGCTGAGATATGCATTTTCTGCGGCAATCTTGGTGAGACTTCTGTCCGAAGTATGCAGAATCATCGAGATCGCTCTTTTCGAGCTATTTAATGCGGGAAACACGTTATCTGGTGTTTTGACCACTCCACAGTGCGTTTGATATGTAGAGCCGCCGATAACTTGGTTTTCGTGGTGTTTCCAGCTGGTATATGCATTTTCTGCGATAATCTTGGTGTTTCATCTATGAGAAGTATGAAGAATCATCGAGCTCGCTCTTTTCGAGCTATTTAATGCGAGAAACACGTTATCTGGTTGTTTTCACCACTCCGCAGTGCGTTTGATATGCAGAGCCGGCGACATCTTGATTTTCGTGAGGTATCAAGCTGAGATATGCATGTTCTGCGATAATATTGGTGAGACTTCTGTCCGCAGTATGCAGTATCATCGATATCGCTCTTTTAGAGCTATTTAATGCGAGAATCACGTTTACTGGGGTTTTCACCACTCCACAGTTCGTTGGATATTCAGAACAGTAGATATCTAGGTTTTCGTGGGGTTTCAAGCAGAGATATGCATTTTCTGCGATAATCTTGGTGAGACTTTTGTTAGAATTATGCAGAATCATCGAGATCGCACTTTTCGAGCTATTTAATGCGAGAAACACGTTTTCTGGTGTTTTCACCACTCCACAGTTGGTCTGATATGCAGAACCGGGGATATTTTCGTTTTCGTCGGGTTTCAAGCTGAGATATGCATTTTCTACGATAATCTTGGTGATACATCTGTCCGAAGTATGCAGAAACATCGAGAGCGCTCTGTTCGAGCTATTTAATGCGAGAAACACGTTATCTGGTGTTTTCACCACTCCACAGTGCGTTTGATATGCAGAACCGGCAACATCTTGATTTTCGTGAGGTTTCAAGCTGAGATATGCATTTTCTGCGATAATATTGGTGAGACTTCAGTCAGAAGTATGCAGGATCTTCGAGAACGCTCTTTTCGAGCTACTTAATATGAGAAACACGTTATCTTGTGTTTTCACCACTCCACAGTGCGTTGGATATGCAGTACCAGCGACATCTTGGTTTTCGTGCGGTTTCATGCTGAGATATGCATTTTCTGCGATAATATTTGTGAGACTTCAGTCAGAAGTATGCAGAATCATCTAGATCGCTCTTTTCGAGCTACTTAATGCACGAAATACGTTTTCTGGTGTTTTCACCACTCCATAGTACGTTTGACATGCAGAACCGGAGATATCTTGGTTTCGGTCGGGTTTCAAGCTGAGATATTAATTTCTGCGATAATCTTGTTGAGACTTCTGTCCGAAGTATGCAGAATCATCGAGATCGCTCGTTTCGAGCTATTTAATGCGAGAAACACGTTATCTGGTGTTTTCGCTACTCCACAGTGCGTTGGATATGCACAACCGGAGATATTTTGGTTTTCGTCGGGTTTCAAGCTGAGATATGAATTTTCTACGATAAGCTTGATGAAACATCTGTCCGAAGTATGCAGAAACGTCGAGAGCGCTCTTTTCGAGCTATTTAATGCGAGAAACACGTTTTCTGGGGTTTTCACCACTCCACAGTTCGTTGGATATGCAGAACAGTAGATATCTTGGTTTTCGTGGGGTTTCAAGCAGAGATATGCATTTTCTGCGATAATCTTGGTGAGACTTCTGTTAGAATTATGCAGAATCATCGAGATCGCATTTTTCGAGGTATTTAATGCGAGAAACACGTTATCTGGTGTTTCTACCACTCCACAGTTGGTTTGATATGCAGAACCGGCGATATTTTGGTTTTCGTCGGGTTTCAAGCTGAGATATGCATTTTCTGGATAATATTGTTGAGACTTCAGTCAGAAGTATGCAGAATCTTCGAGAACGCTCTTTTCGAGCTACTTAATGCGCGAAACACGTTTTGTGGTGTTTTCACCACTCCACGGTACGTTTGATGTGCAGAACCGGAGATAACTCGGCTTTCGTCCGGTTTCAAGCTGAGATATGCATTTTCTACGATAATCTTGGTGAGACTTCTGTCAGAAGTATGCAGAATCTTCGAGATCGCTCTTTTCGAGCTATTTAATGCGAGAAACCCGTTTTCTGGTGTATTCGACACTCCACAGTACGTTAGACATGCAGAACCGGAGATATCGTCGTTTCGGTCGGGTTTCAAGCTGAGATATCCATTTTTTACGATAATCTTGGTGAGTCTTCTGTCCGAAGTATGCTTAATCATCGAGATCGCTCGTTTCGATCTATTTAATACGAGAAACACGTTATCTGGTGTTTTCACCACCCCACAGTGCGTTTGATATGCAGAACCGGCGACATCGTGGTTTTCGTGGGGTTTCAAGCTGAGATATGCATTTTCCGCGATAATCTTGGTGAGACTTCAGTCAGAAGTATGCAGAATCATCTAGATCGCTCTTTTCGAGCTACTTAATGCACGAAATACGTTTTCTGGTGTTTTCAACACTCCATAGTACGTTTGACATGCAGAACCGGAGATATCTTGGTTTCGGTCGGGTTTCAAGCTGAGATATGCATTTTCTGCGATAATCTTGTTGAGACTTCTGTCCGAAGTATGCAGAATCATCGAGAACGCTCTTTTCGAGCTACTTAATATGAGAAACACGTTATCTTGGGTTTTCACCACTCCAAAGTGCGTTGGATATGCAGTACCAGCGACATCTTGGTTTTCGTGGGGTTTCAAGCTGAGATATGCATTTTCCGCGATAATCTTGGTGAGACTTCAGTCAGAAGTATGCAGAATCATCTAGATCGCTCTTTTCGAGCTACTTAATGCACGAAATACGTTTTCTGGTGTTTTCACCACTCCATAACACGTTTGACATGCAGAACCGGAGATATCTTGGTATCGGTCGGGTTTCAAGCTGAGATATGCATTTTCTGCGATAATCTTGTTGAGACTTCTGTCCGAAGTATGCAGAATCATCGAGACCGCTCGTTTCGAGCTATTTAATGCGAGAAACACGTTTTCTGGGGTTTTCACCACTCCACAGTTCGTTGGATATGCAGAACAGTAGATATCTTGGTTTTCGTGGGGTTTCAAGCAGAGATATGCATTTTCTGCGATAATCTTGGTGAGACTTCTGTTAGAATTATGCAGAATCATCGAGATCGCACTTTTCGAGGTATTTAATGCGAGAAACACGTTATCTGGTGTTTTTACCACTCCACAGTTGGTTTGATATGCAGAACCGGCGATATTTTGGTTTTCGTCGGGTTTCAAGCTGAGATATGCATTTTCTACGATAATCTTGGTGATACATCTGTCCGAAGTATGCAGAAACATCGAGAGCGCTCTTTTCGAGCTATTTGATGCGAGAAACACGTTATCTGGTGTTTTCACCACTCCACAGCGCGTTTGATATGCAGAACAGTAGATATCTTGGTTTTCGAAGGGTTTCAAGCTGAGATATGCATTTTCTGCGGCAATCTTGGTGAGACTTCTGTCCGAAGTATGCAGAATCATCGAGAACGCTCTTTTCGAGCTACTTAATATGAGAAACACGTTATCTTGGGTTTTCACCACTCCACAGTGCGTTGGATATGCAGTACCAGCGACATCTTGGTTTTCGTGGGGTTTCAAGCTGAGATATGCATTTTCCGCGATAATCTTGGTGTTTCATCTATGAGAAGTATGAAGAATCATCGAGATCGCTCTTTTCGAGCTATTTAATGCGAGAAACACGTTATCTGGTTGTTTTCACCACTCCGCAGTGCGTTTGATATGCAGAGCCGGCGACATCTTGATTTTCGTGAGGTATCAAGCTGAGATATGCATGTTCTGCGATAATATTGGTGAGACTTCTGTCCGCAGTATGCAGTATCATCGATATCGCTCTTTTAGAGCTATTTAATGCGAGAATCACGTTTACTGGGGTTTTCACCACTCCACAGTTCGTTGGATATTCAGAACAGTAGATATCTAGGTTTTCGTGGGGTTTCAAGCAGAGATATGCATTTTCTACGATAATCTTGGTGATACATCTGTCCGAAGTATGCAGAAACATCGAGAGCGCTCTTTTCGAGCTATTTGATGCGAGAAACACGTTATCTGGTGTTTTCACCACTCCACAGCGCGTTTGATATGCAGAACAGTAGATATCTTGGTTTTCGAAGGGTTTCAAGCTGAGATATGCATTTTCTGCAGCAATCTTGGTGAGACTTCTGTCCGAAGTATGCAGAATCATCGAGATCGCTCTTTTCGAGCTATTTAATGCGGGAAACACGTTATCTGGTGTTTTGCCCACTCCACAGTGCGTTTGATATGTAGAGCCGCCGATAACTTGGTTTTCGTGGTGTTTCCAGCTGGTATATGCATTTTCTGCGATAATCTTGGTGTTTCATCTATGAGAAGTATGAAGAATCATCGAGATCGCTCTTTTCGAGCTATTTAATGCGAGAATCACGTTTACTGGGGTTTTCACCACTCCACAGTTCGTTGGATATTCAGAACAGTAGATATCTAGGTTTTCGTGGGGTTTCAAGCTGAGATATGCATTTCCTGCGATAATCTTGGTGAGACTCCTGTCCGAAATATGCTGAATCATCGAGATCGCTCTTTTCGAGCTATTTAATGCGAGAAACTAGTTCTCTGGTTGTTTTCACCACTCCACAGTGCGTTTGATATGCAAAACAGGCGATATCTTGATTTTCGTGGTGGTTCCAGCTGAGATATGCATTTTCTGCGATAATCTTGGTGAGTCTTCTGTCCGAAGTATACTGAAACATCGAGATCGCTCTTTTCGAGCTATTTAATGCGAGAAACTCGTTTTCTGGGGTTTTCACCTCTCCACAGTTCGTTGGATATGCAGAACCGGAGGTATCTTGGTTTTTGTGGGGTTTCAAGCTGAGATATGCATTTCCTGCGATAATCTTGGTGAGACTCCTGTCCGAAATATGCTGAATCATCGAGATCGCTCTATTCGAGCTATTTAATGCGAGAAACTAGTTCTCTGGTTGTTTTCACCACTCCACAGTGCGTTTGATATGCAAAACAGGCGATATCTTGATTTTCGTGGTGGTTCCAGCTGAGATATGCATTTTCTGCGATAATCTTGGTGAGTCTTCTGTCCGAAGTATACTGAAACATCGAGATCGCTCTTTTCGAGCTACTTAATGCGCGAAACACGTTTTCTGGTGTTTTCACCACTCCACGGTACGTTTGATGTGCAGAACCGGAGATATATCGGTATTCGTCGGGTTTCAAGCTGAGATATGCATTTTCTGCGATAATCTTGGTGAGACTTCTGTCCGAAGTATGCAGGACCTTCGAGAACGCTCTTTTCGAGCTAGTTAATGCGAGAAAAACCTTATCCGGTGTTTTCACCACTCCACAGTGCGTTTGATATGCAAAACCGGCGATATCTTGGTTTTCGTGGGGTTTCAAGCTGAGATATGCATTTTCTGCGATAGTCTTGGTGAGACTTCTGTTAGAAGTATGCAGAATCATCGAGATCGCACTATTCGAGCTATTTAATGCTAGAAACACGTTCTCTGGTTGTTTTCACCACTCCACAGTGCGTTTGATATGCAGAACCGGCAACATCTTGATTTTCGTGAGGTTTCGAGCTGAGATATGCATTTCCTGCGATTATCTTGGTAGGACTTCTGTCCGAAGTGTGCTGAATCATCTAGATCGCTCTTTTCCAGCTATTTAATGCGAGAAACACGTTATCTGGTGTTTTCACCACTCCACAGTGCGTATGATATGCAGAACCGGCGATATCTTGGTTTTCGTGGGGTTTCATGCTGAGATATGCATTTTCTGCGATAATCTTGGTGAGACTTCTGTCCGAAGTATGCTGAAACATCGAGATCGCTCTTTTCGAGCTAGTTAATGCGAGGAAAACCTTATCCGGTGTTTCACCACTCCACAGTGTGTTTGATATGCAAAACCGGCGATATCTTGGTTTTCGTGGGGTTTCAAGCTGAGATATGCATTTTCTGCGATAATCTTGGTGAGACTTCTGTCAGAAGTATGCAGGATCTTCGAGAACGCTCTTTTCGAGCTATTTAATGCGAGAAACACGTTATCTGGTTGTTTTCACCACTCCACAGTGCGTTTGATATGCAGAACCGGCGATATCTTGGTTTTCGTGGGGTTTCATGCTGAGATATGCATTTTCTGCGATAATCTTGGTGAGACTTCTGTCCGAAGTATGCTGAAACATCGAGATCGCTCTTTTCGAGCTAGTTAATGCGAGGAAAACCTTATCCGGTGTTTTCACCATTCCACAGTGTGTTTGATATGCAAAACCGGCGATATCTTGGTTTTCGTGAGGTTTCAAGCTGAGATATGCATTTTCTGCGATAATCTTGGTGAGACTTCTGTCAGAAGTATGCAGAATCTTCGAGAACGCTCTTTTCGAGCTACTTAATGCGCGAAATACGTTTTCTGGTGTTTTCACCACTCCACGGTACGTTTGATGTGCAGCACCGGCGATATCTTGGTTTTCGTAGGGTTTCAAGCTGAGATATGCATTTTCTGCGATAATCTTGGTGAGACTTCTGTCCGAAGTATGCTGAAACATCGAGATCGCTCTTTTCGAGCTAGTTAATGCGAGAAAAACCTTATCCGGTGTTTTCACCACTCCACAGTGCGTATGATATGCAGAACCGGCGATATCTTGGTTTTCGTGGGGTTTCAAGCTGAGATGTGCATTTTCTGCGATAATCTTGGTGAGACTTCTGTCCGAAGTATGCTGAAACATCGAGATCGCTCTTTTCGAGCTAGCGAATGCGCGAAAAACCTTATCCGGTGTTTTCACCACTCCACAGTGCGTTTGATATGCAAAACCGGCGATATCTTGGTTTTCGTGGGGTTTCAAGCTGAGATATGCATTTCTGCGATAATCTTGGTGAGACTTCTGTTAGAAGTATGCAGAATCATCGAGATCGCACTTTTCGAGCAATTTAATGCGAGAAACACGTTATCTGGTGTTTTCACCAATCCACAGTTGGTTTGATATGCAGAACCGGCGATATTTTGGTTTTCGTCGGGTTTCAAGCTGAGATATGCATTTTCTGCGATAATCTTGGTGGGTCTTTTGTCAGAAGTATGCAGAGTCAACTACATCGCTCTTTTCTAGCTACTTAATGCACGAAACACGTTTTCTGGTGTTTTCACCACTCCACAGTACGTTTGACATGCAGAACCGGAGATATCTTGGTTTCGGTCGTGTTTCAAGCTGAGATATGCATTTTCTACGATAATCTTGGTGAAACATCTGTCCGAAGTATGCAGAAACATCGAGAGCGCTCTTTTCGAGCTATTTATTGCGAGAAACTCGTTTTCTGGGGTTTTCACCACTCCACAGTTCGTTGGATATGCAGAACCGGAGATATCTTGGTTTTCGTGGGGTTTCAAGATGAGATATGCATTTTCTGCGATAATGTTGTTGAGACTTCTGTCCGAAGTATGCAGAATCATCGAGATCGCTCGTTTCGAGCTACTTAATGCGAGAAACACGTTATCTGGTGTTTTCACCACTCCACAGTTGGTTTGATATGCAGAACCGGCGATATTTTGGTTTTCGTCGGGTTTCTAGCTGAGATATGCATTATCTACGATAATCTTGGTGAAACATCTGTCCGAAGTATGCAGAAACATCGAGAGCGCTCTTTTCGAGCTATTTAATGCGAGAAACTCGTTTTCTGGGGTTTTCACCTCTCCACAGTTCGTTGGATATGCAGAACCGGAGATATCTTGGTTTTCGTGGGGTTTCAAGCTGAGATATGCATTTCCTGTAATAATCTTGGTGAGACTCCTGTCCGAAATATGCTGAATCATCGAGATCGCTCTTTTCGAGCTATTTAATGCGAGAAACTAGTTCTCTGGTTGTTTTCACCACTCCACAGTGCGTTTGATATGCAAAACAGGCGATATCTTGATTTTCGTGGTGGTTCCAGCTGAGATATGCATTTTCTGCGATAATCTTGGTGAGTCTTCTGTCCGAAGTATACTGAAACATCGAGATCGCTCTTTTCGAGCTATTTAATGCGAGAAACTCGTTTTCTGGGGTTTTCACCTCTCCACAGTTCGTTGGATATGCAGAACCGGAGGTATCTTGGTTTTTGTGGGGTTTCAAGCTGAGATATGCATTTCCTGCGATAATCTTGGTGAGACTCCTGTCCGAAATATGCTGAATCATCGAGATCGCTCTTTTCGAGCTATTTAATGCGAGAAACACGTTCTCTGGTTGTTTTCACCACTCCACAGTGCGTTTGATATGCAGAACAGGCGATATCTTGATTTTCGTGGTGGTTACAGCTGAGATATGCATTTTCTGCGATAATCTTGGTGAGTCTTCTGTCCGAAGTATGCTGAAACATCGAGATCGCTCTTTTCAAGCTAGTTCATGCGAGAAAAACCTTATCCGGTGTTTTCACCACTCCACAGTGCGATTGATATGCAGAACAGTAGATATCTTGGTTTTCGTGGGGTTTCAAGCTGAGATATGCATTTTCTGCGATAATATTGGTGAAACTTCAGTCAGAAGTATGCTGAATCATCGAGATCGCTCTTTTCGAGCTAGTTAGTGCGGGAAACACGTTATCTGGTGTTTTCACCACTCCACAGTGCGTTTGATATGCAGAACCGGCAACATCTTGATTTTCGTGAGGTTTCGAGCTGAGATATGCATTTCCTGCGATTATCTTGGTAGGACTTCTGTCCGAAGTGTGCTGAATCATCTAGATCGCTCTATTCCAGCTATTTAATGCGAGAAACACGTTATCTGGTGTTTTCACCACTCCACAGTGCGTATGATATGCAGAACCGGCGATATCTTGGTTTTCGTGGGGTTTCATGCTGAGATATGCATTTTCTGCGATAATCTTGGTGAGACTTCTGTCCGAAGTATGCTGAAACATCGAGATCGCTCTTTTCGAGCTAGTTAATGCGAGGAAAACCTTATCCGGTGTTGTCACCACTCCACAGTGTGTTTGATATGCAAAACCGGCGATATCTTGGTTTTCGTGAGGTTTCAAGCTGAGATATGCATTTTCTGCGATAATCTTGGTGAGACTTCTGTCAGAAGTATGCAGGATCTTCGAGATCGCACTATTCGAGCTATTTAATGCTAGAAACACGTTCTCTGGTTGCATTCACCACTCCACAGTGCGTTTGATATGCAGAACCGGCAACATCTTGATTTTCGTGAGGTTTCGAGCTGAGATATGCATTTTCTGCGATAATATTGGTGAGACTTCAGTCAGAAGTATGCAGAATCATCTAGATCGCTCTTTTCGAGCTACTTAATGCACGAAACACGTTTTCTGGTGTTTTCACCACTCCACAGTACGTTTGACATGCAGAACCGGAGATATCTTGGTTTCGGTCGGGTTTCAAGCTGAGATATGCATTTTCAACGATAATCCTGGTGAGACTTCTGTCAGAAGTATGCAGAATCTTCGAGAACGCTCTTTTCGAGCTACTTAATGCGCGAAATACGTTTTCTGGTGTTTTCACCACTCCACGGTACGTTTGATGTGCAGCACCGGCGATATCTTGGTTTTCGTAGGGTTTCAAGCTGAGATATGCATTTTCTGCGATAATCTTGGTGAGACTTCTGTCCGAAGTATGCTGAAACATCGAGATCGCTCTTTTCGAGCTAGTTAATGCGAGAAAAACCTTATCCGGTGTTTTCACCACTCCACAGTGCGTATGATATGCAGAACCGGCGATATCTTGGTTTTCGTGGGGTTTCAAGCTGAGATGTGCATTTTCTGCGATAATCTTGGTGAGACTTCTGTCCGAAGTATGCTGAAACATCGAGATCGCTCTTTTCGAGCTAGCTAATGCGCGAAAAACCTTATCCGGTGTTTTCACCACTCCACAGTGCGTTTGATATGCAAAACCGGCGATATCTTGGTTTTCGTGGGGTTTCAAGCTGAGATATGCATTTCTGCGATAATCTTGGTGAGACTTCTGTTAGAAGTATGCAGAATCATCGAGATCGCACTTTTCGAGCAATTTAATGCGAGAAACACGTTATCTGGTGTTTTCACCAATCCACAGTTGGTTTGATATGCAGAACCGGCGATATTTTGGTTTTCGTCGGGTTTCAAGCTGAGATATGCATTTTCTGCGATAATCTTGGTGGGTCTTTTGTCAGAAGTATGCAGAGTCAACTACATCGCTCTTTTCTAGCTACTTAATGCACGAAACACGTTTTCTGGTGTTTTCACCACTCCACAGTTGGTTTGATATGCAGAACCGGCGATATTTTGGTTTTCGTCGGGTTTCTAGCTGAGATATGCATTATCTACGATAATCTTGGTGAAACATCTGTCCGAAGTATGCAGAAACATCGAGAGCGCTCTTTTCGAGCTATTTAATGCGAGAAACTCGTTTTCTGGGGTTTTCACCTCTCCACAGTTCGTTGGATATGCAGAACCGGAGATATCTTTGTTTTCGTGGGGTTTCAAGCTGAGATATGCATTTCCTGCGATAATCTTGGTGAGACTCCTGTCCGAAATATGCTGAATCATCGAGATCGCTCTTTTCGAGCTATTTAATGCGAGAAACTAGTTCTCTGGTTGTTTTCACCACTCCACAGTGCGTTTGATATGCAAAACAGGCGATATCTTGATTTTCGTGGTGGTTCCAGCTGAGATATGCATTTTCTGCGATAATCTTGGTGAGTCTTCTGTCCGAAGTATACTGAAACATCGAGATCGCTCTTTTCGAGCTATTTAATGCGAGAAACTCGTTTTCTGGGGTTTTCACCTCTCCACAGTTCGTTGGATATGCAGAACCGGAGGTATCTTGGTTTTTGTGGGGTTTCAAGCTGAGATATGCATTTCCTGCGATAATCTTGGTGAGACTCCTGTCCGAAATATGCTGAATCATCGAGATCGCTCTTTTCGAGCTATTTAATGCGAGAAACACGTTCTCTGGTTGTTTTCACCACTCCACAGTGCGTTTGATATGCAGAACAGGCGATATCTTGATTTTCGTGGTGGTTACAGCTGAGATATGCATTTTCTGCGATAATCTTGGTGAGTCTTCTGTCCGAAGTATGCTGAAACATCGAGATCGCTCTTTTCGAGCTAGTTCATGCGAGAAAAACCTTATCCGGTGTTTTCACCACTCCACAGTGCGTTTGATATGCAGAACAGTAGATATCTTGGTTTTCGTGGGGTTTCAAGCTGAGATATGCATTTTCTGCGATAATATTGGTGAAACTTCAGTCAGAAGTATGCTGAATCATCGAGATCGCTCTTTTCGAGCTAGTTAGTGCGAGAAACACGTTATCTGGTGTTTTCACCACTCCACAGTGCGTTTGATATGCAGAACAGTAGATATCTTGGTTTTCGTGGGGTTTCAAGATGAGATATGCATTTTCTGCGATGATCTTGTTGAGACTTCTGTCCGAAGTATGCAGAATCATCGAGATCGCTCGTTTCGAGCTACTTAATGCACGAAACACGTTTTCTGGTGTTTTCACCACTCCACAGTACGTTTGACATGCAGAACCGGAGATATCTTGGTTTCGGTCGGGTTTCAAGCTGAGATATGCATTTTCTGCGATAATCTTGTTGAGACTTCTGTCCGAAGTATGCAGAATCATCGAGATCGCTCGTTTCGAGCTACTTAATGCGAGAAACTCGTTTTCTGGGGTTTTCATCTCTCCACAGTTCGTTGGATATGCAGAACCGGAGATATCTTGGTTTTCGTTGGGTTTCAAGCTGAGATATGCATTTCCTGCGATAATCTTGGTGAGACTCCTGTCCGAAATATGCTGAATCATCGAGATCGCTCTTTTCGAGCTATTTAATGCGAGAAACACGTTCTCTGGTTGTTTTCACCACTCCACAGTGCGTTTGATATGCAGAACAGGCGATATCTTGATTTTCGTGGTGGTTCCAGCTGAGATATGCATTTTCTGCGATAATCTTGGTGAGTCTTCTGTCCGAAGTATGCTGAAACATCGAGATCGCTCTTTTCGAGCTAGTTCATGCGAGAAAAACCTTATCCGGTGTTTTCACCACTCCACAGTGCGTATGATATGCAGAACCGGCGATTTCTTGGTTTTCGTGGGGTTTCAAGCTGAGATATGCATTTTCTGCGATAATATTGGTGAAACTTCAGTCAGAAGTATGCTGAATCATCGAGATCGCTCTTTTCGAGCTAGTTAGTGCGAGAAACACGTTATCTGGTGTTTCACCACTCCACAGTGCGTTTGATATGCAGAACCAGCGATATCTGGGTTTTCGTCGGGTTTCAAGCAGAGATATGCATTTTCTACGATAAGCTTGCTGAGATATCTGTCCGAAGTATGCAGAAACATCGAGATCGCTCTTTTCGAGCTAGTTAGTGCGAGAAACACGTTATCTGGTGTTTTCACCACTCCACAGTGCGTTGGATATGCAGAACCGGCGATATTTTGGTTTTCGTCGGGTTTCAAGCTCAGATATGCATTTTCTACGATAAGCTTGGTGAAACATCTGTCCGAAGTATGCAGAAACGTCGAGAGCGCTCTTTTCGAGCTATTTAATGCGAGAAACACGTTATCTGGTGTTTTCACCACTCCACAGTGCGTTTGATATGCAGAACCGGCGATATCTTGGTTTTCGTAGGGTTTGAAGCAGAGATATGCATTTTCTGCGATAATCTTGGTGAGTCTTCTGTCCGAAGTATGCTGAAACATCGAGGTCGCTCTTTTCGAGCTAGTTCATGCGAGAAAAACCTTATCCGGTGTTTTCACCACTCCACAGTGCGTTTGATATGCAGAACAGTAGCTATCTTGGTTTTCGTGGGGTTTCAAGCTGAGATATGCATTTTCTGCGATAATATTGGTGAAACTTCAGTCAGAAGTATGCTGAATCATCGAGATCGCTCTTTTCGAGGTAGTTAGTGCGAGAAACACGTTATCTGGTGTTTTCACCACTCCACAGTTCGTTGGATATGCAGAACAGTAGATATCTTGGTTTTCGTGGGGTTTCAAGCTGAGATATGCATTTTTTACGATAATCTTGGTGAGACTTCTGTCCGAAGTATAAAGAATTATCGAGATCGTTCTATTCGAGCTATTTAATGCGAGAAACACGTTTTCAGGGGGTTTTCACCACTCCACAGTGCGTTTGACATGCAGAACCAGCGATATCTTGGTTTTCGTGGGGTTTCAAGCTGAGATATGCATTTTCTGCGATAATATTTGTGAGACTTCAGTCAGAAGTATGCAGAATCATCTAGATCGCTCTTTTCGAGCTACTTAATGCACGAAACACGTTTTCTGGTGTTTTCACCACTCCACAGTACGTTTGACATGCAGAACCGGAGATATCTTGGTTTCGGTCGGGTGTCAAGCTGAGATATGCATTTTCTACGATAATGTTGGTGCGACTTCTGTCCGAAGTATGCTGAATCATCTAGATCGCTCTTTTCGAGCTATTTAATGCGAGAAACACGTTATCTGATGTTTTCACCACTCCACAGTGCGTTTGATATGCAGAACCAGCGATATCTTGGTTTTCGTGGGGTTTCAAGCTGAGATTTGCATTTTCTACGATAAGCTTGGTGAAACATCTGTCCGAAGTATGCAGAAACGTCGAGAGCGCTCTTTTCGAGCTATTTAATGCGAGAAACACGTTATCTGGTGTTTTCACCACTCCACAGTGCGTTTGATATGCAGAACCGGCGATATCTTGGTTTTCGTAGGGTTTGAAGCAGAGATATGCATTTTCTGCGATAATCTTGGTGAGACTTCTGTCCGAAGTATGCTGAATCATCGAGATCGCTCTTTTCGAGCTATTTAATGGGAGAAACACGTAATAATTTTATTAGGTAGATTTATTTCTAAAATAGGATTGATTTTAATAATTTTATTTGTTTTAATTCAAAATATTTTAGTAGTTTTAGAATTGTGTATATCATTTATTCAAGCTTATGTATTTTCAACTTTAAGAGTATTGTATTTTTCAGAATTTAAATAAATAAAATGATAATAAGAAATTTTCCTTTTCATTTAGTAACAGTTAGACCATGACCTTTTTTGATATCTATGAGATTAATAAATTCAATATTAGGTTTTATTAATTGATTTTATTTAAATGATTTTGAATTTATTTTTTTGAATTTATTTATTAATTTATTAATTATGTATCAATGATGACGAGATATTATTCGAGAGAGTTTATATCAAGGATTTCATACTTTTATAGTTTATGGGTTTTTAAAGTTTAGGATAATTTTATTTATTATTTCAGAAATATTTTTTTTTATTTCTTTTTTTTGAACTTATTTTCATAGATGTATTTCTTTAAGAATTGAATTAGGATATATTTGACCTCCTAAAATAATTAGTCAATTTAATCCTTATGATATTCCTTTATTAAATTCTGTTATTTTAATTTCTTCAGGATTATCAGTTTCTTGAAGTCATTATAGATTGTTAAATAATAATTTTAATATAGTTAATTTAAGATTATTTTTTACAGTTATTTTAGGTATTTATTTTACTTTAATTCAATTTATTGAATATTTAGAATCTTCTTTTAGAATTAATGATGGAATTTTTGGTTCTATTTTTTATATAAGGACTGGATGTCATGGTCTTCATGTTATTGTAGGAACTTTAATATTGATATTTTCTTTATTTCGATTGAATATAAATCATTTTAGAAAAATTCATCATTTTAATTTTGAAGGTTCTTTATGATATTGACATTTTGTTGATGTTATTTGATTATTTTTATATATTTTTATTTATTGATGAATATATTATATATATAGTATAATTTAATACAGTTAACTTCCAATTAACAAATTTCTATTTTAGTAATATATATAGTGATGTTAATGGTGTTATCTTATATTAGATTAATTTTTTTAATTATAATTTTAATTTATTTATTAAATGTGTTTTCTTCTATTTTTAAGATTTCTGATAAGGAAAAAAAAAGTTCTTATGAATGTGAGTTTAATTCAATTACTAAGGCTTTTATTCCATTTTCAGTACCTTTTTATTTAATAGCTTTAATATTTTTAGTATTTGATATTGAAATTATTTTAACTGTTCCATTTATTTGATTAGTTAAGTATATAGGTTTTAGTTACATATTTATTATTTTTTTATTATTTTTTTTTATTATACTTTTTTCTTTAGTTTATGAATGATGTATACATTATTTATTGTGAATATTTTAATTTGAATATATTATGGATTATTAGTTAATCAATATTTAAGTCGAAATTAAATTGTAATTTTTTACTTCATATATTATTTAATTTATATAATTTAATATAAATTTTAATTAAAGCCAAATAGAGGCATTTTATTGTTAATAAGATTATTGAATGATTTATTCTAATTAAAGAAATAATTGAAAATAGAATTTCTAATTCTGTAGAGATATTAATTTATCATATTTCTTTTAATAGGTTTATATAGTTTAATTAAAACTTTATATTTTCAGTATAAAAATATTAATATACATATTTATTTATAAATAAATGTATAAAGATATATATATATATATATTTAAAAATAATAAATTATTTCTTTAATATTTTCAATATTATGCTCTTATATAAGCTATTTAAATTTAATAGATAAATAATATTAATAATATAAATAGAAAAAAAGAGGAAATTATATAGTTGAAGTTAAATATACTAAATTTAATAATTGTTAAATAATATAGAATATTTTTTATTAATATTCCTATAAGTATTTCAAATAATCTTTTTTCGATAAATTTTTCATAGTTTAAAATGATTTTTACTGGTATTTTATAAATATGGGTATAGAAGATATTTATAAGTATTATTCTTTCAGTTAAATTAATTAATAGATAATTTTTTTTATTTGATTTAAAGATTTGATAGCCAATAATTATACCAATAATTAATAATTTAATAATTATTAATTTATATACTTTAGGTAGATTAATATTATAATCTAAGTAAATTATATTTAGATAAATTTTACTAAAAAATAGTGATATAATAAATATAATTAATATTCTAAAATTTATTATATTATTTTCTTTTAAATTTAAATTATTGTAGAAAGGTAAATTTTGGGGTAGTAAAGTTAAAATTAAACGAGTTGAATATGCAACTGTAAAGATAGTTCCAAGTATTAAATTTAATAATCTTATAAAATTTAATTTATTATAAAAAAAAAATTCTATAATTAAGTCTTTGGAGTAAAATCCACATAAAAATGGGAATCCACATAGAGATAAAATTGAAAATATTATAATTAATCTTTTAAATGGGTAGATTATAAATATTCCTTTATAATCACGTATATCTTGACTTCTATTTATATAATGAATAAATCTTCCTGAACATAGAAATATTAAAGATTTAAATATTGCATGAATGATTAAATGAAAAAAGGCTAAGTTTTCTAAACCTAGAAATAAAATTCTTATTATAAATCCTAGTTGTCTTAAGGTAGATAAAGCAATAATTTTTTTAAAATCTATTTCAAATATAGCTATTAATCCGGCAATTAGTATAGTTAATCTTGAAATAATTAATAAATATTTATTTAAATTTGTATTTATAATTAAAGTATTGTATCGAATTAAGATATATACTCCGGCAGTTACTAATGTAGATGAATGAACTAAAGAAGATACAGGAGTGGGAGCTATTATAGCAGCAGGTAATCAATTTCTAAAAGGAATTTGTGCTCTTTTTGTAAAGGTTATAATTACAATAAGAATAAATATTGGTAAATTTAAATTATAAAGTATTAAGTTTCATGAATTAAATTTTATTATAAAGCAAATTAATATTAAAAGACAAATATCTCCAATTCGATTTAAAATAATAGTTAATAATCCTGCTCTATAAGCTTTATTGTTATTATAATAAATAATTAAACAATAAGAGATTAATCCTAAACCATCTCATCCTAATAAAATAGTTAATATATTAGGTCTTAAAATTATAAATACTATTGATAAATAAAATAATAAAGTTAAGTATAAAAATTTATTTATAAGATTGTTATTTAATTTTATATATTCAGTTCTATAAATTAGAACTATTGCTGTAATTAATCTGACTATTATAATAAAAAATAATGTTTTATTATCAATTAAAATAAATAAATTAAATTTTATTGAATTAAAATTTAAGATTAATCATTCAATAATAATAATTTTATTAATTATAATTAAATAACAAGCAGTTATAAAAAATAAGATTCTTCATATTGTTAAAATGATTCTAAAAATTATTATTTTGATAATAATTTAAAGTAATATATATATATATATACATTTTTGATATCACAAATCAATATTTTAGTTAAATTATTTAAATAAATAATATTTAAATTTATAATTATTAGATTGATTGGAATTCAATGTAATATTAAAGTAAGAAAATTAATTAATTTATTAATTTTGATAGTATAAAAATTTAATATATTAGTAAATCCATGTTGAATATATCTATATAAATATAAAGTATAAATAAATCTTATTAAACAATAGATAATTGTAATATAAATAAAATATTTACATCAATTAAATAATCTAATTAGTAAAGTGATTTCACTAATTAAATTTAAAGATATAGGAGCAGCTATATTTGATGATCTTAATAAGAATCATATTAAAGCTATAGAAGGTATAAGAATTATTATACCTTTATTTAAAATTATTAATCGTCTATTAGTTTGTTTATAGATAATATTAATTAGATAAAAAGGTCCTGATGAACATAAACCATGAGCAACTATTATATAAATACCTCCTTTTATTCCAATATAAGATAGTGTTATTATTCCTCTAATTATTAAAGCTATATGAATAATTGAAGATATAGCAACAATGATTTTTATATCAATTTGTCGTAAACATGAAAGTCTTAAAATTAATCTTCCAATTATTCTTAAGTAAATTAAATAAATTCTTAATTTATTTAAATTTTTTAAAATTATAATTATTCGTAATAAGCCATACCTTCCAAGTTTTAATATGATAGAAGCTAAAATTATAGATCCAATATATGAGGCTTCTACATGGGCTTTTAATAATCAATTGTGAAGTGTAAATATAGGAATTTTTACTATAAAAGATATTAGTAAATAAATTAAAATATATATAGATAATTTAAGTTTTTTAATTTCTATATAAGGAAAAGATAAATTTTTTCTATATTTTAATATGTAAAATATAATTATTAATAAAGGTAATGATAAAACTGTGGGCTGTTATGTTGACGGAGGATAGAAGGCGGAGGAATGATAGAGAGGATCGTAGGAAAAGGAAAGGTTGCGTTTCGTCCTGGGCCTCCTAGTGGACTCGTCAAGTAAGGCATTCTAGGAGACCCGTGCCTTAGACGCGGGGGACTGAAGGAGTTAGGTTGGAAGGTGTATACAGGGTGTCCCAGAACTAGTGTAACATCCGGAAATGGGGGGTAGCTGAGGTGATTCTGAACAACCTTTTCCTTTACCAAAATGTTGTTTGAAGCTTCGTTTTCGAGTTATTAACGAAAAACACTGACCAATCACAGTGCCCAGAGACCGCGGGCTCAACCACGTATGCGCGGCTTTTATACACGGGCGGTCGGTCGGGCTCCCGGCACACGTTCTGGCACAGCATAGGTATCGCGGCAAATGTTATGTCATTTTAAATTAAAAATAATTTTAAATTATTCGCTATTCATGAATTACAAATAAATTAGTAAGTCGTTTAATAACTGCGTTCGATACTTTTATTCGTTATCCGAAAGGAATAAAACGTTTTATTAATAATGAAAAAATGTTCTTTTTTAACACTTTGACGTCTACACGTGTGATAGAAAACCTTTCGTCTGCCGCCGGTATGTCTCGGGTACATTCTACTATCTGTTACCAGTCTTTTTCGCACGATTGTTCATATTGTAATTACAATGTACCGTATCAAGGCATGAAAATTTTAATAATTCTTACTTGATACTGTCACCCGATTTACACGAAATTTCGAGGATCTGTATAAATAGATGTAAGCTTTTTTATTACAATAGAAATATTTCTAGGCGACACCAACGTGGAGTCATTGGGCGGCATAGTGTTAACAGCACATTTTCAGGTGAATAAATTGTTTTAAGAAAAACGATTTGTATAACTAGTGTTAGAAAAAAATAATTAAACTTAACCATTCGTCCACGAAATAACCTGCTTCGATGGAAATGGATCGTTAACACTGGATCCTCGGTGTCGATCCTGACCTATCCAGGCAATCCTCAACAGCTGATGTTACGGCTGGGTCGGTGAACTCACTTCACTGCACGATCGATAATTCACTGATCGATAATCTTCAGTGACTTCTTAGAGACTACAGATTTTGTTTATTCTCCGTGCCTTCTTTGTTCGCCGGGATGCACTTCACGGTATCGAGCAGCGGCAACTCTCGCATTGCCATTGCATTGCGCGAATATAAAAAACATTTCATAATACTCGGCGTTTCTACGTGACATGTTGCTCGTCTAGTTAGCAAAATAAATCTGAGAGTTTAAGCGTTTTGGGGATCCTAGATGGACGTTCGGTAAGGAAGGGGAATGTTACAATACAACGGAAAAGAAATGTTTATTGTACTGCCATGAGACGACGTAGAAACTCGAGCCGTTTCAAATAAACATCAAATAAACCGACGGCGCAAAACGTCGCGCCCGGCAGGAATCAAAACCAATACGTCGGAAACCTCTGAGGACTGCCGGGGCCGGACGTGAGCAAGCGTGCGTGTGTGTGTGTGTGTTGATGTGTGCGTGTAAGTGCCTACAAAGTAAGCGAGGCAAGTCGCCGAAAAGGCAAATGATGGTCTGAATGTGTTGTAAAAATCATCCCGGCGAACAAGCACCAAGCACGGCAGCCTTCCGCTAGACAAGCGCACCGAAGGCACGGAGAATAAACAAAATCGGCAGTCTCTAAGAAGTCACCGAAAATTATCGATCGTGCAGTGAAGTGAGTTCACCGACCCGGCCGTAACATCAGCTGTTGAGGATTGCCTGGATAGGTCAGGATCGACACCGAGGATCCAGTGTTAACGATCCATTTCCATCGAAGCAGGTTATTTCGTGGACGAATGGTTAAGTTTAATTATTTTTTTCTAACACTAGTTATACAAATCGTTTTTCTTAAAACAATTTATTCACCTGAAAATGTGCTGTTAACACTATGCCGCCCAATGACTCCACGTTGGTGTCGCCTAGAAATATTTCTATTGTAATAAAAAAGCTTACATCTATTTATACAGATCCTCGAAATTTCGTGTAAATCGGGTGACAGTATCAAGTAAGAATTATTAAAATTTTCATGCCTTGATACGGTACATTGTAATTACAATATGAACGATCGTGCGAAAAAGACTGGTAACAGATAGAATGTACGCGAGACATACCGGTGGCAGACGAAAGATTTTCTATCACACGTGCAGACGTCAAAGTGTTAAAAAAGAACATTTTTTCATAAATAATAAAACGCTTTATTTCTTTCGGATAACGAATAAAAGTATCGAACGCAGTTATTAAACGACTTACTAATTTATTTGTAATTCATGAATAACGAATAATTTCACATTATTCTTAATTTAAAATAACATAACATTTGCCGCGATACCTATGCTGTGCCAGTACGTGTGCCGGGAGCCCGACCGAGCGCCCGTGTATAAGAGCCGTGCATACGTGGTTGAGCCTGCGGTCTCTGGGCGCTGTGATTGGCCAGTGTTTTTCGTTAATAACTCAAAAACGAAGCTTCAAACAACATTTTGGTAAAGGAAAATGTTGTTCAGAATCACCTCAGCTACCCCCCATTTCCGGATGTTACACTAGTTCTGGGACACCCTGTATATACAAACAGGACCTCTCGGGAGGGCTAGCGAGAATGGTCTCCTGTGTCTCTGTCCCTCTAGCGGTGGTAGACAGAAGGGTCGCCACAAAACTAAAGTATAAAATATCAAATAATAACTTGCTAATATTCGAAATATACCATATCCTCAGAAAATGACTATAAAGAAAATTAATAATAAATTTATTTCAAATATTAAATAAAAAATAAAATAATTTATAGCTATGAAATATAAGATTAAGGATATTAATATTATTATAGTTAAATTGGTGTATATATTTATATTATTTTCGTACTTTATATTTATTATAATTATTCTGAAAATTCATAAAGTTAAAATAATTAAATTATAAGAATATATATTAAAACTTGGTTTTCGTGGGGTTTCCAGCTAAAATATGCATTTTCTGCGATAATCTTGGTGAGTCTTCTGTCAGAAGTATGCAGAATCATCCAGATCGCTCTGTTCGAGCTATTTAATGCGAGAAACACGTTATCTGGTGTTTTGAACACTCCACAGTGCGTTTGATATGCAGAAATGGCGAAATCTTGGTTTTCGTCGGTTTTCATCCTGAGGTATGCATTTTCTGCGATAATGTTGGTGCGACTTCTGTCCGAAGTATGCAGAATCATCTAGATCGCTCGATTCGAGCTATTTAATGCGAGAAACTCGTTATCTGGTTGTTTTCACCACTCCACAGTGCGTTTGATGTGCACAACCGGCGACATCTTGATTTTCGTGAGGTTTCTAGGTGAGATATGCATTTTCTGCGATAATATTGGTGAGACTTCAGTCAGAAGTATGCAGAATCATCTAGATCGCTCGTTTCGAGCTATTTAATACGAAAAAACAAGTTTTCTGGTGTTTTCAACATTCCACAGTGCGTTTGATATGTAGAACCGGCGCCATCTTGATTTTCGTGGTGTTTCCAGCTGAGATATGCATTTTCTGCGATAATCTTGGTGAGTCTTCTGTCAGAAGTATGCAGAATCATCTAGATCGCTCTTTTCGAGTTATTTAATGCGAGAAACACGTTTTCTGGTGTATTCACCACTCCACAGTACGTTTGACATGCAGATCCGGAGATATCTTGGTTTCGGTTGGGTTTCAAGCTGAGATATGCATTTTCTACGATAATCTTGGTTAGACTTCAGTCAAAAGTATGCAGAATCATCGATATCGCTCTGTTTGAGCTATTAAAGCGAGAAATACGTTATCTGGTGTTTTGACCACTCCACAGTGCGTTTGATATGTAGAGCCGCCGATAACTTGGTTTTCGTGGGGTTTCCAGCTGAAATATGCATTTTCTGCGATAATCTTGGTGTTTCATCTATGAGAAGTATGCAGAATCATCGAGAACTCCCATTTCGAGCTAGTTAATGCGAGATACACGTTATCTGGTGTTTTCACCACTCCACAGTGCGTCTGATATGCAGAACCGGCGATATCTTGATTTTCGTGGTGTTTCCAGCTGAGATATGCATTTTCTGCGATAATCTTGGTGAGTGTTCTGTCAGAAGTATGCTGAATCATCGAGATCGCTCTTTTCGAGCTATTTAATGCGTGAAACACGTTATCTGGTGATTTCACCACACCACAGTGCGTTTGATATGTTGAGCCGCCGATAACTTGGTTTTCGTGGGGTTTCCAGCTGAAATATGCATTTTCTGCGATAATCTTGGTGTTTCATCTATGAGAAGTATGCAGAATCATCGAGAACGCTCTTTTCGAGCTAGTTATTGCGAGAAACACGTTTTCTGGTGTTTTCACCACTCCACAGTGCGTCTGATATGCAGAACCGGCGATATCTTGGTTTTCGTGGGGTTTCCAGCTGAGATATGCATTTTCTGAGATAATCTTTGTGTTTCATCTATGAGAAGTATGCAGAATCATCCAGAACGCTCTTTTCGAGCTAGTTAATCCGAGTAACACGTTTTCTGGTGTTTTCACCACTTCACGGTGCGTCTGATATGCAGAACCGGCGATATCTTGGTTTTCGTGGGGTTTCCAGCTGAAATATGCATTTTCTGCGATAATCTTTGTGTTTCATCTATGAGAAGTATGCAGAATCATCCAGAACGCTCTTTTCGAGCTAGTTAATCCGAGTAACACGTTTTCTGGTGTTTTCACCACTTCACGGTGCGTCTGATATGCAGAACCGGCGATATCATGGTTTTCGTGGGGTTTCCAGCTGAGATATGCATTTTCTGCGATAAACTTGGTGTTTCATCTATGAGCAGTATGCAGAATCATCGAGAACGCTCTTTTCGAGCTAGTAATTGCGAGAAACACGTTTTCTGGTGTTTTCACCACTCCACAGTGCGTCTGATATGCAGAACCGGCGATATCTTGGTTTTCGTGGAGTTTCCAGCTGAAATATGCATTTTCTGCGATAATCTTGGTGTGTCTTCTGTCAGAAGTATGCAGAATCATCTAGATCGCTCGTTTCGAGCTATTTAATGCGAGAAACACGTTATCTGGTGTTTTCACCACTCCACAGTGCGTTTGATATGCAGAACCGGCGATATGTTGGTTTTCGTGAGGTTTCAAGCTGAGATATGCATTTTCTGCGATAATATTGGTGAGACTTCTGTCCGAAGTATGCAGAATCATCGATATCGCTATTTTCGAGCTATTTAATGCGAGAAACACGTTATCTGGTGTTTTGACCACTCCACAGTGCGTTTGATATGTAGAGCCGCCGATAACTTGTTTTCGTGGGGTTTCCAGCTGAGATATGCATTTTCTGCGATAATCTTGTTGGGACTTCAGTCAGAAGTATGCAGAATCATCTAGATCGCTCGTTTCGAGCTATTTAATGCGAAAAAACAAGTTTTGGGGTGTTTTCACCACTCCACAGTGCGTTTGATATGTAGAGCCGCCGATAACCTGGTTTTCGTGGGGTTTCCAGCTGAAATATGCATTTTCTGCGATAATCTTTGTGTTTCATCTATGAGAAGTATGCAGAATCATCCAGAACGCTCTTTTCGAGCTAGTTAATGCGAGTAACAGGTTTTCTGGTGTTTTCACCACTCCACGGTGCGTCTGATATGCAGAACCGGCGATATCTTGGTTTTCGTGGAGTTTCCAGCTGAGATATGCATTTTAAGCGATAATCTTGGTGAGTCTTCTGTCAGAAGTATGCAGAATCATCTAGATCGCTCTTTTCGAGCTATTTAATGCGAGAAACACGTTTTCTGGTGTTTTCACCACCCCACAGTGCGTTTGATATGCAGAACCGGCGACATCGTGGTTTTCGACGGGTTTCAAGCTGAGATATGCATTTTCTGCGATAATATTGGTGAGACTTCAGTCAGAAGTATGCAGAATCATCTAGATCGCTCGTTTCGAGCTATTTAATGCGAGAAACACGTTATCTGGTGGTTTGACCACTCAACAGTGCGTTTGATATGTTGAGCCGCCGATAACTTGGTTTTCGTGGGGTTTCCAGCTGAAATATGCATTTTCTGCGATAATCTTGGTGTTTCATCTATGAGAAGTATGCAGAATCATCGACAACGCTCTTTTCGAGCTAGTTATTGCGAGAAACACGTTTTCTGGTGTTTTCACCACTCCACAGTGCGTCTGATATGCAGAACCGGCGATATCTTGGTTTTCGTGGGGTTTCCAGCTGAGATATGCATTTTCTGAGATAATCTTTGTGTTTCATCTATGAGAAGTATGCAGAATCATCCAGAACGCTCTTTTCGAGCTAGTTAATCCGAGTAACACGTTTTCTGGTGTTTTCACCACTTCACGGTGCGTCTGATATGCAGAACCGGCGATATCATGGTTTTCGTGGGGTTTCCAGCTGAGATATGCATTTTCTGCGATAAACTTGGTGTTTCATCTATGAGCAGTATGCAGAATCATCGAGAACGCTCTTTTCGAGCTAGTAATTGCGAGAAACACGTTTTCTGGTGTTTTCACCACTCCACAGTGCGTCTGATATGCAGAACCGGCGATATCTTGGTTTTCGTGGAGTTTCCAGCTGAAATATGCATTTTCTGCGATAATCTTGGTGTGTCTTCTGTCAGAAGTATGCAGAATCATCTAGATCGCTCGTTTCGAGCTATTTAATGCGAGAAACACGTTATCTGGTGTTTTCACCACTCCACAGTGCGTTTGATATGCAGAACCGGCGATATGTTGGTTTTCGTGAGGTTTCAAGCTGAGATATGCATTTTCTGCGATAATATTGGTGAGACTTCTGTCCGAAGTATGCAGAATCATCGATATCGCTATTTTCGAGCTATTTAATGCGAGAAACACGTTATCTGGTGTTTTGACCACTCCACAGTGCGTTTGATATGTAGAGCCGCCGATAACTTGTTTTCGTGGGGTTTCCAGCTGAAATATGCATTTTCTGCGATTATCTTTGTGTTTCATCTATGAGAAGAATGCAGAATCATCGAGAACGCTCTTTTCGAGCTACTTAATGCGAGAAACACGTTTTCTGGTGTTTTCACCACTCCACAGTGCGTCAGATATGCAGAACCGGCGATATCTTGGTTTTCGTGGGGTTTCCAGCTGAGATATGCATTTTCTGCGATAATCTTGGAGAGACTTCTGTCCGAAGTATGCAGAATCATTGAGATCGCACTTTTCGAGTTATTTAATGCGAGAAACACGTTATCTGGTGTTTTCACCACTCCACAGTGCGTTTGATATGCAGAACCGGCGATATCTTGGTTTTCGTGGGGTTTCAAGCTGAGATATGCATTTTTTACGATAATCATGGTGAGACTTCTGTCCGAAGTATGCAGAATCATCGAGATCGCTCGTTTCGAGCTATTTAACGCGAGAAACACGTTATCTGGTGTTTTCACCACTCCACAGTGCGTATGATATGCATAACCGGCGATATCTTGGTTTTCGTGGGGTTTCAAGCTCCGATATGCATTTTCTGCGATAATCTTGGTGAGACTTCTGTCCGAAGTATGCAGAATCATCGACATCGCACTTTTCGAGCTACTTAATGCGAGAAACACGTTATCTGGTGTTTTCACCACTCCACAGTGCGTTTGATATGCAGAACCGGCGATATGTTGGTTTTCGTGAGGTTTCAAGCTGAGATATGCATTTTCTGCGATAATATTGGTGAGACTTCTGTCCGAAGTATGCAGAATCATCGATATCGCTCTTTTCGAGCTATTTAATGCGAGAAACACGTTATCTGGTGTTTTGACCACTCCACAGTGCGTTTGATATGTAGAGCCGCCGATAACTTGTTTTCGTGGGGTTTCCAGCTGAAATATGCATTTTCTGCGATTATCTTTGTGTTTCATCTATGAGAAGAATGCAGAATCATCGAGAACGCTCTTTTCGAGCTACTTAATGCGAGAAACACGTTTTCTGGTGTTTTCACCACTCCACAGTGCGTCAGATATGCAGAACCGGCGATATCTTGGTTTTCGTGGGGTTTCCAGCTGAGATATGCATTTTCTGCGATAATCTTGGAGAGACTTCTGTCCGAAGTATGCAGAATCATTGAGATCGCACTTTTCGAGTTATTTAATGCGAGAAACACGTTATCTGGTGTTTTCACCACTCCACAGTGCGTTTGATATGCAGAACCGGCGATATCTTGGTTTTCGTGGGGTTTCAAGCTGAGATATGCATTTTTTACGATAATCATGGTGAGACTTCTGTCCGAAGTATGCAGAATCATCGAGATCGCTCGTTTCGAGCTATTTAACGCGAGAAACACGTTATCTGGTGTTTTCACCACTCCACAGTGCGTATGATATGCATAACCGGCGATATCTTGGTTTTCGTGGGGTTTCAAGCTCCGATATGCATTTTCTGCGATAATCTTGGTGAGACTTCTGTCCGAAGTATGCAGAATCATCGACATCGCACTTTTCTAGCTACTTAATGCGAGAAACACGTTATCTGGTGTTTTCACCACTCCACAGTGCGTTTGATATGCAGAACCGGCGATATGTTGGTTTTCGTGAGGTTTCAAGCTGAGATATGCATTTTCTGCGATAATATTGGTGAGACTTCTGTCCGAAGTATGCAGAATCATCGAGATCGCTCTTTTCGAGCTATTTAATGCGAGAAACACGTTATCTGGTGTTTTGACCACTCCACAGTGCGTTTGATATGTAGAGCCGCCGATAACTTGTTTTCGTGGGGTTTCCAGCTGAAATATGCATTTTCTGCGATTATCTTTGTGTTTCATCTATGAGAAGAATGCAGAATCATCGAGAACGCTCTTTTCGAGCTACTTAATGCGAGAAACACGTTTTCTGGTGTTTTCACCACTCCACAGTGCGTCAGATATGCAGAACCGGCGATATCTTGGTTTTCGTGGGGTTTCCAGCTGAGATATGCATTTTCTGCGATAATCTTGGAGAGACTTCTGTCCGAAGTATGCAGAATCATTGAGATCGCACTTTTCGAGTTATTTAATGCGAGAAACACGTTATCTGGTGTTTTCACCACTCCACAGTGCGTTTGATATGCAGAACCGGCGATATCTTGGTTTTCGTGGGGTTTCAAGCTGAGATATGCATTTTTTACGATAATCATGGTGAGACTTCTGTCCGAAGTATGCAGAATCATCGAGATCGCTTGTTTCGAGCTATTTAACGCGAGAAACACGTTATCTGGTGTTTTCACCACTCCACAGTGCGTATGATATGCATAACCGGCGATATCTTGGTTTTCGTGGGGTTTCAAGCTCCGATATGCATTTTCTGCGATAATCTTGGTGAGACTTCTGTCCGAAGTATGCAGAATCATCGACATCGCACTTTTCGAGCTACTTAATGCGAGAAACACGTTATCTGGTGTTTTCACCACTCCACAGTGCGTTTGATATGCAGAACCGGCGATATCTTGGTTTTCGTGGGGTTTCAAGCTGAGATATGCATGTTTTACGATAATCTTGGTGAGACTCCTGTCCGAAGTATGCTTAATCATCGAGATCGCTCGTATCGAGCTATTGAATGCGAGAAACACGTTATCTGGTGTTTTCACCACTCCACAGTGCGTTAGATATGCAGAACCGGCGACATCTTGGATTTCGTCGGGTTTCAAGCTGAGATATGCGTTTTCTACGATAATCTTGGTAAGGCTACAGTCAGAAGTATGCAGAATTTTCGAGATCGCTCTTTTCGAGATACTTAATGCGAGAAACACGTTATCTGGAGTTTTCAACATTCCACAGTGCGTTTGATATGAAGAACCGGCGACATCTTGGATTTCGTCGGGTTTCCAGCTGAGAAATGCATTTTCTGCGATAATCTTGGTGAGATTTCAGTCAGAAGTATGCAGAATCATCTAGATCGCTCTTTTCGAGCTAATTAATTCGAAAAAACAAGTTTTCTGGTGTTTTCACCACTCCACAGTGCGTTTGATATGCAGAACCGGCGACATGTTGGATTTTGTCGGGGTTCAAGCTGAGATATGCATTTTCTACGATAATCTTTGTGAGACTTCTGTCAGAAGTATGCAGAATCTTCGAGATCGATCTTTTCGAGCTACTTAATGCGAGAAACATGTTATCTGGTGTTTTCACCACTCCACAGTGCGTTTGATATGCAGAACCGGCGACATCTTGGATTTCGTCGGGGTTCCAGCTGAGATATGCATTTTCTGCGATAATCTTGGTGAGTCTTCTGTCCGAAGAATGCAGAATCATCGAGATCGCACTTTTCGAGCTATTTAATGCGAGAAACACGTTATCTGGTGTTTTCACCACTCCACAGAGCGTTTGATATGCAGAACCGACGATATCTTGGTTTTCGTGGGGTTTCAAGCTCAGATATGCATTTTCTGCGATAATCTTGGTGAGACTTCTGTCCGAAGTATGCAATATCATCGAGATCGCACTTTTCGAGCTATTTAATGCGAGAAACACGTTATCTGGTGTTTTCACCACTCCACAGAGCGTTTGATATGCAGAACCGGCGATATCTTGGTTTTCGTGGGGTTTCAAGCTGAGATATGCATTTTTTACGATAATCATGGTGAGACTTCTGTCCGAAGTATGCAGAATCATCGAGATCGCTCGTTTCGAGCTATTTAACGCGAGAAACACGTTATCTGGTGTTTTCACCACTCCACAGTGCGTATGATATGCGTAACCGGCGATATCTTGGTTTTCGTGGGGTTTCAAGCTGAGATATTCATTTTCTGCGATAAACTTCGTGAGACTTCTGTCCGAAGTATGCTTAATCATCGAGATCGCTCGTATCGAGCTATTTAATCCGCGAAACACGTTATCTGGTGTTTTCACCACTCCACAGTGCGTATCATATGCAGAACCGACGATATGTTGGTTTTCGTGGGGTTTCAAGCTCCGATATGCATGTTTTACGATAATCTTGGTGAGACTTCTGTCCGAAGTATGCTTAATCATCGAGATCGCTCGTATTGAGCTATTGAATGCGAGAAACACGTTATCTGGTGTTTTCACCACTCCACAGTGCGTTTGATATGCAGAACCCGCGACATGTTGGATTTTGTCGGGGTTCAAGCTGAGATATGGATTTTCTACGATAATCTTTGTGAGACTTCTGTCAGAAGTATGCAGAATCTTCGAGATCGATCTTTTCGAGCTACTTAATGCGAGAAACATGTTATCTGGTGTTTTCACCACTCCACAGAGCGTTTGATATGCAGAACCGACGATATCTTGGTTTTCGTGGGGTTTCAAGCTCAGATATGCATTTTCTGCGATAATCTTGGTGAGACTTCTGTCCGAAGTATGCAGAATCATCGAGATCGCACTTTTCGAGCTATTTAATGCGAGAAACACGTTATCTGGTGTTTTCACCACTCCACAGTGCGTTTGATATGCAGAACCGGCGATATCTTGGATTTCGTCGGGGTTCAAGCTGAGATATGCATTTTCTGCGATAATATTAGTGAGACTTCAGTCAGAAGTATGCAGAATCATCGATATCGCTCTTTTCGCGCTATTTAATGCGAGAAACACGTTATCTGGTGTTTTCACCACTCCACAGTGCGTCTGATATGTAGAGCCGCCGATAACTTGGTTTTCGTGGGGTTTCCAGCCGAGATATGCATTTTCTGCGATAAGCTTGGTGAGTCTTCTGTCAGAAGTATGCAGAATCATCGATATCGCTCGTTTCGAACTATTTAATGCGAGAAACACGTTATCTGGTGTTTTGACCACTCCACAGTGCGTTTGATATGTAGATCCGCCTATAACTTGGTTTTCGTGGGGTTTCCAGGTGAAATATGCATTTTCTGCGATAATCTTGGTGGGACTTCTGTCAGAAGTATGCAGAATCATCTAGATCGCTCGTTTCGAGCTATTTAATGCGAGAAACACGTTATCTGGTGTTTTCACCACTCCACAGTGCGTTTGATATGCAGAACCGGCGATATCTTGGTTTTCGTGGGGTTTCAAGCTGAGATATGCATGTTTTACGATAATCTTGGTGAGACTTCTGTCCGATGTATGCTTAATCAACGAGATCGCTCGAATCGAGCTATTGAATGCGAGAAACACGTTATCTGGTGTTTTCACCACTCCACAGTGCGTTTGATATGCAGAACCGGCGACATCTTGGATTTCGTCGGGTTTCAAGCTCTGATATGCATTTTCTACGATAATCTTGGTGAGACTACTGTCAGAAGTATGCAGAATCTTCGAGATCGCTCGTTTCAAGCTATTTAACGCGAGAAACTCGTTTTCTGGTGTTTTCACCACTCCACAGTGCGTCTGATATGCAGAACCGGCGATATCTTGGTTTTCGTGGGGTTTCCAGGTGAAGTATGAATTTTCTGCGATAATCTTGGTGGGACTTCTGTCAGAAGTATGCAGAATCATCTAGATCGCTCGTTTCGAGCTATTTAATGCGAGAAGCACGTTATCTGGTGTTTTCACCACTCCACAGTGCGTCTGATATGCAGAACCGGCGATATCTTGGTTTTCGTGGGGTTTCCAGCTGAGATATGCATTTTCTGCGATAATCTTTGTGAGACTTCTGTCCGAAGTATGCTTAATCATCGAGATCGCTCGTATCGAGCTATTGAATGCGAGAAACACGTTATCTGGTGTTTTCACCACTCCACAGTGCGTTAGATATGCAGAACCGGCGACATCTTGGATTTCGTCGGGTTTCAAGCTGAGATATGCATTTTCTACGATAATCTTGGTAAGGCTACAGTCAGAAGTATGCAGAATTTTCGAGATCGCTCTTTTCGAGCTACTTAATGCGAGAAACACGTTATCTGGAGTTTTCAACATTCCACAGTGCGTTTGATATGAAGAACCGGCGACATCTTGGATTTCGTCGGGTTTCCAGCTGAGAAATGCATTTTCTGCGATAATCTTGGTGAGATTTCAGTCAGAAGTATGCAGAATCATCTAGATCGCTCTTTTCGAGCTAATTAATTCGAAAAAACAAGTTTTCTGGTGTTTTCACCACTCCACAGTGCGTTTGATATGCAGAACCGGCGACATGTTGGATTTTGTCGGGGTTCAAGCTGAGATATGCATTTTCTACCATAATCTTTGTGAGACTTCTGTCAGAAGTATGCAGAATCTTCGAGATCGATCTTTTCGAGCTACTTAATGCGAGAAACATGTTATCTGGTGTTTTCACCACTCCACAGTGCGTTTGATATGCAGAACCGGCGACATCTTGGATTTCGTCGGGGTTCCAGCTGAGATATGCATTTTCTGCGATAATCTTGGTGAGTCTTCTGTCCGAAGTATGCAGAATCATCGAGATCGCACTTTTCGAGCTATTTAATGCGAGAAACACGTTATCTGGTGTTTTCACCACTCCACAGTGCGTTTGATATGCAGAACCCGCGACATGTTGGATTTTGTCGGGGTTCAAGCTGAGATATGCATTTTCTACGATATTCTTTGTGAGACTTCTGTCAGAAGTATGCAGAATCTTCGAGATCGATCTTTTCGAGCTACTTAATGCGAGAAACATGTTATCTGGTGTTTTCACCACTCCACAGTGCGTTTGATATGCAGAACCGGCGACATCTTGGATTTCTTCGGGGTTCCAGCTGAGATATGCATTTTCTGCGATAATCTTGGTGAGTCTTCTGTCCGAAGTATGCAGAATCATCGAGATCGCACTTTTCGAGCTATTTAATGCGAGAAACACGTTATCTGGTGTTTTCACCACTCCACAGAGCGTTTGATATGCAGAACCGACGATATCTTGGTTTTCGTGGGGTTTCAAGCTCAGATATGCATTTTCTGCGATAATCTTGGTGAGACTTCTGTCCGAAGAATGCAGAATCATCGAGATCGCACTTTTCGAGCTATTTAATGCGAGAAACCCGTTATCTGGTGTTTTCACCACTCCACAGTGCGTCTGATATGTAGAGCCGCCGATAACTTGGTTTTCGTGGGGTTTCCAGCCGAGATATGCATTTTCTGCGATAAGCTTGGTGAGTCTTCTGTCAGAAGGATGCAGAATCATCGATATCGCTCGTTTCGAACTATTTAATGCGAGAAACACGTTATCTGATGTTTTGACCACTCCACAGTGCGTTTGATATGTAGATCCGCCTATAACTTGGTTTTCGTGGGGTTTCCAGGTGAAATATGCTTTTTCTGCGATAATCTTGGTGGGACTTCTGTCAGAAGTATGCAGAATCATCTAGATCGCTCGTTTCGAGCTATTTAATGCGAGAAACACGTTATCTGGTGTTTTCACCACTCCACAGTGCGTTTGATATGCAGAACCGGCGATATCTTGGTTTTCGTGGGGTTTCAAGCTGAGATATGCATGTTTTACGATAATCTTGGTGAGACTTCTGTCCGATGTATGCTTAATCAACGAGATCGCTCGTATCGAGCTATTGAATGCGAGAAACACGTTATCTGGTGTTTTCACCACTCCACAGTGCGTTTGATATGCAGAACCGGCGACATCTTGGATTTCGTCGGGTTTCAAGCTGAGATATGCATTTTCTACGATAATCTTGGTGAGACTACTGTCAGAAGTATGCAGAATCTTCGAGATCGCTCGTTTCAAGCTATTTAACGCGAGAAACTCGTTTGCTGGTGTTTTCACCACTCCACAGTGCGTCTGATATGCAGAACCGGCGATATCTTGGTTTTCGTGGGGTTTCCAGGTGAAGTATGCATTTTCTGCGATAATCTTGGTGGGACTTCTATCAGAAGTATGCAGAATCATCTAGATCGCTCGTTTCGAGCTATTTAATGCGAGAAGCACGTTATCTGGTGTTTTCACCACTCCACAGTGCGTCTGATATGCAGAACCGGCGATATCTTGGTTTTCGTGGGGTTTCCAGCTGAGATATGCATTTTCTGCGATAATCTTGGTGAGTCTTCTGTCAGAAGTATGCGGAATCATCGAGATCGCTCGTTTCGAGCTATTTAACGCGAGAAACACGTCATCTGGTGTTTTCACCACTCCACAGGGCGTATGATATGCATAACCGGCGATATCTTGGATTTCGTGGGGTTTCAAGCTGAGATATTCATTTTCTGCGATAAACTTGGTGAGACTTCTGTCCGTAGTATGCTTATTCATCGAGATCGCTCGTTTCGAGCTATTTAATGCGAGAAACACGTTATCTGGTGTTTTCACCACTCCACAGAGCGTTTGATATGCAGAACCGACGATATCTTGGTTTTCGTGGGGTTTCAAGCTCAGATATGCATTTTCTGCGATAATCTTGGTGAGACTTCTGTCCGAAGTATGCAGAATCCTCGAGATCGCACTTCTTGAGCTATTTAATGCGAGAAACACGTTATATGGTGTTTTCACCACTCCACTGTGCGTTTGATGTGCAGAACCGGCGATATCTTGGTTTTCGTGGGGTTTCAAGCTGAGATATTCATTTTCTGCGATAAACTTGGTGAGACTTCTGTCCGAAGTATGCAGAATCATCGAGATCGCACTTTTCGAGCTATTTAATGCGAGAAACACGTTATCTGGTGTTTTCACCACTCCACAGTGCGTTTGATATGCAGAACCGGCGATATCTTAGTTTTCGTGGGGTTTCAAGCTGAGATATGCATGTTTTACGATAATCTTGGTGAGACTTCAGTCCGAAGTATGCTTAATCAACGAGATCGCTCGTATCGAGCTATTGAATGCGAGAAACACGTTATCTGGTGTTTTCACCACTCCACAGTGCGTTTGATATGCAGAACCGGCGACATCTTGGATTTCGTCGGGTTTCAAGCTGAGATATGCATTTTCTACGATAATCTTTGTGAGACTTCAGTCAGAAGTATGCAGAATCATCTTGATCGCTCGTTTCGAGCTATTTAATGCGAGAAACACGTTATCTGGTGTTTTGACCACTCAACAGTGCGTTTGATATGTTGAACCGCCGATAACTTGGTTTTCGTGGGGTTTTCCTGCTGAAATATGCATTTTCTCCGATAATCTTGGTGTTTCATCTATGAGAAGTATGCACAATCATCGAGAACGCTCTTTTCGATCTAGTTATTGCGACAAACACGTTATCTGGGGTTTTCAGCACTCCACAGTGCGTTTGATATGCAGAACCGGCGATATCATGGTTTTCGTGGGGTTTACAGCTGAGATATGCATTTTCTGCGATAATCTTTGTGAGACTACTGTCAGAAGTATGCAGAATCTTCGAGATCGCTCTTTTCGAGCTACTTAATGCGAGAAACACGTTATCTGGTGTTTTCACCACTCCACAGTGCGTTTGATATGCAGAACCGGCGACATCTTGGATTTCGTCGGGGTTCAAGCAGAGATATGCATTTTCTGCGATAATATTAGTGAGACTTCAGTCAGAAGTATGCAGAATCATCGATATCGCTCTTTTCGAGCTATTTAATGCGAGAAACACGTTATCTGGTGTTTTCACCACTCCACAGTGCGTTTGATATGCAGAACCGGCGACATCTTGGATTTCGTCGGGGTTCAAGCTGAGATATGCATTTTCTGCGCTAATATTAGTGAGACTTCAGTCAGAAGTATGCAGAATCATCGATATCGCTCTTTTCGAGCTATTTAATGCGAGAAACACGTTATCTGGTGTTTTCACCACTCCACAGTGCGTCTGATATGCAGAACCGGCGATATCTTGGTTTTCGTGGGGTTTCAAGCTCAGATATGCATTTTCTGCGATAATCTTGGTGAGACTTCTGTCCGAAGTATGCAGAATCATCGAGATCGCACTTTTCGAGCTATTTAATGCGAGAAACACGTTATCTGGTGTTTTCACCACTCCACAGTGCGTTTGATATGCAGAACCGGCGATATCTTGGATTTGGTCGGGGTTCAAGCTGAGATATGCATTTTCTGCTTTAATATTAGTGAGACTTCAGTCAGAAGTATGCAGAATCATCGATATCGCTCGTTTCGAACTATTTAATGCGAGAAACACGTTATCTGGTGTTTTGACCACTCCACAGTGCGTTTGATATGTAGATCCGCCGATAACTTGGTTTTCGTGGGGTTTCCAGGTGAAATATGCATTTTCCGCGATAATCTTGGTGGGACTTCTGTCAGAAGTATGCAGAATCATCTAGATCGCTCGTTTCGAGCTATTTAATGCGAGAAACACGTTATCTGGTGTTTTCACCACTCCACAGTGCGTTTGATATGCAGAACCGGCGACATCTTGGATTTCGTCGGGTTTCAAGCTGAGATATGCATTTTCTACGATAATCTTGGTGAGACTACTGTCAGAAGTATGCAGAATCTTCGAGATCGCTCGTTTCAAGCTATTTAACGCGAGAAACTCGTTTTCTGGTGTTTTCACCACTCCACAGTGCGTCTGATATGCAGAACCGGCGATATCTTGGTTTTCGTGGGGTTTCCAGGTGAAATATGCATTTTCTGCGATAATCTTGGTGGGACTTCTGTCAGAAGTATGCAGAATCATCTAGATCGCTCGTTTCGAGCTATTTAATGCGAGAAACACGTTATCTGGTGTTTTCACCACTCCACAGTGCGTCTGATATGCAGAACCGGCGATATCTTGGTTTTCGTGGGGTTTCCAGCTGAGATATGCATTTTCTGCGATAATCTTGGTGAGTCTTCTGTCAGAAGTATGCGGAATCATCGAGATCGCTCGTTTCGAGCTATTTAACGCGAGAAACACGTCATCTGGTGTTTTCACCACTCCACAGGGCGTATGATATGCATAACCGGCGATATCTTGGTTTTCGTGGGGTTTCAAGCTGAGATATTCATTTTCTGCGATAAACTTGGTGAGACTTCTGTCCGTAGTATGCTTATTCATCGAGATCGCTCGTTTCGAGCTATTTAATCCGAGAAACACGTTATCTGGTGTTTTCACCACTCCACAGTGCGTATGATATGCAGAACCGACGATATCTTGGTTTTCGTGGGGTTTCAAGCTCAGATATGCATTTTCTGCGATAATCTTGGTGAGACTTCTGTCCGAAGTATGCAGAATCATCGAGATCGCACTTCTTGAGCTATTTAATGCGAGAAACACGTTATATGGTGTTTTCACCACTCCACAGTGCGTTTGATATGCAGAACCGGCGATATCTTGGTTTTCGTGGGGTTTCAAGCTGAGATATTCATTTTCTGCGATAAACTTGGTGAGACTTCTGTCCGAAGTATGCAGAATCATCGAGATCGCACTTTTCGAGCAATTTAATGCGAGAAACACGTTATCTGGTGTTTTCACCACTCCACAGTGCGTTTGATATGCAGAACCGGCGATATCTTAGTTTTCGTGGGGTTTCAAGCTGAGATATGCATGTTTTACGATAATCTTGGTGAGACTTCAGTCCGAAGTATGCTTAATCAACGAGATCGCTCGTATCGAGCTATTGAATGCGAGAAACACGTTATCTGGTGTTTTCACCACTCCACAGTGCGTTTGATATGCAGAACCGGCAACATCTTGGATTTCGTCGGGTTTCAAGCTGAGATATGCATTTTCTACGATAATCTTTGTGAGACTACTGTCAGAAGTATGCAGAATCTTCGAGATCGCTCTTTTCGAGCTACTTAATGCGAGAAACACGTTATCTGGTGTTTTCACCACTCCACAGTGCGTTTGATATGCAGAACCGGCGACATCTTGGATTTCGTCGGGGTTCAAGCTGAGATATGCATTTTCTGCGATAATATTAGTGAGACTTCAGTCAGAAGTATGCAGAATCATCTTGATCGCTCGTTTCGAGCTATTTAATGCGAGAAACACGTTATCTGGTGTTTTGACCACTCAACAGTGCGTTTGATATGTTGTGCCGCCGATAACTTGGTTTTCGTGGGGTTTCCAGCTGAAATATGCATTTTCTCCGATAATCTTGGTGTTTCATCTATGAGAAGTATGCACAATCATCGAGAACGCTCTTTTCGATCTAGTTATTGCGACAAACACGTTATCTGGGGTTTTCAGCACTCCACAGTGCGTTTGATATGCAGAACCGGCGATATCATGGTTTTCGTGGGGTTTACAGCTGAGATATGCATTTTCTGCGATAATCTTGGTGAGACTACTGTCAGAAGTATGCAGAATCTTCGAGATCGCTCTTTTCGAGCTACTTAATGCGAGAAACACGTTATCTGGTGTTTTCACCACTTCACAGTGCGTTTGATATGCAGAACCGGCGACATCTTGGATTTCGTCGGGGTTCAAGCTGAGATATGCATTTTCTGCGATAATATTAGTGAGACTTCAGTCAGAAGTATGCAGAATCATCGATATCGCTCTTTTCGAGCTATTTAATGCGAGAAACACGTTATCTGGTGTTTTCACCACTCCACAGTGCGTCTGATATGCAGAACCGGCGATATCTTGGATTTCGTCGGGTTTCAAGCTGAGATATGCATTTTCTACGATAATCTTGGTGAGACTACTGTCAGAAGTATGCAGAATCTTCGAGATCGCTCGTTTCAAGCTATTTAACGCGAGAAACTCGTTTTCTGGTGTTTTCACCACTCCACAGTGCGTCTGATATGCAGAACCGGCGATATCTTGATTTTCGCGGGGTTTCCAGCTGAAATATGCATTTTCTGCGATAATCTTGGTGAGTCTTCTGTCAGAAGTATGCAGAATCATCGATATCGCTCTTTTCGAGCTATTTAATGCGAGAAACACGTTATCTGGTGTTTTCACCACTCCACAGTGCGTTTGATATGCAGAACCGGCGATATCTTAGTTTTCGTGGGGTTTCAAGCTGAGATATGCATGTTTTACGATAATCTTGGTGAGACTTCAGTCCGAAGTATGCTTAATCAACGAGATCGCTCGTATCGAGCTATTGAATGCGAGAAACACGTTATCTGGTGTTTTCACCACTCCACAGTGCGTTTGATATGCAGAACCGGCAACATCTTGGATTTCGTCGGGTTTCAAGCTGAGATATGCATTTTCTACGATAATCTTGGTGAGTCTTCTGTCACAAGTATGCAGAATCATCGATATCGCTCTTTTCGAGCTATTTAATGCGAGAAACACGTTATCTGGTGTTTCACCACTCCACAGTGCGTCTGATATGCAGAACCGGCGATATCTTGGTTTTCGTGGTGTTTCCAGCTGAGATATGCATTTTCTGAGATAATGTTTGTGTTTCATCTATGAGAAGTATGCAGAATCATCCAGAACGCTCTTTTCGAGCTAGTTAATCCGAGTAACACGTTTTCTGGTGTTTTCACCACTTCACGGTGCGTCTGATATGCAGAACCGGCGATATCATGGTTTTCGTGGGGTTTCCAGCTGAGATATGCATTTTCTGCGATAATCTTGGTGCTTCATCTATGAGAAGGATGCAGAATCATCGAGAACGCTCTTTTCGAGCTAGTTATTGCGAGAAACACGTTTTCTGGTGTTTTCACCACCCCACAGTGCGTTTGATATGCAGAACCGGCGACATCGTGGTTTTCGTCGGGTTTCAAGCTGAGATATGCATTTTCTACGATAATATTGGTGAGACTTCAGTCAGAAGTATGCAGAATCATCTTGATCGCTCGTTTCGAGCTATTTAATGCGAGAAACACGTTATCTGGTGTTTTCACCACTCAACAGTGCGTTTGATATGTTGAGCCGCCGATAACTTGGTTTTCGTGGGGTTTCCAGCTGAAATATGCATTTGCTCCGATAATCTTGGTGTTTCATCTATGAGAAGTATGCACAATCATCGAGAACGCTCTTTTCGATCTAGTTATTGCGACAAACAGGTTATCTGGTGTTTTCAGCACTCCACAGTGCGTTTGATATGCAGAACCGGCGATATCTTGGTTTTCGTGGAGTTTTCAGCTGAGATATGCATTTTCTTCGATAATATTGGTGAGACTTCAGTCAGAAGTATGCAAAATCATCTAGATCGCTCGTTTCGAGCTATTTAATGCGAGAAACACGTTATCCGGTGTTTTGACCACTCAACAGTGCGTTTGATATGTTGAGCCGCCGATAGCTTTGTTTTCGTGGGGTTTCCAGCTGAAATATGCATTTTCTGCGATAATCTTGCTGTTTCATCTATGAGAAGTATGCAGAATCATGGAGAACGCTCTTTTCGAGCTAGTTATTGCGAGAAACACGTTTTCTTGTGTTTTCACCACTCCACAGTGCGTCTGATATGCAGAACCGGCGATATCGTGGTTTTCGTGGGGTTTCCAGGTGAAATATGCATTTTCTGCGATAATCTTGGTGGGACTTCTGTCAGAAGTATGCAGAATCATCTAGATCGCTCGTTTCGAGCTATTTAATGCGAGAAACACGTTATCTGGTGTTTTCACCACTCCACAGTGCGTTTGATATGCAGAACCGGCGATATCTTGGTTTTCGTGGGGTTTCAAGCTGAGGTATGCATGTTTTACGATAATCTTGGTGGGACTTCTGTCCGATGTATGCTTAATCAACGAGATCGCTCGTATCGAGCTATTGAATGCGAGAAACACGTTATCTGGTGTTTTCACCACTCCACAGTGCGTTTGATATGCAGAACCGGCGACATCTTGGATTTCGTCGGGTTTCAAGCTGAGATATGCATTTTCTACGATAATCTTGGTGAGACTACTGTCAGGAGTATGCAGAATCTTCGAGATCGCTCGTTTCAAGCTATTTAACGCGAGAAACTCGTTTTCTGGTGTTTTCACCACTCCACAGTGCGTCTGATATGCAGAACCGGCGATATCTTGGTTTTCGTGGGGTTTCCAGGTGAAATATGCATTTTCTGCGATAATCTTGGTGGGACTTCTGTCAGAAGTATGCAGAATCATCTAGATCGCTCGTTTCGAGCAATTTAATGCGAGAAACACGTTATCTGGTGTTTTCACCACTCCACAGTGCGTCTGATATGCAGAACCGGCGATATCTTGGTTTTCGTCGGGTTTCAAGCTGAGATATGCATTTTCTACGATAATCTTGGTGAGACTACTGTCAGAAGTATGCAGAATCTTCGAGATCGCTCGTATCAAGCTATTTAACGCGAGAAACTCGTTTTCTGGTGTTTTCACCACTCCACAGTGCGTCTGATATGCAGAACCGGCGATATCTTGGTTTTCGTGGGGTTTCCAGGTGAAATATGCATTTTCTGCGATAATCTTGGTGGGACTTCTGTCAGAAGTATGCAGAATCATCTAGATCGCTCGTTTCGAGCAATTTAATGCGAGAAACACGTTATCTGGTGTTTTCACCACTCCACAGTGCGTCTGATATGCAGAACCGGCGATATCTTGGTTTTCGTGGGGTTTCCAGCTGAGATATGCATTTTCTGCGATAATCTTGGTGAGTCTTCTGTCAGAAGTATGCGGAATCATCGAGATCGCTCGTTTCGAGCTATTTAACGCGAGAAACACGTCATCTGGTGTTTTCACCACTCCACAGGGCGTATGATATGCATAACCGGCGATATCTTGGTTTTCGTGGGGTTTCAAGCTGAGATATTCATTTTCTGCGATAAACTTGGTGAGACTTCTGTCCGTAGTATGCTTATTCATCGAGATCGCTCGTTTCGAGCTATTTAATCCGAGAAACACGTTATCTGGTGTTTTCACCACTCCACAGTGCGTATGATATGCAGAACCGACGATATCTTGGTTTTCGTGGGGTTTCAAGCTCAGATATGCATTTTCTGCGATAATCTTGGTGAGACTTCTGTCCGAAGTATGCAGAATCATCGAGATCGCACTTCTTGAGCTATTTAATGCGAGAAACACGTTATATGGTGTTTTCACCACTCCACAGTGCGTTTGATATGCAGAACCGGCGATATCTTGGTTTTCGTGGGGTTTCAAGCTGAGATATTCATTTTCTGCGTAAACTTGGTGAGACTTCTGTCCGAAGTATGCAGAATCATCGAGATCGCACTTTTCGAGCTATTTAATGCGAGAAACACGTTATCTGGTGTTTTCACCACTCCACAGTGCGTTTGATATGCAGAACCGGCGATATCTTAGTTTTCGTGGGGTTTCAAGCTGAGATATGCATGTTTTACGATAATCTTGGTGAGACTTCAGTCCGAAGTATGCTTAATCAACGAGATCGCTCGTATCGAGCTATTGAATGCGAGAAACACGTTATCTGGTGTTTTCACCACTCCACTGTGCGTTTGATATGCAGAAGCGGCGACATCTTGGATTTCGTCGGGTTTCAAGCTGAGATATGCATTTTCTACGATAATCTTTGTGAGACTACTGTCAGAAGTATGCAGAATCTTCGAGATCGCTCTTTTCGAGCTACTTAATGCGAGAAACACGTTATCTGGTGTTTTCACCACTCCACAGTGCGTTTGATATGCAGAACCGGCGACATCTTGGATTTCGTCGGGGTTCAAGCTGAAATATGCATTTTCTCCGATAATCTTGGTGTTTCATCTATGAGAAGTATGCACAATCATCGAGAACGCTCTTTTCGATCTAGTTATTGCGACAAACACGTTATCTGGGGTTTTCAGCACTCCACAGTGCGTTTGATATGCAGAACCGGCGATATCTTGGTTTTCGTGGGGTTTCAAGCTGAGATATTCATTTTCTGCGTAAACTTGGTGAGACTTCTGTCCGAAGTATGCAGAATCATCGAGATCGCACTTCTTGAGCTATTTAATGCGAGAAACACGTTATCTGGTGTTTTCACCACTCCACTGTGCGTTTGATATGCAGAACCGGCGACATCTTGGATTTCGTCGGGTTTCAAGCTGAGATATGCATTTTCTACGATAATCTTTGTGAGACTACTGTCAGAAGTATGCAGAATCTTCGAGATCGCTCTTTTCGAGCTACTTAATGCGAGAAACACGTTATCTGGTGTTTTCACCTCTCCACAGTGCGTTTGATATGCAGAACCGGCGACATCTTGGATTTCGTCGGGGTTCAAGCTGAGATATGCATTTTCTGAGATAATATTAGTGAGACTTCAGTCAGAAGTATGCAGAATCATCTTGATCGCTCGTTTCGAGCTATTTAATGCGAGAAACACGTTATCTGGTGTTTTGACCACTCAACAGTGCGTTTGATATGTTGAGCCGCCGATAACTTGGTTTTCGTGGGGTTTCCAGCTGAAATATGCATTTTCTCCGATAATCTTGGTGTTTCATCTATGAGAAGTATGCACAATCATCGAGAACGCTCTTTTCGATCTAGTTATTGCGACAAACACGTTATCTGGGGTTTTCAGCACTCCACAGTGCGTTTGATATGCAGAACCGGCGATATCATGGTTTTCGTGGGGTTTACAGCTGAGATATGCATTTTCTGCGATAATCTTTGTGAGACTACTGTCAGAAGTATGCAGAATCTTCGAGATCGCTCTTTTCGAGCTACTTAATGCGAGAAACACGTTATCTGGTGTTTTCACCACTCCACAGTGCGTTTGATATGCAGAACCTGCGACATCTTGGATTTCGTCGGGGTTCAAGCTGAGATATGCATTTTCTGCGATAATATTAGTGAGACTTCAGTCAGAAGTATGCAGAATCATCGATATCGCTCTTTTCGAGCTATTTAATGCGAGAAACACGTTATCTGGTGTTTTCACCACTCCACAGTGCGTCTGATATGCAGAACCGGCGATATCTTGGATTTCGTCGGGTTTCAAGCTGAGATATGCATTTTCTACGATAATCTTGGTGAGACTACTGTCAGAAGTATGCAGAATCTTCGAGATCGCTCGTTTCAAGCTATTTAACGCGAGAAACTCGTTTTCTGGTGTTTTCACCACTCCACAGTGCGTCTGATATGCAGAACCGGCGATATCTTGGTTTTCGTGGGGTTTCCAGCTGAAATATGCATTTTCTGCGATAATCTTGGTGAGTCTTCTGTCAGAAGTATGCAGAATCATCGATATCGCTCTTTTCGAGCTATTTAATGCGAGAAACACGTTATCTGGTGTTTTCACCACTCCACAGTGCGTCTGATATGCAGAACCGGCGATATCTTGGTTTTCGTGGGGTTTCCAGCTGAGATATGCATTTTCTGCGATAATCTTGGTGAGTCTTCTGTCAGAAGTATGCAGAATCATCGATATCGCTCTTTTCGAGCTATTTAATGCGAGAAACACGTTATCTGGTGTTTTCACCACTCCACAGTGCGTCTGATATGTAGAACCGGCGATATCTTGGTTTTCGTGGTGTTTCCAGCTGAGATATGCATTTTCTGAGATAATGTTTGTGTTTCATCTATGAGAAGTATGCAGAATCATCCAGAACGCTCTTTTCGAGCTAGTTAATCCGAGTAACACGTTTTCTGGTGTTTTCACCACTTCACGGTGCGTCTGATATGCAGAACCGGCGATATCATGGTTTTCGTGGGGTTTCCAGCTGAGATATGCATTTTCTGCGATAATCTTGGTGTTTCATCTATGAGAAGGATGCAGAATCCTCAAGAGCGCTCTTTTCGAGCTAGTTATTGCGAGAAACACGTTTTCTGGTGTTTTCACCACCCCACAGTGCATTTGATATGCAGAACCGGCGACATCGTGGTTTTCGTCGGGGTTCAAGCTGAGATATGCATTTTCTACGATAATCTTGGTGAGACTACTGTCAGAAGTATGCAGAATCTTCGAGATCGCTCGTATCAAGCTATTTAACGCGAGAAACTCGTTTTCTGGTGTTTTCACCACTCCACAGTGCGTCTGATATGCAGAACCGGCGATATCTTGGTTTTCGTGGGGTTTCCAGCTGAAATATGCATTTTCTGCGATAATCTTGGTGAGTCTTCTGTCTGAAGTATGCAGAATCATCGATATCGCTCTTTTCGAGCTATTTAATGCGAGAAACACGTTATCTGGTTTTTCACCACTCCACAGTGCGTCTGATATGCAGAACCGGCGATATCTTGGTTTTCGTGGTGTTTCCAGCTGAGATATGCATTTTCTGAGATAATGTTTGTGTTTCATCTATGAGAAGTATGCAGAATCATCCAGAACGCTCTTTTCGAGCTAGTTAATCCGAGTAACACGTTTTCTGGAGTTTTCACCACTTCACGGTGCGTCTGATATGCAGAACCGGCGATATCATGGTTTTCGTGGGGTTTCCAGCTGAGAAATGCATTTTCTGCGATAATCTTGGTGTTTCATCTATGAGAAGGATGCAGAATCATCGAGAACGCTCTTTTCGAGCTAGTTATATCGAGAAACACGTTTTCTGGTGTTTTCACCACCCCACAGTGCGTTTGATATGCAGAACCGGCGACATCGTGGTTTTCGTCGGGTTTCAAGCTGAGATATGCATTTTCTACGATAATATTGGTGAGACTTCAGTCAGAAGTATGCAGAATCATCTTGATCGCTCGTTTCGAGCTATTTAATGCGAGAAACACGTTATCTGGTGTTTTCACCACTCAACAGTGCGTTTGATATGTTGAGCCGCCGATAACTTGGTTTTCGTGGGGTTTCCAGCTGAAATATGCATTTGCTCCGATAATCTTGGTGTTTCATCTATGAGAAGTATGCACAATCATCGAGAACGCTCTTTTCGATCTAGTTATTGCGACAAACAGGTTATCTGGTGTTTTCAGCACTCCACAGTGCGTTTGATATGCAGAACCGGCGATATCATGGTTTTCGTGGGGTTTACAGCTGAGATATGCATTTTCTGCGATAATCTTGGTGTTTCATCTATGAGAAGTGTGCAGAATCATCGAGAACGCTCTTTTCGAGCTAGTTATTGCGAGAAACACGTTATCTGGTGTTTTGACCACTCCACAGTGGGTTTGATATGTAGATCCGCCGATAACTTGGTTTTCGTGGGGTTTCCAGGTGAAATATGCATTTTCTGCGTTAAGCTTGGTGGGACTTCAGTCAGAAGGGTGCAGAATCATCTAGATCGCTCGTTTCGAGCTATTTAATGCGAAAAAACAAGTTTTCTGGTGTTTTCACCACTCCACAGTGCGTTTGATATGCAGAACCGGCGACATCTTGGATTTTGTCGGGGTTCAAGCTGAGATATGCATTTTCTACGATAATCTTGGTGAGACTACTGTCAGAAGTATGCAGAATCTTCGAGATCGCTCGTATCAAGCTATTTAACGCGAGAAACTCGTTTTCTGGTGTTTTCACCACTCCACAGTGCGACTGATATGCAGAACCGGCGATATCTTGGTTTTCGTGGGGTTTCCAGCTGAAATATGCATTTTCTGCGATAATCTTGGTGAGTCTTCTGTCAGAAGTATGCAGAATCATCGATATCGCTCTTTTCGAGCTATTTAATGCGAGAAACACGTTATCTGGTTTTTTCACCACTCCACAGTGCGTCTGATATGCAGAACCGGCGATATCTTGGTTTTCGTGGTGTTTCCAGCTGAGATATGCATTTTCTGAGATAATGTTTGTGTTTCATCTATGAGAAGTATGCAGAATCATCCAGAACGCTCTTTTCGAGCTAGTTAATCCGAGTAACACGTTTTCTGGTGTTTTCACCACTTCACGGTGCGTCTGATATGCAGAACCGGCGATATCATGGTTTTCGTGGGGTTTCCTGCTGAAATATGCATTTTCTCCGATAATCTTGGTGTTTCATCTATGAGAAGTATGCACAATCATCGAGAACGCTCTTTTCGATCTAGTTATTGCGACAAACACGTTATCTGGGGTTTTCAGCACTCCACAGTGCGTTTGATATGCAGAACCGGCGATATCATGGTTTTCGTGGGGTTTACAGCTGAGATATGCATTTTCTGCGATAATCTTTGTGAGACTACTGTCAGAAGTATGCAGAATCTTCGAGATCGCTCTTTTCGAGCTACTTAATGCGAGAAACACGTTATCTGGTGTTTTCACCACTCCACAGTGCGTTTGATATGCAGAACCGGCGACATCTTGGATTTCGTCGGGGTTCAAGCAGAGATATGCATTTTCTGCGATAATATTAGTGAGACTTCAGTCAGAAGTATGCAGAATCATCGATATCGCTCTTTTCGAGCTATTTAATGCGAGAAACACGTTATCTGGTGTTTTCACCACTCCACAGTGCGTTTGATATGCAGAACCGGCGACATCTTGGATTTCGTCGGGGTTCAAGCTGAGATATGCATTTTCTGCGCTAATATTAGTGAGACTTCAGTCAGAAGTATGCAGAATCATCGATATCGCTCTTTTCGAGCTATTTAATGCGAGAAACACGTTATCTGGTGTTTTCACCACTCCACAGTGCGTCTGATATGCAGAACCGGCGATATCTTGGTTTTCGTGGGGTTTCAAGCTCAGATATGCATTTTCTGCGATAATCTTGGTGAGACTTCTGTCCGAAGTATGCAGAATCATCGAGATCGCACTTTTCGAGCTATTTAATGCGAGAAACACGTTATCTGGTGTTTTCACCACTCCACAGTGCGTTTGATATGCAGAACCGGCGATATCTTGGATTTGGTCGGGGTTCAAGCTGAGATATGCATTTTCTGCTTTAATATTAGTGAGACTTCAGTCAGAAGTATGCAGAATCATCGATATCGCTCTTTTCGAGCTATTTAATGCGAGAAACACGTTATCTGGTGTTTTCACCACTCCACAGTGCGTCTGATATGTAGAGCCGCCGATAACTTGGTTTTCGTGGGGTTTCCAGCCGAGATATGCATTTTCTGCGATAAGCTTGGTGAGTCTTCTGTCAGAAGTATGCAGAATCATCGATATCGCTCGTTTCGAACTATTTAATGCGAGAAACACGTTATCTGGTGTTTTGACCACTCCACAGTGCGTTTGATATGTAGATCCGCCGATAACTTGGTTTTCGTGGGGTTTCCAGGTGAAATATGCATTTTCCGCGATAATCTTGGTGGGACTTCTGTCAGAAGTATGCAGAATCATCTAGATCGCTCGTTTCGAGCTATTTAATGCGAGAAACACGTTATCTGGTGTTTTCACCACTCCACAGTGCGTTTGATATGCAGAACCGGCGACATCTTGGATTTCGTCGGGTTTCAAGCTGAGATATGCATTTTCTACGATAATCTTGGTGAGACTACTGTCAGAAGTATGCAGAATCTTCGAGATCGCTCGTTTCAAGCTATTTAACGCGAGAAACTCGTTTTCTGGTGTTTTCACCACTCCACAGTGCGTCTGATATGCAGAACCGGCGATATCTTGGTTTTCGTGGGGTTTCCAGGTGAAATATGCATTTTCTGCGATAATCTTGGTGGGACTTCTGTCAGAAGTATGCAGAATCATCTAGATCGCTCGTTTCGAGCTATTTAATGCGAGAAACACGTTATCTGGTGTTTTCACCACTCCACAGTGCGTCTGATATGCAGAACCGGCGATATCTTGGTTTTCGTGGGGTTTCCAGCTGAGATATGCATTTTCTGCGATAATCTTGGTGAGTCTTCTGTCAGAAGTATGCGGAATCATCGAGATCGCTCGTTTCGAGCTATTTAACGCGAGAAACACGTCATCTGGTGTTTTCACCACTCCACAGGGCGTATGATATGCATAACCGGCGATATCTTGGTTTTCGTGGGGTTTCAAGCTGAGATATTCATTTTCTGCGATAAACTTGGTGAGACTTCTGTCCGTAGTATGCTTATTCATCGAGATCGCTCGTTTCGAGCTATTTAATCCGAGAAACACGTTATCTGGTGTTTTCACCACTCCACAGTGCGTATGATATGCAGAACCGACGATATCTTGGTTTTCGTGGGGTTTCAAGCTCAGATATGCATTTTCTGCGATAATCTTGGTGAGACTTCTGTCCGAAGTATGCAGAATCATCGAGATCGCACTTCTTGAGCTATTTAATGCGAGAAACACGTTATATGGTGTTTTCACCACTCCACAGTGCGTTTGATATGCAGAACCGGCGATATCTTGGTTTTCGTGGGGTTTCAAGCTGAGATATTCATTTTCTGCGATAAACTTGGTGAGACTTCTGTCCGAAGTATGCAGAATCATCGAGATCGCACTTTTCGAGCAATTTAATGCGAGAAACACGTTATCTGGTGTTTTCACCACTCCACAGTGCGTTTGATATGCAGAACCGGCGATATCTTAGTTTTCGTGGGGTTTCAAGCTGAGATATGCATGTTTTACGATAATCTTGGTGAGACTTCAGTCCGAAGTATGCTTAATCAACGAGATCGCTCGTATCGAGCTATTGAATGCGAGAAACACGTTATCTGGTGTTTTCACCACTCCACAGTGCGTTTGATATGCAGAACCGGCAACATCTTGGATTTCGTCGGGTTTCAAGCTGAGATATGCATTTTCTACGATAATCTTTGTGAGACTACTGTCAGAAGTATGCAGAATCTTCGAGATCGCTCTTTTCGAGCTACTTAATGCGAGAAACACGTTATCTGGTGTTTTCACCACTCCACAGTGCGTTTGATATGCAGAACCGGCGACATCTTGGATTTCGTCGGGGTTCAAGCTGAGATATGCATTTTCTGCGATAATATTAGTGAGACTTCAGTCAGAAGTATGCAGAATCATCTTGATCGCTCGTTTCGAGCTATTTAATGCGAGAAACACGTTATCTGGTGTTTTGACCACTCAACAGTGCGTTTGATATGTTGTGCCGCCGATAACTTGGTTTTCGTGGGGTTTCCAGCTGAAATATGCATTTTCTCCGATAATCTTGGTGTTTCATCTATGAGAAGTATGCACAATCATCGAGAACGCTCTTTTCGATCTAGTTATTGCGACAAACACGTTATCTGGGGTTTTCAGCACTCCACAGTGCGTTTGATATGCAGAACCGGCGATATCATGGTTTTCGTGGGGTTTACAGCTGAGATATGCATTTTCTGCGATAATCTTGGTGAGACTACTGTCAGAAGTATGCAGAATCTTCGAGATCGCTCTTTTCGAGCTACTTAATGCGAGAAACACGTTATCTGGTGTTTTCACCACTTCACAGTGCGTTTGATATGCAGAACCGGCGACATCTTGGATTTCGTCGGGGTTCAAGCTGAGATATGCATTTTCTGCGATAATATTAGTGAGACTTCAGTCAGAAGTATGCAGAATCATCGATATCGCTCTTTTCGAGCTATTTAATGCGAGAAACACGTTATCTGGTGTTTTCACCACTCCACAGTGCGTCTGATATGCAGAACCGGCGATATCTTGGATTTCGTCGGGTTTCAAGCTGAGATATGCATTTTCTACGATAATCTTGGTGAGACTACTGTCAGAAGTATGCAGAATCTTCGAGATCGCTCGTTTCAAGCTATTTAACGCGAGAAACTCGTTTTCTGGTGTTTTCACCACTCCACAGTGCGTCTGATATGCAGAACCGGCGATATCTTGATTTTCGCGGGGTTTCCAGCTGAAATATGCATTTTCTGCGATAATCTTGGTGAGTCTTCTGTCAGAAGTATGCAGAATCATCGATATCGCTCTTTTCGAGCTATTTAATGCGAGAAACACGTTATCTGGTGTTTTCACCACTCCACAGTGCGTTTGATATGCAGAACCGGCGATATCTTAGTTTTCGTGGGGTTTCAAGCTGAGATATGCATGTTTTACGATAATCTTGGTGAGACTTCAGTCCGAAGTATGCTTAATCAACGAGATCGCTCGTATCGAGCTATTGAATGCGAGAAACACGTTATCTGGTGTTTTCACCACTCCACAGTGCGTTTGATATGCAGAACCGGCAACATCTTGGATTTCGTCGGGTTTCAAGCTGAGATATGCATTTTCTACGATAATCTTTGTGAGACTTCTGTCCGAAGTATGCTTAATCAACGAGATCGCTCGTATCGAGCTATTGAATGCGAGAAACACGTTATCTGGTGTTTTCACCACTCCACAGTGCGTTTGATATGCAGAACCGGCGACATCTTGGATTTCGTCGGGTTTCAAGCTGAGATATGCATTTTCTACGATAATCTTTGTGAGACTACTGTCAGAAGTATGCAGAATCTTCGAGATCGCTCGTATCAAGCTATTTAACGCGAGAAACTCGTTTTCTGGTGTTTTCACCACTCCACAGTGCGTCTGATATGCAGAACCGGCGATATCTTGGTTTTCGTGGGGTTTCCAGCTGAAATATGCATTTTCTGCGATAATCTTGGTGAGTCTTCTGTCACAAGTATGCAGAATCATCGATATCGCTCTTTTCGAGCTATTTAATGCGAGAAACACGTTATCTGGTTTTTCACCACTCCACAGTGCGTCTGATATGCAGAACCGGCGATATCTTGGTTTTCGTGGTGTTTCCAGCTGAGATATGCATTTTCTGAGATAATGTTTGTGTTTCATCTATGAGAAGTATGCAGAATCATCCAGAACGCTCTTTTCGAGCTAGTTAATCCGAGTAACACGTTTTCTGGTGTTTTCACCACTTCACGGTGCGTCTGATATGCAGAACCGGCGATATCATGGTTTTCGTGGGGTTTCCAGCTGAGATATGCATTTTCTGCGATAATCTTGGTGTTTCATCTATGAGAAGGATGCAGAATCATCGAGAACGCTCTTTTCGAGCTAGTTATTGCGAGAAACACGTTTTCTGGTGTTTTCACCACCCCACAGTGCGTTTGATATGCAGAACCGGCGACATCGTGGTTTTCGTCGGGTTTCAAGCTGAGATATGCATTTTCTACGATAATATTGGTGAGACTTCAGTCAGAAGTATGCAGAATCATCTTGATCGCTCGTTTCGAGCTATTTAATGCGAGAAACACGTTATCTGGTGTTTTCACCACTCAACAGTGCGTTTGATATGTTGAGCCGCCGATAACTTGGTTTTCGTGGGGTTTCCAGCTGAAATATGCATTTGCTCCGATAATCTTGGTGTTTCATCTATGAGAAGTATGCACAATCATCGAGAACGCTCTTTTCGATCTAGTTATTGCGACAAACAGGTTATCTGGTGTTTTCAGCACTCCACAGTGCGTTTGATATGCAGAACCGGCGATATCTTGGTTTTCGTGGAGTTTTCAGCTGAGATATGCATTTTCTTCGATAATATTGGTGAGACTTCAGTCAGAAGTATGCAAAATCATCTAGATCGCTCGTTTCGAGCTATTTAATGCGAGAAACACGTTATCCGGTGTTTTGACCACTCAACAGTGCGTTTGATATGTTGAGCCGCCGATAGCTTTGTTTTCGTGGGGTTTCCAGCTGAAATATGCATTTTCTGCGATAATCTTGCTGTTTCATCTATGAGAAGTATGCAGAATCATGGAGAACGCTCTTTTCGAGCTAGTTATTGCGAGAAACACGTTTTCTTGTGTTTTCACCACTCCACAGTGCGTCTGATATGCAGAACCGGCGATATCGTGGTTTTCGTGGGGTTTCCAGGTGAAATATGCATTTTCTGCGATAATCTTGGTGGGACTTCTGTCAGAAGTATGCAGAATCATCTAGATCGCTCGTTTCGAGCTATTTAATGCGAGAAACACGTTATCTGGTGTTTTCACCACTCCACAGTGCGTTTGATATGCAGAACCGGCGATATCTTGGTTTTCGTGGGGTTTCAAGCTGAGGTATGCATGTTTTACGATAATCTTGGTGGGACTTCTGTCCGATGTATGCTTAATCAACGAGATCGCTCGTATCGAGCTATTGAATGCGAGAAACACGTTATCTGGTGTTTTCACCACTCCACAGTGCGTTTGATATGCAGAACCGGCGACATCTTGGATTTCGTCGGGTTTCAAGCTGAGATATGCATTTTCTACGATAATCTTGGTGAGACTACTGTCAGGAGTATGCAGAATCTTCGAGATCGCTCGTTTCAAGCTATTTAACGCGAGAAACTCGTTTTCTGGTGTTTTCACCACTCCACAGTGCGTCTGATATGCAGAACCGGCGATATCTTGGTTTTCGTGGGGTTTCCAGGTGAAATATGCATTTTCTGCGATAATCTTGGTGGGACTTCTGTCAGAAGTATGCAGAATCATCTAGATCGCTCGTTTCGAGCAATTTAATGCGAGAAACACGTTATCTGGTGTTTTCACCACTCCACAGTGCGTCTGATATGCAGAACCGGCGATATCTTGGTTTTCGTCGGGTTTCAAGCTGAGATATGCATTTTCTACGATAATCTTGGTGAGACTACTGTCAGAAGTATGCAGAATCTTCGAGATCGCTCGTATCAAGCTATTTAACGCGAGAAACTCGTTTTCTGGTGTTTTCACCACTCCACAGTGCGTCTGATATGCAGAACCGGCGATATCTTGGTTTTCGTGGGGTTTCCAGGTGAAATATGCATTTTCTGCGATAATCTTGGTGGGACTTCTGTCAGAAGTATGCAGAATCATCTAGATCGCTCGTTTCGAGCAATTTAATGCGAGAAACACGTTATCTGGTGTTTTCACCACTCCACAGTGCGTCTGATATGCAGAACCGGCGATATCTTGGTTTTCGTGGGGTTTCCAGCTGAGATATGCATTTTCTGCGATAATCTTGGTGAGTCTTCTGTCAGAAGTATGCGGAATCATCGAGATCGCTCGTTTCGAGCTATTTAACGCGAGAAACACGTCATCTGGTGTTTTCACCACTCCACAGGGCGTATGATATGCATAACCGGCGATATCTTGGTTTTCGTGGGGTTTCAAGCTGAGATATTCATTTTCTGCGATAAACTTGGTGAGACTTCTGTCCGTAGTATGCTTATTCATCGAGATCGCTCGTTTCGAGCTATTTAATCCGAGAAACACGTTATCTGGTGTTTTCACCACTCCACAGTGCGTATGATATGCAGAACCGACGATATCTTGGTTTTCGTGGGGTTTCAAGCTCAGATATGCATTTTCTGCGATAATCTTGGTGAGACTTCTGTCCGAAGTATGCAGAATCATCGAGATCGCACTTCTTGAGCTATTTAATGCGAGAAACACGTTATATGGTGTTTTCACCACTCCACAGTGCGTTTGATATGCAGAACCGGCGATATCTTGGTTTTCGTGGGGTTTCAAGCTGAGATATTCATTTTCTGCGTAAACTTGGTGAGACTTCTGTCCGAAGTATGCAGAATCATCGAGATCGCACTTTTCGAGCTATTTAATGCGAGAAACACGTTATCTGGTGTTTTCACCACTCCACAGTGCGTTTGATATGCAGAACCGGCGATATCTTAGTTTTCGTGGGGTTTCAAGCTGAGATATGCATGTTTTACGATAATCTTGGTGAGACTTCAGTCCGAAGTATGCTTAATCAACGAGATCGCTCGTATCGAGCTATTGAATGCGAGAAACACGTTATCTGGTGTTTTCACCACTCCACTGTGCGTTTGATATGCAGAAGCGGCGACATCTTGGATTTCGTCGGGTTTCAAGCTGAGATATGCATTTTCTACGATAATCTTTGTGAGACTACTGTCAGAAGTATGCAGAATCTTCGAGATCGCTCTTTTCGAGCTACTTAATGCGAGAAACACGTTATCTGGTGTTTTCACCACTCCACAGTGCGTTTGATATGCAGAACCGGCGACATCTTGGATTTCGTCGGGGTTCAAGCTGAAATATGCATTTTCTCCGATAATCTTGGTGTTTCATCTATGAGAAGTATGCACAATCATCGAGAACGCTCTTTTCGATCTAGTTATTGCGACAAACACGTTATCTGGGGTTTTCAGCACTCCACAGTGCGTTTGATATGCAGAACCGGCGATATCTTGGTTTTCGTGGGGTTTCAAGCTGAGATATTCATTTTCTGCGTAAACTTGGTGAGACTTCTGTCCGAAGTATGCAGAATCATCGAGATCGCACTTCTTGAGCTATTTAATGCGAGAAACACGTTATCTGGTGTTTTCACCACTCCACTGTGCGTTTGATATGCAGAACCGGCGACATCTTGGATTTCGTCGGGTTTCAAGCTGAGATATGCATTTTCTACGATAATCTTTGTGAGACTACTGTCAGAAGTATGCAGAATCTTCGAGATCGCTCTTTTCGAGCTACTTAATGCGAGAAACACGTTATCTGGTGTTTTCACCTCTCCACAGTGCGTTTGATATGCAGAACCGGCGACATCTTGGATTTCGTCGGGGTTCAAGCTGAGATATGCATTTTCTGAGATAATATTAGTGAGACTTCAGTCAGAAGTATGCAGAATCATCTTGATCGCTCGTTTCGAGCTATTTAATGCGAGAAACACGTTATCTGGTGTTTTGACCACTCAACAGTGCGTTTGATATGTTGAGCCGCCGATAACTTGGTTTTCGTGGGGTTTCCAGCTGAAATATGCATTTTCTCCGATAATCTTGGTGTTTCATCTATGAGAAGTATGCACAATCATCGAGAACGCTCTTTTCGATCTAGTTATTGCGACAAACACGTTATCTGGGGTTTTCAGCACTCCACAGTGCGTTTGATATGCAGAACCGGCGATATCATGGTTTTCGTGGGGTTTACAGCTGAGATATGCATTTTCTGCGATAATCTTTGTGAGACTACTGTCAGAAGTATGCAGAATCTTCGAGATCGCTCTTTTCGAGCTACTTAATGCGAGAAACACGTTATCTGGTGTTTTCACCACTCCACAGTGCGTTTGATATGCAGAACCTGCGACATCTTGGATTTCGTCGGGGTTCAAGCTGAGATATGCATTTTCTGCGATAATATTAGTGAGACTTCAGTCAGAAGTATGCAGAATCATCGATATCGCTCTTTTCGAGCTATTTAATGCGAGAAACACGTTATCTGGTGTTTTCACCACTCCACAGTGCGTCTGATATGCAGAACCGGCGATATCTTGGATTTCGTCGGGTTTCAAGCTGAGATATGCATTTTCTACGATAATCTTGGTGAGACTACTGTCAGAAGTATGCAGAATCTTCGAGATCGCTCGTTTCAAGCTATTTAACGCGAGAAACTCGTTTTCTGGTGTTTTCACCACTCCACAGTGCGTCTGATATGCAGAACCGGCGATATCTTGGTTTTCGTGGGGTTTCCAGCTGAAATATGCATTTTCTGCGATAATCTTGGTGAGTCTTCTGTCAGAAGTATGCAGAATCATCGATATCGCTCTTTTCGAGCTATTTAATGCGAGAAACACGTTATCTGGTGTTTTCACCACTCCACAGTGCGTCTGATATGCAGAACCGGCGATATCTTGGTTTTCGTGGGGTTTCCAGCTGAGATATGCATTTTCTGCGATAATCTTGGTGAGTCTTCTGTCAGAAGTATGCAGAATCATCGATATCGCTCTTTTCGAGCTATTTAATGCGAGAAACACGTTATCTGGTGTTTTCACCACTCCACAGTGCGTCTGATATGTAGAACCGGCGATATCTTGGTTTTCGTGGTGTTTCCAGCTGAGATATGCATTTTCTGAGATAATGTTTGTGTTTCATCTATGAGAAGTATGCAGAATCATCCAGAACGCTCTTTTCGAGCTAGTTAATCCGAGTAACACGTTTTCTGGTGTTTTCACCACTTCACGGTGCGTCTGATATGCAGAACCGGCGATATCATGGTTTTCGTGGGGTTTCCAGCTGAGATATGCATTTTCTGCGATAATCTTGGTGTTTCATCTATGAGAAGGATGCAGAATCCTCAAGAGCGCTCTTTTCGAGCTAGTTATTGCGAGAAACACGTTTTCTGGTGTTTTCACCACCCCACAGTGCATTTGATATGCAGAACCGGCGACATCGTGGTTTTCGTCGGGGTTCAAGCTAAGATATGCATTTTCTACGATAATCTTGGTGAGACTACTGTCAGAAGTATGCAGAATCTTCGAGATCGCTCGTATCAAGCTATTTAACGCGAGAAACTCGTTTTCTGGTGTTTTCACCACTCCACAGTGCGTCTGATATGCAGAACCGGCGATATCTTGGTTTTCGTGGGGTTTCCAGCTGAAATATGCATTTTCTGCGATAATCTTGGTGAGTCTTCTGTCTGAAGTATGCAGAATCATCGATATCGCTCTTTTCGAGCTATTTAATGCGAGAAACACGTTATCTGGTTTTTCACCACTCCACAGTGCGTCTGATATGCAGAACCGGCGATATCTTGGTTTTCGTGGTGTTTCCAGCTGAGATATGCATTTTCTGAGATAATGTTTGTGTTTCATCTATGAGAAGTATGCAGAATCATCCAGAACGCTCTTTTCGAGCTAGTTAATCCGAGTAACACGTTTTCTGGAGTTTTCACCACTTCACGGTGCGTCTGATATGCAGAACCGGCGATATCATGGTTTTCGTGGGGTTTCCAGCTGAGAAATGCATTTTCTGCGATAATCTTGGTGTTTCATCTATGAGAAGGATGCAGAATCATCGAGAACGCTCTTTTCGAGCTAGTTATATCGAGAAACACGTTTTCTGGTGTTTTCACCACCCCACAGTGCGTTTGATATGCAGAACCGGCGACATCGTGGTTTTCGTCGGGTTTCAAGCTGAGATATGCATTTTCTACGATAATATTGGTGAGACTTCAGTCAGAAGTATGCAGAATCATCTTGATCGCTCGTTTCGAGCTATTTAATGCGAGAAACACGTTATCTGGTGTTTTCACCACTCAACAGTGCGTTTGATATGTTGAGCCGCCGATAACTTGGTTTTCGTGGGGTTTCCAGCTGAAATATGCATTTGCTCCGATAATCTTGGTGTTTCATCTATGAGAAGTATGCACAATCATCGAGAACGCTCTTTTCGATCTAGTTATTGCGACAAACAGGTTATCTGGTGTTTTCAGCACTCCACAGTGCGTTTGATATGCAGAACCGGCGATATCATGGTTTTCGTGGGGTTTACAGCTGAGATATGCATTTTCTGCGATAATCTTGGTGTTTCATCTATGAGAAGTGTGCAGAATCATCGAGAACGCTCTTTTCGAGCTAGTTATTGCGAGAAACACGTTATCTGGTGTTTTGACCACTCCACAGTGGGTTTGATATGTAGATCCGCCGATAACTTGGTTTTCGTGGGGTTTCCAGGTGAAATATGCATTTTCTGCGTTAAACTTGGTGGGACTTCAGTCAGAAGGGTGCAGAATCATCTAGATCGCTCGTTTCGAGCTATTTAATGCGAAAAAACAAGTTTTCTGGTGTTTTCACCACTCCACAGTGCGTTTGATATGCAGAACCGGCGACATCTTGGATTTTGTCGGGGTTCAAGCTGAGATATGCATTTTCTACGATAATCTTGGTGAGACTACTGTCAGAAGTATGCAGAATCTTCGAGATCGCTCGTATCAAGCTATTTAACGCGAGAAACTCGTTTTCTGGTGTTTTCACCACTCCACAGTGCGACTGATATGCAGAACCGGCGATATCTTGGTTTTCGTGGGGTTTCCAGCTGAAATATGCATTTTCTGCGATAATCTTGGTGAGTCTTCTGTCAGAAGTATGCAGAATCATCGATATCGCTCTTTTCGAGCTATTTAATGCGAGAAACACGTTATCTGGTTTTTTCACCACTCCACAGTGCGTCTGATATGCAGAACCGGCGATATCTTGGTTTTCGTGGTGTTTCCAGCTGAGATATGCATTTTCTGAGATAATGTTTGTGTTTCATCTATGAGAAGTATGCAGAATCATCCAGAACGCTCTTTTCGAGCTAGTTAATCCGAGTAACACGTTTTCTGGTGTTTTCACCACTTCACGGTGCGTCTGATATGCAGAACCGGCGATATCATGGTTTTCGTGGGGTTTCCAGCTGAGATATGCATTTTCTGCGATAATCTTGGTGTTTCATCTATGAGAAGGATGCAGAATCATCGAGAACGCTCTTTTCGATCTAGTTATTGCGAGAAACACGTTTTCTGGTGTTTTCACCACCCCACAGTGCGTTTGATATGCAGAACCGGCGATATCTTGGTTTTCGTGGAGTTTTCAGCTGAGATATGCATTTTCTTCGATAATATTGGTGAGACTTCAGTCAGAAGTATGCAAAATCATCTAGATCGCTCGTTTCGAGCTATTTAATGCGAGAAACACGTTATCCGGTGTTTTGACCACTCAACAGTGCGTTTGATATGTTGAGCCGCCGATAGCTTTGTTTTCGTGGGGTTTCCAGCTGAAATATGCATTTTCTGCGATAATCTTGCTGTTTCATCTATGAGAAGTATGCAGAATCATGGAGAACGCTCTTTTCGAGCTAGTTATTGCGAGAAACACGTTTTCTTGTGTTTTCACCACTCCACAGTGCGTCTGATATGCAGAACCGGCGATATCGTGGTTTTCGTGGGGTTTCCAGGTGAAATATGCATTTTCTGCGATAATCTTGGTGGGACTTCTGTCAGAAGTATGCAGAATCATCTAGATCGCTCGTTTCGAGCTATTTAATGCGAGAAACACGTTATCTGGTGTTTTCACCACTCCACAGTGCGTTTGATATGCAGAACCGGCGATATCTTGGTTTTCGTGGGGTTTCAAGCTGAGGTATGCATGTTTTACGATAATCTTGGTGGGACTTCTGTCCGATGTATGCTTAATCAACGAGATCGCTCGTATCGAGCTATTGAATGCGAGAAACACGTTATCTGGTGTTTTCACCACTCCACAGTGCGTTTGATATGCAGAACCGGCGACATCTTGGATTTCGTCGGGTTTCAAGCTGAGATATGCATTTTCTACGATAATCTTGGTGAGACTACTGTCAGAAGTATGCAGAATCTTCGAGATCGCTCGTTTCAAGCTATTTAACGCGAGAAACTCGTTTTCTGGTGTTTTCACCACTCCACAGTGCGTCTGATATGCAGAACCGGCGATATCTTGGTTTTCGTGGGGTTTCCAGGTGAAATATGCATTTTCTGCGATAATCTTGGTGGGACTTCTGTCAGAAGTATGCAGAATCATCTAGATCGCTCGTTTCGAGCTATTTAATGCGAGAAACACGTTATCTGGTGTTTTCACCACTCCACAGTGCGTCTGATATGCAGAACCGGCGATATCTTGGTTTTCGTGGGGTTTCCAGCTGAGATATGCATTTTCTGCGATAATCTTGGTGAGTCTTCTGTCAGAAGTATGCGGAATCATCGAGATCGCTCGTTTCGAGCTATTTAACGCGAGAAACACGTCATCTGGTGTTTTCACCACTCCACAGGGCGTATGATATGCATAACCGGCGATATCTTGGTTTTCGTGGGGTTTCAAGCTGAGATATTCATTTTCTGCGATAAACTTGGTGAGACTTCTGTCCGTAGTATGCTTATTCATCGAGATCGCTCGTTTCGAGCTATTTAATCCGAGAAACACGTTATCTGGTGTTTTCACCACTCCACAGTGCGTATGATATGCAGAACCGACGATATCTTGGTTTTCGTGGGGTTTCAAGCTCAGATATGCATTTTCTGCGATAATCTTGGTGAGACTTCTGTCCGAAGTATGCAGAATCATCGAGATCGCACTTCTTGAGCTATTTAATGCGAGAAACACGTTATATGGTGTTTTCACCACTCCACAGTGCGTTTGATATGCAGAACCGGCGATATCTTGGTTTTCGTGGGGTTTCAAGCTGAGATATTCATTTTCTGCGTAAACTTGGTGAGACTTCTGTCCGAAGTATGCAGAATCATCGAGATCGCACTTTTCGAGCTATTTAATGCGAGAAACACGTTATCTGGTGTTTTCACAACTCCACAGTGCGTTTGATATGCAGAACCGGCGATATCTTAGTTTTCGTGGGGTTTCAAGCTGAGATATGCATGTTTTACGATAATCTTGTTGAGACTTCAGTCCGAAGTATGCTTAATCAACGAGATCGCTCGTATCGAGCTATTGAATGCGAGAAACACGTTATCTGGTGTTTTCACCACTCCACTGTGCGTTTGATATGCAGAAGCGGCGACATCTTGGATTTCGTCGGGTTTCAAGCTGAGATATGCATTTTCTACGATAATCTTTGTGAGACTACTGTCAGAAGTATGCAGAATCTTCGAGATCGCTCTTTTCGAGCTACTTAATGCGAGAAACACGTTATCTGGTGTTTTCACCACTCCACAGTGCGTTTGATATGCAGAACCGGCGACATCTTGGATTTCGTCGGGGTTCAAGCTGAGATATGCATTTTCTGCGATAATATTAGTGAGACTTCAGTCAGAAGTATGCAGAATCATCTTGATCGCTCGTTTCGAGCTATTTAATGCGAGAAACACGTTATCTGGTGTTTTGACCACTCAACAGTGCGTTTGATATGTTGAGCCGCCGATAACTTGGTTTTCGTGGGGTTTCCAGCTGAAGTATGCATTTTCTCCGATAATCTTGGTGTTTCATCTATGAGAAGTATGCACAATCATCGAGAACGCTCTTTTCGATCTAGTTATTGCGACAAACACGTTATCTGGGGTTTTCAGCACTCCACAGTGCGTTTGATATGCAGAACCGGCGATATCATGGTTTTCGTGGGGTTTACAGCTGAGATATGCATTTTCTGCGATAATCTTTGTGAGACTACTGTCAGAAGTATGCAGAATCTTCGAGATCGCTCTTTTCGAGCTACTTAATGCGAGAAACACGTTATCTGGTGTTTTCACCACTCCACAGTGCGTTTGATATGCAGAACCTGCGACATCTTGGATTTCGTCGGGGTTCAAGCTGAGATATGCATTTTCTGCAATAATATTAGTGAGACTTCAGTCAGAAGTATGCAGAATCATCGATATCGCTCTTTTCGAGCTATTTAATGCGAGAAACACGTTATCTGGTGTTTTCACCACTCCACAGTGCGTCTGATATGCAGAACCGGCGATATCTTGGATTTCGTCGGGTTTCAAGCTGAGATATGCATTTTCTACGATAATCTTGGTGAGACTACTGTCAGAAGTATGCAGAATCTTCGAGATCGCTCGTTTCAAGCTATTTAACGCGAGAAACTCGTTTTCTGGTGTTTTCACCACTCCACAGTGCCTCTGATATGCAGAACCGGCGATATCTTGGTTTTCGTGGGGTTTCCAGCTGAAATATGCATTTTCTGCGATAATCTTGGTGAGTCTTCTGTCAGAAGTATGCAGAATCATCGATATCGCTCTTTTCGAGCTATTTAATGCGAGAAACACGTTATCTGGTGTTTTCACCACTCCACAGTGCGTCTGATATGCAGAACCGGCGATATCTTGGTTTTCGTGGGGTTTCCAGCTGAGATATGCATTTTCTGCGATAATCTTGGTGAGTCTTCTGTCAGAAGTATGCGGAATCATCGAGATCGCTCGTTTCGAGCTATTTAACGCGAGAAACACGTCATCTGGTGTTTTCACCACTCCACAGGGCGTATGATATGCATAACCGGCGATATCTTGGTTTTCGTGGGGTTTCAAGCTGAGATATTCATTTTCTGCGATAAACTTGGTGAGACTTCTGTCCGTAGTATGCTTATTCATCGAGATCGCTCGTTTCGAGCTATTTAATCCGAGAAACACGTTATCTGGTGTTTTCACCACTCCACAGTGCGTATGATATGCAGAACCGACGATATCTTGGTTTTCGTGGGGTTTCAAGCTCAGATATGCATTTTCTGCGATAATCTTGGTGAGACTTCTGTCCGAAGTATGCAGAATCATCGAGATCGCACTTCTTGAGCTATTTAATGCGAGAAACACGTTATATGGTGTTTTCACCACTCCACGGTGCGTTTGATATGCAGAACCGGCGATATCTTGGTTTTCGTGGGGTTTCAAGCTGAGATATTCATTTTCTGCGATAAACTTGGTGAGACTTCTGTCCGAAGTATGCAGAATCATCGAGATCGCACTTTTCGAGCTATTTAATGCGAGAAACACGTTATTTGGTGTTTTCACCACTCCACAGTGCGTTTGATATGCAGAACCGGCGATATCTTAGTTTTCGTGGGGTTTCAAGCTGAGATATGCATGTTTTACGATAATCTTGGTGAGACTTCAGTCCGAAGTATGCTTAATCAACGAGATCGCTCGTATCGAGCTATTGAATGCGAGAAACACGTTATCTGGTGTTTTCACCACTCCACTGTGCGTTTGATATGCAGAACCGGCGACATCTTGGATTTCGTCGGGTTTCAAGCTGAGATATGCATTTTCTACGATAATCTTTGTGAGACTACTGTCAGAAGTATGCAGAATCTTCGAGATCGCTCTTTTCGAGCTACTTAATGCGAGAAACACGTTATCTGGTGTTTTCACCACTCCATAGTGCGTTTGATATGCAGAACCGGCAACATCTTGGATTTCGTCGGGGTTCAAGCTGAGATATGCATTTTCTGAGATAATATTAGTGAGACTTCAGTCAGAAGTATGCAGAATCATCTTGATCGCTCGTTTCGAGCTATTTAATGCGAGAAACACGTTATCTGGTGTTTTGACCACTCAACAGTGCGTTTGATATGTTGAGCCCCCGATAACTTGGTTTTCGTGGGGTTTCCAGCTGAAATATGCATTTTCTCCGATAATCTTGGTGTTTCATCTATGAGAAGTATGCACAATCATCGAGAACGCTCTTTTCGATCTAGTTATTGCGACAAACACGTTATCTGGGGTTTTCAGCACTCCACAGTGCGTTTGATATGCAGAACCGGCGATATCATGGTTTTCGTGGGGTTTACAGCTGAGATATTCATTTTCTGCGATAAACTTGGTGAGACTTCTGTCCGTAGTATGCTTATTCATCGAGATCGCTCGTTTCGAGCTATTTAATCCGAGAAACACGTTATCTGGTGTTTTCACCACTCCACAGTGCGTATGATATGCAGAACCGACGATATCTTGGTTTTCGTGGGGTTTCAAGCTCAGATATGCATTTTCTGCGATAATCTTGGTGAGACTTCTGTCCGAAGTATGCAGAATCAGCGAGATCGCACTTCTTGAGCTATTTAATGCGAGAAACACGTTATATGGTGTTTTCACCACTCCACAGTGCGTTTGATATGCAGAACCGGCGATATCTTGGTTTTCGTGGGGTTTCAAGCTGAGATATTCATTTTCTGCGATAAACTTGGTGAGACTTCTGTCCGAAGTATGCAGAATCATCGAGATCGCACTTTTCGAGCTATTTAATGCGAGAAACACGTTATCTGGTGTTTTCACCACTCCACAGTGCGTCTGATATGCAGAACCGGCGATATCTTGGATTTCGTCGGGTTTCAAGCTGAGATATGCATTTTCTACGATAATCTTGGTGAGACTACTGTCAGAAGTATGCAGAATCTTCGAGATCGCTCGTTTCAAGCTATTTAACGCGAGAAACTCGTTTTCTGGTGTTTTCACCACTCCACAGTGCGTCTGATATGCAAAACCGGCGATATCTTGGTTTTCGTGGGGTTTCCAGCTGAAATATGCATTTTCTCCGATAATCTTGGTGTTTCATCTATGAGAAGTATGCGGAATCATCGAGATCGCTCGTTTCGAGCTATTTAACGCGAGAAACACGTCATCTGGTGTTTTCACCACTCCACAGGGCGTATGATATGCATAACCGGCGATATCTTGGTTTTCGTGGGGTTTCAAGCTGAGATATTCATTTTCTGCGATAAACTTGGTGAGACTTCTGTCCGTAGTATGCTTATTCATCGAGATCGCTCGTTTCGAGCTATTTAATCCGAGAAACACGTTATCTGGTGTTTTCACCACTCCACAGTGCGTATGATATGCAGAACCGACGATATCTTGGTTTTCGTGGGGTTTCAAGCTCAGATATGCATTTTCTGCGATAATCTTGGTGAGACTTCTGTCCGAAGTATGCAGAATCATCGAGATCGCACTTCTTGAGCTATTTAATGCGAGAAACACGTTATATGGTGTTTTCACCACTCCACAGTGCGTTTGATATGCAGAACCGGCGATATCTTGGTTTTCGTGGGGTTTCAAGCTGAGATATTCATTTTCTGCGTAAACTTGGTGAGACTTCTGTCCGAAGTATGCAGAATCATCGAGATCGCACTTTTCGAGCTATTTAATGCGAGAAACACGTTATCTGGTGTTTTCACCACTCCACAGTGCGTTTGATATGCAGAACCGGCGATATCTTAGTTTTCGTGGGGTTTCAAGCTGAGATATGCATGTTTTACGATAATCTTGTTGAGACTTCAGTCCGAAGTATGCTTAATCAACGAGATCGCTCGTATCGAGCTATTGAATGCGAGAAACACGTTATCTGGTGTTTTCACCACTCCACTGTGCGTTTGATATGCAGAAGCGGCGACATCTTGGATTTCGTCGGGTTTCAAGCTGAGATATGCATTTTCTACGATAATCTTTGTGAGACTACTGTCAGAAGTATGCAGAATCTTCGAGATCGCTCTTTTCGAGCTACTTAATGCGAGAAACACGTTATCTGGTGTTTTCACCACTCCACAGTGCGTTTGATATGCAGAACCGGCGACATCTTGGATTTCGTCGGGGTTCAAGCTGAGATATGCATTTTCTGCGATAATATTAGTGAGACTTCAGTCAGAAGTATGCAGAATCATCTTGATCGCTCGTTTCGAGCTATTTAATGCGAGAAACACGTTATCTGGTGTTTTGACCACTCAACAGTGCGTTTGATATGTTGAGCCGCCGATAACTTGGTTTTCGTGGGGTTTCCAGCTGAAGTATGCATTTTCTCCGATAATCTTGGTGTTTCATCTATGAGAAGTATGCACAATCATCGAGAACGCTCTTTTCGATCTAGTTATTGCGACAAACACGTTATCTGGGGTTTTCAGCACTCCACAGTGCGTTTGATATGCAGAACCGGCGATATCATGGTTTTCGTGGGGTTTACAGCTGAGATATGCATTTTCTGCGATAATCTTTGTGAGACTACTGTCAGAAGTATGCAGAATCTTCGAGATCGCTCTTTTCGAGCTACTTAATGCGAGAAACACGTTATCTGGTGTTTTCACCACTCCACAGTGCGTTTGATATGCAGAACCTGCGACATCTTGGATTTCGTCGGGGTTCAAGCTGAGATATGCATTTTCTGCAATAATATTAGTGAGACTTCAGTCAGAAGTATGCAGAATCATCGATATCGCTCTTTTCGAGCTATTTAATGCGAGAAACACGTTATCTGGTGTTTTCACCACTCCACAGTGCGTCTGATATGCAGAACCGGCGATATCTTGGATTTCGTCGGGTTTCAAGCTGAGATATGCATTTTCTACGATAATCTTGGTGAGACTACTGTCAGAAGTATGCAGAATCTTCGAGATCGCTCGTTTCAAGCTATTTAACGCGAGAAACTCGTTTTCTGGTGTTTTCACCACTCCACAGTGCCTCTGATATGCAGAACCGGCGATATCTTGGTTTTCGTGGGGTTTCCAGCTGAAATATGCATTTTCTGCGATAATCTTGGTGAGTCTTCTGTCAGAAGTATGCAGAATCATCGATATCGCTCTTTTCGAGCTATTTAATGCGAGAAACACGTTATCTGGTGTTTTCACCACTCCACAGTGCGTCTGATATGCAGAACCGGCGATATCTTGGTTTTCGTGGGGTTTCCAGCTGAGATATGCATTTTCTGCGATAATCTTGGTGAGTCTTCTGTCAGAAGTATGCGGAATCATCGAGATCGCTCGTTTCGAGCTATTTAACGCGAGAAACACGTCATCTGGTGTTTTCACCACTCCACAGGGCGTATGATATGCATAACCGGCGATATCTTGGTTTTCGTGGGGTTTCAAGCTGAGATATTCATTTTCTGCGATAAACTTGGTGAGACTTCTGTCCGTAGTATGCTTATTCATCGAGATCGCTCGTTTCGAGCTATTTAATCCGAGAAACACGTTATCTGGTGTTTTCACCACTCCACAGTGCGTATGATATGCAGAACCGACGATATCTTGGTTTTCGTGGGGTTTCAAGCTCAGATATGCATTTTCTGCGATAATCTTGGTGAGACTTCTGTCCGAAGTATGCAGAATCATCGAGATCGCACTTCTTGAGCTATTTAATGCGAGAAACACGTTATATGGTGTTTTCACCACTCCACGGTGCGTTTGATATGCAGAACCGGCGATATCTTGGTTTTCGTGGGGTTTCAAGCTGAGATATTCATTTTCTGCGATAAACTTGGTGAGACTTCTGTCCGAAGTATGCAGAATCATCGAGATCGCACTTTTCGAGCTATTTAATGCGAGAAACACGTTATTTGGTGTTTTCACCACTCCACAGTGCGTTTGATATGCAGAACCGGCGATATCTTAGTTTTCGTGGGGTTTCAAGCTGAGATATGCATGTTTTACGATAATCTTGGTGAGACTTCAGTCCGAAGTATGCTTAATCAACGAGATCGCTCGTATCGAGCTATTGAATGCGAGAAACACGTTATCTGGTGTTTTCACCACTCCACTGTGCGTTTGATATGCAGAACCGGCGACATCTTGGATTTCGTCGGGTTTCAAGCTGAGATATGCATTTTCTACGATAATCTTTGTGAGACTACTGTCAGAAGTATGCAGAATCTTCGAGATCGCTCTTTTCGAGCTACTTAATGCGAGAAACACGTTATCTGGTGTTTTCACCACTCCATAGTGCGTTTGATATGCAGAACCGGCGACATCTTGGATTTCGTCGGGGTTCAAGCTGAGATATGCATTTTCTGAGATAATATTAGTGAGACTTCAGTCAGAAGTATGCAGAATCATCTTGATCGCTCGTTTCGAGCTATTTAATGCGAGAAACACGTTATCTGGTGTTTTGACCACTCAACAGTGCGTTTGATATGTTGAGCCCCCGATAACTTGGTTTTCGTGGGGTTTCCAGCTGAAATATGCATTTTCTCCGATAATCTTGGTGTTTCATCTATGAGAAGTATGCACAATCATCGAGAACGCTCTTTTCGATCTAGTTATTGCGACAAACACGTTATCTGGGGTTTTCAGCACTCCACAGTGCGTTTGATATGCAGAACCGGCGATATCATGGTTTTCGTGGGGTTTACAGCTGAGATATTCATTTTCTGCGATAAACTTGGTGAGACTTCTGTCCGTAGTATGCTTATTCATCGAGATCGCTCGTTTCGAGCTATTTAATCCGAGAAACACGTTATCTGGTGTTTTCACCACTCCACAGTGCGTATGATATGCAGAACCGACGATATCTTGGTTTTCGTGGGGTTTCAAGCTCAGATATGCATTTTCTGCGATAATCTTGGTGAGACTTCTGTCCGAAGTATGCAGAATCAGCGAGATCGCACTTCTTGAGCTATTTAATGCGAGAAACACGTTATATGGTGTTTTCACCACTCCACAGTGCGTTTGATATGCAGAACCGGCGATATCTTGGTTTTCGTGGGGTTTCAAGCTGAGATATTCATTTTCTGCGATAAACTTGGTGAGACTTCTGTCCGAAGTATGCAGAATCATCGAGATCGCACTTTTCGAGCTATTTAATGCGAGAAACACGTTATCTGGTGTTTTCACCACTCCACAGTGCGTCTGATATGCAGAACCGGCGATATCTTGGATTTCGTCGGGTTTCAAGCTGAGATATGCATTTTCTACGATAATCTTGGTGAGACTACTGTCAGAAGTATGCAGAATCTTCGAGATCGCTCGTTTCAAGCTATTTAACGCGAGAAACTCGTTTTCTGGTGTTTTCACCACTCCACAGTGCGTCTGATATGCAAAACCGGCGATATCTTGGTTTTCGTGGGGTTTCCAGCTGAAATATGCATTTTCTGCGATAATCTTGGTGAGTCTTCTGTCAGAAGTATGCAGAATCATCGATATCGCTCTTTTCGAGCTATTTAATGCGAGAAACACGTTATCTGGTGTTTTCACCACTCCACAGTGCGTCTGATATGCAGAACCGGCGATATCTTGGTTTTCGTGGGGTTTCCAGCTGAGATATGCATTTTCTGCGATAATCTTGGTGAGTCTTCTGTCAGAAGTATGCAGAATCATCGATATCGCTCTTTTCGAGCTATTTAATGCGAGAAACACGTTATCTGGTGTTTTCACCACTCCACAGTGCGTCTGATATGTAGAACCGGCGATATCTTGGTTTTCGTGGTGTTTCCAGCTGAGATATGCATTTTCTGAGATAATGTTTGTGTTTCATCTATGAGAAGTATGCAGAATCATCCAGAACGCTCTTTTCGAGCTAGTTAATCCGAGTAACACGTTTTCTGGTGTTTTCACCACTTCACGGTGCGTCTGATATGCAGAACCGGCGATATCATGGTTTTCGTGGGGTTTCCAGCTGAGATATGCATTTTCTGCGATAATCTTGGTGTTTCATCTATGAGAAGGATGCAGAATCCTCAAGAGCGCTCTTTTCGAGCTAGTTATTGCGAGAAACACGTTTTCTGGTGTTTTTACCACCCCACAGTGCATTTGATATGCAGAACCGGCGACATCGTGGTTTTCGTCGGGGTTCAAGCTGAGATATGCATTTTCTACGATAATCTTGGTGAGACTACTGTCAGAAGTATGCAGAATCTTCGAGATCGCTCGTATCAAGCTATTTAACGCGAGAAACTCGTTTTCTGGTGTTTTCACCACTCCACAGTGCGTCTGATATGCAGAACCGGCGATATCTTGGTTTTCGTGGGGTTTCCAGCTGAAATATGCATTTTCTGCGATAATCTTGGTGAGTCTTCTGTCAGAAGTATGCAGAATCATCGATATCGCTCTTTTCGAGCTATTTAATGCGAGAAACACGTTATCTGGTGTTTTCACCACTCCACAGTGCGTCTGATATGCAGAACCGGCGATATCTTGGTTTTCGTGGGGTTTCAAGCTGAGATATGCATTTTCTGAGATAATGTTTGTGTTTCATCTATGAGAAGTATGCAGAATCATCCAGAACGCTCTTTTCGAGCTAGTTAATCCGAGTAACATGTTTTCTGGAGTTTTCACCACTTCACGGTGCGTCTGATATGCAGAACCGGCGATATCATGGTTTTCGTGGGGTTTCCAGCTGAGATATGCATTTTCTGCGATAATCTTGGTGTTTCATCTATGAGAAGGATGCAGAATCATCGAGAACGCTCTTTTCGAGCTAGTTATTGCGAGAAACACGTTTTCTGGTGTTTTCACCACCCCACAGTGCGTTTGATATGCAGAACCGGCGACATCGTGGTTTTCGTCGGGTTTCAAGCTGAGATATGCATTTTCTACGATAATATTGGTGAGACTTCAGTCAGAAGTATGCAGAATCATCTTGATCGCTCGTTTCGAGCTATTTAATGCGAGAAACACGTTATCTGGTGTTTTCACCACTCAACAGTGCGTTTGATATGTTGAGCCGCCGATAACTTGGTTTTCGTGGGGTTTCCAGCTGAAATATGCATTTGCTCCGATAATCTTGGTGTTTCATCTATGAGAAGAATGCACAATCATCGAGAACGCTCTTTTCGATCTAGTTATTGCGACAAACAGGTTATCTGGTGTTTTCAGCACTCCACAGTGCGTTTGATATGCAGAACCGGCGATATCATGGTTTTCGTGGGGTTTACAGCTGAGATATGCATTTTCTGCGATAATCTTGGTGTTTCATCTATGAGAAGTGTGCCGAATCATCGAGAACGCTCTTTTCGAGCTAGTTATTGCGAGAAACACGTTATCTGGTGTTTTGACCACTCCACAGTGCGTTTGATATGTAGATCCGCCGATAACTTGGTTTTCGTGGGGTTTCCAGGTGAAATATGCATTTTCTGCGATAAGCTTGGTGGGACTTCAGTCAGAAGGGTGCAGAATCATCTAGATCGCTCGTTTCGAGCTGTTTAATGCGAAAAAACAAGTTTTCTGGTGTTTTCACCACTCCACAGTGCGTTTGATATGCAGAACCGGCGACATCTTGGATTTTGTCGGGGTTCAAGCTGAGATATGCATTTTCTACGATAATCTTGGTGAGACTACTGTCAGAAGTATGCAGAATCTTCGAGATCGCTCGTATCAAGCTATTTAACGCGAGAAACTCGTTTTCTGGTGTTTTCACCACTCCACAGTGCGACTGATATGCAGAACCGGCGAAATCTTGGTTTTCGTGGGGTTTCCAGCTGAAATATGCATTTTCTGCGATAATCTTGGTGAGTCTTCTGTCAGAAGTATGCAGAATCATCGATATCGCTCTTTTCGAGCTATTTAATGCGAGAAACACGTTATCTGGTTTTTTCACCACTCCACAGTGCGTCTGATATGCAGAACCGGCGATATCTTGGTTTTCGTGGTGTTTCCAGCTGAGATATGCATTTTCTGAGATAATGTTTGTGTTTCATCTATGAGAAGTATGCAGAATCATCCAGAACGCTCTTTTCGAGCTAGTTAATCCGAGTAACACGTTTTCTGGTGTTTTCACCACTTCACGGTGCGTCTGATATGCAGAACCGGCGATATCATGGTTTTCGTGGGGTTTCCAGCTGAGATATGCATTTTCTGCGATAATCTTGGTGTTTCATCTATGAGAAGGATGCAGAATCATCGAGAACGCTCTTTTCGATCTAGTTATTGCGAGAAACACGTTTTCTGGTGTTTTCACCACCCCACAGTGCGTTTGATATGCAGAACCGGCGACATCGTGGTTTTCGTCGGGTTTCAAGCTGAGATATGCATTTTCTACGATAATATTGGTGAGACTTCAGTCAGAAGTATGCAGAATCATCTTGATCGCTCGTTTCGAGCTATTTAATGCGAGAAACACGTTATCTGGTGTTTTCACCACTCAACAGTGCGTTTGATATGTTGAGCCGCCGATAACTTGGTTTTCGTGGGGTTTCCAGCTGAAATATGCATTTTCTGCGATAATCTTGGTGTTTCATCTATGAGAAGGATGCAGAATCATCGAGAACGCTCTTTTCGAGCTAGTTATTGCGAGAAACACGTTATCTGGTGTTTTCAGCACTCCACAGTGCGTCTGATATGCAGAACCGGCGATATCATGGTTTTCGTGGGGTTTACAGCTGAGATATGCATTTTCTGCGATAATCTTGGTGTTTCATCTATGAGAAGGATGCAGAATCATCGAGAACGCTCTTTTCGATCTAGTTATTGCGAGAAACACGTTTTCTGGTGTTTTCACCACCCCACAGTGCATTTGATATGCAGAACCGGCGACATCGTGGTTTTCGTCGGGGTTCAAGCTGAGATATGCATTTTCTACGATAATCTTGGTGAGACTACTGTCAGAAGTATGCAGAATCTTCGAGATCGCTCGTATCAAGCTATTTAACGCGAGAAACTCGTTTTCTGGTGTTTTCACCACTCCACAGTGCGTCTGATATGCAGAACCGGCGATATCTTGGTTTTCGTGGGGTTTCCAGCTGAAATATGCATTTTCTGCGATAATCTTGGTGAGTCTTCTGTCAGAAGTATGCAGAATCATCGATATCGCTCTTTTCGAGCTATTTAATGCGAGAAACACGTTATCTGGTTTTTCACCACTCCACAGTGCGTCTGATATGCAGAACCGGCGATATCTTGGTTTTCGTGGTGTTTCCAGCTGAGATATGCATTTTCTGAGATAATGTTTGTGTTTCATCTATGAGAAGTATGCAGAATCATCCAGAACGCTCTTTTCGAGCTAGTTAATCCGAGTAACACGTTTTCTGGAGTTTTCACCACTTCACGGTGCGTCTGATATGCAGAACCGGCGATATCATGGTTTTCGTGGGGTTTCCAGCTGAGATATGCATTTTCTGCGATAATCTTGGTGTTTCATCTATGAGAAGGATGCAGAATCATCGAGAACGCTCTTTTCGAGCTAGTTATTGCGAGAAACACGTTTTCTGGTGTTTTCACCACCCCACAGTGCGTTTGATATGCAGAACCGGCGACATCGTGGTTTTCGTCGGGTTTCAAGCTGAGATATGCATTTTCTACGATAATATTGGTGAGACTTCAGTCAGAAGTATGCAGAATCATCTTGATCGCTCGTTTCGAGCTATTTAATGCGAGAAACACGTTATCTGGTGTTTTCACCACTCAACAGTGCGTTTGATATGTTGAGCCGCCGATAACTTGGTTTTCGTGGGGTTTCCAGCTGAAATATGCATTTGCTCCGATAATCTTGGTGTTTCATCTATGAGAAGAATGCACAATCATCGAGAACGCTCTTTTCGATCTAGTTATTGCGACAAACAGGTTATCTGGTGTTTTCAGCACTCCACAGTGCGTTTGATATGCAGAACCGGCGATATCATGGTTTTCGTGGGGTTTACAGCTGAGATATGCATTTTCTGCGATAATCTTGGTGTTTCATCTATGAGAAGTGTGCAGAATCATCGAGAACGCTCTTTTCGAGCTAGTTATTGCGAGAAACACGTTATCTGGTGTTTTGACCACTCCACAGTGCGTTTGATATGTAGATCCGCCGATAACTTGGTTTTCGTGGGGTTTCCAGGTGAAATATGCATTTTCTGCGATAAGCTTGGTGGGACTTCAGTCAGAAGGGTGCAGAATCATCTAGATCGCTCGTTTCGAGCTGTTTAATGCGAAAAAACAAGTTTTCTGGTGTTTTCACCACTCCACAGTGCGTTTGATATGCAGAACCGGCGACATCTTGGATTTTGTCGGGGTTCAAGCTGAGATATGCATTTTCTACGATAATCTTGGTGAGACCACTGTCAGAAGTATGCAGAATCTTCGAGATCGCTCGTATCAAGCTATTTAACGCGAGAAACTCGTTTTCTGGTGTTTTCACCACTCCACAGTGCGACTGATATGCAGAACCGGCGAAATCTTGGTTTTCGTGGGGTTTCCAGCTGAAATATGCATTTTCTGCGATAATCTTGGTGAGTCTTCTGTCAGAAGTATGCAGAATCATCGATATCGCTCTTTTCGAGCTATTTAATGCGAGAAACACGTTATCTGGTTTTTTCACCACTCCACAGTGCGTCTGATATGCAGAACCGTCGATATCTTGGTTTTCGTGGTGTTTCCAGCTGAGATATGCATTTTCTGAGATAATGTTTGTGTTTCATCTATGAGAAGTATGCAGAATCATCCAGAACGCTCTTTTCGAGCTAGTTAATCCGAGCAACACGTTTTCTGGTGTTTTCACCACTTCACGGTGCGTCTGATATGCAGAACCGGCGATATCATGGTTTTCGTGGGGTTTCCAGCTGAGATATGCATTTTCTGCGATAATCTTGGTGTTTCATCTATGAGAAGGATGCAGAATCATCGAGAACGCTCTTTTCGATCTAGTTATTGCGAGAAACACGTTTTCTGGTGTTTTCACCACCCCACAGTGCGTTTGATATGCAGAACCGGCGACATCGTGGTTTTCGTCGGGTTTCAAGCTGAGATATGCATTTTCTACGATAATATTGGTGAGACTTCAGTCAGAAGTATGCAGAATCATCTTGATCGCTCGTTTCGAGCTATTTAATGCGAGAAACACGTTATCTGGTGTTTTCACCACTCAACAGTGCGTTTGATATGTTGAGCCGCCGATAACTTGGTTTTCGTGGGGTTTCCAGCTGAAATATGCATTTTCTGCGATAATCTTGGTGTTTCATCTATGAGAAGGATGCAGAATCATCGAGAACGCTCTTTTCGAGCTAGTTATTGCGAGAAACACGTTATCTGGTGTTTTCAGCACTCCACAGTGCGTCTGATATGCAGAACCGGCGATATCTTGGTTTTCGTGGGGTTTCCAGGTGAAATATGCATTTTCTGCGATAATCTTGGTGGGACTTCAGTCAGAAGGGTGCAGAATCATCTAGATCGCTCGTTTCAAGCTATTTAATGCGAAAAAACAAGTTTTCTGGTGTTTTCACCACTCCACAGTGCGTTTGATATGTAGAGCCGCCGATAACTTGGTTTTCGTGGGGTTTCCAGCTGAAATATGCATTTTCTGCGATAATCTTTGTGTTTCATCTATGAGAAGTATGCAGAATCATCCAGAACGCTCTTTTCGAGCTAGTTAATGCGAGTAACAGGTTTTCTGGTGTTTTCACCACTCCACGGTGCGTGTGATATGCAGAACCGGCGATATCTTGGTTTTCGTGGAGTTTCCAGCTGAGATATGCATTTTCTTCGATAATATTGGTGAGACTTCAGTCAGAAGTATGCAAAATCATCTAGATCGCTCGTTTCGAGCTATTTAATGCGAGAAACACGTTATCCGGTGTTTTGACCACTCAACAGTGCGTTTGATATGTTGAGCCGCCGATAGCTTTGTTTTCGTGGGGTTTCCAGCTGAAATATGCATTTTCTGCGATAATCTTGCTGTTTCATCTATGAGAAGTATGCAGAATCATCGAGAACGCTCTTTTCGAGCTAGTTATTGCGAGAAACACGTTTTCTGGTGTTTTCACCACTCCACAGTGCGTCTGATATGCAGAACCGGCGATATCGTGGTTTTCGTGGGGTTTCCAGCTGAAATATGCATTTTCTGCGATAATCTTGGTGAGTCTTCTGTCAGAAGTATCCAGAATCATCGATATCGCTCTTTTCGAGCTATTTAATGCGAGAAACACGTTATCTGGTGTTTTCAGCACTCCACAGTGCGTCTGATATGCAGAACCGGCGATATCTTGGTTTTCGTGGGGTTTCCAGCTGAGATATGCATTTTCTGCGATAATCTTGGTGAGTCTTCTGTCAGAAGTATGCAGAATCATCGAGAACGCTCTTTTCGAGCTAGTTAATGCGAGAAACACGTTTTCTGGCGGTTTCACCACTCCACAGCGCGTCTGATATGCAGAACCGGCGATATCTTGGTTTTCGTGGGGTTTCCAGCCGAGATATGCATTTTCTGCGATAAGCATGGTGGGACTTCAGTCAGAAGTATGCAGAATCATCTAGATCGCTCGTTTCGACCTATTTAATGCGAAAAAACAAGTTTTCTGGTGTTTTGACCACTAAACAGTGCGTTTGATATGTTGAGCCGCCGATAACTTGGTTTTCGTGGGGTTTCCAGCTGAGATATGCATTTTCTGCGATAATCTTGGTGTTTCATCTATGAGAAGTATGCAGAATCATCGAGAACGCTCTTTTCGAGCTAGTTATTGCGAGTAACAGGTTTTCTGGTGTTTTCACCACTCCACGGTGCGTCTGATATGCAGAACCGGCGATATCTTGGTTTTCGTGGAGTTTCCAGCTGAAATATGCATTTTCTTCGATAATATTGGTGAGACTTCAGTCAGAAGTATGCAAAATCATCTAGATCGCTCGTTTCGAGCTATTTAATGCGAGAAACACGTTATCCGGTGTTTTGACCACTCAACAGTGCGTTTGATATGTTGAGCCGCCGATAGCTTTGTTTTCGTGGGGTTTCCAGCTGAAATATGCATTTTCTGCGATAATCTTGCTGTTTCATCTATGAGAAGTATGCAGAATCATCGAGAACGCTCTTTTCGAGCTAGTTATTGCGAGAAACACGTTTTCTGGTGTTTTCACCACTCCACAGTGCGTCTGATATGCAGAACCGGCGATATCGTGGTTTTCGTGGGGTTTCCAGCTGAAATATGCATTTTCTGCGATAATCTTGGTGAGTCTTCTGTCAGAAGTATCCAGAATCATCGATATCGCTCTTTTCGAGCTATTTAATGCGAGAAACACGTTATCTGGTGTTTTCAGCACTCCACAGTGCGTCTGATATGCAGAACCGGCGATATCTTGGTTTTCGTGGGGTTTCCAGCTGAGATATGCATTTTCTGCGATAATCTTGGTGAGTCTTCTGTCAGAAGTATGCAGAATCATCGAGAACGCTCTTTTCGAGCTAGTTAATCCGAGTAACACGTTTTCTGGTGTTTTCACCACTTCACGGTGCGTCTGATATGCAGAACCGGCGATATCATGGTTTTCGTGGGGTTTCCAGCTGAAATATGCATTTTCTGCGATAATCTTGGTGAGTCTTCTGTCAGAAGTATCCAGAATCATCGATATCGCTCTTTTCGAGCTATTTAATGCGAGAAACACGTTTTCTGGCGGTTTCACCACTCCACAGCGCGTCTGATATGCAGAACCGGCGATATCTTGGTTTTCGTGGGGTTTCCAGCTGAGATATGCATTTTCTGAGATAATGTTTGTGTTTCATCTATGAGAAGTATGCAGAATCATCCAGAACGCTCTTTTCGAGCTAGTTAATCCGAGTAACACGTTTTCTGGTGTTTTCACCACTTCACGGTGCGTCTGATATGCAGAACCGGCGATATCATGGTTTTCGTGGGGTTTCCAGCTGAGATATGCATTTTCTGCGATAATCTTGGTGTTTCATCTATGAGAAGGATGCAGAATCATCGAGAACGCTCTTTTCGATCTAGTTATTGCGAGAAACACGTTTTCTGGTGTTTTCACCACCCCACAGTGCGTTTGATATGCAGAACCGGCGACATCGTGGTTTTCGTCGGGATTCAAGCTGAGATATGCATTTTCTACGATAATATTGATGAGACTTCAGTCAGAAGTATGCAGAATCATCTTGATCGCTCGTTTCGAGCTATTTAATGCGAGAAACACGTTATCTGGTGTTTTCACCACTCAACAGTGCGTTTGATATGTTGAGCCGCCGATAACTTGGTTTTCGTGGGGTTTCCAGCTGAAATATGCATTTTCTGCGATAATCTTGGTGAGTCTTCTGTCAGAAGTATGCAGAATCATCGAGAACGCTCTTTTCGATCTAGTTATTGCGACAAACAGGTTATCTGGTGTTTTCAGCACTCCACAGTGCGTTTGATATGCAGAACCGGCGATATCATGGTTTTCGTGGGGTTTACAGCTGAGATATGCATTTTGTGCGATAATCTTGGTGTTTCATCTATGAGAAGTGTGCAGAATCATCGAGAACGCTCTTTTCGAGCTAGTTATTGCGAGAAACACGTTATCTGCTGTTTTGACCACTCCACAGTGCGTTTGATATGTAGATCCGCCGATAACTTGGTTTTCGTGGGGTTTCCAGGTGAAATATGCATTTTCTGCGATAAGCTTGGTGGGACTTCAGTCAGAAGGGTGCAGAATCATCTAGATCGCTCGTTTCGAGCTATTTAATGCGAAAAAACAAGTTTTCTGGTGTTTTGACCACTCAACAGTGCGTTTGATATGTTGAGCCGCCGATAGCTTTGTTTTCGTGGGGTTTCCAGCTGAAATATGCATTTTCTGCGATAATCTTGCTGTTTCATCTATGAGAAGTATGCAGAATCATGGAGAACGCTCTTTTCGTGCTAGTTAATGCGAGTAACAGGTTTTCTGGTGTTTTCACCACTCCACGGTGCGTTTGATATGCAGAACCGGCGATATCTTGGTTTTCGTGGAGTTTTCAGCTGAGATATGCATTTTCTTCGATAATATTAGTGAGACTTCAGTCAGAAGTATGCAAAATCATCTAGATCGCTCGTTTCGAGCTATTTAATGCGAGAAACACGTTATCCGGTGTTTTGACCACTCAACAGTGCGTTTGATATGTTGAGCCGCCGATAGCTTTGTTTTCGTGGGGTTTCCAGCTGAAATATGCATTTTCTGCGATAATCTTGCTGTTTCATCTATGAGAAGTATGCAGAATCATCGAGAACGCTCTTTTCGAGCTAGTTATTGCGAGAAACACGTTTTCTGGTGTTTTCACCACTCCACAGTGCGTCTGATATGCAGAACCGGCGATATATTGGTTTTCGTGGTGTTTCCAGCTGAGATATGCATTTTCTGAGATAATGTTTGTGTTTCATCTATGAGAAGTAAGCAGAATCATCCAGAACGCTCTTTTCGAGCTAGTTAATCCGAGTAACACGTTTTCTGGTGTTTTCACCACTTCACGGTGCGTCTGATATGCAGAACCGGCGATATCATGGTTTTCGTGGGGTTTCCAGCTGAGATATGCATTTTCTGCGATAATCTTGGTGTTTCATCTATGAGAAGGATGCAGAATCATCGAGAACGCTCTTTTCGAGCTAGTTATTGCGAGAAACACGTTTTCTGGTGTTTTCACCACCCCACAGTGCGTTTGATATGCAGAACCGGCGACATCGTGGTTTTCGTCGGGTTTCAAGCTGAGATAATCATTTTCTACGATAATATTGGTGAGACTTCAGTCAGAAGTATGCAGAATCATCTTGATCGCTCCTTTCGAGCTATTTAATGCGAGAAACACGTTATCTGGTGTTTTGACCACTCAACAGTGCGTTTGATATGTTGAGCCGCCGATAACTTGGTTTTCGTGGGGTTTCCAGCTGAAATATGCATTTTCTCCGATAATCTTGGTGTTTCATCTATGAGAAGTATGCACAATCATCGAGAACGCTCTATTCGATCTAGTTATTGCGACAAACACGTTATCTGGGGTTTTCAACACTCCACAGTGCGTTTGATATGCAGAACCGGCGATATCATGGTTTTCGTGGGGTTTCCAGCTGAGATATGCATTTTCTGCGATAATCTTGGTGTTTCATTTATGAGAAGTATGCAGAATCATCGAGAACGCTCTTTTCGAGCTAGTTATTGCGAGAAACACGTTATCTGGTGTTTTGACCACTCCACAGTGCGTTTGATATGTAGATCCGCCGATAACTTGGTTTTCGTGGGGTTTCCAGCTGAGATATGCATTTTCTGCGATAATCTTGGTGAGTCTTCTGTCAGAAGTATGCAGAATCATCGATATCGCTCTTTTCGGGCTATTTAATGCGAGAAACACGTTATGTGGTGTTTTCACCGCTCCACAGTGCGTTTGATATGCAGAACCGGCGAAATCGTGGTTTTCGTCGGGTTTCCAGCTGAAATATGCATTTTCTGCGATAATCTTTGTGTTTCATCTATGAGAAGTATGCAGAATCATCCAGAACGCTCTTTTCGAGCTAGTTAATGCGAGTAACAGGTTTTCTGGTGTTTTCACCACTCCACGGTGCGTCTGATATGCCGAACTGGCGATATCTTGGTTTTCGTGGAGTTTCCAGCTGAGGTATGCATTTTCTTCGATAATATTGGTGAGACTACAGTCAGAAGTATGCAAAATCATCTAGATCGCTCGTTTCGAGCTATTTAATGCGAGAAACACGTTATCCGGTGTTTTGACCACTCAACAGTGCGTTTGATATGTTGGGCCGCCGATAGCTTTGTTTTCGTGGGGTTTCCAGCTGAAATATGCATTTTCTGCGATAATCTTTGTGTTTCATCTATGAGAAGTATGCAGAATCATCGAGAACGCTCTTTTCGAGCTAGTTATTGCGAGAAACACGTTTTCTGGTGTTTTCACCACTCCACAGTGCGTCTGATATGCAGAACCGGCGATATCTTGGTTTTCGTGGGGTTTCCAGCTGAAATATGCATTTTCTGCGATAATCTTGGTGAGTCTTCTGTCAGAAGTATGCAGAATCATCGATATCGCTCTTTTCGAGCTATTTAATGCGAGAAACACGTTATGTGGTGTTTTCACCGCTCCACAGTGCGTTTGATATGCAGAACCGGCGACATCGTGGTTTTCGTCGGGTTTCAAGCTGAGATATGCATTTTCTGCGATAATATTGGTGAGACATCAGTCAGAAGTAAGCTGAATCATCTAGATCGCTCGTTTCGAGCTATTTAATGCGAGAAACACGTTATCTGGTGTTTTGACCACTCAACAGTGCGTTTGATATGTTGAGCCGCCGATAACTTTGTTTTCGTGGGGTTTCCTGCTGAAATATGCATTTTCTGCGATAATCTTGCTGTTTCATCTATGAGAAGTATGCAGAATCATCGAGAACGCTCTATTCGAGCTAGTTATTGCGAGAAACACGTTTTCTGGTGTTTTCAGCACTCCACAGTGCGTCTGATATGCAGAACCGGCGATATCTTGGTTTTCGTGGGGTTTCCAGCTGAGATATGCATTTTCTGAGATAATCTTTGTGTTTCATCTATGAGAAGTATGCAGAATCATCCAGAACGCTCTTTTCGAGCTAGTTAATCCGAGTAACACGTTTTCTGGTGTTTTCACCACTTCACGGTGCGTCTGATATGCAGAACCGGCGATATCATGGTTTTCGTGGGGTTTCCAGCTGAGATATGCATTTTCTGCGATAATCTTGGTGTTTCATCTATGAGAAGTATGCAGAATCATCGAGAACGCTCTTTTCGAGCTAGTTATTGCGAGAAACACGTTTTCAGGTGTTTTCAACACCCCACAGTGCGTTTGATATGCGGAACCGGCGACATCGTGGTTTTCGTCGGGTTTCAAGCTGAGATATGCGTTTTCTGCGATAATATTGGTGAGACTTCAGTCAGAAGTATGCAAAATCATCTAGATCGCTCGTTTCGAGCTATTTAATGCGAGAAACACGTTTTCTGGTGTTTTCACCACTCCACAGTGCGTCTGATATGCAGAACCGGCGATATCTTGGTTTTCGTGGGGTTTCCAGCTGAGATATGCATTTTCTGAGATAATCTTTGTGTTTCATCTATGAGAAGTATGCAGAATCATCGAGAACGCTATTTTCGAGCTAGTTATTGCGAGAAACACGTTTTCTGGTGTTTTCACCACTCCACAGTGCGTCTGATATGCAGAACCGGCGATATCTTGCTTTTCGTGGGGTTCCCAGCTGAAATATGCATTTTCTGCGATAATCTTGGTGAGTCTTCTGTCAGAAGTATGCAGAATCATCTAGATCGCTCGTTTCGAGCTATTTAATGCGAGAAACACGTTATCTGGTGTTTTGACCACTCCACAGTGCGTTTGATATGTAGATCCGCCGATAACTTGGTTTTCGTGGGGTTTCCAGGTGAAATATGCATTTTCTGCGATAATCTTGGTGGGACTTCAGTCAGAAGGGTGCAGAATCATCTAGATCGCTCGTTTCGAGCTATTTAATGCGAAAAAACAAGTTTTCTGGTGTTTTCACCACTCCACAGTGCGTTTGATATGTAGAGCCGCCGATAACTTGGTTTTCGAGGGGTTTCCAGCTGAAATATGCATTTTCTGCGATAATCCTTGTGTTTCATCTATGAGAAGTATGCAGAATCATCCAGAACGCTCTTTTCGAGCTAGTTAATGCGAGTAACAGGTTTTCTGGTGTTTTCACCACTCCACGGTGCGTCTGATATGCAGAACCGGCGATATCTTGGTTTTCGTGGAGTTTCCAGCTGAAATATGCATTTTCTTCGATAATATTGGTGAGACTTCAGTCAGAAGTATGCAAAATCATCTAGATCGCTCGTTTCGAGCTATTTAATGCGAGAAACACGTTATCCGGTGTTTTGACCACTCAACAGTGCGTTTGATATGTTGAGCCGCCGATAGCTTTGTTTTCGTGGGGTTTCCAGCTGAAATATGCATTTTCTGCGATAATCTTGCTGTTTCATCTATGAGAAGTATGCAGAATCATCGAGAACGCTCTTTTCGAGCTAGTTATTGCGAGAAACACGTTTTCTGGTGTTTTCACCACTCCACAGTGCGTCTGATATGCAGAACCGGCGATATCGTGGTTTTCGTGGGGTTTCCAGCTGAAATATGCATTTTCTGCGATAATCTTGGTGAGTCTTCTGTCAGAAGTATCCAGAATCATCGATATCGCTCTTTTCGAGCTATTTAATGCGAGAAACACGTTATCTGGTGTTTTCAGCACTCCACAGTGCGTCTGATATGCAGAACCGGCGATATCTTGGTTTTCGTGGGGTTTCCAGCTGAGATATGCATTTTCTGCGATAATCTTGGTGAGTCTTCTGTCAGAAGTATGCAGAATCATCGAGAACGCTCTTTTCGAGCTAGTTAATCCGAGTAACACGTTTTCTGGTGTTTTCACCACTTCACGGTGCGTCTGATATGCAGAACCGGCGATATCATGGTTTTCGTGGGGTTTCCAGCTGAAATATGCATTTTCTGCGATAATCTTGGTGAGTCTTCTGTCAGAAGTATCCAGAATCATCGATATCGCTCTTTTCGAGCTATTTAATGCGAGAAACACGTTTTCTGGCGGTTTCACCACTCCACAGCGCGTCTGATATGCAGAACCGGCGATATCTTGGTTTTCGTGGGGTTTCCAGCTGAGATATGCATTTTCTGAGATAATGTTTGTGTTTCATCTATGAGAAGTATGCAGAATCATCCAGAACGCTCTTTTCGAGCTAGTTAATCCGAGTAACACGTTTTCTGGTGTTTTCACCACTTCACGGTGCGTCTGATATGCAGAACCGGCGATATCATGGTTTTCGTGGGGTTTCCAGCTGAGATATGCATTTTCTGCGATAATCTTGGTGTTTCATCTATGAGAAGGATGCAGAATCATCGAGAACGCTCTTTTCGATCTAGTTATTGCGAGAAACACGTTTTCTGGTGTTTTCACCACCCCACAGTGCGTTTGATATGCAGAACCGGCGACATCGTGGTTTTCGTCGGGATTCAAGCTGAGATATGCATTTTCTACGATAATATTGATGAGACTTCAGTCAGAAGTATGCAGAATCATCTTGATCGCTCGTTTCGAGCTATTTAATGCGAGAAACACGTTATCTGGTGTTTTCACCACTCAACAGTGCGTTTGATATGTTGAGCCGCCGATAACTTGGTTTTCGTGGGGTTTCCAGCTGAAATATGCATTTTCTGCGATAATCTTGGTGAGTCTTCTGTCAGAAGTATGCAGAATCATCGAGAACGCTCTTTTCGATCTAGTTATTGCGACAAACAGGTTATCTGGTGTTTTCAGCACTCCACAGTGCGTTTGATATGCAGAACCGGCGATATCATGGTTTTCGTGGGGTTTACAGCTGAGATATGCATTTTGTGCGATAATCTTGGTGTTTCATCTATGAGAAGTGTGCAGAATCATCGAGAACGCTCTTTTCGAGCTAGTTATTGCGAGAAACACGTTATCTGCTGTTTTGACCACTCCACAGTGCGTTTGATATGTAGATCCGCCGATAACTTGGTTTTCGTGGGGTTTCCAGGTGAAATATGCATTTTCTGCGATAAGCTTGGTGGGACTTCAGTCAGAAGGGTGCAGAATCATCTAGATCGCTCGTTTCGAGCTATTTAATGCGAAAAAACAAGTTTTCTGGTGTTTTGACCACTCAACAGTGCGTTTGATATGTTGAGCCGCCGATAGCTTTGTTTTCGTGGGGTTTCCAGCTGAAATATGCATTTTCTGCGATAATCTTGCTGTTTCATCTATGAGAAGTATGCAGAATCATGGAGAACGCTCTTTTCGTGCTAGTTAATGCGAGTAACAGGTTTTCTGGTGTTTTCACCACTCCACGGTGCGTTTGATATGCAGAACCGGCGATATCTTGGTTTTCGTGGAGTTTTCAGCTGAGATATGCATTTTCTTCGATAATATTAGTGAGACTTCAGTCAGAAGTATGCAAAATCATCTAGATCGCTCGTTTCGAGCTATTTAATGCGAGAAACACGTTATCCGGTGTTTTGACCACTCAACAGTGCGTTTGATATGTTGAGCCGCCGATAGCTTTGTTTTCGTGGGGTTTCCAGCTGAAATATGCATTTTCTGCGATAATCTTGCTGTTTCATCTATGAGAAGTATGCAGAATCATCGAGAACGCTCTTCTCGAGCTAGTTATTGCGAGAAACACGTTTTCTGGTGTTTTCACCACTCCACAGTGCGTCTGATATGCAGAACCGGCGATATATTGGTTTTCGTGGTGTTTCCAGCTGAGATATGCATTTTCTGAGATAATGTTTGTGTTTCATCTATGAGAAGTAAGCAGAATCATCCAGAACGCTCTTTTCGAGCTAGTTAATCCGAGTAACACGTTTTCTGGTGTTTTCACCACTTCACGGTGCGTCTGATATGCAGAACCGGCGATATCATGGTTTTCGTGGGGTTTCCAGCTGAGATATGCATTTTCTGCGATAATCTTGGTGTTTCATCTATGAGAAGGATGCAGAATCATCGAGAACGCTCTTTTCGAGCTAGTTATTGCGAGAAACACGTTTTCTGGTGTTTTCACCACCCCACAGTGCGTTTGATATGCAGAACCGGCGACATCGTGGTTTTCGTCGGGTTTCAAGCTGAGATAATCATTTTCTACGATAATATTGGTGAGACTTCAGTCAGAAGTATGCAGAATCATCTTGATCGCTCCTTTCGAGCTATTTAATGCGAGAAACACGTTATCTGGTGTTTTGACCACTCAACAGTGCGTTTGATATGTTGAGCCGCCGATAACTTGGTTTTCGTGGGGTTTCCAGCTGAAATATGCATTTTCTCCGATAATCTTGGTGTTTCATCTATGAGAAGTATGCACAATCATCGAGAACGCTCTATTCGATCTAGTTATTGCGACAAACACGTTATCTGGGGTTTTCAACACTCCACAGTGCGTTTGATATGCAGAACCGGCGATATCATGGTTTTCGTGGGGTTTCCAGCTGAGATATGCATTTTCTGCGATAATCTTGGTGTTTCATTTATGAGAAGTATGCAGAATCATCGAGAACGCTCTTTTCGAGCTAGTTATTGCGAGAAACACGTTATCTGGTGTTTTGACCACTCCACAGTGCGTTTGATATGTAGATCCGCCGATAACTTGGTTTTCGTGGGGTTTCCAGCTGAGATATGCATTTTCTGCGATAATCTTGGTGAGTCTTCTGTCAGAAGTATGCAGAATCATCGATATCGCTCTTTTCGGGCTATTTAATGCGAGAAACACGTTATGTGGTGTTTTCACCGCTCCACAGTGCGTTTGATATGCAGAACCGGCGAAATCGTGGTTTTCGTCGGGTTTCCAGCTGAAATATGCATTTTCTGCGATAATCTTTGTGTTTCATCTATGAGAAGTATGCAGAATCATCCAGAACGCTCTTTTCGAGCTAGTTAATGCGAGTAACAGGTTTTCTGGTGTTTTCACCACTCCACGGTGCGTCTGATATGCCGAACTGGCGATATCTTGGTTTTCGTGGAGTTTCCAGCTGAGGTATGCATTTTCTTCGATAATATTGGTGAGACTACAGTCAGAAGTATGCAAAATCATCTAGATCGCTCGTTTCGAGCTATTTAATGCGAGAAACACGTTATCCGGTGTTTTGACCACTCAACAGTGCGTTTGATATGTTGGGCCGCCGATAGCTTTGTTTTCGTGGGGTTTCCAGCTGAAATATGCATTTTCTGCGATAATCTTTGTGTTTCATCTATGAGAAGTATGCAGAATCATCGAGAACGCTCTTTTCGAGCTAGTTATTGCGAGAAACACGTTTTCTGGTGTTTTCACCACTCCACAGTGCGTCTGATATGCAGAACCGGCGATATCTTGGTTTTCGTGGGGTTTCCAGCTGAAATATGCATTTTCTGCGATAATCTTGGTGAGTCTTCTGTCAGAAGTATGCAGAATCATCGATATCGCTCTTTTCGAGCTATTTAATGCGAGAAACACGTTATGTGGTGTTTTCACCGCTCCACAGTGCGTTTGATATGCAGAACCGGCGACATCGTGGTTTTCGTCGGGTTTCAAGCTGAGATATGCATTTTCTGCGATAATATTGGTGAGACATCAGTCAGAAGTAAGCTGAATCATCTAGATCGCTCGTTTCGAGCTATTTAATGCGAGAAACACGTTATCTGGTGTTTTGACCACTCAACAGTGCGTTTGATATGTTGAGCCGCCGATAACTTTGTTTTCGTGGGGTTTCCTGCTGAAATATGCATTTTCTGCGATAATCTTGCTGTTTCATCTATGAGAAGTATGCAGAATCATCGAGAACGCTCTATTCGAGCTAGTTATTGCGAGAAACACGTTTTCTGGTGTTTTCAGCACTCCACAGTGCGTCTGATATGCAGAACCGGCGATATCTTGGTTTTCGTGGGGTTTCCAGCTGAGATATGCATTTTCTGAGATAATCTTTGTGTTTCATCTATGAGAAGTATGCAGAATCATCCAGAACGCTCTTTTCGAGCTAGTTAATCCGAGTAACACGTTTTCTGGTGTTTTCACCACTTCACGGTGCGTCTGATATGCAGAACCGGCGATATCATGGTTTTCGTGGGGTTTCCAGCTGAGATATGCATTTTCTGCGATAATCTTGGTGTTTCATCTATGAGAAGTATGCAGAATCATCGAGAACGCTCTTTTCGAGCTAGTTATTGCGAGAAACACGTTTTCAGGTGTTTTCAACACCCCACAGTGCGTTTGATATGCGGAACCGGCGACATCGTGGTTTTCGTCGGGTTTCAAGCTGAGATATGCGTTTTCTGCGATAATATTGGTGAGACTTCAGTCAGAAGTATGCAAAATCATCTAGATCGCTCGTTTCGAGCTATTTAATGCGAGAAACACGTTTTCTGGTGTTTTCACCACTCCACAGTGCGTCTGATATGCAGAACCGGCGATATCTTGGTTTTCGTGGGGTTTCCAGCTGAGATATGCATTTTCTGAGATAATCTTTGTGTTTCATCTATGAGAAGTATGCAGAATCATCGAGAACGCTATTTTCGAGCTAGTTATTGCGAGAAACACGTTTTCTGGTGTTTTCACCACTCCACAGTGCGTCTGATATGCAGAACCGGCGATATCTTGCTTTTCGTGGGGTTTCCAGCTGAAATATGCATTTTCTGCGATAATCTTGGTGAGTCTTCTGTCAGAAGTATGCAGAATCATCTAGATCGCTCGTTTCGAGCTATTTAATGCGAGAAACACGTTATCTGGTGTTTTGACCACTCCACAGTGCGTTTGATATGTAGATCCGCCGATAACTTGGTTTTCGTGGGGTTTCCAGGTGAAATATGCATTTTCTGCGATAATCTTGGTGGGACTTCAGTCAGAAGGGTGCAGAATCATCTAGATCGCTCGTTTCGAGCTATTTAATGCGAAAAAACAAGTTTTCTGGTGTTTTCACCACTCCACAGTGCGTTTGATATGTAGAGCCGCCGATAACTTGGTTTTCGAGGGGTTTCCAGCTGAAATATGCATTTTCTGCGATAATCCTTGTGTTTCATCTATGAGAAGTATGCAGAATCATCCAGAACGCTCTTTTCGAGCTAGTTAATGCGAGTAACAGGTTTTCTGGTGTTTTCACCACTCCACGGTGCGTCTGATATGCAGAACCGGCGATATCTTGGTTTTCGTGGAGTTTCCAGCTGAGATATGCATTTTCTTCGATAATATTGGTGAGACTTCAGTCAGAAGTATGCAAAATCATCTAGATCGCTCGTTTCGAGCTATTTAATGCGAGAAACACGTTATCCGGTGTTTTGACCACTCAACAGTGCGTTTGATATGTTGAGCCGCCAATAGCTTTGTTTTCGTGGGGTTTCCAGCTGAAATATGCATTTTCTGCGACAATCTTTGTGTTTCATCTATGAGAAGTATGCAGAATCATCGAGAACGCTCTTTTCGAGCTAGTTATTGCGAGAAACACGTTTTCTGGTGTTTTCACCACTCCACAGTGCGTCTGATATGCAGAACCGGCGATATATTGGTTTTCGTGGTGTTTCCAGCTGAGATATGCATTTTCTGAGATAATGTTTGTGTTTCATCTATGAGAAGTAAGCAGAATCATCCAGAACGCTCTTTTCGAGCTAGTTAATCCGAGTAACACGTTTTCTGGTGTTTTCACCACTTCACGGTGCGTCTGATATGCAGAACCGGCGATATCATGGTTTTCGTGGGGTTTCCAGCTGAGATATGCATTTTCTGCGATAATCTTGGTGTTTCATCTATGAGAAGGATGCAGAATCATCGAGAACGCTCTTTTCGAGCTAGTTATTGCGAGAAACACGTTTTCTGGTGTTTTCACCACCCCACAGTGCGTTTGATATGCAGAACCGGCGACATCGTGGTTTTCGTCGGGTTTCAAGCTGAGATAATCATTTTCTGCGATAATCTTGGTGGGACTTCAGTCAGAAGGGTGCAGAATCATCTAGATCGCTCGTTTCGAGCTATTTAATGCGAAAAAACAAGTTTTCTGGTGTTTTCACCACTCCACAGTGCGTTTGATATGTAGAGCCGCCGATAACTTGGTTTTAGAGGGGTTTCCAGCTGAAATATGCATTTTCTGCGATAATCCTTGTGTTTCATCTATGAGAAGTATGCAGAATCACCCAGAACGCTCTTTTCGAGCTAGTTAATGCGAGTAACAGGTTTTCTGGTGTTTTCACCACTCCACGGTGCGTCTGATATGCAGAACCGGCGATATCTTGGTTTTCGTGGAGTTTCCAGCTGAGATATGCATTTTCTTCGATAATATTGGTGAGACTTCAGTCAGAAGTATGCAAAATCATCTAGATCGCTCGTTTCGAGCTATTTAATGCGAGAAACACGTTATCCGGTGTTTTGACCACTCAACAGTGCGTTTGATATGTTGAGCCGCCAATAGCTTTGTTTTCGTGGGGTTTCCAGCTGAAATATGCATTTTCTGCGACAATCTTTGTGTTTCATCTATGAGAAGTATGCAGAATCATCGAGAACGCTCTTTTCGAGCTAGTTATTGCGAGAAACACGTTTTCTGGTGTTTTCACCACTCCACAGTGCGTCTGATATGCAGAACCGGCGATATCTTGGTTTTCGTGGGGTTTCCAGCTGAAATATGCATTTTCTGCGATAATCTTGGTGAGTCTTCTGTCAGAAGTATGCAGAATCATCGATATCGCTCTTTTCGAGCTATTTAATGCGAGAAACACGTTATGTGGTGTTTTCACCGCTCCACAGTGCGTTTGATATGCAGAACCTGCGACATCGTGGTTTTCGTCGGGTTTCAAGCTGAGATATGCATTTTCTGCGATAATATTGGTGAGACATCAGTCAGAAGTAAGCAGAATCATCTAGATCGCTCGTTTCGAGCTATTTAATGCGAGAAACACGTTATCTGGTGTTTTGACCACTCAACAGAGCGTTTGATATGTTGAGCCGCCGATAACTTTGTTTTCGTGGGGTTTCCAGGTGAAATATGCATTTTCTGCGATAATCTTGGTGGGACTTCAGTCAGAAGGGTGCAGAATCATCTAGATCGCTCGTTTCGAGCTATTTAATGCGAGAAACACGTTATGTGGTGTTTTCACCGCTCCACAGTGCGTTTGATATGCAGAACCGGCGACATCGTGGTTTTCGTCGGTTTTCAGGCTGAGATATGCATTTTCTGCGATAATATTGGTGAGACATCAGTCAGAAGTAAGCAGAATCATCTAGATCGCTCGTTTCGAGCTATTTAATGCGAGAAACACGTTATCTGGTGTTTTGACCACTCAACAGTGCGTTTGATATGTTGAGCCGCCGATAACTTTGTTTTCGTGGGGTTTCCAGCTGAAATATGCATTTTCTGCGATAATCTTGCTGTTGCATCTATGAGAAGTGTGCAGAATCATCGAGAACGCTCTCATCGAGCTAGTTATTGCGAGAAACACGTTTTCTGGTGTTTTCACCACTCCACAGTGCGTCTGATATGCAGAACCGGCGATATCTTGGTTTTCCTGGGGTTTCCAGCTGAGATATGCATTTTCTGAGATAATCTTTGTGTTTCATTTATGAGAAGTATGCAGAATCATCCTGAACGCTCTTTCCGAGCTAGTTAATCCGAGTAACACGTTTTCTGGTGTTTTCACCACTTCACGGTGCGTCTGATATGCAGAACCGGCGATATCATGGTTTTCGTGGGGTTTCCAGCTGAGATATGCATTTTCTGCGATAATCTTGGTGTTTCATCTATGAGAAGTATGCAGAATCATCGAGAACGCTCTTTTCGAGCTAGTTATTGCGACAAACACGTTATCTGGGGTTTTCAGCACTCCACAGTGCGTTTGATATGCAGAACCGGCGATATCATGGTTTTCGTGGGGTTTCCAGCTGAGATATGCATTTTCTGCGATAATCTTGGTGTTTCATCTATGAGAAGTATGCAGAATCATCGAGAACGCTCTTTTCGAGCTAGTTATTGCGAGAAACACGTTTTCTGGTGTTTTCACCACCCCACAGTGCGTTTGATATGCAGAACCGGCGACATCGTGGTTTTCGTCGGGTTTCAAGCTGAAATATGCATTTTCTGCGATAATCTTTGTGTTTCATCTATGAGAAGTATGCAGAATCATCCAGAACGCTCTTTTCGAGCTAGTTAATGCGAGTAACAGGTTTTCTGGTGTTTTCACCACTCCACGGTGCGTCTGATATGCAGAACCGGCGATATCTTGGTTTTCGTGGAGTTTCCAGCTGAGATATGCATTTTCTTCGATAATATTGGTGAGACTTCAGTCAGAAGTATGCAAAATCATCTAGATCGCTCGTTTCGAGCTATTTAATGCGAGAAACACGTTATCCGGTGTTTTGGCCACTCAACAGTGCGTTTGATATGTTGAGCCGCCAATAGCTTTGTTTTCGTAGGGTTTCCAGCTGAAATATGCATTTTCTGCGACAATCTTTGTGTTTCATCTATGAGAAGTATGCAGAATCATCGAGAACGCTCTTTTCGAGCTAGTTATTGCGAGAAACACGTTTTCTGGTGTTTTCACCACTCCACAGTGCGTCTGATATGCAGAACCGGCGATATCTTGGTTTTCGTGGGGTTTCCAGCTGAAATATGCATTTTCTGCGATAATCTTGGTGAGTCTTCTGTCAGAAGTATGCAGAATCATCGATATCGCTCTTTTCGAGCTATTTAATGCGAGAAACACGTTATGTGGTGTTTTCACCGCTCCACAGTGCGTTTGATATGCAGAACCGGTGACATCGTGGTTTTCGTCGGGTTTCAAGCTGAGATATGCATTTTCTGCGATAATATTGGTGAGACATCAGTCAGAAGTAAGCAGAATCATCTAGATCGCTCGTTTCGAGCTATTTAATGCGAGAAACACGTTATCTGGTGTTTTGACCACTCAACAGTGCGTTTGATATGTTGAGCCGCCGATAACTTTGTTTTCGTGGGGTTTCCTGCTGAAATATGCATTTTCTGCGATAATCTTGCTGTTTCATCTATGAGAAGTATGCAGAATCATCGAGAACGCTCTTTTCGAGCTAGTTATTGCGAGAAACACGTTTTCTGGTGTTTTCACCACTCCACAGTGCGTCTGATATGCAGAACCGGCGATATCTTGGTTTTCGTGGGGTTTCCAGCTGAGATATGCATTTTCTGAGATAATCTTTGTGTTTCATCTATGAGAAGTATGCAGAATCATCCAGAACGCTCTTTTCGAGCTAGTTAATCCGAGTAACACGTTTTCTGGTGTTTTCACCACTTCACGGTGCGTCTGATATGCAGGACCGGCGATATCATGGTTTTCGTGGGGTTTCCAGGTGAGATATGCATTTTCTGCGATAATCTTGGTGTTTCATCTATGAGAAGTATGCAGAATCATCGAGAACGCTCTTTTCGAGCTAGTTATTGCGACAAACACGTTATCTGGGGTTTTCAGCACTCCACAGTGCGTTTGATATGCAGAACCGGCGATATCATGGTTTTCGTGGGGTTTCCAGCTGAGATATGCATTTTCTGCGATAATCTTGGTGTTTCATCTATGAGAAGTATGCAGAATCATCGAGAACGCTCTTTTCGAGCTAGTTATTGCGAGAAACACGTTTTCTGGTGTTTTCACCACCCCACAGTGCGTTTGATATGCAGAACCGGCGACATCGTGGTTTTCGTCGGGTTTCAAGCTGAGATATGCATTTTCTGCGATAATATTGGTGAGACATCAGTCAGAAGTAAGCAGAATCATCTAGATCGCTCGTTTCGAGCTATTTAATGCGAGAAACACGTTATCTGGTGTTTTGACCACTCCACAGTGTGTTTGATATGTAGATCCGCCGATAACTTGGTTTTCGTGGGGTTTCCAGGTGAAATATGCATTTTCTGCGATAATCTTGGTGGGACTTCAGTCAGAAGGGTGCAGAATCATCTAGATCGCTCGTTTCGAGCTATTTAATGCGAAAAAACAAGTTTTCTGGTGTTTTCACCACTCCACAGTGCGTTTGATATGTAGAGCCGCCGATAACTTGGTTTTCGAGGGGTTTCCAGCTGAGATATGCATTTTCTTCGATAAACTTGGTGTTTCATCTATGAGAAGTATGCAGAATCATCGAGAACGCTCTTTTCGAGCTAGTTATTGCGAGAAACACGTTTTCTGGTGTTTTCACCACTCCACAGTGCGTCTGATATGCAGAACCGGCGATATCTTGGTTTTCGTGGGGTTTCCAGCTGAAATATGCACTTTCTGCGATAATCTTTGTGTTTCATCTACGAGAAGTATGCAGAATCATCCAGAACGCTCTTTTCGAGATAGTTAATGCGAGTAACACGTTTTCTGGTGTTTTCACCACTCCACGGTGCGTCTGATATGCAGAACCGGCGATATCTTGGTTTTCGTGGGGTTTCCAGCTGAGATATGCATTTTCTGCGATAATCTTGGTGAGTCTTCTGTCAGAAGTATGCAGAATCATCTAGATCGCTCTTTTCGAGCTATGTAATGCGAGAAACACGTTTTCTGGTGATTTCACAACCCCACAGTGCGTTTGATATGCAGAACCGGCGACATCGTGGTTTTCGTCGGGTTTCAAGCTGAGATATGCATTTTCTGCGATAATATTGGTGAGACTTCAGTCAGAAGTATGCAGAATCATCTAGATCGCTCGTTTGGAGCTGTCTAATGCGAGAAACACGTTATCTGGTGTTTTGACCACTCCACAGTGCGTTTGATATGTAGAGCCGCCGATAACTTGGTTTTCGTGGGGTTTCCAGCTGAAATATGCATTTTCTGCGATTATCTTTGTGTTTCATCTATGAGAAGTATGCAGAATCATCCAGAACGCTCTTTTCGAGCTAGTTAATCCGAGTAACACGTTTTCTGGTGTTTTCACAACTTCACGGTGCGTCTGATATGCAGAACCGGCGATATCATGGTTTTCGTGTGGTTTCCAGCTGAGATATGCATTTTCTGCGATAATCTTGGTGTTTCATCTATGAGAAGTATGCAGAATCATCGAGAACGCTCTTTTCGAGCTACTTAATGCGAGAAACACGTTTTCTGGTGTTTTCACCACTCCACAGTGCGTCAGATATGCAGAACCGGCGATGTCTTGGTTTTCGTGGGGTTGCAAGCTGAGGTATGCATTCTGCGATAATATTGGTGATACTTCAGTCAGAAGTATGCAGAATCATTTAGATCGCTCGTTTCGAGCTATTTATTGCGAGAAACACGTTATCTGGTGTTTTCACCACTCCACAGTGCGTCTGATATGCAGAACCGGCGATATCTTGGTTTTCGTGGGGTTTCCAGCTGAAATATGCACTTTCTGCGATAATCTTTGTGTTTCATCTACGAGAAGTATGCAGAATCATCCAGAACGCTCTTTTCGAGATAGTTAATGCGAGTAACACGTTTTCTGGTGTTTTCACCACTCCACGGTGCGTCTGATATGCAGAACCGGCGATATCTTGGTTTTCGTGGGGTTTCCAGCTGAGATATGCATTTTCTGCGATAATCTTGGTGAGTCTTCTGTCAGAAGTATGCAGAATCATCTAGATCGCTCTTTTCGAGCTATGTAATGCGAGAAACACGTTTTCTGGTGATTTCACAACCCCACAGTGCGTTTGATATGCAGAACCGGCGACATCGTGGTTTTCGTCGGGTTTCAAGCTGAGATATGCATTTTCTGCGATAATATTGGTGAGACTTCAGTCAGAAGTATGCAGAATCATCTAGATCGCTCGTTTGGAGCTGTCTAATGCGAGAAACACGTTATCTGGTGTTTTGACCACTCCACAGTGCGTTTGATATGTAGAGCCGCCGATAACTTGGTTTTCGTGGGGTTTCCAGCTGAAATATGCATTTTCTGCGATTATCTTTGTGTTTCATCTATGAGAAGTATGCAGAATCATCCAGAACGCTCTTTTCGAGCTAGTTAATCCGAGTAACACGTTTTCTGGTGTTTTCACAACTTCACGGTGCGTCTGATATGCAGAACCGGCGATATCATGGTTTTCGTGTGGTTTCCAGCTGAGATATGCATTTTCTGCGATAATCTTGGTGTTTCATCTATGAGAAGTATGCAGAATCATCGAGAACGCTCTTTTCGAGCTACTTAATGCGAGAAACACGTTTTCTGGTGTTTTCACCACTCCACAGTGCGTCAGATATGCAGTACCGGCGATGTCTTGGTTTTCGTGGGGTTGCAAGCTGAGATATGCATTCTGCGATAATATTGGTAATACTTCAGTCAGAAGTATGCAGAATCATCCAGAACGCTCTTTTCGAGATAGTTAATGCGAGTAACACGTTTTCTGGTGTTTTCACCACTCCACGGTGCGTCTGATATGCAGAACCGTCGATATCTTGGTTTTCGTGGGGTTTCCAGCTGAGATATGCATTTTCTGCGATAATCTTGGCGAGTCTTCTGTCAGAAGTATGCAGAATCATCTAGATCGCTCTTTTCGAGCTATGTAATGCGAGAAACACGTTTTCTGGTGATTTCACAACCCCACAGTGCGTTTGATATGCAGAACCGGCGACATCGTGGTTTTCGTCGGGTTTCAAGCTGAGATATGCATTTTCTGCGATAATATTGGTGAGACTTCAGTCAGAAGTATGCAGAATCATCTAGATCGCTCGTTTGGAGCTGTCTAATGCGAGAAACACGTTATCTGGTGTTTTGACCACTCCACAGTGCGTTTGATATGTAGAGCCTCCGATAACTTGGTTTTCGTGGGGTTTCCAGCTGAAATATGCATTTTCTGCGATAATCTTTGTGTTTCATCTATGACAAGTATGCAGAATCATCCAGAACGCTCTTTTCGAGCTAGTTAATGCGAGTAACACGTTTTCTGGTGTTTTCACCACTCCACAGTGCGTTTGATATGCAGAACAGTAGATATCTTGGTTTGCGTGGGGTTTCAAGCTGAGATATGCATTTTCTGCGATAATCTTTTTGAGACTTCTGTTAGAAGTATGCAGAATCATCGAAATCGCGCTTTTCGAGCTATTTAATGCGAGAAACACGTTATCTGGTGTTTTCACCACTCTACAGTGCGTTTGATATGCAGAACCGGCGATATTCTGGTTTTCGTCGTATTTCAAGCTGAGATATGCATTTTCTACGATAATCTTGGTGAAACATCTGTCCGAAGTATGCAGAAACATCGAGAGCGCTCTTTTCGAGCTATTTAATGCGACAAACATGTTATCTGGTGTTTTCAGCACTCCACAGTGCGTTTGATATGCAGAACCAGCGATATCTTGGTTTTCGTGGGGTTTCAAGCTGAGATATGCATTTTTTACGATAATCTTGGTGAGACTTCTGTCCGAAGTATGCTTAATCATCGAGATCGCTCGTTTCGAGCTATTTAATGCGAGAAACACTTTATCTGGTGTTTTCACCACTCCACAGTGCGTTTGATATGCAGAACAGTACATATCTTGGTTTTCGTGGGGTTTCAAGCAGAGATATGCATTTTCTGCGATAATCTTGGTGAGACTTCTGTCCGAAGTATGCTGAATCATCGAGATCGCTCTTTTCGAGCTAGTTATTGCGAGAAACACGTTCTCTGGTTGTTTTCACCACTCCACAGTGCGTTTGATATGCAGTACCGGCGATATATTGATTTTCGTGGTGTTTCAAGGTGAGATATGCATTTTTTACGATAATTTTGGCGAGACTTCTGTCCGAAGCATGCAGAATCATCGAGATCGCTCGTTTCGAGCTATTTAATGCGAGAAACACGTTATCTGGTGTTTTCACCACTCCACAGTGCGTTTGATATGCAGAACCGGCGATATCTTGGTTTTCGTGGGGTTTCAAGCTGAGATATGCATTTTCTGCGATAATCTTGGTGAGACTTCTGTCCGAAATATGCTTAATCAACGAGATCGCTCGTTTCAAGCTATTTAATGCGTGAAACACGTTATCTGGTGTTTTCACTACTCCACAGTGCGTATGATATGCAGAACCGGCGATATCTTGGTTTTCGTGGGATTTCAAGCTGAGATATGCATTTTCTGCGATAATCTTGGTGAGACTTCTGTCCGAAGTATGCTGAAACAGCGAGATCGCTCTTTTCGAGCTAGTTAATGCGAGAAAAACCTTATCCGGTGTTTCACCACTCCACAGTGCGTTTGATATGCAGAACCGGCGATATTCTGGTTTTCGTCGTATTTCAAGCTGAGATATGCATTTTCTACGATAATCTTGGTGAAACATCTGCCCGAAGTATGCAGAAACATCGAGAGCGCTCTGTTCGAGCTATTTAATGCGAGAAACTCGTTTTCTGGGGTTTTCACCACTCCACAGTTCGTTGGATATGCAGAACCGGAGATAACTCGGTTTTCGTCGGGTTTCAAGCTGAGATATGCATTTTCTGCGATAATCTTGTTGAGACTTCTGTCAGAAGTGTGCAGGATCTTCGAGAACGCTCTTTTCGAGCTACTTAATGCGAGAAACACGTTTTCTGGGGTTTTCACCACTCCACAGTGCGTTTGATATGCAGAACCGGCGACATCTTGGTTTTCGTGCGTTTTCAAGCTGAGATATGCATTTTCTGCGATAATCTTGGTGAGACTTCTGTCCGAAGTATGCGGAATCATCGTGATCGCTCTTTTCGAGCTATTTAATGCGAGAAACACGTTATCTGGTGTATTCACCACTCCACAGTGCGTTTGATATGCAGTACCAGCGATATCTTGGTTTTCGTGGGGTTTCAAGCTGAGATATGCATTTTCTGCGATAATCTTGGTGAGACTTCTGTCCGAAGTATGCTGAATCATCGAGATCGCACTTTTCGAGCTATTTAATGCGAGAAACACGTTATCTGGTGTTTTCACCACTCCACAGTGCGTTTGATATGCAGAACCGGCGATATCTTGGTTTTTGTCGGGTGTCAAGCTGAGATATGTATTTTCCACGATCAGCTTGGTGAAACGTCTGTCCGAAGTATGCAGAAACGTCGAGTGCGCTCTTTTCGAGTAATTTAATGCGAGAAACACGCTTTTTGGGGTTTTCACCACTCCACAGTTCGTTGGATATGCAGAACAGTAGATATCTTGGTTTTCGTGGGGTTTCAAGCAGAGATATGCATTTTCTGCAATAATCTATGTAAGACTTCTGTCCGAAGTATGCTGAATCATCGAGATCGCTTTTTTCGAGCTAGTTAGTGCGAGAAACACGTTATCGGGTGTTTTCACCAGACCACAGTGAGTTTGATATGCAGAACAGTACATATCTTGGTTTTCGTGGGGTTTCACGCTGAGATATGCATTTTCTGCGACAATCTTGGTGAGACTTCTGTCCGAAATATGCTGAAACATCGAGATCGCTCTTTTCGAGCTAGATAGTGCGAGAAACACGTTATCTGGTGTTTTCACCATTCCACAGTGCGCTTGATATGCAGAACCGGCGATATCTTGGTTTTCGTGGGGTTTCAAGCTGTGATATGCATTTTCTGCGATAATATTGGTGAGACTTCAGTCAGGAGTATGCAGAATCATCTAGATCTCTCGTTTCGAGCTATTTAATGCGAGAAACACGTTATCTGGTGTTTTCACCACTCCACAGTGCGTTTGATATGCAGAACCGGCGAAATCTTGGTTTTCGTGGGGTTTCAAGCTGAGATATGCATTTTCTGCGATAATCTTGGTGAGACTTCTGTCCGAAGTATGCTGAATCATCGAGATCGCTCTTTTCGAGGTAGATAGTGCGAGAGACACGTTATCTGGTGTTTTCACAACTCCACAGTGCGTTTGATATGCAGAACCGGCGATATCTTGGTTTTCGTGGGGTTTCAAGCTGAGATATGCATTTTCTGCGATAATCTTGGTAAGACTTCTGTCCGAAATATGCTGAAACATCGAGATCGCTCTTTTCGAGCTAGATAGTGCGAGAAACACGTTATCTGGTGTTTTCACCACTCCACAGTGCGTTTGATATGCAGAACCGGCGATATCTTGGTTTTCGTGGGGTTTCATGCTGAGATATGCATTTTCTGCGATAATCTTGGTGAGACTTCTGTCAGAAATATGCTGAAACATCGAGATCGCTCTTTTCGAGCTAGATAGTGCGAGAAACACGTTATCTGGTGTTTTCACCACTCCACAGTGCGTTGGATATGCAGAACGGGAGATATTTTGGTTTTTGTCGGGTTTCAAGCTGAGATATGCATTTTCTGCGATAATCTTGGTGAGACTTCTGTCCGAAGTATGCTGAATCATCTAGATCGCTCTTTAAGAGCAATTTAATGCGAGAAACACGTTATCTGGTGTTTTTACCACTCCACAGTGCGTTTGATATGCACAACCAGCGATATCTTGGTTTTCGTGGGGTTTCAAGCTGAGATATGCATTTACTACGATAATCTTGGAGAGACTTCTGTCAGAAGTATGTAGAAACTTCGAGATCGCTCTTTTCGAGCTACTTAATGCGAGAAACACGTTATCTGGTGTTTTCACCACTCCACAGTTCGTTTGATACGCAGAACCGGCGATATCATGGTTTTCGTGGGGTTTCCAGCTGAAATATGCATTTTCTGCGATAATCTTTGTGTTTCATCTATGACAAGTATGCAGAATCATCCAGAACGCTCTTTTCGAGCTAGTTAATGCGAGTAACACGTTTTCTGGTGTTTTCACCACTCCACAGTGCGTTTGATATGTTGAGCCGCCGATAGCTTGGTTTTCGTGGGGTTTCCAGCTGAAATATGCATTTTCTCCGATAATCTTGGTGTTTCATCTATGAGAAGTATGCACAATCATCGAGAACGCTCTTTTCGAGCTAGTTATTGCGACAAACACGTTATCTGGGGTTTTCAGCACTCCACAGTGCGTTTGATATGCAGAACCGGCGATATCATGGTTTTCGTGGGGTTTCCAGCTGAGATATGCATTTTCTGCGATAATCTTGGTGTTTCATCTATGAGAAGTATGCAGAATCATCGAGAACGCTCTTTTCGAGCTAGTTATTGCGAGAAACACGTTTTCTGGTGTTTTCACCACCCCACAGTGTGTTTGATATGTTGAGCCGCCGATAGCTTGGTTTTCGTCGGGTTTCAAGCTGAGATATGCATTTTCTGCGATAATATTGGTGAGTCTTCTGTCAGAAGTATGCAGAATCATCGAGAACGCTCTTTTCGAGCTACTTAATGCGAGAAACACGTTTTCTGGTGTTTTCACCACTCCACAGTGCGTCAGATATGCAGAACCGGCGATGTCTTGGTTTTCGTGGGGTTTCAAGCTGAGATATGCATTCTGCGATAATATTGGTGATACTTCAGTCAGAAGTATGCAGAATCCTTTAGATCGCTCGTTTCGAGCTATTTATTGCGAGAAACACGTTATCTGGTGTTTTCACCACTCCACAGTGCGTCTGATATGCAGAACCGGCGATATCTTGGTTTTCGTGGGGTTTCCAGCTGAAATATACACTTTCTGCGATAATCTTTGTGTTTCATCTACGAGAAGTATGCAGAATCATCCAGAACGCTCTTTTCGAGATAGTTAATGCGAGTAACACGTTATCTGGTGTTTTGACCACTCCACAGTGCGTTTGATATGTAGAGCCGCCGATAACTTGGTTTTCGTGGGGTTTCCAGCTGAAATATGCATTTTCTGCGATAATCTTTGTGTTTCATCTATGAAAAGTATGCAGAATCATCCAGAACGCTCTTTTCGAGCTAGTTAATGCGAGTAACACGTTTTCTGGTGTTTTCACCACTCCACAGTGCGTTTGATATGCAGAACAGTAGATATCTTGGTTTGCGTGGGGTTTCAAGCTGAGATATGCATTTTCTGCGATAATCTTTTTGAGACTTCTGTTAGAAGTATGCAGAATCATCGAAATCGCGCTTTTCGAGCTATTTAATGCGAGAAACACGTTATCTGGTGTTTTCACCACTCCACAGTGCGTTTGATATGCAGAACCAGCGATATCTTGGCTTTCGTGGGGTTTCAAGATGAGATATGCATTTTTTACGATAATCTTGGTGAGACTTCTGTCCGAAGTATGCAGAATCATCGAGATTGCTCATTTCGAGCTATTTAATGCGAGAAACACGTTATCTGGTGTTTTCGCCACTCCACAGTGCGTTTGATATGCAGAACAGTACATATCTTGGTTTTCGTGGGGTTTCAAGCAGAGATATGCATTTTCTGCGATAATCTTGGTGAGACTTCTGTCCGAAGTATGCTGAATCATCGAGATCGCTCTTTTCGAGCTAGTTATTGCGAGAAACACGTTCTCTGGTTGTTTTCACCACTCCACAGTGCGTTTGATATGCAGAACCGGCGATATCTTGATTTTCGTGGTGTTTCAAGGTGAGATATGCATTTTTTACGATAATTTTGGCGAGACTTCTGTCCGAAGCATGCAGAATCATCGAGATCGCACGTTTCGAGCTATTTAATGCGAGAAACACGTTATCTGGTGTTTTCACCACTCCACAGTGCGTTTGATATGCAGAACCGGCGATATCTTGGTTTTCGTGGGGTTTCAAGCTGAGATATGCATTTTCTGCGATAATCTTGGTGAGACTTCTGTCCGAAATATGCTTAATCAACGAGATCGCCCGTTTCAAGCTATTTAATGCGTGAAACACGTTATCTGGTGTTTTCACTACTCCACAGTGCGTATGATATGTAGAACCGGCGATATCTTGGTTTTCGTGGGATTTCAAGCTGAGATATGCATTTTCTGCGATAATCTTGGTGAGACTTCTGTCCGAAGTATGCTGAAACATCGAGACCGCTCTTTTCGAGCTAGTTAATGCGAGAAAAACCTTATCCGGTGTTTCACCACTCCACTGTGCGTTTGATATGCAGAACCGGCGATATTCTGGTTTTCGTCGTATTTCAAGCTGAGATATGCATTTTCTACGATAATCTTGGTGAAACATCTGTCCGAAGTATGCAGAAACATCGAGAGCGCTCTGTTCGAGCTATTTAATGCGAGAAACTCGTTTTCTGGGGTTTTCACCACTCCACAGTTCGTTGGATATGCAGAACCGGAGATAACTCGGTTTTCGTCGGGTTTCAAGCTGAGATATGCATTTTCTGCGATAATCTTGGTGAGACTTCTGTCAGAAGTGTGCAGGATCTTCGAGAACGCTCTTTTCGTGCTACTTAATGCGAGAAACACGTTTTCTGGGGTTTTCACCATTCCACAGTGCGTTTGATATGCAGAACCGGCGACATCTTGGTTTTCGTGCGGTTTCAAGCTGAGATATGCATTTTCTGCGATAATCTTGGTGAGACTTCTGTCCGAAGTATGCGGAATCATCGTGATCGCTCTTTTCGAGCTATTTAATGCGAGAAACACGTTATCTGGTGTATTCACCACTCCACAGTGCGTTTGATATGCAGTACCAGCGATATCTTGGTTTTCGTGGGGTTTCAAGCTGAGATATGCATTTTCTGCGATAATCTATGTAAGACTTCTGTCCGAAGTATGCTGAATCATCGAGATCGCTTTTTTCGAGCTAGTTAGTGCGAGAAACACGTTATCGGGTGTTTTCACCAGACCACAGTGCGTTTGATATGCAGAACAGTACATATCTTGGTTTTCGTGGGGTTTCATGCTGAGATATGCATTTTCTGCGATAATCTTGGTGAGACTTCTGTCCGACGTATGCTGAATCATCGAGATAGCTCTTTTCGAGCTAGATAGTGCTAGAAACACGTTATCTGGTGTTTTCACCACTCCACAGTGCGTTTGATATGCAGAACCGGCGATATCTTGGTTTTCGTGGGGTTTCAAGCTGAGATATGCATTTGCTGCGATAATCTTGGTGAGACTTCTGTCCGAAATATGCGGAAACATCGAGATCGCTCTTTTCGAGCTAGATAGTGCGAGAAACACGTTATCTGGTGTTTTCACCATTCCACAGTGCGCTTGATATGCAGAACCGGCGATATCTTGGTTTTCGTGGGGTTTCAAGCTGAGATATGCATTTTCTGCGATAATATTGGTGAGACTTCAGTCAGGAGTATGCAGAATCATCTAGATCTCTCGTTTCGAGCTATTTAATGCGAGAAACACGTTATCTGGTGTTTTCACCACTCCACAGTGCGTTTGATATGCAGAACCGGCGAAATCTTGGTTTTCGTGGGGTTTCAAGCTGAGATATGCATTTTCTGCGATAATCTTGGTGAGACTTCTGTCCGAAGTATGCTGAATCATCGAGATCGCTCTTTTCGAGCTAGATAGTGCGAGAGACACGTTATCTGGTGTTTTCACAACTCCACGGTGCGTTTGATATGCAGAACCGGCGATATCTTGGTTTTCGTGGGGTTTCAAGCTGAGATATGCATTTTCTGCGATAATCTTGGTGAGACTTCTGTCCGAAATATGCTGAAACATCGAGATCGCTCTTTTCGAGCTGGATAGTGCGAGAAACACGTTATCTGGTGTTTTCACCACTACACAGTGCGTTTGATATGCAGAACCGGCGATATCTTGGTTTTCGTGGGGTTTCATGCTGAGATATGCATTTTCTGCGATAATCTTGGTGAGACTTCTGTCCGAAGTATGCTGAATCATCTAGATCGCTCTTTTAGAGCAATTTAATGCGAGAAACACGTTATCTGGTGTTTTTACCACTCCACAGTGCGTTTGATATGCACAACCAGCGATATCTCGGTTTTCGTGGGGTTTCAAGCTGAGATATGCATTTTTTACGATAATCTTGGTGAGACTTCTGTCCGAAGTATGCTTAATCATCGAGATCGCTCGTTTCGAGCTATTTAATGCGAGAAACACGTTATCTGGTGTTTTCACTACTCCACAGTGCGTATGATATGCAGAACCGGCGATATCTTGGTTTTCGTGGAATTTCAAGCTGAGATATGCATTTTCTGCGAGAATCTTGGTGAGACTTCTGTCCGAAGTATGCTGAAACATCGAGATCGCTCTTTTCGAGCTAGTTAATGCGAGAAAAACCTTATCCGGTGTTGTCACCACTCCACAGTGCGCTTGATATGCAGAACCGGCGATATCTTGGTTTTCGTGGGGTTTCAAGCGGAGATATGCATTTTTTACGATAATCTTGGTGAGACTTCCGTCCGAAGTATGCTGAATCATCGAGATCGCTCTTGTCGAGCTGGTTAATGCAAGAAAAACCTTATCCGGTGTTTTCACCACTCCACAGTGCGTTTGATATGCAGAACCAGCGATATCTTGGCTTTCGTGGGGTTTCAAGCTGAGATATACATTTATTACGATAATCTTGGTGAGACTTCTGTCCGAAGTATGAAGAATCATCGAGATCGCTCTATTCGAGCTAATTAATGCGAGAAAAACGTTTTCTGGGGTTTTCACCACTCCACAGTGCGTTTGATATGCTGAACACAGCGATATCTTGGTTTTTGTGGGGTTTCAAGCTGAGATATGCATTTTTTACGATAATTTGGGTGAGACTTCTGTCCGAAGTATGCAGAATCATCGAGATCGCTCTTTTCGAGCTAGATAGTGCGAGAAACACGTTATCTGGTGTTTTCACCCCTCCACAGTGCGTTTGATATGCAGAACCGGCGATATCTTGGTTTTCGTGGGGTTTCAAGCTGAGATATGCATTTTCTGCGATAATATTGGTGAGACTTCAGTCAGGAGTATGCAGAATCATCTAGATCGCTCTTTTCGAGCTAGATAGTGCGAGAGACACGTTATCTGGTGTTTTCACCACTCCACAGTGCGCTTGATATGCAGAACCGGCGATATCTTGGTTTTCGTGGGGTTGCAAGCTGAGATATGCATTTTCTGCAATAATCTTGGTGAGACTTCTGTCCGAAATATGCTGAAACATCGAGATCGCTCTTTTCGAGCTAGATAGTGCGAGAAACACGTTATCTGGTGTTTTCACCACTCCACAGTGCTTTTGATATGCAGAACCGGCGATATCTTGGCTTTCGTGGGGATTCAAGCTGAGATATACATTTTTTACGATTATCTTGGTGAGACTTTTGTCCGAAGTATGAAGAATCATCGAGATCGCTCTATTCGAGCTATTTAATGCGAGAAAAACGTTTTCTGGTTTTTTCACCACTCCACAGTGCGTTTGATATGCTGAACACAGCGATATCTTGGTTTTCGTGGGGTTTCAAGCTGAGATATGCATTTTTTACGATAATTTAGTTGAGACTTCTGTCCGAAGTATGCAGAAACATCGAGATCCCTCTCTTCGAGCTATTTAATGCGAGAAACACGTTATCTGGTGTTTTCACCCCTCCACAGTGCGTTTGATATGCAGAACCGGCGATATCTTGGTTTTCGTGGGGTTTCAAGCTGAGATATGCATTTTCTGCGATAATATTGGTGAGACTTCAGTCAGGAGTATGCAGAATCATCTAGATCGCTCTTTTCGAGCTAGATAGTGCGAGAGACACGTTATCTGGTGTTTTCACCACTCCACAGTGCGTTTGATATGCAGAACCGGCGACATCTTGGATTTCGTCGGGTTTCAAGCTGAGATATGCATTTTCTACGATAATCTTGGTGAGACTTCTGTCCGAAGTATGCTTAATCATCGAGATCGCTCTATTCGAGCTAATTAATGCGAGAAAAACGTTTTCTGGGGTTTTCACCACTCCACAGTGCGTTTGATATGCTGAACACAGCGATATCTTGGTTTTCGTGGGGTTTCAAGCTGAGATATGCATTTTTTACGATAATTTGGGTGAGATTTCTGTCCGAAGTATGCAGAATCATCGAGATCGCTCTTTTTGAGCTAGATAGTGCGAGAAACACGTTATCTGGTGTTTTCACCCCTCCACAGTGCGTTTGATATGCAGAACCGGCGATATCTTGGTTTTCGTGGGGTTTCAAGCTGAGATATGCATTTTCTGCGATAATATTGGTGAGACTTCAGTCAGGAGTATGCAGAATCATCTAGATCGCTCTTTTCGAGCTAGATAGTGCGAGAGACACGTTATCTGGTGTTTTCACCACTCCACAGTGCGCTTGATATGCAGAACCGGCGATATCTTGGTTTTCGAGGGGTTGCAAGCTGAGATATGCATTTTCTGCAATAATCTTGGTGAGACTTCTGTCCGAAATATGCTGAAACATCGAGATCGCTCTTTTCGAGCTAGATAGTGCGAGAAACACGTTATCTGGTGTTTTCACCACTCCACAGTGCTTTTGATATTCAGAACCGGCGATATCTTGGTTTTCGTGGGGTTTCAAGCTGAGATATGCATTTTCTGCGATAATCTTGGTGAGACTTCTGTCCGAAGTATGCAGAATCATCGAGATCGCACTTTTCGAGATATTTAATGCGAGAAACACGTTATCTGGTGTTTTCACCACTCCACAGTGCGTTTGATATGCAGAACCAGCGATATCTGGGTTTTCGTGGGGTTTCAAGCTGAGATATGCAATTCCTGCGATAATCTTGGTGAGACTTCTGTCCGAAGTATGCTTAATCATCGAGATCGCTCGTTTCGAGCTACTTAATGCGAGAAACACGTTATCTGGTGTTTTCTCCACTCCACAGTGCGTATGATGTGCAGAACCGACGATATCCTGGTTTTAGTGTGGTTTCAAGCTCAGATATGCATTTTCTGCGGCAATCTTGGTGAGACCTCTGTCCGAAGCATGCAGAATCATCTAAACCGCTCTTTTCGAGCTATTTAATGCGAGAAACTCGTTATCTGGTTGTTTTCACCACTCCACAGTGCGTTTGATATGCAGAACCAGCGATATCCTGGTTTCGGTCGGGTTTGAAGCTGAGATATGCATTTTCTGCGATAATCTTTGTGAGTCTTCTGTCAGAAGTATGCAGAATCATCGTGATCCCTCTTTTCGAGCTATTTAATGCGGGAAACACGTTATCTGGTGTTTTCACCACTCCACAGTGCGTTTGATATGCAGAACCGGCGACATCTTGATTTTCGTGAGGTTTCAAGCTGAGATATGCATTTGCTGCGATAATCTTGGTGAGTCTTCTGTCAGAAGTATGCTGAATCATCCAGATCGCTCTTTTCGAGCTACTTAATGCGAGAAACACGTTATCTGGTGTTTTGAACACTCCACAGTTCGTTTGATATGCAGAAATGGCGAAATCTTGGTTTTCGTCGGTTTTCATCCTGACTTATGCATTTTCTGCGATAATCTTGTTGCGACGCGTGTCAGAAGTATGCAGAATCATCGAGATCGTTCTTTTCGGGCTATTTAATGCGAGAAACACGTTATCTTGTGTAACGACGACTCCACAGTGCGTTTGATATGCAGAACCGGCGATATCTTGGTTTTCGTCTGGTTTCAAGCTGAGACATTCATTTTCGGCGATAATCTTGGTGTTTCATCTATGAGAAGTATGCAGAATCATCGAGAACGTTCTTTTCGAGCAACTTAATACGAGAAACACGTATTCTGGTGTTTTCGCCACTCCACAGTACGTTTGATGTGCAGAACCGGAGATATCTTGGTTTTCATGAGGTTTCAAGCTGAGATATGCATTTTCTGCGGCAATCTTGGTGAGACCTCTGTCCGAAGCATGCAGAATCATCTAAACCGCTCTTTTCGAGCTATTTAATGCGAGAAACTCGTTATCTGGTTGTTTTCACCACTCCACAGTGCGTTTGATATGCAGAACCAGCGATATCCTGGTTTCGGTCGGGTTTGAAGCTGAGATATGCATTTTCTGCGATAATCTTTGTGAGTCTTCTGTCAGAAGTATGCAGAACCATCGTGATCCCTCTTTTCGAGCTATTTAATGCGGGAAACACGTTATCTGGTGTTTTCACCACTCCACAGTGCGTTTGATATGCAGAACCGGCGACATCTTGATTTTCGTGGGGTTTCAAGCTGAGATATGCATTTGCTGCGATAATCTTGGTGAGTCTTCTGTCAGAAGTATGCAGAATCATCTAGATCGCTGTTTTCGAGCTATTTAATGCGAGAAACACGTTTTCTGGTGTATTCACCACTCCACAGTACGTTTGACATGCAGAAACGGAGATATCTTGATTTCGGACGGGTTTCAAGCTAAGATATGCATTTTCTACGATAATCTTGGTGAGACTTCTGTCAGAAGTATGCAGAATCATCGAGATCGATCTTTTCGAGCTACTTAATGCGAGAAACACGTTATCTGGTGTATTCGCCACTCCACAGTACGTTTGACATGCAGAACCAAAGATATCTTGGTTTCGGTCGGGTTTCAAGCTGAGACATGCATTTTCTGCGATAATCTTGGTGATTCTTCTGTCAGAAGTATGCAGAATCATCGAGAACGCTCTTTTCGAGCTGTTTAATGCGAGAAACACGTTATCTGGTGTTTTCACCACTCCACAGTGCGTTTGATTTGCAGAACCGGCGACATCTTGGCTTTCGTCGGGTATCAAGCTGAGATATGCATTTTCTACGATAATCTTGGTGAGTCTTCTGCAGAAGTATGCAGAATCATCGAGAACGCTCTTTTCGAGCTACTTAATGCGAGAAACACGTTTTCTGGTGTTTTCACCACTCCACGGTACGTTTGATATGCAGAACCGGCGACATCTTGGATTTCGTCGGGTTTCAAGCTGAGATATGTATTTTCTACGATAATCTTGGTGAGACTTCTGTGCGAAGTATGCTTAATCATCGAGATCGCTCGTTTCGAGCTATTTAATGCGAGAAACACGTTATCTGGTGTTTTCACCACTCCACAGTGCGTATGATGTGCAGAACCGACGATATCCTGGTTTTCGTGTGGTTTCAAGCTCAGATATGCATTTTCTGCGATAATATTGGTGAGACTTCAGACAGAAGTATGCAGAATCATCTAGATCGCTCTTCTCGAGCTATTTAATTCGACAAACACGTTTTCTGGTGTATTGACCACTCCACAGTACGTTTGACAAGCAGAACCGGCGACATCTTGGATTTCGTCGGGTTTCAAGCTGAGACATTCATTTTCGGCGATAATCTTGGTGTTTCATCTATGAGAAGTATGCAGAATCATCGAGAACGTCCTTTTCGAGCAACTTAATACGAGAAACACATTATCTGGTGTTTTCACCACTCGACAGTGCGTTTGATATGCAGAACCTGCGAAATCTTGGTTTTCGTGGGGTTTCAAGCTGGGATATGCATTGTTTACGATAATCATGGTGAGACTTCTGTCCGAAGTATGCAGAAACATCGAGAACGTTCTTTTCGAGCAACTTAATACGAGAAACACATTATCTGGTGTTTTCACCACTCCACAGTTGGTTTGATATGCAGAACCGGAGATATCTTGGTTTTCGTGGGGTTTCAAGCTGAGATATGCATTTTCTGCGATAATCTTGGTGAGACTTCTGTCCGAAGTATGCAGAATCATCGAGATCGCTCTTTTCGAGCTATTTATTGCGAGAAACACGTTATCTGGTGTTTTCAGCACTCCACAGTGCGTTTGATATGGAGAACCAGCGATATCTTGGTTTTCATGGGGTTTCAAGCTGATATATGCAATTCCTGCGATAATCTTGGTGAGACTTCTGTCCGAAGTATGCATAATAATCGAGATGGCTCGTTTCGAGCTATTTAATGCGAGAAACACGTTATCTGGTGTTTTCTCCACTCCACAGTGCGTATGATGTGCAGAACCGACGATATCCTGGTTTTCGTGGGGTTTCTAGCTCAGATATGCATTTTCTGCGATAAACTTGGTGAGACTTCTGTCCGAAGTATGCAGAAACATCGAGAGCGCTCTTTTCGAGCTACCTTATGCGAGAAACACGTTATCTGGTGTTTTCACCACTCCACAGTGCGTGTGATGTGCAGAACCGACGATATCCTGGTTTTCGTGGGGTTTCAAGCTGAGATATGCATTTTCTGCGATAATCTTGGTGAGACTTCTGTCCGACGTATGCAGAATCATCGAGATCGCACTTTTCGAGCTATTTAATGCGAGAAACACGTTATCTGGTGTTTTCAGCACTCCACAGTGCGTTTGATATGCAGAACCAGCGATATCTAGGTTTTCGTGGGGTTTCAAGCTGAGATATGCATTTTCTGCGATAATCTTGGTGAGACTTCTGTCCGAAGTATGCAGAAACATCGAGAGCGCTCTTTCTGAGCTATTTAATGCGAGAAACACGTTTTCTGGGGTTTTCACCACACCACAGTTCGTTGGATATGCAGAACCGGAGATATCTTGGTTTTCGTGGGGTTTCAAGCTGAGATATGCATTTTCTGCGATAATCTTGGTGAGTCTTCTGTCAGATGTATGCAGAATCATCGAGATCGCTCTATTCGAGCTATTTAATGCGAGAAACGCGTTATCTGGTTGTTTTCACCACTCCACAGTGCGTTTGATATGCAGAACCGGCGACATCTTGATTTTCGTGATGTTTCTAGCTGATATATGCATTTTCTGCGATAATATTGGTGAGACTTCAGTCAGAAGTATGCAGAATCATCTGGATCGCTCGTTTCGAGCTATTTAATGCAAAAAAAACAGTTTTCTGGTGTTTTGACCACTCCACAGTGCGTTTGATATGTAGAGCCGCCGAAAACTTGGTTTTCGTGGGGTTTCCAGCTGAAATATTCATTTTCTGTGATAATCTTGGTGAGTCTTCTGTCAGAAGTATGCTGAATCATCCAGATCGCTCTTTTCGAGCTACTTAGTGCGAGAAACACGTTATCTGGTGTTTTGAACACTCCACAGTTCGTTTGATATGCAGAAATGGCGAAATCTTGGTTTTCGTCGGTTTTCATCCTGACTTATGCATTTTCTGCGATAATCTTGGTGCGACGCGTGTCAGAAGTATGCAGAATCATCGAGATCGTTCTTCTCGGGCTATTTAATGCGAGAAACACGTTATCTTGTGTATTGACGACTCCACAGTGCGTTTGATATGCAGAACCGGCGATATCTTGGTTTTCGTCTGGTTTCAAGCTGAGACATTCATTTTCGGCGATAATCTTGGTGTTTCATCTATGAGAAGTATGCAGAATCATCGAGAACGTTCTTTTCGAGCAACTTAATACGAGAAACACGTATTCTGGTGTTTTCGCCACTCCACAGTACGTTTGATGTGCAGAACCGGAGATATCTTGGTTTTCATGAGGTTTCAAGCTGAGATATGCATCTTCAGCGGCAATCTTGGTGAGACCTCTGTCCGAAGCATGCAGAATCATCTAAACCGCTCTTTTCGAGCTATTTAATGCGAGAAACTCGTTATCTGGTTGTTTTCACCACTCCACAGTGCGTTTGATATGCAGAACCAGCGATGTCCTGGTTTTCGTGGTGATTCAACCTGAGATATGCAATTTCTGCGATAATCTTGGTGTGACTTCTGTCCGAAGTATGCTTAATCATCGAGATCGCTCGTTTCGAGCTATTTAATGCGAGAAACACGTTATCTGGGGTTTTCACCACACCACAGTTCGTTGGATGTGCAGAACCGGAGATATCTTGGTTTTCGTGGGGTTTCAAGCTGAGATATGCATTTTCTGCGATAATCTTGGTGAGACTTCTGTCCGAAGTATGCAGAAACATCGAGAGCGCTCTTTTCGAGCTATTTAATGCGAGAAACACGTTTTCTGTGGTTTTCACCACACCGCTGTTCGTTGGATATGCAGAACCGGAGATATCTTGGTTTTCGTGGGGTTTCAAGCTGAGATATGCATTTTCTGCGATAATCTTGGTGAGACTTCTGTCCGAAGTATGCAGAAACATCGAGAGCGCTCTTTTCGAGCTATTTAATGCGAGAAACACGTTTTCTGTGGTTTTCACCACACCGCTGTTCGTTGGATATGCAGACCCGGCGACATCTTGGCTTTCGTCGGGTATCAAGCTGAGATATGCATTTTCTACGATAATCTTGGTGAGACTTCTGTCAGAAGTATGCAGAATCATCGGGATCTCTCATTTCGAGCTATTTAATGCGAGAAACACGTTCTCTGGTTGTTTTCACCACTCCACAGTGCGATTGATATACAGAACCGGCGACATCTTGGTTTTCGTGGGGTTTCCAGCTGAGATATACATTTTCTGCGATAATCTTGGTGAGTCTTCTGTCAGATGTATGCAGAATCATCGAGATCGCTCTATTCGAGCTATTTAATGCGAGAAACGCGTTATCTGGTTGTTTTCACCACTCCACAGTGCGTTTGATATGCAGAACCGGCGACATCTTGATTTTCGTGATGTTTCTAGCTGAGATATGCATTTTCTGCGATAATATTGGTGAGACTTCAGTCAGAAGTATGCAGAATCATCTGGATCGCTCGTTTCGAGCTATTTAATGCAAAAAAAACAGTTTTCTGGTGTTTTGACCACTCCACAGTGCGTTTGATATGTAGAGCCGCCGAAAACTTGGTTTTCGTGGGGTTTCCAGCTGAAATATTCATTTTCTGTGATAATCTTGGTGAGTCTTCTGTCAGAAGTATGCTGAATCATCGAGATCGCTCTATTCGAGCTATTTAATGCGAGAAACACGTTATCTGGTGTTTTCACCACTCCACAGTGCGTTTGATATGCAGAACCAGCGATGTCCTGGTTTTCGTGGTGATTCAACCTGAGATATGCAATTTCTGCGATAATCTTGGTGTGACTTCTGTCCGAAGTATGCTTAATCATCGAGATCGCTCGTTTCGAGCTATTTAATGCGAGAAACACGTTATCTGGGGTTTTCACCACACCACAGTTCGTTGGATGTGCAGAACCGGAGATATCTTGGTTTTCGTGGGGTTTCAAGCTGAGATATGCATTTTCTGCGATAATCTTGGTGAGACTTCTGTCCGAAGTATGCAGAAACATCGAGAGCGCTCTTTTCGAGCTATTTAATGCGAGAAACACGTTTTCTGTGGTTTTCACCACACCGCTGTTCGTTGGATATGCAGAACCGGAGATATCTTGGTTTTCGTGGGGTTTCAAGCTGAGATATACATTTTCTGCGATAATCTTGGTGAGACTTCTGTCCGAAGTATGCAGAATCATCGGGATCACTCTTTTCGAGCTACTTAATGCGAGAAACACGTTATCTGGTGTTTTCACCACTCCACAGTGCGTATGATGTGCAGAACCGTCGATATCCTGGTTTTCGTGGGGTTTCAAGCTCAGATATGCATTTTCTGCGATTATATTGGTGAGACGTCAGACAGAAGTATGCAGAATCATCAACATCGCTCTTTTCGAGCTATTTAATACGAAAAAACAAGTTTTCTGGTGTTTTCAACATTCCACAGTGCGTTTGATATGCAGAACCGGAGATATCTTGGCTTTCGTGGGGTTTCAAGCTGAGATATGCATTTTCTGCGATAATCTTGGTGAGACTTCTGTCCGAATTATGCAGAAACATCGAGAGCGCTCTTTTCGAGCTATTTAATGCGAGAAACACGTTTTCTAGGGTTTTCACCACACCACAGTTCGTTGGATATGCAGAACCGGAGATATCTTGGTTTTCGTGGGGTTTCAAGCTGAGATATGCATTTTCTGCGATAATCTTGGTGAGACTTCTGTCCGAAGTATGCAGAATCATAGAGATCGCACTTTTCGAGCTACTTAATGCGAGAAACACGTTATCTGGTGTTTTCTCCACTCCACAGTGCGTATGATGTGCAGAACCGACGATATCCTGGTTTTCGTGGGGTTTCAAGCTCAGATATGCATTTTCTGCGATAATATTGGTGAGACTTCTGTCCGAAGTATGCTTAATCATCGAGATCGCTCGTTTCGAGCTACTTAATGCGAGAAACACGTTATCTGGTGTTTTCTCCACTCCACAGTGCGTATGATGTGCAGAACCGACGATATCCTGGTTTTCGTGGGGTTTCAAGCTCAGATATGCATTTTCTGCGATAATATTGGTGAGACTTCAGACAGAAGTATGCAGAATCATCGGGATCCCTCTTTTCGAGCTATTTAATGCGAGAAACACGTTAGCTGGTGTTTTCACCACTCCACAGTGCGTTTGATATGCAGAACCGGCGACATCTTGGATTTCGTCGGGGTTCAAGCTGAGGTGTGCATTTTCTACGATAATCTTGGTGAGACTTCTGTCCGAAGTATGCAGAATCATCCAGTTCGCACTTTTCGAGCTATTTAATGCGAGAAACACGTTATCTGGTGTTTTCCCCACTCCACAGTGCGTATGATGTGCAGAAGCGACGATATCCTGGTTTTCGTGGGGTTTCAAGCTCAGATATGCATTTTCTGCAATAATCTTGGTGAGACTCCTGTCCGAAGCATGCAGAATCATCGAGATCGCACTTTTCGAGCTATTTTATGCGAGAAACACGTTATTTGGTGTTTTCACCACTCCACAGTGCGTTTGATATGCACAACCGGCGATATCTTGGTTTTCGTGGGGTTTCAAGCTGAGATATGCATTTTCTGCGATAATCTTGGCGAGACTTCTGTCCGAAGTATGCAGAATCATCGAGATCGGTCTTTTCGAGCTATTTAATGCGAGAAACACGTTATCTGGTGTTTTCAGCACTCCACAGGGCGTTTGATATGCAGAACCAGCCATATTTTGGTTTTCGTGGGGTATCAAGCTCAGATGTGCATTTTCTGCAATAATCTTGGTGAGACTTCTGTCAGAAGTATGCAGAATCATCGGGATCGCTTTTTTCGAGCTATCTAATGCGAGAAACACGTTAACTGGTGTTTTCACCACTCCACAGTGCGTATGATGTGCAGAACCGACGATATCCTGGTTTTCGTGGGGTTTCAAGCTCAGATATGCATTTTCTGCGATAATATTGGTGAGACTTCTGTCCGAAGTATGCAGCAACATCGAGAGCGCTCTTTTCGAGCTATTTAATGCGAGAAACACGTTTTCTGCGGTTTTCACCACACCACAGTTTGTTTGATATGCAGAACCGGAGACATCTTGGTTTTCGTGGGGTTTCAAGTTGAGATATGCATTTTCTGCGATAATCTTGGTGAGACTTCTGTCCGAAGTATGCAGAATCATCGAGATCGCTCTTTTCGAGCAATTTAATGCGAGAAACACGTTATCTGGTGTTTTCAGCACTCCACAGTGCGTTTCATATGCAGAACCACCAATATTTTGGTTTTCGTGGGGTTTCAAGCTCAGATGTGCATTTTCTGCAATAATCTTGGTGAGACTCCTGTCCGAAGTATGCAGAAACATCGAGAGCGCTCTTTTCGATCTACCTTATGCGAGAAACACGTTATCTGGTGTTTTCACCACTCCACAGTGCGTGTGATGTGCAGAACCGACGATATCCTGGTTTTCGTGGGGTTTCAAGCTGAGATATGCATTTTCTGCGATACTCTTGGTGAGACTTCTGTCCGACGTATGCAGAACCATCGAGATCGCACTTTTCGAGCTATTTAATGCGAGAAACACGTTATCTGGTGTTTTCAGCACTCCACAGTGCGTTTGATATGCAGAACCAGCGATATCTGGGTTTTCGTGGGGTTTCAAGCTGAGATATGCATTTTCTGCGATAATCTTGGTGAGACTTCTGTCCGAAGTATGCAGAAACATCGAGAGCGCTCTTTCTGAGCTATTTAATGCGAGAAACACGTTTTCTGGGGTTTTCACCACACCACAGTTCGTTGGATATGCAGAACCGGAGATATCTTGGTTTTCGTGGGGTTTCAAGCTGAGATATGCATTTTCTGCGATAATCTTGGTGAGACTTCTGTCCGAAGTATGCAGAAACATCGAGAGCGCTCTTTTCGAGCTATTTAATGCGAGAAACACGTTTTCTGTGGTTTTCACCACACCGCTGTTCGTTGGATATGCAGAACCGGAGATATCTTGGTTTTCGTGGGGTTTCAAGCTGAGATATACATTTTCTGCGATAATCTTGGTGAGACTTCTGTCCGAAGTATGCAGAATCATCGGGATCACTCTTTTCGAGCTACTTAATGCGAGAAACACGTGATCTGGTGTTTTCACCACTCCACAGTGCGTATGATGTGCAGAACCGTCGATATCCTGGTTTTCGTGGGGTTTCAAGCTCAGATATGCATTTTCTGCGATTATATTGGTGAGACGTCAGACAGAAGTATGCAGAATCATCAACATCGCTCTTTTCGAGCTATTTAATGCGAAAAAACAAGTTTTCTGGTGTTTTCAACATTCCACAGTGCGTTTGATATGCAGAACCGGAGATATCTTGGCTTTCGTGGGGTTTCAAGCTGAGATATGCATTTTCTGCGATAATCTTGGTGAGACTTCTGTCCGAATTATGCAGAAACATCGAGAGCGCTCTTTTCGAGCTATTTAATGCGAGAAACACGTTTTCTAGGGTTTTCACCACACCACAGTTCGTTGGATATGCAGAACCGGAGATATCTTGGTTTTCGTGGGGTTTCAAGCTGAGATATGCATTTTCTGCGATAATCTTGGTGAGACTTCTGTCCGAAGTATGCAGAATCATAGAGATCGCACTTTTCGAGATATTTAATGCGAGAAACACGTTATCTGGTGTTTTCACCACTCCACAGTGCGTTTGATATGCAGAACCAGCGATATCTGGGTTTTCGTGGGGTTTCAAGCTGAGATATGCAATTCCTGCGATAATCTTGGTGAGACTTCTGTCCGAAGTATGCTTAATCATCGAGATCGCTCATTTCGAGCTACTTAATGCGAGAAACACGTTAGCTGGTGTTTTCACCACTCCACAGTGCGTTTGATATGCAGAACCGGCGACATCTTGGATTTCGTCGGGGTTCAAGCTGAGGTGTGCATTTTCTGCGATAATATTGGTGAGACTTCTGTCCGAAGTATGCAGAATCATCCAGTTCGCACTTTTCGAGCTATTTAATGCGAGAAACACGTTATCTGGTGTTTTCCCCACTCCACAGTGCGTATGATGTGCAGAAGCGACGATATCCTGGTTTTCGTGGGGTTTCAAGCTCAGATATGCATTTTCTGCAATAATCTTGGTGAGACTCCTGTCCGAAGCATGCAGAATCATCGAGATCGCACTTTTCGAGCTATTTTATGCGAGAAACACGTTATTTGGTGTTTTCACCACTCCACAGTGCGTTTGATATGCACAACCGGCGATATCTTGGTTTTCGTGGGGTTTCAAGCTGAGATATGCATTTTCTGCGATAATCTTGGCGAGACTTCTGTCCGAAGTATGCAGAATCATCGAGATCGGTCTTTTCGAGCTATTTAATGCGAGAAACACGTTATCTGGTGTTTTCAGCACTCCACAGGGCGTTTGATATGCAGAACCAGCAATATTTTGGTTTTCGTGGGGTATCAAGCTCAGATGTGCATTTTCTGCAATAATCTTGGTGAGACTTCTGTCCGAATTATGCAGAAACATCGAGAGCGCTCTTTTCGAGCTATTTAATGCGAGAAACACGTTTTCTAGGGTTTTCACCACACCACAGTTCGTTGGATATGCAGAACCGGAGATATCTTGGTTTTCGTGGGGTTTCAAGCTGAGATATGCATTTTCTGCGATAATCTTGGTGAGACTTCTGTCCGAAGTATGCAGAATCATAGAGATCGCACTTTTCGAGATATTTAATGCGAGAAACACGTTATCTGTTGTTTTCACCACTCCACAGTGCGTTTGATATGCAGAACCAGCGATATCTGGGTTTTCGTGGGGTTTCAAGCTGAGATATGCAATTCCTGCGATAATCTTGGTGAGATTTCTGTCCGAAGTATGCTTAATCATCGAGATCGCTCGTTTCGAGCTACTTAATGCGAGAAACACGTTAGCTGGTGTTTTCACCACTCCACAGTGCGTTTGATATGCAGAACCGGCGACATCTTGGATTTCGTCGGGGTTCAAGCTGAGGTGTGCATTTTCTGCGATAATATTGGTGACACTTCTGTCCGAAGTATGCAGAATCATCCAGTTCGCACTTTTCGAGCTATTTAATGCGAGAAACACGTTATCTGGTGTTTTCCCCACTCCACAGTGCGTATGATGTGCAGAAGCGACGATATCCTGGTTTTCGTGGGGTTTCAAGCTCAGATATGCATTTTCTGCAATAATCTTGGTGAGACTCCTGTCCGAAGCATGCAGAATCATCGAGATCGCACTTTTCGAGCTATTTTATGCGAGAAACACGTTATTTGGTGTTTTCACCACTCCACAGTGCGTTTGATATGCACAACCGGCGATATCTTGGTTTTCGTGGGGTTTCAAGCTGAGATATGCATTTTCTGCGATAATCTTGGCGAGACTTCTGTCCGAAGTATGCAGAATCATCGAGATCGGTCTTTTCGAGCTATTTAATGCGAGAAACACGTTATCTGGTGTTTTCAGCACTCCACAGGGCGTTTGATATGCAGAACCAGCAATATTTTGGTTTTCGTGGGGTATCAAGCTCAGATGTGCATTTTCTGCAATAATCTTGGTGAGACTTCTGTCAGAAGTATGCAGAATCATCGGGATCGCTTTTTTCGAGCTATCTAATGCGAGAAACACGTTAACTGGTGTTTTCACCACTCCACAGTGCGTTTGATATGCAGAACCGGCGACATCTTGGTTTTCGTGGGGTTTCAAGCTCAGATTATGCATTTTCTGCAATAATCTTGGTGAGACTCCTGTCCGAAGCATGCAGAATCATCGAGATCGCACTTTTCGAGCTATTTTATGCGAGAAACACGTTAACTGGTATTCTCACCACTCCACAGTGCGTTTGATATGCAGAACCGGCGACATCTTGGATTTCGTCGGGGTTCAAGCTGAGATATGCATTTTCTACGATAATCTTGGTGAGACTTCTGTCAGAAGTATGCAGAATCATCGGGATCGCTTTTTTCGATCTATCTAATGCGAGAAACACGTTAACTGGTGTTCTCACCACTCCACAGTGCGTTTGATATGCAGAACCGGCGACATCTTGGATTTCGTCGGGGTTCAAGCTGAGGTGTGCATTTTCTACGATAATCTTGGTGAGACTTCTGTCCGAAGTATGCAGAATCATCCAGTTCGCACTTTTCGAGCTATTTAATGCGAGAAACACGTTATCTGGTGTTTTCCCCACTCCACAGTGCGTATGATGTGCAGAAGCGACGATATCCTGGTTTTCGTGGGGTTTCAAGCTCAGATATGCATTTTCTGCAATAATCTTGGTGAGACTCCTGTCCGAAGCATGCAGAATCATCGAGATCGCACTTTTCGAGCTATTTTATGCGAGAAACACGTTATTTGGTGTTTTCACCACTCCACAGTGCGTTTGATATGCACAACCGGCGATATCTTGGTTTTCGTGGGGTTTCAAGCTGAGATATGCAATTCCTGCGATAATCTTGGTGAGACTTCTGTCCGAAGTATGCTTAATCATCGAGATCGCTCCTTTCGAGCTATTTAATGCGAGAAGCACGTTATCTGGTGTTTTCTCCACTCCACAGTGCGTATGATGTGCAGAACCGACGATATCCTGGTTTTCGTGGGGTTTCCAGCTCAGATATGCATTTTCTGCGATAATATTGGTGAGACTTCAGACAGAAGTATGCAGAATCACCGGGATCCCTCTTTTCGAGCTATTTAATGCGAGAAACACGTTAACTGGTGTTCTCACCACTCCACAGTGCGTTTGATATGCAGAACCGGCGACATCTTGGATTTCGTCGGGATTCAAGCTGAGATATGCATTTTCTACGATAATCTGGGTGAGACTTCTGTCAGAAGTATGCAGAATCATCGGGATCGCTTTTTTCGAGCTATCTAATGCGAGAAACACGTTAACTGATGTTTTCACCACTCCACAGTGCGTTTGATATGCAGAACCGGCGACATCTTGGTTTTCGTGGGGTTTCAAGCTCAGATTATGCATTTTCTGCAATAATCTTGGTGAGACTCCTGTCCGAAGCATGCAGAATCATCGAGATCGCACATTTCGAGCTATTTTATGCGAGAAACACGTTATTTGGTGTTTTCTCCACTCCACAGTGCGTATGATGTGCAGAACCGACGATATCCTGGTTTTCGTGGGGTTTCAAGCTCAGATATGCATTTTCTGCGATAATATTGGTGAGACTTCTGTCCGAAGTATGTAGCAACATCGAGAGCGCTCTTTTCGAGCTATTTATTGCGAGAAACACGTTTTCTGCGGTTTTCACCACACCACAGTTTGTTTGATATGCAGAACCGGAGACATCTTGGTTTTCGTGGGGTTTCAAGTTGAGATATGCATTTTCTGCGATAATCTTGGTGAGACTTCTGTCCGAAGTATGCAGAATCATCGAGATCGCTCTTTTCGAGCAATTTAATGCGAGAAACACGTTATCTGGTGTTTTCAGCACTCCACAGTGCGTTTCATATGCAGAACCACCAATATTTTGGTTTTCGTGGGGTTTCAAGCTCAGATGTGCATTTTCTGCAATAATCTTGGTGAGACTCCTGTCCGAAGCATGCAGAATCATCGAGATCGCACTTTTCGAGCTATTTTATGCGAGAAACACGTTATTTGGTGTTTTCACCACTCCACAGTGCGTTTGATATGCACAACCGGAGATATCTTGGTTTTCGTGGGGTTTCAAGCTGAGATATGCGTTTTCTGCGATAGCCTTGGTGAGACTTCTGTCCGAAGTATGCAGAATCATCGAGATCGCACTTTTCGAGCTATTTATTGCGAGAAACACGTTATCTGGTGTTTTAGCACTCCACAGTGCGTTTGATATGGAGAACCAGCGATATCTTGGTTTTCATGGGGTTTCAAGCTGAGATATGCAATTCCTGCGATAATCTTGGTGAGACTTCTGTCAGAAGTATGCAGAATCATCCAGTTCGCACTTTTCGAGCTATTTAATGCGAGAAACACGTTATCTGGTGTTTTCCCCACTCCACAGTGCGTATGATGTGCAGAAGCGACGATATCCTGGTTTTCGTGGGGTTTCAAGCTCAGATATGCATTTTCTGCAATAATCTTGGTGAGACTCCTGTCCGAAGCATGCAGAATCATCGAGATCGCACTTTTCGAGCTATTTTATGCGAGAAACACGTTATTTGGTGTTTTCACCACTCCACAGTGCGTTTGATATGCACAACCTGCGATATCTTGGTTTTCGTGGGGTTTCAAGCTGAGATATGCATTTTCTGCGATAATCTTGGCGAGACTTCTGTCCGAAGTATGCAGAATCATCGAGATCGGTCTTTTCGAGCTATTTAATGCGAGAAACACGTTATCTGGTGTTTTCAGCACTCCACAGGGCGTTTGATATGCAGAACCAGCAATATTTTGGTTTTCGTGGGGTTTCCAGCTCAGATATGCATTTTCTGCGATAATATTGGTGAGACTTCAGACAGAAGTATGCAGAATCACCGGGATCCCTCTTTTCGAGCTATTTAATGCGAGAAACACGTTAACTGGTGTTCTCACCACTCCACAGTGCGTTTGATATGCAGAACCGGCGACATCTTGGATTTCGTCGGGATTCAAGCTGAGATATGCATTTTCTACGATAATCTTGGTGAGACTTCTGTCAGAAGTATGCAGAATCATCGGGATCGCTTTTTTCGAGCTATCTAATGCGAGAAACACGTTAACTGATGTTTTCACCACTCCACAGTGCGTTTGATATGCAGAACCGGCGACATCTTGGTTTTCGTGGGGTTTCAAGCTCAGATTATGCATTTTCTGCAATAATCTTGGTGAGTCTCCTGTCCGAAGCATGCAGAATCATCGAGATCGCACTTTTCGAGCTATTTTATGCGAGAAACACGTTATTTGGTGTTTTCTCCACTCCACAGTGCGTATGATGTGCAGAACCGACGATATCCTGGTTTTCGTGGGGTTTCAAGCTCAGATATGCATTTTCTGCGATAATATTGGTGAGACTTCTGTCCGAAGTATGTAGCAACATCGAGAGCGCTCTTTTCGAGCTATTTAATGCGAGAAACACGTTTTCTGCGGTTTTCACCACACCACAGTTTGTTTGATATGCAGAACCGGAGACATCTTGGTTTTCGTGGGGTTTCAAGTTGAGATATGCATTTTCTGCGATAATCTTGGTGAGACTTCTGTCCGAAGTATGCAGAATCATCGAGATCGCTCTTTTCGAGCAATTTAATGCGAGAAACACGTTATCTGGTGTTTTCAGCACTCCACAGTGCGTTTGATATGGAGAACCAGCGATATCTTGGTTTTCATGGGGTTTCAAGCTGAGATATGCAATTCCTGCGATAATCTTGGTGAGACTTCTGTCAGAAGCATGCAGAATCATCCAGTTCGCACTTTTCGAGCTATTTAATGCGAGAAACACGTTATCTGGTGTTTTCCCCACTCCACAGTGCGTATGATGTGCAGAAGCGACGATATCCTGGTTTTCGTGGGGTTTCAAGCTCAGATATGCATTTTCTGCAATAATCTTGGTGAGACTCCTGTCCGAAGCATGCAGAATCATCGAGATCGCACTTTTCGAGCTATTTTATGCGAGAAACACGTTATTTGGTGTTTTCACCACTCCACAGTGCGTTTGATATGCACAACCGGCGATATCTTGGTTTTCGTGGGGTTTCAAGCTGAGATATGCATTTTCTGCGATAATCTTGGCGAGACTTCTGTCCGAAGTATGCAGAATCATCGAGATCGGTCTTTTCGAGCTATTTAATGCGAGAAACACGTTATCTGGTGTTTTCAGCACTCCACAGTGCGTTTGATATGGAGAACCAGCGATATCTTGGTTTTCATGGGGTTTCAAGCTGAGATATGCAATTCCTGCGATAATCTTGGTGAGACTTCTGTCAGAAGTATGCAGAATCATCCAGTTCGCACTTTTCGAGCTATTTAATGCGAGAAACACGTTATCTGGTGTTTTCCCCACTCCACAGTGCGTATGATGTGCAGAAGCGACGATATCCTGGTTTTCGTGGGGTTTCAAGCTCAGATATGCATTTTCTGCAATAATCTTGGTGAGACTCCTGTCCGAAGCATGCAGAATCATCGAGATCGCACTTTTCGAGCTATTTTATGCGAGAAACACGTAATTTGGTGTTTTCTCCACTCCACAGTGCGTATGATGTGCAGAACCGACGATATCCTGGTTTTCGTGGGGTTTCAAGCTCAGATATGCATTTTCTGCGATAATATTGGTGAGACTTCTGTCCGAAGTATGCAGCAACATCGAGAGCGCTCTTTTCGAGCTATTTAATGCGAGAAACACGTTTTCTGCGGTTTTCACCACACCACAGTTTGTTTGATATGCAGAACCGGAGACATCTTGGTTTTCGTGGGGTTTCAAGTTGAGATATGCATTTTCTGCGATAATCTTGGTGAGACTTCTGTCCGAAGTATGCAGAATCATCGAGATCGCTCTTTTCGAGCAATTTAATGCGAGAAACACGTTATCTGGTGTTTTCAGCACTCCACAGTGCGTTTCATATGCAGAACCACCAATATTTTGGTTTTCGTGGGGTTTCAAGTTGAGATATGCGTTTTCTGCGATAGCCTTGGTGAGACTTCTGTCCGAAGTATGCAGAATCATCGAGATCGCACTTTTCGAGCTATTTATTGCGAGAAACACGTTATCTGGTGTTTTAGCACTCCACAGTGCGTTTGATATGGAGAACCAGCGATATCTTGGTTTTCATGGGGTTTCAAGCTGAGATATGCAATTCCTGCGATAATCTTGGTGACACTTCTGTCCGAAGTATGCATAATAATCGAGATGGCTCGTTTGGAGCTATTTAATGCGAGAAACACGTTATCTGGTGTTTTCTCCACTCCACAGTGCGTATGATGTGTAGAACCGACGATATCCTGGTTTTCGTGGGGTTTCAAGCTCAGATATGCATTTTCTGCGATAATCTTGGTGAGACTTCTGTCCGAAGTATGCAGAAACATCGAGAGCGCTCTTTTCGAGCTACCTTATGCGAGAAACACGTTATCTGGTGTTTTCACCACTCCACAGTGCGTGTGATGTGCAGAACCGACGATATCCTGGTTTTCGTGGGGTTTCAAGCTGAGATATGCATTTTCTGCGATAATCTTGGTGAGACTTCTGTCCGACGTATGCAGAATCATCGAGATCGCACTTTTCGAGCTATTTAATGCGAGAAACACGTTATCTGGTGTTTTCAGCACTCCACAGTGCGTTTGATATGCAGAACCAGCGATATCTGGGTTTTCGTGGGGTTTCAAGCTGAGATATGCATTTTCTGCGATAATCTTGGTGAGACTTCTGTCCGAAGTATGCAGAAACATCGAGAGCGCTCTTTCTGAGCTATTTAATGCGAGAAACACGTTTTCTGGGGTTTTCACCACACCACAGTTCGTTGGATATGCAGAACCGGAGATATCTTGGTTTTCGTGGGGTTTCAAGCTGAGATATGCATTTTCTGCGATAATCTTGGTGAGACTTCTGTCCGAAGTATGCAGAATCATCGAGATCGCACTTTTCGAGCTATTTAATGCGAGAAACACGTTAACTGGTGTTTTCACCACTCCACAGTGCGTTTGATATGCAGAACCGGCGACATCTTGGTTTTCGTGGGGTTTCAAGCTCAGATTATGCATTTTCTGCAATAATCTTGGTGAGACTCCTGTCCGAAGCATGCAGAATCATCGAGATCGCACTTTTCGAGCTATTTTATGCGAGAAACACGTTAACTGGTATTCTCACCACTCCACAGTGCGTTTGATATGCAGAACCGGCGACATTTTGGATTTCGTCGGGGTTCAAGCTGAGATATGCATTTTCTACGATAATCTTGGTGAGACTTCTGTCAGAAGTATGCAGAATCATCGGGATCGCTTTTTTCGAGCTATCTAATGCGAGAAACACGTTAACTGGTGTTTTCACCACTCCACAGTGCGTTTGATATGCAGAACCAGCAATATTTTGGTTTTCGTGGGGTTTCAAGCTCAGATGTGCATTTTCTGCAATAATCTTGGTGAGACTCCTGTCCGAAGCATGCAGAATCATCGAGATCGCACTTTTCGAGCTATTTTATGCGAGAAACACGTTATCTGGTGTTTTCAGCACTCCACAGTGCGTTGGATATGCAGAACCGCAGATATCTTGGATTTCGTGGGCTTTCAAGCTGAGATATTCATTTTCTGCGATGATCTTGGTGAGACTTCTGTCCGAAGTATGCAGAATCATCTAGATCGCTCTTTTCGAGCTATTTAATGCGAAAAAACAAGTTTTCTGGTGTTTTCAACATTCCACAGTGCGTTTGATGTGCAGAACCAGCGATGTCCTGGTTTTCGTGGGGTTTCAAGCTCAGATATGCATTTTCTGCGATAATATTGGTGAGACTTCAGACAGAAGTATGCAGAATCATCGGGATCCCTCTTTTCGAGCTATTTAATGCGAGAAACACGTTATCTGGTGTTTTCCCCACTCCACAGTGCGTATGATGTGCAGAAGCGACGATATCCTGGTTTTCGTGGGGTTTCAAGCTCAGATATGCATTTTCTGCAATAATCTTGGTGAGACTCCTGTCCGAAGCATGCAGAATCATCGAGATCGCTCGTTTCGAGCTATTTAATGCGAGAAACACGTTATCTGGGGTTTTCACCACACCACAGTTCGTTGGATGTGCAGAACCGGAGATATCTTGGTTTTCGTGGGGTTTTAAGCTGAGATATGCATTTTCTGCGATAATCTTGGTGAGACTTCTGTCCGAAGTATGCAGAAACATCGAGATCGGTCTTTTCGAGCTATTTAATGCGAGAAACACGTTATCTGGTGTTTTCAGCACTCCACAGGGCGTTTGATATGCAGAACCAGCAATATTTTGGTTTTCGTGGGGTATCAAGCTCAGATGTGCATTTTCTGCAATAATCTTGGTGAGACTTCTGTCAGAAGTATCCAGAATCATCGGGATCGCTTTTTTCGAGCTATCTAATGCGAGAAACACGTTAACTGGTGTTTTCACCACTCCACAGTGCGTTTGATATGCAGAACCGGCGACATCTTGGTTTTCGTGGGGTTTCAAGCTCAGATTATGCATTTTCTGCAATAATCTTGGTGAGACTCCTGTCCGAAGCATGCAGAATCATCGAGATCGCACTTTTCGAGCTATTTTATGCGAGAAACACGTTAACTGGTATTCTCACCACTCCACAGTGCGTTTGATATGCAGAACCGGCGACATCTTGGATTTCGTCGGGGTTCAAGCTGAGATATGCATTTTCTACGATAATCTTGGTGAGACTTCTGTCAGAAGTATGCAGAATCATCGGGATCGCTTTTTTCGAGCTATCTAATGCGAGAAACACGTTAACTGGTGTTTTCACCACTCCACAGTGCGTTTGATATGCAGAACCAGCAATATTTTGGTTTTCGTGGGGTTTCAAGCTCAGATGTGCATTTTCTGCAATAATCTTGGTGAGACTCCTGTCCGAAGCATGCAGAATCATCGAGATCGCACTTTTCGAGCTATTTTATGCGAGAAACACGTTAACTGGTGTTCTCACCACTCCACAGTGCGTTTGATATGCAGAACCGGCGACATCTTGGATTTCGTCGGGGTTCAAGCTGAGGTGTGCATTTTCTACGATAATCTTGGTGAGACTTCTGTCCGAAGTATGCAGAAACATCGAGAGCGCTCTTTTCGAGCTACCTTATGCGAGAAACACGTTATCTGGTGTTTTCACCACTCCACAGTGCGTATGATGTGCAGAACCGACGATATCCTGGTTTTCGTGGGGTTTCCAGCTCAGATATGCATTTTCTGCGATAATATTGGTGAGACTTCAGACAGAAGTATGCAGAATCACCGGGATCCCTCTTTTCGAGCTATTTAATGCGAGAAACACGTTAACTGGTGTTCTCACCACTCCACAGTGCGTATGATGTGCAGAACCGACGATATCCTGGTTTTCGTGGGGTTTCAAGCTCAGATATGCATTTTCTGCGATAATCTTGGTGAGACTTCTGTCCGAAGTATGCAGAAACATCGAGAGCGCTCTTTTCGAGCTACCTTATGCGAGAAACACGTTATCTGGTGTTTTCACCACTCCACAGTGCGTGTGATGTGCAGAACCGACGATATCCTGGTTTTCGTGGGGTTTCAAGCTGAGATATGCATTTTCTGCGATAATCTTGTGAGACTTCTGTCCGACGTATGCAGAATCATCGAGATCGCACTTTTCGAGCTATTTAATGCGAGAAACACGTTATCTGGTGTTTTCAGCACTCCACAGTGCGTTTGATATGCAGAACCAGCGATATCTGGGTTTTCGTGGGGTTTCAAGCTGAGATATGCATTTTCTGCGATAATCTTGGTGAGACTTCTGTCCGAAGTATGCAGAAACATCGAGAGCGCTCTTTCTGAGCTATTTAATGCGAGAAACACGTTATCTGGTGTTTTCACCACTCCACAGTGCTTTTGATATGCAGACCCGGCGACATCTTGGCTTTCGTCGGGTATCAAGCTGAGATATGCATTTTCTACGATAATCTTGGTGAGACTTCTGTCAGAAGTATGCAGAATCATCGGGATCTCTCTTTTCGAGCTATTTAATGCGAGAAACACGTTCTCTGGTTGTTTTCACCACTCCACAGTGCGTTTGATATACAGAACCGGCGACATCTTGGTTTTCGTGGGGTTTCCAGCTGAGATATACATTTTCTGCGATAATCTTGGTGAGTCTTCTGTCAGATGTATGCAGAATCATCGAGATCGCTCTATTCGAGCTATTTAATGCGAGAAACGCGTTATCTGGTTGTTTTCACCACTCCACAGTGCGTTTGATATGCAGAACCGGCGACATCTTGATTTTCGTGATGTTTCTAGCTGAGATATGCATTTTCTGCGATAATATTAATGAGACTTCAGTCAGAAGTATGCAGAATCATCTGGATCGCTCGTTTCGAGCTATTTAATACAAAAAAACCAGTTTTCTGGTGTTTTGACCACTCCACAGTGCGTTTGATATGTAGAGCCGCTGAAAACTTGGTTTTCGTGGGGTTTCCAGCTGAAATATTCATTTTATGTGATAATCTTGGTGAATCTTCTGTCAGAAGTATGCTGAATCATCCAGATCGCTCTTTTCGAGCTACTTAATGCGAGAAACACGTTATCTGGTGTTTTGAACACTCCACAGTTCGTTTGATATGCAGAAATGGCGAAATCTTGGTTTTCGTCGGTTTTCATCCTGACTTATGCATTTTCTGCGATAATCTTGGTGCGACGCGTGTCAGAAGTATGCAGAATCATCGAGATCGTTCTTTTCGGGCTATTTAATGCGAGAAACACGTTATCTTGTGTATTGACGACTCCACAGTGCGTTTGATATGCAGAACCGGCGATATCTTGGTTTTCGTCTGGTTTCAAGCTGAGACATTCATTTTCGGCGATAATCTTGGTGTTTCATCTATGAGAAGTATGCAGAATCATCGAGAACGTTCTTTTCGAGCAACTTAATACGAGAAACACGTATTCTGGTGTTTTCGCCACTCCACAGTACGTTTGATGTGCAGAACCGGAGATATCTTGGTTTTCATGAGGTTTCAAGCTGAGATATGCATCTTCTGCGGCAATCTTGGTGAGACCTCTGTCCGAAGCATGCAGAATCATCTAAACCGCTCTTTTCGAGCTATTTAATGCGAGAAACTCGTTATCTGGTTGTTTTCAACACTCCACAGTGCGTTTGATATGCAGAACCAGCGATGTCCTGGTTTTCGTGGGGTTTCAAGCTCAGATATGCATTTTCTGCGATTATATTGGTGAGACGTCAGACAGAAGTATGCAGAATCATCAACATCGCTCTTTTCGAGCTATTTAATGCGAAAAAACAAGTTTTCTGGTGTTTGCAACATTCCACAGTGCGTTTGATATGCAGAACCAGCGATGTCCTGGTTTTCGTGGGGTTTCAAGCTCAGATATGCATTTTCTGCGATTATATTGGTGAGACGTCAGACAGAAGTATGCAGAATCATCAACATCGCTCTTTTCGAGCTATTTAATGCGAAAAAACAAGTTTTCTGGTGTTTGCAACATTCCACAGTGCGTTTGATATGCAGAACCGGAGATATCTTGGCTTTCGTGGGGTTTCAAGCTGAGATATGCATTTTCTGCGATAATCTTGGTGAGACTTCTGTCCGAATTATGCAGAAACATCGAGAGCGCTCTTTTCGAGCGATTTAATGCGAGAAACACGTTTTCTAAGGTTTTCACCACACCACAGTTCGTTGGATATGCAGAACCGGAGATATCTTGGTTTTCGTGGGGTTTCAAGCTGAGATATACATTTTCTGCGATAATCTTGGTGAGACTTCTGTCCGAAGTATGCAGAATCATCGGGATCACTCTTTTCGAGCTACTTAATGCGAGAAACACGTTATCTGGTGTTTTCTCCACTCCACAGTGCGTATGATGTGCAGAACCGACGATATCCTGGTCTTAGTGTGGTTTCAAGCTCAGATGTGCATTTCCTGCGATAATATTGGTGAGACTTCTGTCCGAAGGATGCAGAATCATCGAGATCGCACTTTTCGAGCTATTTAATGCGAGAAACACGTTATCTGGTGTTTTCAGCACTCCACAGTGCGTTGGATATGCAGAACCGCAGATATCTTGGATTTCGTGGGCTTTCAAGCTGAGATATTCATTTTCTGCGATGATCTTGGTGAGACTTCTGTCCGAAGTATGCAGAATCATCTAGATCGCTCTTTTCGAGCTATTTAATGCGAAAAAACAAGTTTTCTGGTGTTTTCAACATTCCACAGTGCGTTTGATGTGCAGAACCAGCGATGTCCTGGTTTTCGTGGGGTTTCAAGCTCAGATATGCATTTTCTGCGATAATATTGGTGAGACTTCAGACAGAAGTATGCAGAATCATCGGGATCCCTCTTTTCGAGCTATTTAATGCGAGAAACACGTTAACTGGTGTTTTCACCACTCCACAGTGCGTTTGATATGCAGAACCGGCGACATCTTGGATTTCGTCGGGGTTCAAGCTGAGGTGTGCATTTTCTACGATAATCTTGGCGAGACTTCTGTCCGAAGTATGCAGAATCATCCAGTTCGCACTTTTCGAGCTATTTAATGCGAGAAACACGTTATCTGGTGTTTTCCCCACTCCACAGTGCGTATGATGTGCAGAAGCGACGATATCCTGGTTTTCGTGGGGTTTCAAGCTCAGATATGCATTTTCTGCAATAATCTAGGTGAGACTCCTGTCCGAAGCATGCAGAATCATCGAGATCGCACTTTTCGAGCTATTTTATGCGAGAAACACGTTATTTGGTGTTTTCACCACTCCACAGTGCGTTTGATATGCACAACCGGCGATATCTTGGTTTTCGTGGGGTTTCAAGCTGAGATATGCATTTTCTGCGATAATCTTGGCGAGACTTCTGTCCGAAGTATGCAGAATCATCGAGATCGGTCTTTTCGAGCTATTTAATGCGAGAAACACGTTATCTGCTGTTTTCAGCACTCCACAGGGCGTTTGATATGCAGAACCAGCAATATTTTGGTTTTCGTGGGGTTTCAAGCTCAGATGTGCATTTTCTGCAATAATCTTGGTGAGACTCCTGTCCGAAGCATGCAGAATCATCGAGATCGCACTTTTCGATCTATTTTATGCGAGAAACACGTTAACTGGTGTTCTCACCACTCCACAGTGCGTTTGATATGCAGAACCGGCGACATCTTGGATTTCGTCGGGGTTCAAGCTGAGATATGCATTTTCTACGATAATCTTGGTGAGACTTCTGTCAGAAGTATGCAGAATCATCGGGATCGCTTTTTTCGAGCTATCTAATGCGAGAAACACGTTAACTGGTGTTTTCACCACTCCACAGTGCGTTTGATATGCAGAACCGGCGACATCTTGGTTTTCGTGGGGTTTCAAGCTCAGATTATGCATTTTCTGCAATAATCTTGGTGAGACTCCTGTCCGAAGCATGCAGAATCATCGAGATCGCACTTTTCGAGCTATTTTATGCGAGAAACACGTTAACTGGTGTTCTCACCACTCCACAGTGCGTTTGATATGCAGAACCGGCTACATCTTGGATTTCGTCGGGGTTCAAGCTGAGATATGCATTTTCTACGATAATCTTGGTGAGACTTCTGTCAGAAGTATGCAGAATCATCGGGATCGCTTTTTTCGAGCTATCTAATGCGAGAAACACGTTAACTGGTGTTTTCACCACTCCACAGTGCGTTTGATATGCAGAACCAGCAATATTTTGGTTTTCGTGGGGTTTCAAGCTCAGATGTGCATTTTCTGCAATTATCTTGGTGAGACTCCTGTCCGAAGCATGCAGAATCATCGAGATCGCACTTTTCGAGCTATTTTATGCGAGAAACACGTTAACTGGTGTTCTCACCACTCCACAGTGCGTTTGATATGCAGAACCGGCGACATCTTGGATTTCGTCGGGGTTCAAGCTGAGGTGTGCATTTTCTACGATAATCTTGGTGAGACTTCTGTCCGAAGTATGCAGAATCATCCAGTTCGCACTTTTCGAGCTATTTAATGCGAGAAACACGTTATCTGGTGTTTTCCCCACTCCACAGTGCGTATAATGTGCAGAAGCGACGATATCCTGGTTTTCGTGGGGTTTCAAGCTCAGATATGCATTTTCTGCAATAATCTTGGTGAGACTCCTGTCCGAAGCATGCAGAATCATCGAGATCGCACTTTTCGAGCTATTTTATGCGAGAAACACGTTATTTGGTGTTTTCACCACTCCACAGTGCGTTTGATATGCACAACCGGCGATATCTTGGTTTTCGTGGGGTTTCAAGCTGAGATATGCAATTCCTGCGATAATCTTGGTGAGACTTCTGTCCGAAGTATGCTTAATCATCGAGATCGCTCCTTTCGAGCTATTTAATGCGAGAAGCACGTTATCTGGTGTTTTCTCCACTCCACAGTGCGTATGATGTGCAGAACCGACGATATCCTGGTTTTCGTGGGGTTTCCAGCTCACATATGCATTTTCTGCGATAATATTGGTGAGACTTCAGACAGAAGTATGCAGAATCACCGGGATCCCTCTTTTCGAGCTATTTAATGCGAGAAACACGTTAACTGGTGTTCTCACCACTCCACAGTGCGTTTGATATGCAGAACCGGCGACATCTTGGATTTCGTCGGGATTCAAGCTGAGATATGCATTTTCTACGATAATCTTGGTGAGACTTCTGTCAGAAGTATGCAGAATCATCGGGATCGCTTTTTTCGAGCTATCTAATGCGAGAAACACGTTAACTGGTGTTTTCACCACTCCACAGTGCGTTTGATATGCACAACCGGAGATATCTTGGTTTTCGTGGGGTTTCAAGCTGAGATATGCGTTTTCTGCGATAGCCTTGGTGAGACTTCTGTCCGAAGTATGCAGAATCATCGAGATCGCTCTTTTCGAGCTATTGAATGCGAGAAACACGTTATCTGGTGTTTTCTCCACTCCAGAGTGCGTATGATGTGCAGAACCGACGATATCCGGGTTTTCGTGGGGTTTCAAGCTGAGATATGCATTTTCTGCGATAATCTTGGTGAGACTTCTGTCCGAAGTATGCTTAATCATCGAGATCGCTCGTTTCGAGCTATTTAATGCGAGAAACACGTTATCTGGTGTTTTCTCCACTCCACAGTGCGTATGATGTGCAGAACCGACGATAACCTGGTTTTCGTGGGGTTTCAAGCTCAGATATGCATTTTCTGCGATAATATTGGAGAGACTTCAGACAGAAGTATGCATAATCATCGAGATCGCACTTTTCGAGCTGTTTAATGCGAAAAAACAAGTTTTCTCGTGTTTTCAACATTCCACAGTGCGTTTGATATGCTGAACCGGCTATATCTTGATTTTCGTGGTGTTTCCAGCTGAGATATGCATTTTCTGCGATAAGCTTGGTGAGTCTTCTGCCAGAAGTATGCAGAATCATCTAGATCGCTCTTTTCGAGCTATTTTATGCGAGAAACACGTTATTTGGTGTTTTCACCACTCCACAGTGCGTTTGATATGCACAACCGGAGATATCTCGGTTTTCGTGGGGTTTCAAGCTGAGATATGCGTTTTCTGCGATAGCCTTGGTGAGACTTCTGTCCGAAGTATGCAGAATCATCGAGATCGCTCTTTTCGAGCTATTGAATGCGAGAAACACGTTTTCTGGTGAATTCACCACTCCACAGTACGTTAGACATGCAGAACCGGAGATATCTTCGTTTCGGTCGGGTTTCAAGCTGAGATATGCATTTTCTACGATAATATTGGTGAGACCTCTGTCAGAAGTATGCAGGATCATCTAGATCGCTCTTTTTGAGCTATTTAATGCGAATAATCCAGTTTTCTGGTGTTTTCAACATTCCACAGTGCGTTTGATATGCAGAACCGGCGATATCTTGATTTTCGTGGTGTTTCCAGCTGACATATGCATTTTCTGCGATAATCTTGGTGAGTGTTCTGTCAGAAGTATGCAGAATCATCTAGATCGCTCGTTTCGAGCTATTTAATGCGAGAAACACGTTATCTGGTGTTTTCACCACTCCACAGTTGGTTTGATATGCAGAACCGGAGATATCTTGGTTTTCGTGGGGTTTCAAGCTGAGATATGCATTTTCTGCGATAATCTTGGTGAGACTTCTGTCCGAAGTATGCAGAATCATCGAGATCGCACTTTTCGAGCTATTTAATGCGAGAAACACGTCATCTGGTGTTTTCACCACTCCACAGTTGGTGTGATATGCAGAACCGGCGACATCTTGATTTTCGTGAGGTTTCTAGCTGAGATATGCATTTTCTGCGATAATATTGGTGAGACTTCAGTCAACAGGATTTAGAATCATCTAGATCGCCCGTTTCGAGCTATTTAATGCGAAAAAACAAGCTTTCTGGTGTTTTCAACATTCCACAGTGCGTTTGATATGCAGAACCGGCTATATCTTGATTTTCGTGTTGTTTCCAGCTGAGATATGCATTTTCTGCGATAAGCTTGGTGAGTCTTCTCCCAGCAGTATGCAGAATCATCTAGATCGCTCTTTTCGAGCTATTTAATGCGAGAAACACGTTTTCTGGTGAATTCACCACTCCACAGTACGATAGACATGCAGAACTGGAGATATCTTCGTTTCGGTCGGGTTTCAAGCTGAGATATGCATTTTCTACGATAATATTGGTGAGACCTCTGTCAGAAGTATGCAGGATCATCTAGATCGCTCTTTTTGAGCTATTTAATGCGAAAAACCAGTTTTCTGGTGTTTTCAACATTCCACAGTGCGTTTGATATGCAGAACCGGCGATATCTTGATTTTCGTGGTGTTTCCAGCTGAGATATGCATTTTCTGCGATAATCTTGGTGAGAGTTCTGTCAAAAGTATGCAGAATCATCGAGATCGCTCTTTTCGAGCAACTTAATACGAGAAACACGTTATCTGGTTGTCTTCACCACCCCATAGTGCGTTTGATATGCAGAACCGGCGACATCTTGATTTTCGTGAGGTTTCTAGCTGAGATATGCATTTTCTGCGATAATATTGGTGAGACTTCAGTCAACAGTATGCAGAATCATCTAGATCGCTCGTTTCGAGCTATTTAATGCGAAAAAACAAGTTTTCTGAGGTTTTCAACATTCCACAGTGCGTTTGATATGCAGAACCGGCTATATCTTGATTTTCGTGGTGTTTCCAGCTGAGATATGCATTTTCTGCGATAAGCTTGGTGAGTCTTCTGCCAGAAGTATGCAGAATCATCTAGATCGCTCTTTTCGAGCTATTTAATGCGAGAAACACGTTTTCTGGTGAATTCACCACTCCACAGTACGTTAGACATGCAGAACCGCAGATACCTTCGTTTCGGTCGGGTTTCAAGCTGAGATATGCATTTTCTACGATAATATTGGTGAGACCTCTGTCAGAAGGATGCAGGATCATCTAGATCGCTCTTTTTGAGCTATTTAATGCGAAAAAACCAATTTTCTGGTGTTATCAACATTCCACAGTGCGTTTGATATGCAGAACCGGCGAGATCTTGATTTTCGCGGTGTTTCCAGCTGAGATATGCATTTTCTGCGATCATCTTGGTGAGTGTTCTGTCAGAAGTATGCAGAATCATCTAGATCGCTCGTTTCGAGCTATTTAATGCGAGAAACACGTTATCTGGTTGTTTTCACCACTTCATAGTGCGTTTGATATGCAGAACCGGCGACATCTTGATTTTCGTGAGGTTTCCATCTGATATATGCATTTTCTGCGATAATCTTGGTGAGAGTTCTGTCAGATGTATGCAGAATCATCGAGATCGCTCTTTTCGAGCAACTTAATGCGAGAAACACGTTTTCTGGTGTTTTCGCCACTCCACAGTACGTTTGATGTGCAGAACCGTAGATATCTTGGTTTTCGTGAGGTTTCAAGCTGAGATATGCATTTTCTGCGGCAATCTTGGTGAGACTTCTGTCAGAAGTTTGCAGAATCATCTAGATCGCTCGTTTCGAGCTATTTAATGCGAAAATACAAGTTTTCTGGTATTTTCAACATTCCACAGTGCGTTTGATATGCAGAACCGGCTATATCTTGATTTTCGTGTTGTTTCCAGCTGAGATATGCATTTTCTGCGATAAGCTTGGTGAGTCTTCTGTCAGAAGTATGCAGAATCATCGAGATCGCACTTTTCGAGCTATTTAATGCGAGAAACACGTTATCTGGTGTTTTCACCACTCCACAGTTGGTTTGATATGCAGAACCGGAGATATCTTGGTTTTCGTGGGGTTTCAAGCTGAGATATGCATTTTCTGCGATAATCTTGGTGAGACTTCTGTCCGAAGTATGCAGAATCATCGAGATCGCACTTTTCGAGCTATTTAATGCGAGAAACACGTTATCTGGTGTTTTCACCACTCCACAGTTGGTTTGATATGCAGAACCGGAGATATCTTGGTTTTCGTGGGGTTTCAAGCTGAGATATGCATTTTCTGCGATAATCTTGGTGAGACTTCTGTCCGATGTATGCAGAATCATAGAGATCGCACTTTTCGAGCTATTTAATGCGAGAAACACGTTTTCTGGTGTTTTGAACATTCCACAGTGCGTCTGATATGCAGAACCAGCGATATCTTGGTTTTCGTGGGGTTTCATGCTCAGTTATGCATTTTCTGCGATAATCTTGGTGAAATCTCTGTCCGAAGTATGCAGAATCATCTAGATCGCTCTTTTCGAGCTATCTATTGCGAGAAACACGTTATCTGGTGTTTTCACCACTCCACAGTGCGTTTGATATGCAGAACCAGCGATATCTTGGTTTTCGTGGGGTTTCAAGCTTGAGATATGCATTTTCTGCGATAATCTTGGTGAGACTTCTGTCCGAAGTATGCAGAAACATCGAGAGCGCTCTTTTCGAGCTACCTTATGCGAGAAACACGTTATCTGGTGTTTTCACCACTCCACAGTGCGTGTGATGTGCAGAACCGACGATATCCTGGTTTTCGTGGGGTTTCAAGCTGAGATATGCATTTTCTGCGATAATCTTGGTGAGACTTCTGTCCGACGTATGCAGAATCATCGAGATCGCACTTTTCGAGCTATTTAATGCGAGAAACACGTTATCTGGTGTTTTCAGCACTCCACAGTGCGTTTGATATGCAGAACCAGCGATATCTGGGTTTTCGTGGGGTTTCAAGCTGAGATATGCATTTTCTGCGATAATCTTGGTGAGACTTCTGTCCGAAGTATGCAGAAACATCGAGAGCGCTCTTTCTGAGCTATTTAATGCGAGAAACACGTTTTCTGGGGTTTTCACCACACCACAGTTCGTTGGATATGCAGAACCGGAGATATCTTGGTTTTCGTGGGGTTTCAAGCTGAGATATGCATTTTCTGCGATAATCTTGGTGAGACTTCTGTCCGAAGTATGCAGAATCATCGAGATCGCACTTTTCGAGCTATTTAATGCGAGAAGCACGTTATCTGGTGTTTTCACCACTCCACAGTGCTTTTGATATGCAGACCCGGCGACATCTTGGCTTTCGTCGGGTATCAAGCTGAGATATGCATTTTCTACGATAATCTTGGTGAGACTTCTGTCAGAAGTATGCAGAATCATCGGGATCTCTCTTTTCGAGCTATTTAATGCGAGAAACACGTTCTCTGGTTGTTTTCACCACTCCACAGTGCGTTTGATATACAGAACCGGCGACATCTTGGTTTTCGTGGGGTTTCAAGCTGAGATATACATTTTCTGCGATAATCTTGGTGAGACTTCTGTCCGAAGTATGCAGAATCATCGGGATCACTCTTTTCGAGCTACTTAATGCGAGAAACACGTTATCTGGTGTTTTCACCACTCCACAGTGCGTATGATGTGCAGAACCGTCGATATCCTTGTTTTCGTGGGGTTTCAAGCTCAGATATGCATTTTCTGCGATTATATTGGTGAGACGTCAGACAGAAGTATGCAGAATCATCAACATCGCTCTTTTCGAGCTATTTAATGCGAAAAAACAAGTTTTCTGGTGTTTTCAACATTCCACAGAGCGTTTGATATGCAGAACCGGAGATATCTTGGCTTTCGTGGGGTTTCAAGCTGAGATATGCATTTTCTGCGATAATCTTGGTGAGACTTCTGTCCGAATTATGCAGAAACATCGAGATCGCACTTTTCGAGCTATTTAATGCGAGAAACACGTTTTCTGGTGTTTTGAACATTCCACAGTGCGTCTGATATGCAGAACCAGCGATATCTTGGTTTTCGTGGGGTTTCATGCTCAGATATGCATTTTCTGCGATAATCTTGGTGAAACCTCTGTCCGAAGTATGCAGAATCATCTAGATCGCTCTTTTCGAGCTATCTATTGCGAGAAACACGTTATCTGGTGTTTTCACCACTCCACAGTGCGTTTGATATGCAGAACCAGCGATATCTTGGTTTTCGTGGGGTTTCAAGCTTGAGATATGCATTTTCTGCGATAATCTTGGTGAGACTTCTGTCCGAAGTATGCAGAAACATCGAGAGCGCTCTTCTCGAGCTATTTGATGCGAGAAACAAGTTATCTGGTGTTTTCACCACTCCACAGTGCGTTTGATATGCAGAACCTGCGATATCTTGGTTTTCGTGGGGTTTCAAGCTCAGATATGCATTTTCTGCGATAATCTTGGTGAGACATCTGTCCGAACTATGCACAATCATCGAGATCGCACTTCTCGAGCTATTTAATGCGAGAAACACGTTATCTGGTGTTTTCACCACTCCACAGTTGGTTTGATATGCAGAACCGGAGAAATCTTGGTTTTCGTGGGGTTTCAAGCTGAGATATGCATTTTCTGCGATAATCTTGGTGAGACTTCTGTCCGAAGTATGCAGAATCATCGAGATCGCTCTTTTCGAGCTATTTAATGCGAGAAACACGTTATCTGGTGTTTTCACCGCTCCACAGTGCGTTTGATATGTAGAACAAGCGACATCTTGGTTTTCGTGGGGTTTCAAAGTCAGATATGCATTTTCTGCGATAGTCTTGGTGACACTTCTGTCCGAAGTATGCAGAATCATCGAGATCGCACTTTTCGAGCTATTTTATGCGAGAAACATGTTATTTGGTGTTTTCACCACTCCACAGTGCGTTTGATATGCAGAACCGGCGATATCTTGGTTTTCGTGGGGTTTCAAGCTGAGATATGCATTGTCTGCGATAATCTTGGTGAGACTTCCGTCCGAAGTATGCACAATCATCGAGATCGCTCTTTTCGAGCTTTTTAATGCGAGAAACATGTTATCTGGTGTTTTCACCACTCCACAGTGCGTTTGATATGCAGAACCAGCGATATCTTGGTTTTCGTGGGGTTTCAAGCTCAGATATGCATTTTCTGCGATAATCTTGGTGAAACCTCTGTCCGAAGTATGCAGAAACATCGAGAGCGCACTTTTCTATCTATTTAATGCGAGAAACACGTTTTCTGGGGTTTTCACCACTCGACAGTTCGTTGGATAAGCAGAACAGGAGATATCTTGGTTTTCGTGGGGTTTCTAGCAGAGATATGCATTTTCCGCGATAATCATGGTGAGACTTCTGTTAGAAGTATGCAGAAACATCGAGAGCGCTCTTCTCGAGCTATTTGATGCGAGAAACAAGTTATCTGGTGTTTTCACCACTCCACAGTGCGTTTGATATGCAGAACCTGCGATATCTTGGTTTTCGTGGGGTTTCAAGCTCAGATATGCATTTTCTGCGATAATCTTGGTGAGACATCTGTCCGAAGTATGCACAATCATCGAGATCGCACTTTTCGAGCTATTTAATGCGAGAAACACGTTATCTGGTGTTTTCACCACTCCACAGTTGGTTTGATATGCAGAACCGGAGATATCTTGGTTTTCGTGGGGTTTCAAGCTGAGATATGCATTTTCTGCGATAATCTTGGTGAGACTTCTGTCCGAATTATGCAGAATCATCGAGATCGCTCTTTTCGAGCTATTTAATGCGAGAAACACGTTATCTGGTGTTTTCACCACTCCACAGTGCGTTTGATATGCAGAACAAGCGACATCTTGGTTTTCGTGGGGTTTCAAAGTCAGATATGCATTTTCTGCGATAGTCTTGGTGACACTTCTGTCCGAAGTATGCAGAATCATCGAGATCGCACTTTTCGAGCTATTTTATGCGAGAAACATGTTATTTGGTGTTTTCACCACTCCACAGTGCGTTTGATATGCAGAACAAGCGACATCTTTGTTTTCGTGGGGTTTCAAAGTCAGATATGCATTTTCTGCGATAGTCTTGGTGACACTTCTGTCCGAAGTATGCAGAATCATCGAGATCGCACTTTTCGAGCTATTTTATGCGAGAAACATGTTATTTGGTGTTTTCACCACTCCACAGTGCGTTTGATATGCAGAACCGGCGATATCTTGGTTTTCGTCTGGTTTCAAGCTGAGATATGCATTTTCTGCGATAATCTTGGTGACACCTCTGTCCGAAGTAAGCAGAATCATCTAGATCGCTCTTTTCGAGCTATCTAATGCGAGAAACTCGTTATCTGGTGCAATCACCACTCCAGAGTGCGTTTGATATGCAGAACCAGCGATATCTTGGTTTTCGTGGAGTTTCAAGCTGAGATATGCATTTTTTACGATAATCTTGGTGAGACTTCTGTCCGAAGTATGCTTAATCATCGAGATCGCTCGTTTCGAGCTATTTAATGCGAGAAACACGTTGTCTGGTGTTTTCACCACTCCACAGTTGGTTTGATATGCAGAACCGGCGATGTTTTGTTTTCGTCGGGTTTTCTAGTTGAGATATGCATTTTCTACGATAATCTTGGTGAAACATCTGTCCAAAGCATGCAGAAACATCAAGAGCGCTCTTTTCGAGCTATTTAATGCGAGAAACACGTTTTCTGGGGTTTTCACCACTCCACAGTTGGTTTGATATGCAGAACCGGCGATATCTTGGTTTTCATGGGGTTTCAAGCTCAGATATGCATTTTCTGCGATAATCTTGGTGAAACCTCTGTCCGAAGTATGCAGAATCATCTAGATCGCTCTTTTCGAGCTGTCTAATGCGAGAAACACGTTATCTGTTGCATTCACCACTCCAGAGTGCGTTTGATATGCAGAACCAGCGATATCTTGGTTTTCGTGGAGTTTCAAGCTGAGATATGCATTTTTTACGATAAGCTTGGTGAGACTTCTGTCCGAAGTATGCTTTATCATCGAGATCGCTCGTTTCGAGCTATTTAATGCGAGAAACATGTTATCTATTGTTTTCACCACTCCACAGTGCGTTTGATATGCAGAACCAGCGATATCTTGGTTTTCGTGGGGTTTCAAGCTGAGATATGCATTTTTTACGATAATCTTGGTGAGACTTCTGTCCGAAGTATGCTTAATCATCGAGATCGCTCGTTTCGAGCTATTTAGTGCGAGAAACACGTTGTCTGGTGTTTTCACCACTCCACAGTTGGTTTGATATGCAGAACCGGCGATGTTTTGTTTTCGTCGGGTTTCAAGTTGAGATATGCATTTTCTACGATAATCTTGGTGAAACATCTGTCCAAAGCATGCAGAAACATCAAGAGCGCTCTATTCGAGCTATTTAATGCGAGAAACACGTTTTCTGGGGTTTTCACCACACCACAGTTCGTTTGATATGCAGAACCAGCGACATCTTGGTTTTCATGGGGTTTCAAGCTCAGATATGCATTTTCTGCGATAATCTTGGTGAAACCTCTGTCCGAAGTATGCAGAATCATCTAGATCGCTCTTTTCGAGCTATCTAATGCGAGAAACACGTTATCTGGTGCATTCACCACTCCAGAGTGCGTTTGATATGCAGACCCAGCGATATCTTGGTTTTCGTGGAGTTTCAAGCTGAGATATGCATTTTTTACGATAAGCTTGGTGAGACTTCTGTCCGAAGTATGCACAATCATCGAGATCGCTCTTTTCGAGCTTTTTAATGCGAGAAACATGTTAACTGGTGTTTTCACCACTCCACAGTGCGTTTGATATGCAGAACCAGCGATATCTTGGTTTTCATGGGGTTTCAAGCTCAGATATGCATTTTCTGCGATAATCTTGGTGAAACCTCTGTCCGAAGTATGCAGAAACATCGAGAGCGTTCTTCTCGAGCTATTTAATGGGAGAAACAAGTTATCTGGCGTTTTCACCACTCCACAGTGCGTTTGATATGCAGAACCTGCGATATCTTGGTTTTCGTGGGGTTTCAAGCTCAGATATGCATTTTCTGCGATAATCTTGGTGAGACATCTGTCCGAGGTATGCAGAATCTTCGAGAACGCTCTTTTCGAGCTATTTAATGCGAGAAACACGTTCTCTGGTTGTTTTCACCACTCCACAGTGCGTTTGATATGCAGAACCGGCGACATCTTGGATTTCGTCGGGGTTCAAGCTGTGATATGCATTTTCTACGATAATCTTGGTGAGACTTCTGTCAGAAGTATGCAGAATCATCAGGATCGCTCTTTTCGAGCTATTTAATGCGAGAAAAACGTTATCTGGAGTTTTCACCACTCCGCAGTGCGTTTGATATGCAGAACCGGCGACATCTTGGATTTCGTCGGGGTTCAACCTGAGATATGCATTTTCTACGATAATCTTGGTGAGACTTCTGTCAGAAGGATGCAGAATCATCGGGATCGCTCTTTTCGAGTTATTTAATGCGAGAAACACGTTATCCGGTGTTTTCACCACTCCACAGTGCGTTTGATATGCAGAACCGGCGACATCTTGGATTTCGTCGGGTTTCAAGCTGAGATATGCATTTTCCATTATAATCTTGGTGAGACGTCTGTCAGAAGTATGCAGAATCTTCGAGATCGCTCTTTTCGAGCAACTTAATGCGAGAAACACGATATCTGGTTGTTTTCACCACTCCACAGTGCGTTTGATATGCAGAACCGGCGATATCTTGATTTTCGTGGGGTTTCCAGCTGAGATATGCATTTTCTGCGATAATCTTGGTGAGTCTTTCGTCAGAAGTATGCAGAATCATCGGGATCGCTCTTTTCGAGCTATTTAATGCCAGAAACACGTTATCTGGTTGTTTTCACCACTCTACAGTGCGTTTGATATGCAGAACCGGCGACATCTTGATTTTCGTGAGGTTTCAAGCTGAGATCTGCATGTTCTGCGATAATCTTGGTGAGACTTCTGTCCGAAGTATGCAGAATCATCGAGTTCGCACTTTTCGAGCTATTTAATGCGAGGAACACGTTATCTGGTGATTTCCCCACTCCACAGTTGGTTTGATATGCAGAACCGGAGATATCTTGGTTTTCGTGGGGTTTCAAGCTGAGACATGCATTTTCTACGATAATATTGGTGAGACCTCTGTCAGAAGTATGCAGAATCTTCGAGAACACTCTTTTCGAGCTACTTAATGCGAGAAACACGTTATCTGGTGTTATCACCACTCCACAGTGCGTTTGATATGCAGAACCAGCGATATCTTGGTTTTCGTGGGGTTGCAAGCTGTGATATGCATCTACTGCGATAATCTTGGTGAGACTTCAGTCAGAAGTATGCAGAATCATCTAGATCGCTCTTTTCGAGCTATTTAATGCGAGAAACACGTTATCTGGTGTTTTCACCACTCCACAGTACGTTTGATGTGCAGAACTGGAGATATCTTGGTTTTCGTGGTGTTTCCAGCTGAGATATAATTTTCTGTGATAATCTTGGTGAGACTTCTGTCAGAAGTTTGCAGAATCATCTAGATCGCTCGTTTCGAGCTATTTAATGCGAAAAAACAAGTTTTCTCATGTTTTCAAAATTCCACAGTGCGTTTGATATGCAGAACCGGCGATATCTTGATTTTCGTGGTGTTTCCAGCTGAGATATGCATTTACTGTGATAATCTTGGTGAGTGTTCTGTCAGAAGTATGCAGAATCATCGGGATCGCTTTTTTCGAGCTATCTAATGCCAGAAACACGTTATCTGGTGTTTTCACCACTCCACAGTGCGTTTGATATGCAGAACCAGCGATATCTGGGTTTTCGTGGGGTTTCAAGCTGAGATATGCATTTTCTGCGATAATATTGGTGAGACTTCTTTTCGAAGTATGCAGAAACATCGAGAGCGCTCTTTTCGAGCTATTTAATGCGAGAAACAAGTTTTCTGGTGTTTTCACCACTCCACGGTACGTTTGATATGCAGAACCGGCGACATCTTGGATTTCGTCGGGTTTCAAGCTGAGATATGTATTTTCTACGATAATCTTGGTGAGACTTCTGTCAGAAGTTTGCAGAATCATCTAGATCGCTCGTTTCGAGCTATTTAATGCGAAAAAACAAGTTTTCTGGTGGTTTCAACATTCCACAGTGCGTTTGATATGCAGAACCGGCGATATCTTGATTTTGGTGGTGTTTCCAGCTGAGAGATGCATTTTCTGTGATAATCTTGGTGAGTGTTCTGTCAGAAGTATGCAGAATCATCGGGATCGCTTTTTTCGAGCTATCTAATGCGAGAAACACGTTTTCTGGTGTTTTCACCACTCCACAGTGCGTTTGATATGCAGAACCGGCGAAATCTTGGATTTCGTCGGGTTTCAAGCTGAGATATTATTTTCCACGATAATCTTGGTGAGACTTCAGACAGAAGTATGCAGAATCATCTAGATCGATCTTTTCGAGCTATTTAATGCGAAAAAACAAGTTTTCTGGTGTTTTCAACATTCCACAGTGCGTTTGATATGCAGAACCGGCGATATCTTGATTTTCGTGGTGTTTCCAGCTGAGATATGCATTTTCTACGATAATGTTGGTGAGACTTCTGTCAGAAGTATGCAGAATCTTCGAGAACGCTCTTTTCGAGCTACTTAATGCGCGAAACAAGTTTTCTGGTGTTTTCACCACTCCACGGTACGTTTGATATGCAGAACCGGCGACATCTTGGATTTCGTCGGGTTTCAAGCTGGGATATGTGTTTTCTACGATAATCTTGGTGAGACTTCTGTCAGAAGTTTGCAGAATCATCTAGATCGCCCGATTCGAGCTATTTAATGCGAAAAAACAAGTTTTCTCGTGTTTTCAACATTCCACAGTGCGATTGATATGCAGAACCGGCGATATCTTGATTTTCGTGGTGTTTCCAGCTGAGATATGCATTTTCTGTGATAATCTTGGTGAGTGTTCTGTCAGAAGTATGCAGATTCATCGGGATCGCTTTTTTCGAGCAATCTAATGCGAGAAACACGTTTTCTGGTGTTTTCACCACTCCACAGTGCGTTTGATATGCAGAACCGGCGAAATCTTGGATTTCGTCGGGTTTCAAGCTGAGATATGTATTTTCCACGATAATCTTGGTGAGACTTCAGACAGAAGTATGCAGAATCATCTAGATCGATCTTTTCGAGCTATTTAATGCGAAAAAACAAGTTTTCTGGTGTTTTCAACATTCCACAGTGCGTTTGATATGCAGAACCGGCGATATCTTGATTTTCGTGGTGTTTCCAGCTGAGATATGCATTTTCTACGATAATGTTGGTGAGACTTCTGTCAGAAGTATGCAGAATCTTCGAGAACGCTCTTTTCGAGCTACTTAATGCGCGAAACAAGTTTTCTGGTGTTTTCACCACTCCACGGTACGTTTGATATGCAGAACCGGCGACATCTTGGATTTCGTCGGGTTTCAAGCTGGGATATGTGTTTTCTACGATAATCTTGGTGAGACTTCTGTCAGAAGTTTGCAGAATCATCTAGATCGCCCGATTCGAGCTATTTAATGCGAAAAAACAAGTTTTCTCGTGTTTTCAACATTCCACAGTGCGATTGATATGCAGAACCGGCGATATCTTGATTTTCGTGGTGTTTCCAGCTGAGATATGCATTTTCTGTGATAATCTTGGTGAGTGTTCTGTCAGAAGTATGCAGATTCATCGGGATCGCTTTTTTCGAGCAATCTAATGCGAGAAACACGTTTTCTGGTGTTTTCACCACTCCACAGTGCGTTTTATATGCAGAACCAGCGATATCTGGGTTTTCGTGAGGTTTCAAGCTGAGATATGCATTTTCTGCGATAATCTTGGTGAGACTTCTGTGCGAAGTATGCTTAATCATCGAGATGGATCGTTTCGAGCTATTTAATGCGAAAAAACAAGTTTTCTGGTGTTTTGAACATTCCACAGTGCGTTTGATATGCAGAACCGGCGATATCTTGATTTTCGTGGTGTTTCCAGCTGAGATATGCATTTTCTACGATAATGTTGGTGATACTTCTGTCAGATGTATGCAGAATCTTCGAGAACGCTCTTTTCGAGCTACTTAATGCGCGAAACAAGTTTTCTGGTGTTTTCACCACTCCACAGTGCGTTTGATATGCAGAACTGGCGACATCTTGGATTTCGTCGGGTTTCAAGCTCAGATATGCATTTTCTGCGTTAATCTTGGTGAGACATCTGTCCGAAGTATGCAGAATCTTCGAGAACGCTCTTTTCGAGCTATTTAAAGCGAGAAACACGTTCTCTGGTTGTTTTCACCACTCCACAGTGCGTTTGATATGCAGAACCGGCGACATCTTGGATTTCGTCGGGGTTCAAGCTGTGATATGCATTTTCTACGATAATCTTGGTGAGACTTCTGTCAGAAGTATGCAGAATCATCAGCATCGCTCTTTTCGAGCTATTTAGTGCGAGAAAAACGTTATCTGGTGTTTTCACCACTCCGCAGTGCGTTTGATATGCAGAACCGGCGACATCTTGGATTTCGTCGGGGTTCAACCTGAGATATGCATTTTCTGCGATAATCTTGGTGAGACTTCCTTCCGAAGTATGCAGAATCATCGAGATCGCACTTTTCGAGCTATTATATGCGAGAAACACGTTAACTGGAGTTTTCACCACTCCGCAGAGCGTTTGATATGCAGAACCGGCGACATCTTGGATGTCGTCGGGGTTCAAGCTGTGATATGCATTTTCTACGATAATCTTGGTGAGACTTCTGTCAGAAGTATGCAGAATCATCAGGATCGCTCTTTTCGAGCTATTTAATGCGAGAAAAACGTTATCTGGTGTTTTCACCACTCCACAGTGCGTTTGATATGCAGAACCAGCGAAATCTTGGTTTTCGTGGGGTTTCAAGCTGAGATATGCATTTTTTGCGATAATCTTGGTGAGACCTCTGTCCGAAGTATGCAGAAACATCGAGATCGCTCTTTTCGACCTATTTAATGCGAGAAACACGTTATCCGGTGTTTTCACCACTCCACAGTGCGTTTGATATGCAGAACCGGCGACATCTTGGATTTCGTCGGGTTTCAAGCTGAGATATGCATTTTATACGATAATCATGGTGAGACTTCTGTCAGAAGTATGCAGAATCATCTAGATCGCTCTTTTAGAGCTATTTAATGCCAAAAAACAAGTTTTCTGGTGTTTTGAACATTCCACAGTGCGTTTGATATGCAGAACCGGCGATGTTTGGTTTTCGTCGGGTTTCAAGTTGAGATATGCATTTTCAACGATAATCTTGGTGATACATCTGTCCGAAGCATGCAGAAACATTAAGAGCGCTCTTTTCGAGCTATGTAATGCGAGAAACACGTTTCCTGGGGTTTTCACCACACCACAGTTCGTTGGATGTGCAGAACCGGCGACATCTTGGATTTCGTCGGGGTTCAAGCTGTGATATGCATTTTCTACGATAATCTTGGTGAGACTTCTGTCAGAAGTATGCAGAATCATCAGGATCGCTCTTTTCGAGCTATTTAATGCGAGAAACACGTTCTCTGGTTGTTTTCACCACTCCACAGTGCGTTTGATATGCAGAACCGGCGACATCTTGGATGTCGTCGGGGTTCAAGCTGTGATATGCATTTTCTACGATAATCTTGGTGAGACTTCTGTCAGAAGTATGCAGAATCATCAGGATCGCTCTTTTCGAGCTATTTAATGCGAGAAAAACGTTATCTGGTGTTTTCACCACTCCACAGTGCGTTTGATATGCAGAACCAGCGAAATCTTGGTTTTCGTGGGGTTTCAAGCTGAGATATGCATTTTTTGCGATAATCTTGGTGAGACCTCTGTCCGAAGTATGCAGAAACATCGAGATCGCTCTTTTCGACCTATTTAATGCGAGAAACACGTTATCTGGTGTATTCACCACTCCACAGTGCGTTTGATATGCAGAACCGGCGACATCTTGGATTTCGTCGGGGTTCAAGCTGTGATATGCATTTTCTACGATAATCTTGGTGAGACTTCTGTCAGAAGGATGCAGAATCATCAGGATCGCTCTTATCGAGCTATTTAATGCGAGAAACACGTTCTCTGGTTGTTTTCACCACTCCACAGTGCGTTTGATATGCAGAACCGGCGACATCTTGGATTTCGTCGTAGTTCAAGCTGTGATATGCATTTTCTACGATAATCTTGGTGAGACTTCTGTCAGAAGTATGCAGAATCATCAGGATCGCTCTTTTCGAGCTATTTAATGCGAGAAAAACGTTATCTGGTGTTTTCACCACTCCACAGTGCGTTTGATATGCAGAACCAACGAAATCTTGGTTTTCGTGGGGTTTCAAGCTGAGATATGCATTTTATACGATAATCATGGTGAGACTTCTGTCAGAAGTATGCAGAATCATCTAGATCGCTCTTTTCGAGCTATTTAATGCGAAAAAACAAGTTTTCTGGTGTTTTGAACATTCCACAGTGCGTTTGATATGCAGAACCGGCGATGTTTGGTTTTCGTCGGGTTTCAAGTTGAGATATGCATTTTCTACGATAATCTTGGTGAAACATCTGTCCGAAGTATGCAGAAACATTAAGAGCGCTCTTTTCGAGCTATTTAATGCGAGAAACACGTTTCCTGGGGTTTTCACCACACCACAGTGCGTTTGATATGCAGAACCGGCGACATCTTGGATTTCGTCGGGGTTCAAGCTGTGATATGCATTTTCTACGATAATCTTGGTGAGACTTCTGTCAGAAGGATGCAGAATCATCAGGATCGCTCTTTTCGAGCTATTTAATGCGAGAAAAACGTTATCTGGTGTTTTCACCACTCCACAGTGCGTTTGATATGCAGAACCGGCGACATCTTGGATTTCGTCGGGGTTCAAGCTGTGATATGCATTTTCTACGATAATCTTGGTGAGACTTCTGTCAGAATTATGCAGAATCATCAGGATCCCTCTTTTCGAGCTATTTAATGCGAGAAAAACGTTATCTGGTGTTTTCACCACTCCGCAGTGCGTTTGATATGCAGAACCGGCGACATCTTGGATTTCGTCGGGGTTCAACCTGAGATATGCATTTTCTGCGATAATCTTGGTGAGACTTCTGTCCGAAGTATGCAGAATCATCGAGATCGCACTTTTCGAGCTATTATATGCGAGAAACACGTTAACTGGAGTTTTCACCACTCCGCAGAGCGTTTGATATGCAGAACCGGCGACATCTTAGATTTCGTCGGGGTTCAAGCTGAGATATGCATTTTCTACGATAATCTTGGTGAGACTTCTGTCAGAAGTATGCAGAATCATCGGGATCGCTCTTTTCGAGTTATTTAATGCGAGAAACACGTTATCCGGTGTTTTCACCACTCCACAGTGCGTTTGATATGCAGAACCGGCGACATCTTGGATTTCGTCGGGTTTCAAGCTGAGATATGCATTTTCTACTATAATCTTGGTGAGACGTCTGTCAGAAGTTTGCAGAATCTTCGAGATCGCTCTTTTCGAGCAACTTAATGCGAGAAACACGATATCTGGTTGTTTTCACCACTCCACAGTGCGTTTGATATGCAGAACCGGCGATATCTTGATTTTCGTGGTGTTTCCAGCTGAGATATGCATTTTCGGCGATAATCTAGGTGAGTCTTCTGCCAGAAGTATGCAGAATCATCTAGATCGCTCTTTTCGAGCTATTTAATGCGAGAAACACGTTATCTGGTTGTTTTCACCACTCTACAGTGCGTTTGATATGCAGAACCGGCGACATCTTGATTTTCGTGAGGTTTCAAGCTGAGATCTGCATGTTCTGCGATAATCTTGGTGAGACTTCAGTCAGAAGTATGCAGAAACATCTAGATCGCTCTTTTCGAGCTATTTAATGCGAAAAAACAAGTTTTCTGGTGTTTTCAACATTCCACAGTGCGTTTGATATGCAGAACGGGCGATATCTTGTTTTTCGTGGTGTTTCCAGCTGAGATATGCATTTTCTGCGATAATCTTTGTGAGTCTTCTGTCAGAAGTATGCAGAATCATCGAGATCCCTCTTTTCGAGCTATTTAATGCGAGAAACACGTTCTCTGGTGTTTTCAGCACTCCACAGTGCGTTTAATATGCAGAACCAGCGATATCTGGGTTTTCGTGGGGTTTCAAGCTGAGATATGCATTTTCTGCGATAATCTTGGTGAGACTTCTGTCCGAAGTATGCAGAAACATCGAGAGCGCTCTTCTCGAGCTATTTAATGCGAGAAACAAGTTATCTGGTGTTTTCACCACTCCACAGTGCGTTTGATATGCAGAACCAGCGATATCTTGGTTTTCGTGGGGTTTCAAGCTCAGATATGCATTTTCTGCGATAATCTTGGTGAAACCTCTGTCCGAAGTATGCAGAATCATCTAGATCGCTCTTTTCGAGCTATCTAATGCGAGAAACACGTTATCTGGTGCATTCACCACTCCAGAGTGCGTTTGATATGCAGAACCGGCGACATCTTGGATTTCGTCGGGGTTCAAGCTGTGATATGCATTTTCTACGATAATCTTGGTGAGACTTCTGTCAGAAGGATGCAGAATCATCAGGATCGCTCTTATCGAGCTATTTAATGCGAGAAACACGTTCTCTGGTTGTTTTCACCACTCCACAGTGCGTTTGATATGCAGAACCGGCGACATCTTGGATTTCGTCGTAGTTCAAGCTGTGATATGCATTTTCTACGATAATCTTGGTGAGACTTCTGTCAGAAGTATGCAGAATCATCAGGATCGCTCTTTTCGAGCTATTTAATGCGAGAAAAACGTTATCTGGTGTTTTCACCACTCCACAGTGCGTTTGATATGCAGAACCAACGAAATCTTGGTTTTCGTGGGGTTTCAAGCTGAGATATGCATTTTATACGATAATCATGGTGAGACTTCTGTCAGAAGTATGCAGAATCATCTAGATCGCTCTTTTCGAGCTATTTAATGCGAAAAAACAAGTTTTCTGGTGTTTTGAACATTCCACAGTGCGTTTGATATGCAGAACCGGCGATGTTTGGTTTTCGTCGGGTTTCAAGTTGAGATATGCATTTTCTACGATAATCTTGGTGAAACATCTGTCCGAAGTATGCAGAAACATTAAGAGCGCTCTTTTCGAGCTATTTAATGCGAGAAACACGTTTCCTGGGGTTTTCACCACACCACAGTGCGTTTGATATGCAGAACCGGCGACATCTTGGATTTCGTCGGGGTTCAAGCTGTGATATGCATTTTCTACGATAATCTTGGTGAGACTTCTGTCAGAAGGATGCAGAATCATCAGGATCGCTCTTTTCGAGCTATTTAATGCGAGAAAAACGTTATCTGGTGTTTTCACCACTCCACAGTGCGTTTGATATGCAGAACCGGCGACATCTTGGATTTCGTCGGGGTTCAAGCTGTGATATGCATTTTCTACGATAATCTTGGTGAGACTTCTGTCAGAATTATGCAGAATCATCAGGATCCCTCTTTTCGAGCTATTTAACGCGAGAAAAACGTTATCTGGTGTTTTCACCACTCCGCAGTGCGTTTGATATGCAGAACCGGCGACATCTTGGATTTCGTCGGGGTTCAACCTGAGATATGCATTTTCTGCGATAATCTTGGTGAGACTTCTGTCCGAAGTATGCAGAATCATCGAGATCGCACTTTTCGAGCTATTATATGCGAGAAACACGTTAACTGGAGTTTTCACCACTCCGCAGAGCGTTTGATATGCAGAACCGGCGACATCTTAGATTTCGTCGGGGTTCAAGCTGAGATATGCATTTTCTACGATAATCTTGGTGAGACTTCTGTCAGAAGTATGCAGAATCATCGGGATCGCTCTTTTCGAGTTATTTAATGCGAGAAACACGTTATCCGGTGTTTTCACCACTCCACAGTGCGTTTGATATGCAGAACCGGCGACATCTTGGATTTCGTCGGGTTTCAAGCTGAGATATGCATTTTCTACTATAATCTTGGTGAGACGTCTGTCAGAAGTTTGCAGAATCTTCGAGATCGCTCTTTTCGAGCAACTTAATGCGAGAAACACGATATCTGGTTGTTTTCACCACTCCACAGTGCGTTTGATATGCAGAACCGGCGATATCTTGATTTTCGTGGTGTTTCCAGCTGAGATATGCATTTTCGGCGATAATCTAGGTGAGTCTTCTGCCAGAAGTATGCAGAATCATCTAGATCGCTCTTTTCGAGCTATTTAATGCGAGAAACACGTTATCTGGTTGTTTTCACCACTCTACAGTGCGTTTGATATGCAGAACCGGCGACATCTTGATTTTCGTGAGGTTTCAAGCTGAGATCTGCATGTTCTGCGATAATCTTGGTGAGACTTCAGTCAGAAGTATGCAGAAACATCTAGATCGCTCTTTTCGAGCTATTTAATGCGAAAAAACAAGTTTTCTGGTGTTTTCAACATTCCACAGTGCGTTTGATATGCAGAACGGGCGATATCTTGTTTTTCGTGGTGTTTCCAGCTGAGATATGCATTTTCTGCGATAATCTTTGTGAGTCTTCTGTCAGAAGTATGCAGAATCATCGAGATCCCTCTTTTCGAGCTATTTAATGCGAGAAACACGTTCTCTGGTGTTTTCAGCACTCCACAGTGCGTTTAATATGCAGAACCAGCGATATCTGGGTTTTCGTGGGGTTTCAAGCTGAGATATGCATTTTCTGCGATAATCTTGGTGAGACTTCTGTCCGAAGTATGCAGAAACATCGAGAGCGCTCTTCTCGAGCTATTTAATGCGAGAAACAAGTTATCTGGTGTTTTCACCACTCCACAGTGCGTTTGATATGCAGAACCAGCGATATCTTGGTTTTCGTGGGGTTTCAAGCTCAGATATGCATTTTCTGCGATAATCTTGGTGAAACCTCTGTCCGAAGTATGCAGAATCATCTAGATCGCTCTTTTCGAGCTATCTAATGCGAGAAACACGTTATCTGGTGCATTCACCACTCCAGAGTGCGTTTGATATGCAGAACCAGCGATATCTTGGTTTTCGTGGAGTTTCAAGCTGAGATATGCATTTTTTACGATAATCTTGGTGAGACTTCTGTCCGAAGTATGCTTAATCATCGAGATTGCTCGTTTCGAGCTATTTAATGCGAGAAACATGTTATCTGGTGTTTTCACCACTCCACAGTGCGTTTGATATGCAGGACCAGCGATATCTTGGTTTTCGTGGGGTTTCAAGCCCAGATATGCATTTTCTGCGATAATCTTGGTGAAACCTCTGTCCGAAGTATGCAGAAACATCGATAGCGCTCTTTTCTACCTATTTAATGCGAGAAACACGTTTTCTGGGGTTTTCACCACTCCACAGTTCGTTGGATAAGCAGAACAGGAGATATCTTGGTTTTCGTGGGGTTTCTAGCAGAGATATGCATTTTCTGCGATAATCATGGTGAGACTTCTGTTAGAAGTATGCAGAATCATCGATATCGCACTTTTCGATCTATTTAATGCGAGAAACACGTTGTCTGGTTTTTCACCACTCCACAGTTGGTTTGATATGTAGAACCGGCGATGTTTTGTTTTCGTCGGGTTTCAAGTTGAGATATGCATTTTCTACGATAATCTTGGTGAAACATCTGTCCAAAGCATGCAGAAACATCAAGAGCGCTCTTTTCGAGCTATTTAATGCGAGAAACACGTTGTCTGGTTTTTCACCACTCCACAGTTGGTTTGATATGTAGAACCGGCGATGTTTTGTTTTCGTCGGGTTTCAAGTTGAGATATGCATTTTCTGCGATAATCTTGGTGAGACCTCTGTCCGAAGTATGCAGAAACATCGAGATCGCTCTTTTCGACCTATTTAATGCGAGAAACACGTTATCTGGTGTTTTCACCACTCCACAGTGCGTTTGATATGCAGAACCGGCGACATCTTGGATTTCGTCGGGGTTCAAGCTGTGATATGCATTTTCTACGATGATCTTGGTGAGACTTCTGTCAGAAGTATGCAGAATCATCAGGATCGCTCTTTTCGAGCTATTTAATGCGAGAAAAACGTTATCTGGTGTTCTCACCACTCCGCAGTGCGTTTGATATGCAGAACCTGCGATATCTTGGTTTTCGTGGGGTTTCAAGCTCAGATATGCATTTTCTGCGATAATCTTGGTGAGACATCTGTCCGAAGTATGCAGAATCGTCGGGAACGCTCTTTTCGAGCTATTTAATGCGAGAAACACGTTCTCTGGTTGTTTTCACCACTCCACAGTGCGTTTGATATGCAGAACCGGCGACATCTTGGATTTCGTCGGTGTTCAACCTGAGATATGCATTTTCTGCGATAATCTTGGTGAGACTTCTGTCCGAAGTATGCAGAATCATCGAGATCGCACTTTTCGAGCTATTATATGCGAGAAACACGTTAACTGGTGTTTTCACCACTGCGCAGTGCGTTTGATAAGCAGAACCGGCGACATCTTAGATTTCGTCGGGGTTCAAGCTGAGATATGCATTTTCTACGATAATGATGGTGAGACTTCTGTCAGAAGTATGCAGAACCTTCGAGAACGGTCTTGTCGAGCTACATAATGCGCGAAACAAGTTTTCTGGTGTTTTCACCACTCCACGGTACGTTTGATGTGCAGAACCGCATATAACTTGGTTTTGGTCGGGTTTCTAGCTGAGATATGCATTTTCTGCGATAATATTGGTGAGACTTCTGTCCGCAGTATGCAGAGTCATCGAGAACGTACTTATCGAGCTATTTAATGCGAGAAACACGTTTTCTGGGGTTTTCACCTCTCCACAGTTCGTTTGATATGCAGAACCAGCGAAATCTTGGTTTTCGTGGGGTTTCAAGCTGAGATATGCATTTTCTACGATAATGATGGTGAGACTTCTGTCAGAAGTATGCAGAACCTTCGAGAACGGTCTTGTCGAGCTACTTAATGCGCGAAACAAGTTTTCTGGTGTTTTCACCACTCCACGGTACGTTTGATGTGCAGAACCGCATATAACTTGGTTTTGGTCGGGTTTCAAGCTGAGATATGCATTTTCTACGATAATCTTGGTGAGACTTCTGTCAGAAGTATGCAGGATCTTTGAGAACGCTCTTTTCGAGCTACTTAATGTGAGAAACACGTTTTCTGGTGTTTTCAACATTCCACAGTGCGTTTGATATGCAGAACTGGCGACATCTTGGATTTCGTCGGGTTTCAAGCTGAGATATGCATTTTCTACGATAATCTTGGTGAGACTTCTGTCAGACGTTTGCAGAATCATCTAGATCGCTCGTTTCGAGCTATTTAATGCGAAAAAACAAGTTTTCTGGTGTTTTCAACATTCCACAGTGCGTTTGATATGCAGAACCGGCGATATCTTGATTTTCGTGGAGTTTCCAGCTGAGATATGCATTTTCGGCGATAATCTTGGTGAGTCTTCTGTCAGAAGTATGCAGAATCATCGAGAACCCCCTTCTCGAGCTATTTAATGCGAGAAACACGTTAACTGGTGTTTTAACCACTCCACAGTGCGTTTGATATGCGGAACCAACGACATCTTGGATTTCGTCGGGTGTCAAGCTGAGACCTGCATTTTCTACGATAATATTGGTGAGACTGCTGTCCGAAGTATGCAGAATCATCGAGTTCGTACTTTTCGAGCTATTTAATGCGAGGAACACGTTATCTGGTGTTTTCCCCACTCCACAGTTGGTTTGATATGCAGAACCGGAGATATCTTGGTTTTCGTGGGGTTTCAAGCTGAGATATGCATTTTCTGCGATAATCTTGTTGAGACTTCTGTCCGAAGTATGCAGAATCATCGAGATTGCTCTTTTCGAGCTATTTAATGCGAGAAACACGTTATCTGGTGTTATCACCACTCCACAGTGCGTTTGATATGCAGAACCAGCGATATCTTGGTTTTCGTCGGGTTTCAAGCTGTGATATGCATCTTCTGCGATAATCTTGGTGAGACTTCAGTCAGAAGTATGCAGAATCATCTAGTTCGCTCTTTTCGAGCTATTTAATGCGAGAAACACGTTTTCTGGTGTATTCACCACTCCACAGTACGTTAGACATGCAGAACCAGAGATATCTTCGTTTCGGTAGGGTTTCAAGCTGAGACATGCATTTTCTACGATAATATTGGTGAGACCTCTGTCAGAAGTATGCAGAATCTTCGAGAACACTCTTTTCGAGCTATTATATGCGAGAAACACGTTAACTGGTGTTTTCACCACTGCGCAGTGCGTTTGATAAGCAGAACCGGCGACATCTTAGATTTCGTCGGGGTTCAAGCTGAGATATGCATTTTCTACGATAATGATGGTGAGACTTCTGTCAGAAGTATGCAGAACCTTCGAGAACGGTCTTGTCGAGCTACTTAATGCGCGAAACAAGTTTTCTGGTGTTTTCACCACTCCACGGTACGTTTGATGTGCAGAACCGCATATAACTTGGTTTTGGTCGGGTTTCTAGCTGAGATATGCATTTTCTGCGATAATATTGGTGAGACTTCTGTCCGCAGTATGCAGAGTCATCGAGAACGTACTTATCGACCTATTGAATGCGAGAAACACGTTTTCTGGTGTTTTCACCTCTCCACAGTTCGTTTGATATGCAGAACCAGCGAAATCTTGGTTTTCGTGGGGTTTCAAGCTGAGATATGCATTTTCTACGATAATGATGATGAGACTTCTGTCAGAAGTATGCAGAACCTTCGAGAACGGTCTTGTCGAGCTACTTAATGCGCGAAACAAGTTTTCTGGTGTTTTCACCACTCCACGGTACGTTTGATGTGCAGAACCGCATATAACTTGGTTTTGGTCGGGTTTCAAGCTGAGATATGCATTTTCTACGATAATCTTGGTGAGACTTCTGTCAGAAGTATGCAGGATCTTTGAGAACGCTCTTTTCGAGCTACTTAATGTGAGAAACACGTTTTCTGGTGTTTTCAACATTCCACAGTGCGTTTGATATGCAGAACCGGCGATATCTTGATTTACGTGGTGTTTCCAGCTGATATATGCATATTCTGCGATAATCTTGGTGAGTCCTTTGTCAGAAGTATGCAGAATCATCTAGATCGCTCTTTTCGAGCTATTTAATGCGAAAAAACAAGTTTTCTGGTGTTTTGCACATTCCACAGTGCGTTTGATATGCAGAACCGGTGATATCTTGATTTTCGTGGTGTTTCCAGCTGAGATATGCATTTTCTACGATAATGTTGGTGAGACTTCTGTCAGAAGTATGCAGAATCTTCGAGAACGCTCTTTTCGAGCTACTTAATGCGCGAAACAAGTTTTCTGGTGTTTTCCCCACTTCACAGTGCGTTTGATATGCAGAACTGGCGACATCTTGGATTTCGTCGGGTGTCAAGCTGAGACCTGCATTTTCTACGATAATCTTGGTGAGACTGCTGTCCGAAGTATGCAGAATCATCGAGTTCGTACTTTTCGAGCTATTTAATGCGAGGAACACGTTATCTGGTGTTTTCCCCACTCCACAGTTGGTTTGATATGCAGAACCGGAGATATCTTGGTTTTCGTGGGGTTTCAAGCTGAGATATGCATTTTCTGCGATTATCTTGTTGAGACTTCTGTCCGAAGTATGCAGAATCATCGAGATTGCTCTTTTCGAGCTATTTAATGCGAGAAACACGTTATCTGGTGTTGTCACCACTCCACAGTGCGTTTGATATGCAGAACCAGCGATATCTTGGTTTTCGTCGGGTTTCAAGCTGTGATATGCATCTTCTGCGATAATCTTGGTGAGACTTCAGTCAGAAGTATGCAGAATCATCTAGATCGCTCTTTTCGAGCTATTTAATGCGAGAAACACGTTTTCTGGTGTATTCACCACTCCACAGTACGTTAGACATGCAGAACCTGAGATATCTTCGTTTCGGTAGGGTTTCAAGCTGAGACATGCATTTTCTACGATAATATTGGTGAGACCTCTGTCAGAAGGATGCAGAATCTTCGAGAACACTCTTTTCGAGCTACTTAATGCGAGAAACACGTTTTCTGGTGTTTTCACCACTCCACAGTGCGTTTGATATGTAGAACCGGCGACATCTTGGATTTCGTTGGGTTTCAAGCTGAGATATGTATTTTCTACGATAATCTTGGTGAGACTTCTGTCAGAAGTTTGCAGAATCATCTAGATCGCTCTTTTCGAGCTATTTAATGCGAAAAAACAAGTTTTCTGGTGTTTTGAACATTCCACAGTGCGTTTGATATGCAGAACCGGCGACATCTTGGATTTCGTCGGGGTTCAACCTGAGATATGCATTTTCTGCGATAATCTTGGTGAGACTTCTGTCCGAAGTATGCAGAATCATCGAGATCGCACTTTTCGAGCTATTATATGCGAGAAACACGTTAACTGGAGTTTTCACCACTCCGCAGTGCGTTTGATATGCAGAACCGGCGACATCTTGGATTTCGTCGGGGTTCAACCTGAGATATGCATTTTCTGCGATAATCTTGGTGAGACTTCTGTCCGAAGTATGCAGAATCATCGGGATCGCTCTTTTCGAGTTATTTAATGCGAGAAACACGTTATCCGGTGTTTTCACCACTCCACAGTGCGTTTGATATGCAGAACCGGCGACATCTTGGATTTCGTCGGGTTTCAAGCTGAGATATGCATTTTCTACTATAATCTTGGTGAGACGTCTGTCAGAAGTATGCAGAATCTTCGAGATCGCTCTTTTCGAGCAACTTAATGCGAGAAACACGATATCTGGTTGTTTTCACCACTCCACAGTGCGTTTGATATGCAGAACCGGCGACATCTTAGATTTCGTCGGGGTTCAAGCTGAGATATGCATTTTCTACGATAATCTTGGTGAGACTTCTGTCAGAAGTATGCAGAATCATCGGGATCGCTCTTTTCGAGTTATTTAATGCGAGAAACACGTTATCCGGTGTTTTCACCACTCCACAGTGCGTTTGATATGCAGAACCGGCGACATCTTGGATTTCGTCGGGTTTCAAGCTGAGATATGCATTTTCTACTATAATCTTGGTGAGACGTCTGTCAGAAGTATGCAGAATCTTCGAGATCGCTCTTTTCGAGCAACTTAATGCGAGAAACACGATATCTGGTTGTTTTCACCACTCCACAGTGCGTTTGATATGCAGAACCGGCGATATCTTGATTTTCGTGAGGTTTCAAGCTGAGATCTGCATGTTCTGCGATAATCTTGGTGAGACTTCAGTCAGAAGTATGCAGAAACATCTAGATCGCTCTTTTCGAGCTATTTAATGCGAAAAAACAAGTTTTCTGGTGTTTTCAACATTCCACAGTGCGTTTGATATGCAGAACGGGCGATATCTTGTTTTTCGTGGTGTTTCCAGCTGAGATATGCATTTTCTGCGATCATCTTGGTGAGTCTTCTGTCAGAAGTATGCAGAATCATCGTGATCCCTCTTTTCGAGCTATTTAATGCGAGAAACACGTTCTCTGGTGTTTTCAGCACTCCACAGTGCGTTTTATATGCAGCACCAGCGATATCTGGGTTTTCGTGGGATTTCAAGCTGAGATATGCATTTTCTTCGATAATCTTGGTGAAACTTCTGTCCGAAGTATGCAGAAACATCGAGAGCGCTCTTCTCGAGCTATTTAATGCGAGAAACAAGTTATCTGGTGTTTTCACCACTCCACAGTGCGTTTGATATGCAGAACCAGCGATATCTTGGTTTTCGTGGGGTTTCAAGCTCAGATATGCATTTTCTGCGATAATCTTGGTGAAACCTCTGTCCGAAGTATGCAGAATCATCTAGATCGCTCTTTTCGAGCTATCTAATGCGAGAAACACGTTATCTGGTGCATTCACCACTCCAGAGTGCGTTTGATATGCAGAACCAGCGATATCTTGGTTTTCGTGGAGTTTCAAGCTGAGATATGCATTTTTTACGATAATCTTGGTGAGACTTCTGTCCGAAGTATGCTTAATCATCGAGATTGCCCGTTTCGAGCTATTTAATGCGAGAAACATGTTATCTGGTGTTTTCACCACTCCACAGTGCGTTTGATATGCAGAACCAGCGATATCTTGGTTTTCGTGGGGTTTCAAGCTCAGATATGCATTTTCTGCGATAATCTTGGTGAAACCTCTGTCCGAAGTATGCAGAAACATCGAGAGCGCTCTTTTCTATCTATTTAATGCGAGAAACACGTTTTCTGGGGTTTTCACCACTCCGCAGTTCGTTGGATAAGCAGAACAGGAGATATCTTGGTTTTCGTGGCGTTTCTAGCAGAGATATGCATTTTCTGCGATAATCATGGTGAGACTTCTGTTAGAAGTATGCAGAATCATCGATATCGCACTTTTCGATCTATTTAATGCGAGAAACACGTTGTCTGGTTTTTCACCACTCCACAGTCGGTTTGATATGTAGAACCGGCGATGTTTTGTTTTCGTCGGGTTTCAAGTTGAGATATGCATTTTCTACGATAATCTTGGTGAAACATCTGTCCAAAGCATGCAGAAACATCAAGAGCGCTCTTTTCGAGCTATTTAATGCGAGAAACACGTTGTCTGGTTTTTCACCACTCCACAGTTAGTTTGATATGAAGAACCGGCGATGTTTTGTTTTCGTCGGGTTTCAAGATGAGATATGCATTTTCTACGATAATCTTGGTGAGACTTCTGTCAGAAGGATGCAGAATCATCAGGATCGCTCTTATCGAGCTATTTAATGCGAGAAACACGTTCTCTGGTTGTTTTCACCACTCCACAGTGCGTTTGATATGCAGAACCGGCGACATCTTGGATTTCGTCGTAGTTCAAGCTGTGATATGCATTTTCTACGATAATCTTGGTGAGACTTCTGTCAGAAGTATGCAGAATCATCAGGGTCGCTCTTTTCGAGCTATTTAATGCGAGAAAAACGTTATCTGGTGTTTTCACCACTCCACAGTGCGTTTGATATGCAGAACCAACGAAATCTTGGTTTTCGTGGGGTTTCAAGCTGAGATATGCATTTTATACGATAATCATGGTGAGACTTCTGTCAGAAATATGCAGAATCATCTAGATCGCTCTTTTCGAGCTATTTAATGCGAAAAAACAAGTTTTCTGGTGTTTTGAACATTCCACAGTGCGTTTGATATGCAGAACCGGCGATGTTTGGTTTTCGTCGGGTTTCAAGTTGAGATATGCATTTTCTACGATAATCTTGGTGAAACATCTGTCCGAAGTATGCAGAAACATTAAGAGCGCTCTTTTCGAGCTATTTAATGCGAGAAACACGTTTCCTAGGGTTTTCACCACACCACAGTGCGTTTGATATGCAGAACCGGCGACATCTTGGATTTCGTCGGGGTTCAAGCTGTGATATGCATTTTCTACGATAATCTTGGTGAGACTTCTGTCAGAAGGATGCAGAATCATCAGGATCGCTCTTTTCGAGCTATTTAATGCGAGAAAAACGTTATCTGGTGTTTTCACCACTCCACAGTGCGTTTGATATGCAGAACCGGCGACATCTTGGATTTCGTCGGGGTTCAAGCTGTGATATGCATTTTCTACGATAATCTTGGTGAGACTTCTGTCAGAATTATGCAGAATCATCAGGATCCCTCTTTTCGAGCTATTTAATGCGAGAAAAACGTTATCTGGTGTTTTCACCACTCCGCAGTGCGTTTGATATGCAGAACCGGCGACATCTTGGATTTCGTCGGGGTTCAACCTGAGATATGCATTTTCTGCGATAATCTTGGTGAGACTTCTGTCCGAAGTATGCAGAATCATCGAGATCGCACTTTTCGAGCTATTATATGCGAGAAACACGTTAACTGGAGTTTTCACCACTCCGCAGTGCGTTTGATATGCAGAACCGGCGACATCTTAGATTTCGTCGGGGTTCAAGCTGAGATATGCATTTTCTACGATAATCTTGGTGAGACTTCTGTCAGAAGTATGCAGAATCATCGGGATCGCTCTTTTCGAGTTATTTAATGCGAGAAACACGTTATCCGGTGTTTTCACCACTCCACAGTGCGTTTGATATGCAGAACCGGCGACATCTTGGATTTCGTCGGGTTTCAAGCTGAGATATGCATTGTCTACTATAATCTTGGTGAGACGTCTGTCAGAAGTATGCAGAATCTTCGAGATCGCTCTTTTCGAGCAACTTAATGCGAGAAACACGATATCTGGTTGTTTTCACCACTCCACAGTGCGTTTGATATGCAGAACCGGCGATATCTTGATTTTCGTGGTGTTTCCAGCTGAGATATGCATTTTCGGCGATAATCTAGGTGAGTCTTCTGCCAGAAGTATTCAGAATCATCTAGATCGCTCTTTTCGAGCTATTTAATGCGAGAAACACGTTATCTGGTTGTTTTCACCACTCTACAGTGCGTTTGATATGCAGAACCGGCGACATCTTGATTTTCGTGAGGTTTCAAGCTGAGATCTGCATGTTCTGCGATAATCTTGGTGAGACTTCAGTCAGAAGTATGCAGAAACATCTAGATCGCTCTTTTCGAGCTATTTAATGCGAAAAAACAGGTTTTCTGGTGTTTTCAACATTCCACAGTGCGTTTGATATGCAGAACGGGCGATTTCTTGTTTTTCGTGGTGTTTCCTGCTGAGATATGCATTTTCTGCGATAATCTTTGTGAGTCTTCTGTCAGAAGTATGCAGAATCATCGAGATCCCTCTTTTCGAGCTATTTAATGCGAGAAACACGTTCTCTGGTGTTTTCAGCACTCCACAGTGCGTTTAATATGCAGAACCAGCGATATCTGGGTTTTCGTGGGGTTTCAAGCTGAGATATGCATTTTCTGCGATAATCTTGGTGAGACTTCTGTCCGAAGTATGCAGAAACATCGAGAGCGCTCTTCTCGAGCTATTTAATGCGAGAAACAAGTTATCTGGTGTTTTCACCACACCACAGTGCGTTTGATATGCAGAACCAGCGATATCTTGGTTTTCGTGGGGTTTCAAGCTCAGATATGCATTTTCTGCGATAATCTTGGTGAAACCTCTGTCCGAAGTATGCAGAATCATCTAGATCGCTCTTTTCGAGCTATCTAATGCGAGAAACACGTTATCTGGTGCATTCACCACTCCAGAGTGCGTTTGATATGCAGAACCAGCGATATCTTGGTTTTCGTGGAGTTTCAAGCTGAGATATGCATTTTTTACGATAATCTTGGTGAGACTTCTGTCCGAAGTATGCTTAATCATCGAGATTGCTCGTTTCGAGCTATTTAATGCGAGAAACATGTTATCTGGTGTTTTCACCACTCCACAGTGCGTTTGATATGCAGAACCAGCGATATCTTGGTTTTCGTGGGGTTTCAAGCCCAGATATGCATTTTCTGCGATAATCTTGGTGAAACCTCTGTCCGAAGTATGCAGAAACATCGAGAGCGCTCTTTTCTACCTATTTAATGCGAGAAACACGTTTTCTGGGGTTTTCACCACTCCACAGTTCGTTGGATAAGCAGAACAGGAGATATCTTGGTTTTCGTGGGGTTTCTAGCAGAGATATGCATTTTCTGCGATAATCATGGTGAGACTTCTGTTAGAAGTATGCAGAATCATCGATATCGCACTTTTCGATCTATTTAATGCGAGAAACACGTTGTCTGGTTTTTCACCACTCCACAGTTGGTTTGATATGTAGAACCGGCGATGTTTTGTTTTCGTCGGGTTTCAAGTTGAGATATGCATTTTCTACGATAATCTTGGTGAAACATCTGTCCAAAGCATGCAGAAACATCAAGAGCGCTCTTTTCGAGCTATTTAATGCGAGAAACACGTTGTCTGGTTTTTCACCACTCCACAGTTGGTTTGATATGTAGAACCGGCGATGTTTTGTTTTCGTCGGGTTTCAAGTTGAGATATGCATTTTCTGCGATAATCTTGGTGAGACCTCTGTCCGAAGTATGCAGAAACATCGAGATCGCTCTTTTCGACCTATTTAATGCGAGAAAAACGTTATCTGGTGTTTTCACCACTCCGCAGTGCGTTTGATATGCAGAACCTGCGATATCTTGGTTTTCGTGGGGTTTCAAGCTCAGATATGCATTTTCTGCGATAATCTTGGTGAGACATCTGTCCGAAGTATGCAGAATCTTCGGGAACGCTCTTTTCGAGCTATTTAATGCGAGAAACACGTTGTCTGGTGTTTTCACCACTCCACAGTGCGTTTGATATGCAGAACCGGCGACATCTTGGATTTCGTCGGGGTTCAAGCTGTGATATGCATTTTCTACGATAATCTTGGTGAGACTTCTGTCAGAAGTATGCAGAATCATCAGGATCGCTCTTTTCGAGCTATTTAATGCGAGAAAAACGTTATCTGGTGTTTTCACCACTCCGCAGTGCGTTTGATATGCAGAACCTGCGATATCTTGGTTTTCGTGGGGTTTCAAGCTCAGATATGCATTTTCTGCGATAATCTTGGTGAGACATCTGTCCGAAGTATGCAGAATCTTCGGGAACGCTCTTTTCGAGCTATTTAATGCGAGAAACACGTTCTCTGGTTGTTTTCACCACTCCACAGTGCGTTTGATATGCAGAACCGGCGACATCTTGGATTTCGTCGGTGTTCAACCTGAGATATGCATTTTCTGCGATAATCTTGGTGAGACTTCTGTCCGAAGTATGCAGAATCATCGAGATCGCACTTTTCGAGCTATTATATGCGAGAAACACGTTAACTGGTGTTTTCACCACTGCGCAGTGCGTTTGATAAGCAGAACCGGCGACATCTTAGATTTCGTCGGGGTTCAAGCTGAGATATGCATTTTCTACGATAATGATGGTGAGACTTCTGTCAGAAGTATGCAGAACCTTCGAGAACGGTCTTGTCGAGCTACTTAATGCGCGAAACAAGTTTTCTGGTATTTTCACCACTCCACGGTACGTTTGATGTGCAGAACCGCATATAACTTGGTTTTGGTCGGGTTTCTAGCTGAGATATGCATTTTCTGCGATAATATTGGTGAGACTTCTGTCCGCAGTATGCAGAGTCATCGAGAACGTACTTATCGAGCTATTTAATGCGATAAACACGTTTTCTGGGGTTTTCACCTCTCCACAGTTCGTTTGATATGCAGAACCAGCGAAATCTTGGTTTTCGTGGGGTTTCAAGCTGAGATATGCATTTTCTACGATAATGATGGTGAGACTTCTGTCAGAAGTATGCAGAACCTTCGAGAACGGTCTTGTCGAGCTACTTAATGCGCGAAACAAGTTTTCTGGTGTTTTCACCACTCCACGGTACGTTTGATGTGCAGAACCGCATATAACTTGGTTTTGGTCGGGCTTCAAGCTGAGATATGCATTTTCTACGATAATCTTGGTGAGACTTCTGTCAGAAGTATGCAGGATCTTTGAGAACGCTCTTTTCGAGCTACTTAATGTGAGAAACACGTTTTCTGGTGTTTACAACATTCCACAGTGCGTTTGATATGCAGAACTGGCGACATCTTGGATTTCGTCGGGTTTCAAGCTGAGATATGCATTTTCTACGATAATCTTGGTGAGACTTCTGTCAGACGTTTGCAGAATCATCTAGATCGCTCGTTTCGAGCTATTTAATGCGAAAAAACAAGTTTTCTGGTGTTTTCAACATTCCACAGTGCGTTTGATATGCAGAACCGGCGATATCTTGATTTTCGTGGAGTTTCCAGCTGAGATATGCATTTTCGGCGATAATCTTGGTGAGTCTTCTGTCAGAAGTATGCAGAATCATCGAGAACCCCCTTCTCGAGCTATTTGATGCGAGAAACACGTTAACTGGTGTTTTAACCACTCCACAGTGCGTTTGATATGCGGAACCAACGACATCTTGGATTTCGTCGGGTGTCAAGCTGAGACCTGCATTTTCTACGATAATATTGGTGAGACTGCTGTCCGAAGTATGCAGAATCATCGAGTTCGTACTTTTCGAGCTATTTAATGCGAGGAACACGTTATCTGGTGTTTTCCCCACTCCACAGTTGGTTTGATATGCAGAACCGGAGATATCTTGGTTTTCGTGGGGTTTCAAGCTGAGATATGCATTTTCTGCGATAATCTTGTTGAGACTTCTGTCCGAAGTATGCAGAATCATCGAGATTGCTCTTTTCGAGCTATTTAATGCGAGAAACACGTTTTCTGGTGTATTCACCACTCCACAGTACGTTAGACATGCAGAACCAGAGATATCTTCGTTTCGGTAGGGTTTCAAGCTGAGACATGCATTTTCTACGATAATATTGGTGAGACCTCTGTCAGAAGTATGCAGAATCTTCGAGAACACTCTTTTCGAGCTATTATATGCGAGAAACACGTTAACTGGTGTTTTCACCACTGCGCAGTGCGTTTGATAAGCAGAACCGGCGACATCTTAGATTTCGTCGGGGTTCAAGCTGAGATATGCATTTTCTACGATAATGATGGTGAGACTTCTGTCAGAAGTATGCAGAACCTTCGAGAACGGTCTTGTCGAGCTACTTAATGCGCGAAACAAGTTTTCTGGTGTTTTCACCACTCCACGGTACGTTTGATGTGCAGAACCGCATATAACTTGGTTTTGGTCGGGTTTCTAGCTGAGATATGCATTTTCTGCGATAATATTGGTGAGACTTCTGTCCGCAGTATGCAGAGTCATCGAGAACGTACTTATCGAGCTATTTAATGCGAGAAACACGTTTTCTGGTGTTTTCACCTCTCCACAGTTCGTTTGATATGCAGAACCAGCGAAATCTTGGTTTTCGTGGGGTTTCAAGCTGAGATATGCATTTTCTACGATAATGATGGTGAGACTTCTGTCAGAAGTATGCAGAACCTTCGAGAACGGTCTTGTCGAGCTACTTAATGCGCGAAACAAGTTTTCTGGTGTTTTCACCACTCCACGGTACGTTTGATGTGCAGAACCGCATATAACTTGGTTTTGGTCGGGTTTCAAGCTGAGATATGCATTTTCTACGATAATCTTGGTGAGACTTCTGTCAGAAGTATGCAGGAGCTTTGAGAACGCTCTTTTCGAGCTACTTAATGTGAGAAACACGTTTTCTGGTGTTTTCAACATTCCACAGTGCGTTTGATATGCAGAACCGGCGATATCTTGATTTACGTGGTGTTTCCAGCTGATATATGCATATTCTGCGATAATCTTGGTGAGTCCTTTGTCAGAAGTATGCAGAATCATCTAGATCGCTCTTTTCGAGCTATTTAATGCGAAAAAACAAGTTTTCTGGTGTTTTGCACATTCCACAGTGCGTTTGATATGCAGAACCGGTGATATCTTGATTTTCGTGGTGTTTCCAGCTGAGATATGCATTTTCTACGATAATGTTGGTGAGACTTCTGTCAGAAGTATGCAGAATCTTCGAGAACGCTCTTTTCGAGCTACTTAATGCGCGAAACAAGTTTTCTGGTGTTTTCACCACTTCACAGTGCGTTTGATATGCAGAACTGGCGACATCTTGGATTTCGTCGGGTGTCAAGCTGAGACCTGCATTTTCTACGATAATCTTGGTGAGACTGCTGTCCGAAGTATGCAGAATCATCGAGTTCGTACTTTTCGAGCTATTTAATGCGAGGAACACGTTATCTGGTGTTTTCCACACTCCACAGTTGGTTTGATATGCAGAACCGGAGATATCTTGGTTTTCGTGGGGTTTCAAGCTGAGATATGCATTTTCTGCGATAATCTTGTTGAGACTTCTGTCCGAAGTATGCAGAATCATCGAGATTGCTCTTTTCGAGCTATTTAATGCGAGAAACACGTTATCTGGTGTTATCACCACTCCACAGTGCGTTTGATATGCAGAACCAGCGATATCTTGGTTTTCGTCGGGTTTCAAGCTGTGATATGCATCTTCTGCGATAATCTTGGTGAGACTTCAGGCAGAAGTATGCAGAATCATCTAGATCGCTCTTTTCGAGCTATTTAATGCGAGAAACACGTTTTCTGGTGTATTCACCACTCCACAGTACGTTAGACATGCAGAACCTGAGATATCTTCGTTTCGGTAGGGTTTCAAGCTGAGACATGCATTTTCTACGATAATATTGGTGAGACCTCTGTCAGAAGGATGCAGAATCTTCGAGAACACTCTTTTCGAGCTACTTAATGCGAGAAACACGTTTTCTGGTGTTTTCACCACTCCACAGTGCGTTTGATATGCAGAACCGGCGACATCTTGGATTTCGTTGGGTTTCAAGCTGAGATATGTATTTTCTACGATAATCTTGGTGAGACTTCTGTCAGAAGTTTGCAGAATCATCTAGATCGCTCTTTTCGAGCTATTTAATGCGAAAAAACAAGTTTTCTGGTGTTTTGAACATTCCACAGTGCGTTTGATATGCAGAACCGGCGACATCTTGGATTTCGTCGGGGTTCAACCTGAGATATGCATTTTCTGCGATAATCTTGGTGAGACTTCTGTCCGAAGTATGCAGAATCATCGAGATCGCACTTTTCGAGCTATTATATGCGAGAAACACGTTAACTGGAGTTTTCACCACTCCGCAGTGCGTTTGATATGCAGAACCGGCGACATATTAGATTTCGTCGGGGTTCAAGCTGAGATATGCATTTTCTACGATAATCTTGGTGAGACTTCTGTCAGAAGTATGCAGAATCATCGGGATCGCTCTTTTCGAGTTATTTAATGCGAGAAACACGTTATCTGGTGTTTTCACCACTCCACAGTGCGTTTGATATGCAGAACCGGCGACATCTTGGATTTCGTCGGGTTTCAAGCTGAGATATGCATTTTCTACTATAATCTTGGTGAGACGTCTGTCAGAAGTATGCAGAATCTTCGAGATCGCTCTTTTCGAGCAACTTAATGCGAGAAACACGATATCTGGTTGTTTTCACCACTCCACAGTGCGTTTGATATGCAGAACCGGCGATATCTTGATTTTCCGTGGTGTTTCCAGCTGAGATATGCATTTTCGGCGATAATCTAGGTGAGTCTTCTGCCAGAAGTATGCAGAAGCATCTAGATCGCTCTTTTCGAGCTATTTAATGCGAGAAACACGTTATCTGGTTGTTTTCACCACTCTACAGTGCGTTTGATATGCAGAACCGGCGACATCTTGATTTTCGTGAGGTTTCAAGCTGAGATCTGCATGTTCTGCGATAATCTTGGTGAGACTTCAGTCAGAAGTATGCAGAAACATCTAGATCGCTCTTTTCGAGCTATTTAATGCGAAAAAACAAGTTTTCTGGTGTTTTCAACATTCCACAGTGCGTTTGATATGCAGAACGGGCGATATCTTGTTTTTCGTGGTGTTTCCAGCTGAGATATGCATTTTCTGCGATCATCTTGGTGAGTCTTCTGTCAGAAGTATGCAGAATCATCGAGATCCCTCTTTTCGAGCTATTTAATGCGAGAAACACGTTCTCTGCTGTTTTCAGCACTCCACAGTGCGTTTAATATGCAGAACCAGCGATATCTGGGTTTTCGTGGGATTTCAAGCTGAGATATGCATTTTCTGCGATAATCTTGGTGAGACTTCTGTCCGAAGTATGCAGAAACATCGAGAGCGCTCTTCTCGAGCTATTTAATGCGAGAAACAAGTTATCTGGTGTTTTCACCACTTCACAGTGCGTTTGATATGCAGAACCAGCGATATCTTGGTTTTCGTGGGGTTTCAAGCTCAGATATGCATTTTCTGCGATAATCTTGGTGAAACCTCTGTCCGAAGTATGCAGAATCATCTAGATCGCTCTTTTCGAGCTATCTAATGCGAGAAACACGTTATCTGGTGCATTCACCACTCCAGAGTGCGTTTGATATGCAGAACCAGCGATATCTTGGTTTTCGTGGAGTTTCAAGCTGAGATATGCATTTTTTACGATAATCTTGGTGAGACTTCTGTCCGAAGTATGCTTAATCATCGAGATTGCTCGTTTCGAGCTATTTAATGCGAGAAACATGTTATCTGGTGTTTTCACCACTCCACAGTGCGTTTGATATGCAGAACCAGCGATATCTTGGTTTTCGTGGGGTTTCAAGCTCAGATATGCATTTTCTGCGATAATCTTGGTGAAACCTCTGTCCGAAGTATGCAGAAACATCGAGAGCGCTCTTTTCTATCTATTTAATGCGAGAAACACGTTTTCTGGGGTTTTCACCACTCCACAGTTCGTTGGATAAGCAGAACAGGAGATATCTTGGTTTTCGTGGCGTTTCTAGCAGAGATATGCATTTTCTGCGATAATCATGGTGAGACTTCTGTCCGAAGTATGCAGAGTCATCGAGAACGTACTTATCGAGCTATTTAATGCGAGAAACACGTTTTCTGGGGTTTTCACCTCTCCACAGTTCGTTTGATATGCAGAACCAGCGAAATCTTGGTTTTCGTGGGGTTTCAAGCTGAGATATGCATTTTCTACGATAATGATGGTGAGACTTCTGTCAGAAGTATGCAGAACCTTCGAGAACGGTCTTGTCGAGCTACTTAATGCGCGAAACAAGTTTTCTGGTGTTTTCACCACTCCACGGTACGTTTGATGTGCAGAACCGCATATAACTTGGTTTTGGTCGGGTTTCAAGCTGAGATATGCATTTTCTACGATAATCTTGGTGAGACTTCTGTCAGAAGTATGCAGGATCTTTGAGAACGCTCTTTTCGAGCTACTTAATGTGAGAAACACGTTTTCTGGTGTTTTCAACATTCCACAGTGCGTTTGATATGCAGAACCGGCGATATCTTGATTTACGTGGTGTTTCCAGCTGATATATGCATATTCTGCGATAATCTTGGTGAGTCCTTTGTCAGAAGTATGCAGAATCATCTAGATCGCTCTTTTCGAGCTATTTAATGCGAAAAAACAAGTTTTCTGGTGTTTTGAACATTCCACAGTGCGTTTGATATGCAGAACCGGCGATATCTTGATTTTCGTGGTGGTTCCAGCTGAGATATGCATTTTCTACGATAATGTTGGTGAGACTTCTGTCAGAAGTATGCAGAATCTTCGAGAACGCTCTTTTCGAGCTACTTAATGCGCGAAACAAGTTTTCTGGTGTTTTCACCACTCCACAGTGCGTTTGATATGCAGAACTGGCGACATCTTGGATTTCGTCGGGTTTCAAGCTGAGATATACATTTTCTGCGATAATCTTGGTGAGTCTTCTGTCAGAAGTATGCAGAATCTTCGAGATCGCTCTATTCGAGCTATTTAATGCGAGAAACACGTTATCTGGTTGTTTTCATCACTCCACAGTGCGTTTGATATGCAGAACCGGCGACATCTTGATTTTCGTGGGGTTTCTAGCTGAGATATGCATTTTCTGCGATAATATTGGTGAGGCTTCTGTCCGAATTATGCAGAGTCATCGAGATCGTACTTTTCGAGCTATTTAATCCGAGAAACACGTTTTCTGGGGTTTTCACCTCTCCACAGTTGGTTGGATATGCAGAACCGGCGATGTTTGGTTTTCTTCGGGTTTCAAGTTGAGATATGCATTTTCTACGATAATCTTGGTGAAACATCTCTCCGAAGTATGCAGAATCATTAAGAGCGCTCTTTTCGAGCTATTTAATGCGAGAAACACGTTTTCTGGGGTTTTCACCACACCACAGTTCGTTGGATGTGCAGAACCGGAGATATCTTGGTTTTCGTGGGGTTTCAAGCTGAGATATGCATTTTCTGCGATAATCTTGGTGAGACCTCTGTCCGAAGTATGCAGAAACATCGAGATCGCTCTTTTCGACCTATTTAATGCGAGAAACACGTTATCTGGTGTTTTCACCACTCCACAGTGCGTTTGATATGCAGAACCAGCGAAATCTTGGTTTTCGTGGGGTTTCAAGCTGAGATATGCATTTTTTACGATAATCATGGTGAGACTTCTGTCAGAAGTATGCAGAATCATCGAGATCGCACTTTCCGAGCTATTTAATGCGAGAAACACGTTATCTGGTGTTTTCAGCACTCCACAGTGCGTTTTATATGCAGAACCAGCGATATCTGGGTTTTCGTGGGGTTTCAAGCTGAGATATGCATTTTCTGCGATAATCTTGGTGAGACTTCTGTCCGAAGTATGCAGAAACATTAAGATCATACTTTTCGAGCTATTTAATGCGAGAAACACGTTATCTGGTGTTTTCACCACTCCACAGTTGGTTTGATATGCAGAACCGGAGATATCTTGGTTTTCGTGGGGTTTCAATCTGAGATATGCATTTTCTGCGATAATCTTGGTGAGACTCCTGTCCGAAGTATGCAGAATCATCTTGATCGCACTTTTCGAGATATTTTATGCGAGAAACACGTTATTTGATGTTTTCACCACTCCACAGTGCGTTTGATATGCAGAACCGGCGATATCTTGGTTTTCGTGGGGTTTCAAGCTGAGATATGCATTCTCTACGATAATCTTGGTGAGACTTCTGTCAGAAGTTTGCAGAATCATCTAGATCGCTCGTTTCGAGCTATTTAATGCGAAAAAACAAGTTTTCTGGTGTTTTCAACATTCCACAGTGCGTTTGATATGCAGAACCGGCGATATCTTGATTTTCGTGGTGTTTCCAGCTGAGATATGCATTTTCTGTGATTATCTTGGTGAGTGTTCTGTCAGAAGTATGCAGAATCATCGGGATCGCTTTTTTCGAGCTATCTAATGCCAGAAACACGTTTTCTGGTGTTTTCACCACACCACAGTGCGTTTGATATGCAGAACTGGCGACATCTTGGATTTCGTCGGGTTTCAAGCTGAGATATGCGTTTTCTACGATAATCTTGGTGAGACTTCTGTCAGAAGTTTGCAGAATCATCTAGATCGCTCGTTTCGAGCTATTTAATGCGAGGAACACGTTATCTGGTGTTTTCCCCACTCCACAGTTGGTTTGATATGCAGAACCGGAGATATCTTGGTTTTCGTGGGGTTTCAAGCTGAGATATGCATTTTCTGCGATAATCTTGTTGAGACTTCTGTCAGATGTATGCAGAATCATCGAGATCCCTCTTTTCGAGCTATTTAATGCGAGAAACACGTTATCTGGTTGTTTTCATCACTCCACAGTGCGTTTGATATGCAGAACCGGCGACATCTTGATTTTCGTGGGGTTTCTAGCTGAGATATGCATTTTCTGCGATAATATTGGTGAGACTTCTGTCCGAATTATGCAGAGTCATCGAGATCGTACTTTTCGAGCTATTTAATCCGAGAAACACGTTTTCTGGGATTTTCACCTCTCCACAGTTGGTTGGATATGCAGAACCGGCGATGTTTGGTTTTCTTCGGGTTTCAAGTTGAGATATGCATTTTCTACGATAATCTTGGTGAAACATCTGTCCGAAGTATGCAGAATCATTAAGAGCGCTCTTTTCGAGCTATTTAATGCGAGAAACACGTTTTCTGGGGTTTTCACCACACCACAGTTCGTTGGATGTGCAGAACCGGAGATATCTTGGTTTTCGTGGGGTTTCAAGCTGAGATATGCATCTTCTGCGATAATCTTGGTGAGACTTCTGTCAGAAGTTTGCAGAATCATCTAGATCGCTCGTTTCGAGCTATTTAATGCGAAAAAACAAGTTTTCTGGTGTTTTAACCACTCCACAGTGCGTTTTATATGCAGAACCAGCGATATCTGGGTTTTCGTGAGGTTTCAAGCTGAGATATGCATTTTCTGCGATAATCTTGGTGAGACTTCTGTGCGAAGTATGCTTAATCATCGAGATCGCTCGTTTCGAGCTATTTAATGCGAGAAACACGTTATCTGGTGTTTTCACCACTCCACAGTGCGTATGATGTGCAGAACCGACGATATCCTGGTTTTCGTGTGGTTTCAAGCTCAGATATGCATTTTCTGCAATTATATTGGTGAGACTTCAGACAGAAGTATGCAGAATCATCTAGATCGATCTTTTCGAGCTACTTAATGCGAGAAACACGTTATCTGGTTGTTTTCATCACTCCACAGTGCGTTTGATATGCAGAACCGGCGACATCTTGATTTTCGTGGGGTTTCTAGCTGAGATATGCATTTTCTGCGATAATATTGGTGAGACTTCTGTCCGAAGTATGCAGAGTCATCGAGAACGTACTTATCGAGCTATTTAATGCGAGAAACACGTTTTCTGGGGTTTTCACCTCTCCACTGTTCGTTTGATATGCAGAACCAGCGAAATCTTGGTTTTCGTGGGGTTTCAAGCTGAGATATGCATTTTCTACGATGATGATGGTGAGACTTCTGTCAGAAGTATGCAGAACCTTCGAGAACGCTCTTGTCGAGCTACTTAATGCGCGAAACAAGTTTTCTGGTGTTTTCACCACTCCACGGTACGTTTGATGTGCAGAACCGCATATAACTTGGTTTTGGTCGGGTTTCAAGCTGAGATATGCATTTTCTACGATAATCTTGGTGAGACTTCTGTCAGAAGTATGCAGGATCTTTGAGAACGCTCTTTTCGAGCTACTTAATGTGAGAAACACGTTTTCTGGTGTTTTCAACATTCCACAGTGCGTTTGATATGCAGAACCGGCGATATCTTGATTTACGTGGTGTTTCCAGCTGATATATGCATATTCTGCGATAATCTTGGTGAGTCCTTTGTCAGAAGTATGCAGAATCATCTAGATCGCTCTTTTCGAGCTATTTAATGCGAAAAAACAAGTTTTCTGGTGTTTTGAACATTCCACAGTGCGTTTGATATGCAGAACCGGCGATATCTTGATTTTCGTGGTGGTTCCAGGTGAGATATGCATTTTCTACGATAATGTTGGTGAGACTTCTGTCAGAAGTATGCAGAATCTTCGAGAACGCTCTTTTCGAGCTACTTAATGCGCGAAACAAGTTTTCTGGTGTTTTCACCACTCCACAGTGCGTTTGATATGCAGAACTGGCGACATCTTGGATTTCGTCGGGTTTCAAGCTGAGATATACATTTTCTGCGATAATCTTGGTGAGTCTTCTGTCAGAAGTATGCAGAATCTTCGAGATCGCTCTATTCGAGCTATTTAATGCGAGAAACACGTTATCTGGTTGTTTTCATCACTCCACAGTGCGTTTGATATGCAGAACCGGCGACATCTTGATTTTCGTGGGGTTTCTAGCTGAGATATGCATTTTCTGCGATAATATTGGTGAGACTTCTGTCCGAATTATGCAGAGTCATCGAGATCGTACTTTTCGAGCTATTTAATCCGAGAAACACGTTTTCTGGGGTTTTCACCTCTCCACAGTTGGTTGGATATGCAGAACCGGCGATGTTTGGTTTTCTTCGGGTTTCAAGTTGAGATATGCATTTTCTACGATAATCTTGGTGAAACATCTCTCCGAAGTATGCAGAATCATTAAGAGCGCTCTTTTCGAGCTATTTAATGCGAGAAACACGTTTTCTGGGGTTTTCACCACACCACAGTTCGTTGGATGTGCAGAACCGGAGATATCTTGGTTTTCGTGGGGTTTCAAGCTGAGATATGCATTTTCTGCGATAATCTTGGTGAGACCTCTGTCCGAAGTATGCAGAAACATCGAGATCGCTCTTTTCGACCTATTTAATGCGAGAAACACGTTATCTGGTGTTTTCACCACTCCACAGTGCGTTTGATATGCAGAACCAGCGAAATCTGGGTTTTCGTGGGGTTTCAAGCTGAGATATGCATCTTTTACGATAATCATGGTGAGACTTCTGTCAGAAGTATGCAGAATCATCGAGATCGCACTTTCCGAGCTATTTAATGCGAGAAACACGTTATCTGGTGTTTTCAGCTCTCCACAGTGCGTTTTATATGCAGAACCAGCGATATCTGGGTTTTCGTGGGGTTTCAAGCTGAGATATGCATTTTCTGCGATAATCTTGGTGAGACTTCTGTCCGAAGTATGCAGAAACATCAAGATCATACTTTTCGAGCTATTTAATGCGAGAAACACGTTATCTGGTGTTTTCACCACTCCACAGTTGGTTTGATATGCAGAACCGGAGATATCTTGGTTTTCGTGGGGTTTCAATCTGAGATATGCATTTTCTGCGATAATATTGGTGAGACTCCTGTCCGAAGTATGCAGAATCATCGAGATCGCACTTTTCGAGATATTTTATGCGAGAAACACGTTATTTGATGTTTTCACCACTCCACAGTGCGTTTGATATGCAGAACCGGCGATATCTTGGTTTTCGTGGGGTTTCAAGCTGAGATATGCATTCTCTACGATAATCTTGGTGAGACTTCTGTCAGAAGTTTGCAGAATCATCTAGATCGCTCGTTTCGAGCTATTTAATGCGAAAAAACAAGTTTTCTGGTGTTTTCAACATTCCACAGTGCGTTTGATATGCAGAACCGGCGATATCTTGATTTTCGTGGTGTTTCCAGCTGAGATATGCATTTTCTGTGATTATCTTGGTGAGTGTTCTGTCAGAAGTATGCAGAATCATCGGGATCGCTTTTTTCGAGCTATCTAATGCCAGAAACACGTTTTCTGGTGTTTTCACCACACCACAGTGCGTTTGATATGCAGAACTGGCGACATCTTGGATTTCGTCGGGTTTCAAGCTGAGATATGCATTTTCTACGATAATCTTGGTGAGACTTCTGTCAGAAGTTTGCAGAATCATCTAGATCGCTCGTTTCGAGCTATTTAATGCGAAAAAACAAGTTTTCTGGTGTTTTCAACATTCCACAGTGCGTTTGATATGCAGAACCGGCGATATCTTGATTTTCGTGGAGTTTCCAGCTGAGATATGCATTTTCGGCGAAAATCTTGGTGAGTCTTCTGTCAGAAGTATGCAGAATCTTCGAGAACGCTCTTTTCGAGCTACTTAATGCGCGAAACAAGTTTTCTGGTGTTTTCACCACTTCACAGTGCGTTTGATAAGCAGAACTGGCGACATCTTGGATTTCGTCGGGTTTCAAGCTGAGATATGCATTTTCTACGATAATCTTGGTGAGACTTCTGTCAGAAGTTTGCAGAATCATCTAGATCGCTCGTTTCGAGCTATTTAATGCGAAAAAACAAGTTTTCTGGTGTTTTCAACATTCCACAGTGCGTTTGATATGCAGAACCGGCGATATCTTGATTTTCGTGGAGTTTCCAGCTGAGATATGCATTTTCGGCGATAATCTTGGTGAGTCTTCTGTCAGAAGTATGCAGAATCATCGAGATCCCCCTTCTCGAGCTATTTAATGCGAGAAACACGTTAACTGGTGTTTTAACCACTCCACAGTGCGTTTGATATGCGGAACCAGCGACATCTTGGATTTCGTCGGGTGTCAAGCTGAGACCTGCATTTTCTACGATAATCTTGGTGAGACTGCTGTCCGAAGTATGCAGAATCATCGAGTTCGCACTTTTCGAGCTATTTAATGCGAGGAACACGTTATCTGGTGTTTCCCCCACTCCACAGTTGGTTTGATATGCAGAACCGGAGATATCTTGGTTTTCGTGGGGTTTCAAGCTGAGATATGCATTTTCTGCGATAATCTTGTTGAGACTTCTGACCGAAGTATGCAGAATCATCGAGATTGCTCTATTCGAGCTATTTAATGCGAGAAACACGTTATCTGGTGTTATCACCACTCCACAGTGCGTTTGATATGCAGAACCAGCGATATCTTGGTTTTCGAAGGGTTTCAAGCTGTGATATGCATCTTCTGCGATAATCTTGGTGAGACTTCAGTCAGAAGTATGCAGAATCATCTAGATCGCTCTTTTCGTGCTATTTAATGCGAGAAACACGTTTTCTGGTGTTATCACCACTCCACAGTGCGTTTGATATGCAGAACCGGCGACATCTTGGATTTCGTTGGGTTTCAAGCTGAGATATGTATTTTCTGCGATAATATTGGTGAGACTTCTGTCCGAAGTATGCAGAGTCATTGAGAACGTACTTATCGAGCTATTTAATGCGAGAAACACGTTTTCTGGGGTTTTCACCTCTCCACAGTTCGTTTGATATGCAGAACCAGCGAAATCTTGGTTTTCGTGGGGTTTCAAGCTGAGATATGCATTTTCTACGATAATGATGGTGAGACTTCTGTCAGAAGTATGCAGAACCTTCGAGAACGGTCTTGTCGAGCTACTTAATGCGCGAAACAAGTTTTCTGGTGTTTTCACCACTCCACGGTACGTTTGATGTGCAGAACCGCATATAACTTGGTTTTGGTCGGGTTTCAAGCTGAGATATGCATTTTCTACGATAATCTTGGTGAGTCTTCAGTCAGAAGTATGCAGGATCTTTGAGAACGCTCTTTTCGAGCTACTTAATGTGAGAAACACGTTTTCTGGTGTTTTCAACATTCCACAGTGCGTTTGATATGCAGAACCGGCGATATCTTGATTTACGTGGTGTTTCCAGCTGATATATGCATATTCTGCGATAATCTTGGTGAGTCCTTTGTCAGAAGTATGCAGAATCATCTAGATCGCTCTTTTCGAGCTATTTAATGCGAAAAAACAAGTTTTCTGGTGTTTTGAACATTCCACAGTGCGTTTGATATGCAGAACCGGCAATATCTTGATTTTCGTGGTGTTTCCAGCTGAGATATGCATTTTCTACGATAATGTTGGTGAGACTTCTGTCAGAAGTATGCAGAATCTTCGAGAACGCTCTTTTCGAGCTACTTAATGCGCGAAACAAGTTTTCTGGTGTTTTCACCACTCCACAGATGGTTGGATATGCAGAACCGGCGATGTTTGGTTTTCTTCGGGTTTCAAGTTGAGATATGCATTTTCTACGATAATCTTGGTGAAACATCTGTCCGAAGTATGCAGAATCATTAAGAGCGCTCTTTTCGAGCTATTTAATGCGAGAAACACGTTTTCTGGGGTTTTCACCACACCACAGTTCGTTGGATGTGCAGAACCGGAGATATCTTGGTTTTCGTGGGGTTTCAAGCTGAGATATGCATCTTCTGCGATAATCTTGGTGAGACTTCTGTCAGAAGTTTGCAGAATCATCTAGATCGCTCGTTTCGAGCTATTTAATGCGAAAAAACAAGTTTTCTGGTGTTTTAACCACTCCACAGTGCGTCTGATATGCAGAACCGGCGATATCTTGGTTATCGTGGGGTTTCCAGCTGAGATATACATTTTCTGCGATAATCTTGGTGAGTCTTCTGTCAGAAGTATGCAGAATCTTCGAGATCGCTCTATTCGAGCTATTTAATGCGAGAAACACGTTATCTGGTTGTTTTCATCACTCCACAGTGCGTTTGATATGCAGAACCGGCGACATCTTGATTTTCGTGGGGTTTCTAGCTGAGATATGTATTTTCTGCGATAATATTGGTGAGACTTCTGTCCGAAGTATGCAGAGTCATCGTGAACGTACTTATCGAGCTATTTAATGCGAGAAACACGTTTTTGGGGTTTTCACCTCTCCACAGTTCGTTTGATATGCAGAACCAGCGAAATCTTGGTTTTCGTGGGGTTTCAAGCTGAGATATGCATTTTCTACGATAATGATGGTGAGACTTCTGTCAGAAGTATGCAGAACCTTCGAGAACGGTCTTGTCGAGCTACTTAATGCGCGAAACAAGTTTTCTGGTGTTTTCACCACTCCACGGTACGTTTGATGTGCAGAACCGCATATAACTTGGTTTTGGTCGGGTTTCAAGCTGAGATATGCATTTTCTACGATAATCTTGGTGAGACTTCTGTCAGAAGTTTGCAGAATCATCTAGATCGCTCGTTTCGAGCTATTTAATGCGAAAAAACAAGTTTTCTGGTGTTTTAACCACTCCACAGTGCGTCTGATATGCAGAACCGGCGATATCTTGGTTATCGTGGGGTTTCCAGCTGAGATATACATTTTCTGCGATAATCTTGGTGAGTCTTCTGTCAGAAGTATGCAGAATCTTCGAGATCGCTCTATTCGAGCTATTTAATGCGAGAAACACGTTATCTGGTTGTTTTCATCACTCCACAGTGCGTTTGATATGCAGAACCGGCGACATCTTGATTTTCGTGGGGTTTCTAGCTGAGATATGCATTTTCTGCGATAATATTGGTGAGACTTCTGTCCGAATTATGCAGAGTCATCGAGATCGTACTTTTCGAGCTATTTAATCCGAGAAACACGTTTTCTGGGGTTTTCACCTCTCCACAGTTGGTTGGATATGCAGAACCGGCGATGTTTGGTTTTCTTCGGGTTTCAAGTTGAGATATGCATTTTCTACGATAATCTTGGTGAAACATCTGTCCGAAGTATGCAGAATCATTAAGAGCGCTCTTTTCGAGCTATTTAATGCGAGAAACACGTTTTCTGGGGTTTTCACCACACCACAGTTCGTTGGATGTGCAGAACCGGAGATATCTTGGTTTTCGTGGGGTTTCAAGCTGAGATATGCATTTTCTGCGATAATCTTGGTGAGACCTCTGTCCGAAGTATGCAGAAACATCGAGATCGCTCTTTTCGACATATTTAATGCGAGAAACACGTTATCTGGTGTTTTCACCACTCCACAGTGCGTTTGATATGCAGAACCAGCGAAATCTTGGTTTTCGTGGGGTTTCAAGCTGAGATATGCATTTTTTACGATAATCATGGTGAGACTTCTGTCAGAAGTATGCAGAATCATCGAGATCGCACTTTCCGAGCTATTTAATGCGAGAAACACGTTATCTGGTGTTTTCAGCACTCCACAGTGCGTTTTATATGCAGAACCAGCGATATCTGGGTTTTCGTGGGGTTTCAAGCTGAGATATGCATTTTCTGCGATAATCTTGGTGAGACTTCTGTCCGAAGTATGCAGAAACATCAAGATCATACTTTTCGAGCTATTTAATGCGAGAAACACGTTATCTGGTGTTTTCACCACTCCACAGTTGGTTTGATATGCAGAACCGGAGATATCTTGGTTTTCGTGGGGTTTCAATCTGAGATATGCATTTTCTGCGATAATCTTGGTGAGACTCCTGTCCGAAGTATGCAGAATCATCAAGATCGCACTTTTCGAGATATTTTATGCGAGAAACACGTTATTTGATGTTTTCACCACTCCACAGTGCGTTTGATATGCAGAACCGGCGATATCTTGGTTTTCGTGGGGTTTCAAGCTGAGATATGCATTCTCTACGATAATCTTGGTGAAACATCTGTCCGAAGTATGCAGAATCATCGAGATCGCACTTTCCGAGCTATTTAATGCGAGAAACGCGTTATCTGGTTGTTTTCATCACTCCACAGTGCGTTTGTTATGCAGAACAGGCGACATCTTGATTTTCGTCGGGTTTCTAGCTGAGATATGCATTTTCTGCGATAATATTGGTGAGACTTCTGTCCGAAGTATGCAGAGTCATCGAGAACGTACTTATCGAGCTATCTAATGCGAGAAACACGTTTTCTGGGGTTTTCACCTCTCCACAGTTCGTTTGATATGCAGAACCGGCGAAATCTTGGTTATCGTGGGGTTTCCAGCTGAGATTTACATTTTCTGCGATAATCTTGGTGAGTCTTCTGTCAGAAGTTTGCAGTATCATCTAGATCGATCTTTTCGAGCTACTTAATGCGAGAAACACGTTATCTGGTTGTTTTCATCACTCCACAGTGCGTTTGATATGCAGAACCGGCGACATCTTGATTTTCGTGGGGTTTCTAGCTGAGATATGCATTTTCTACGATAATCTTGGTGAGACTTCTGTCAGAAGTTTGCAGAATCATCTAGATCGCTCGTTTCGAGCTATTTAATGCGAAAAATCAAGTTTTCTGGTGTTTTAACCACTCCACAGTGCGTCTGATATGCAGAACCGGCGATATCTTGGTTATCGTGGAGTTTCCAGCTGAGATATACATTTTCTGCGATAATCTTGGTGAGTCTTCTGTCAGAAGTATGCAGAATCTTCGAGATCGCTCTATTCGAGCTATTTAATGCGAGAAACACGTTATCTGGTTGTTTTCATCACTCCACAGTGCGTTTGATATGCAGAACCGGCGACATCTTGATTTTCGTGGGGTTTCTAGCTGAGATATGCATTTTCTGCGATAATATTGGTGAGACTTCTGTCCGAAGTATGCAGAGTCATCGAGATCGTACTTTTCGAGCTATTTAATCCGAGAAACACGTTTTCTGGGGTTTTCACCTCTCCACAGTTCGTTTGATATGCAGAACCGGCGATGTTTGGTTTTCTTCGGGTTTCAAGTTGAGATATGCATTTTCTACGATAATCTTGGTGAAACATCTGTCCGAAGTATGCAGAATCATTAAGAGCGCTCTTTTCGAGCTATTTAATGCGAGAAACACGTTTTCTGGGGTTTTCACCACACCACAGTTCGTTGGATGTGCAGAACCGGAGATATCTTGATTTTCGTGGTGTTTCCAGCTGAGATATGCATTTTCTGTGATTATCTTGGTGAGTGTTCTGTCAGAAGTATGCAGAATCATCGGGATCGCTTTTTTCGAGCTATCTAATGCCAGAAACACGTTTTCTGGTGTTTTCACCACACCACAGTGCGTTTGATATGCAGAACCGGCGACATCTTGGATTTCGTCGGGTTTCAAGCTGAGATATGTATTTTCTACGATAATCTTGGTGAGACCTCTGTGCGAAGTATGCTTAATCATCGAGATCGCTCGTTTCGAGCTATTTAATGCGAGAAACACGTTATCTGGTGTTTTCACCACTCCACAGTGCGTGTGATATGCAGAACCGGCGATATCTTGATTTTCGTGGTGTTTCCAGCTGAGATATACATTTTCTACGATAATATTGGTGAGACCTCTGTCAGAAGTATGCAGAATCTTCGAGAACACTCTTTTCGAGCTACTTAATGCGAGAAACACGTTTTCTGGTGTTATCACCACTCCACAGTGCGTTTGATATGCAGAACCGGCGACATCTTGGATTTCGTTGGGTTTCAAGCTGAGATATGTATTTTCTGCGATAATATTGGTGAGACTTCTGTCCGAAGTATGCAGAGTCATTGAGAACGTACTTATCGAGCTATTTAATGCGAGAAACACGTTTTCTGGGGTTTTCACCTCTCCACAGTTCGTTTGATATGCAGAACCAGCGAAATCTTGGTTTTCGTGGGGTTTCAAGCTGAGATATGCATTTTCTACGATAATGATGGTGAGACTTCTGTCAGAAGTATGCAGAACCTTCGAGAACGGTCTTGTCGAGCTACTTAATGCGCGAAACAAGTTTTCTGGTGTTTTCACCACTCCACGGTACGTTTGATGTGCAGAACCGCATATAACTTGGTTTTGGTCGGGTTTCAAGCTGAGATATGCATTTTCTACGATAATCTTGGTGTGTCTTCAGTCAGAAGTATGCAGGATCTTTGAGAACGCTCTTTTCGAGCTACTTAATGTGAGAAACACGTTTTCTGGTGTTTTCAACATTCCACAGTGCGTTTGATATGCAGAACCGGCGATATCTTGATTTACGTGGTGTTTCCAGCTGATATATGCATATTCTGCGATAATCTTGGTGAGTCCTTTGTCAGAAGTATGCAGAATCATCTAGATCGCTCTTTTCGAGCTATTTAATGCGAAAAAACAAGTTTTCTGGTGTTTTGAACATTCCACAGTGCGTTTGATATGCAGAACCGGCGATATCTTGATTTTCGTGGTGTTTCCAGCTGAGATATGCATTTTCTACGATAATGTTGGTGAGACTTCTGTCAGAAGTATGCAGAATCTTCGAGAACGCTCTTTTCGAGCTACTTAATGCGCGAAACAAGTTTTCTGGTGTTTTCACCACTCCACAGTTGGTTGGATATGCAGAACCGGCGATGTTTGGTTTTCTTCGGGTTTCAAGTTGAGATATGCATTTTCTACGATAATCTTGGTGAAACATCTGTCCGAAGTATGCAGAATCATTAAGAGCGCTCTTTTCGAGCTATTTAATGCGAGAAACACGTTTTCTGGGGTTTTCACCACACCACAGTTCGTTGGATGTGCAGAACCGGAGATATCTTGGTTTTCGTGGGGTTTCAAGCTGAGATATGCATCTTCTGCGATAATCTTGGTGAGACTTCTGTCAGAAGTTTGCAGAATCATCTAGATCGCTCGTTTCGAGCTATTTAATGCGAAAAAACAAGTTTTCTGGTGTTTTAACCACTCCACAGTGCGTCTGATATGCAGAACCGGCGATATCTTGGTTATCGTGGGGTTTCCAGCTGAGATATACATTTTCTGCGATAATCTTGGTGAGTCTTCTGTCAGAAGTATGCAGAATCTTCGAGATCGCTCTATTCGAGCTATTTAATGCGAGAAACACGTTATCTGGTTGTTTTCATCACTCCACAGTGCGTTTGATATGCAGAACCGGCGACATCTTGATTTTCGTGGGGTTTCTAGCTGAGATATGTATTTTCTGCGATAATATTGGTGAGACTTCTGTCCGAAGTATGCAGAGTCATCGTGAACGTACTTATCGAGCTATTTAATGCGAGAAACACGTTTTTGGGGTTTTCACCTCTCCACAGTTCGTTTGATATGCAGAACCAGCGAAATCTTGGTTTTCGTGGGGTTTCAAGCTGAGATATGCATTTTCTACGATAATGATGGTGAGACTTCTGTCAGAAGTATGCAGAACCTTCGAGAACGGTCTTGTCGAGCTACTTAATGCGCGAAACAAGTTTTCTGGTGTTTTCACCACTCCACGGTACGTTTGATGTGCAGAACCGCATATAACTTGGTTTTGGTCGGGTTTCAAGCTGAGATATGCATTTTCTACGATAATCTTGGTGAGACTTCAGTCAGAAGTATGCAGGATCTTTGAGAACGCTCTTTTCGAGCTACTTAATGTGAGAAACACGTTTTCTGGTGTTTTCAACATTCCACAGTGCGTTTGATATGCAGAACCGGCGATATCTTGATTTACGTGGTGTTTCCAGCTGATATATGCATATTCTGCGATAATCTTGGTGAGTCCTTTGTCAGAAGTATGCAGAATCATCTAGATCGCTCTTTTCGAGCTATTTAATGCGAAAAAACAAGTTTTCTGGTGTTTTGAACATTCCACAGTGCGTTTGATATGCAGAACCGGCGATATCTTGATTTTCGTGGTGTTTCCAGCTGAGATATGCATTTTCTACGATAATGTTGGTGAGACTTCTGTCAGAAGTATGCAGAATCTTCGAGAACGCTCTTTTCGAGCTACTTAATGCGCGAAACAAGTTTTCTGGTGTTTTCACCACTCCACAGTGCGTTTGATATGCAGAACTGGCGACATCTTGGATTTCGTCGGGTTTCAAGCTGAGATATGCATTTTCTACGATAATCTTGGTGAGACTTCTGTCAGAAGTTTGCAGAATCATCTAGATCGCTCGTTTCGAGCTATTTAATGCGAAAAAACAAGTTTTCTGGTGTTTTAACCACTCCACAGTGCGTCTGATATGCAGAACCGGCGATATCTTGGTTATCGTGGGGTTTCCAGCTGAGATATACATTTTCTGCGATAATCTTGGTGAGTCTTCTGTCAGAAGTATGCAGAATCTTCGAGATCGCTCTATTCGAGCTATTTAATGCGAGAAACACGTTATCTGGTTGTTTACATCACTCCACAGTGCGTTTGATATGCAGAACCGGCGACATCTTGATTTTCGTGGGGTTTCTAGCTGAGATATGCATTTTCTGCGATAATATTGGTGAGACTTCTGTCCGAATTATGTAGAGTCATCGAGATCGTACTTTTCGAGCTATTTAATCCGAGAAACACGTTTTCTGGGGTTTTCACCTCTCCACAGTTGGTTGGATATGCAGAACCGGCGATGTTTGGTTTTCTTCGGGTTTCAAGTTGAGATATGCATTTTCTACGATAATCTTGGTGAAACATCTGTCCGAAGTATGCAGAATCATTAAGAGCGCTCTTTTCGAGCTATTTAATGCGACAAACACGTTTTCTGGGGTTTTCACCACACCACAGTTCGTTGGATGTGCAGAACCGGAGATATCTTGGTTTTCGTGGGGTTTCAAGCTGAGATATGCATTTTCTGCGATAATCTTGGTGAGACCTGTGTCCGAAGTATGCAGAAACATCGAGATCGCTCTTTTCGACCTATTTAATGCGAGAAACACGTTATCTGGTGTTTTCACCACTCCACAGTGCGTTTGATATGCAGAACCAGCGAAATCTTGGTTTTCGTGGGGTTTCAAGCTGAGATATGCATTTTTTACGATAATCATGGTGAGACTTCTGTCAGAAGTATGCAGAATCATCGAGATCGCACTTTCCGAGCTATTTAATGCGAGAAACACGTTATCTGGTGTTTTCAGCACTCCACAGTGCGTTTTATATGCAGAACCAGCGATATCTGGGTTTTCGTGGGGTTTCAAGCTGAGATATGCATTTTCTGCGATAATCTTGGTGAGACTTCTGTCCGAAGTATGCAGAAACATCAAGATCATACTTTTCGAGCTATTTAATGCGAGAAACACGTTATCTGGTGTTTTCACCACTCCACAGTTGGTTTGATATGCAGAACCGGAGATATCTTGGTTTTCGTGGGGTTTCAATCTGAGATATGCATTTTCTGCGATAATCTTGGTGAGACTCCTGTCCGAAGTATGCAGAATCATCAAGATCGCACTTTTCGAGATATTTTATGCGAGAAACACGTTATTTGATGTTTTCACCACTCCACAGTGCGTTTGATATGCAGAACCGGCGATATCTTGGTTTTCGTGGGGTTTCAAGCTGAGATATGCATTCTCTACGATAATCTTGGTGAAACATCTGTCCAAAGTATGCAGAATCATCGAGATCGCACTTTCCGAGCTATTTAATGCGAGAAACACGTTATCTGGTTGTTTTCATCACTCCACAGTGCGTTTGTTATGCAGAACAGGCGACATCTTGATTTTCGTCGGGTTTCTAGCTGAGATATGCATTTTCTGCGATAATATTGGTGAGACTTCTGTCCGAAGTATGCAGAGTCATCGAGAACGTACTTATCGAGCTATCTAATGCGAGAAACACGTTTTCTGGGGTTTTCACCTCTCCACAGTTCGTTTGATATGCAGAACCGGCGAAATCTTGGTTATCGTGGGGTTTCCAGCTGAGATATACATTTTCTGCGATAATCTTGGTGAGTCTTCTGTCAGAAGTTTGCAGTATCATCTAGATCGATCTTTTCGAGCTACTTAATGCGAGAAACACGTTATCTGGTTGTTTTCATCACTCCACAGTGCGTTTGATATGCAGAACCGGCGACATCTTGATTTTCGTGGGGTTTCTAGCTGAGATATGCATTTTCTACGATAATCTTGGTGAGACTTCTGTCAGAAGTTTGCAGAATCATCTAGATCGCTCGTTTCGAGCTATTTAATGCGAAAAATCAAGTTTTCTGGTGTTTTAACCACTCCACAGTGCGTCTGATATGCAGAACCGGCGATATCTTGGTTATCGTGGAGTTTCCAGCTGAGATATACATTTTCTGCGATAATCTTGGTGAGTCTTCTGTCAGAAGTATGCAGAATCTTCGAGATCGCTCTATTCGAGCTATTTAATGCGAGAAACACGTTATCTGGTTGTTTTCATCACTCCACAGTGCGTTTGATATGCAGAACCGGCGACATCTTGATTTTCGTGGGGTTTCTAGCTGAGATATGCATTTTCTGCGATAATATTGGTGAGACTTCTGTCCGAAGTATGCAGAGTCATCGAGATCGTACTTTTCGAGCTATTTAATCCGAGAAACACGTTTTCTGGGGTTTTCACCTCTCCACAGTTGGTTTGATATGCAGAACCGGCGATGTTTGGTTTTCTTCGGGTTTCAAGTTGAGATATGCATTTTCTACGATAATCTTGGTGAAACATCTGTCCGAAGTATGCAGAATCATTAAGAGCGCTCTTTTCGAGCTATTTAATGCGAGAAACACGTTTTCTGGGGTTTTCACCACACCACAGTTCGTTGGATGTGCAGAACCGGAGATATCTTGATTTTCGTGGTGTTTCCAGCTGAGATATGCATTTTCTGTGATTATCTTGGTGAGTGTTCTGTCAGAAGTATGCAGAATCATCGGGATCGCTTTTTTCGAGCTATCTAATGCCAGAAACACGTTTTCTGGTGTTTTCACCACACCACCGTGCGTTTGATATGCAGAACCGGCGACATCTTGGATTTCGTCGGGTTTCAAGCTGAGATATGTATTTTCTACGATAATCTTGGTGAGACTTCTGTGCGAAGTATGCTTAATCATCGAGATCGCTCGTTTCGAGCTATTTAATGCGAGAAACACGTTATCTGGTGTTTTCACCACTCCACAGTGCGTGTGATATGCAGAACCGGCGATATCTTGATTTTCGTGGTGTTTCCAGCTGATATATGCATTTTCTACGATAATGTTGGTGAGACTTCTGTCAGAAGTATGCAGAATCTTCGAGAACGCTCTTTTCGAGCTACTTAATGCGCGAAACAAGTTTTCTGGTGTTTTCCCCACTCCACGGTACGTTTGATATGCAGAACCGGCGACATCTTGGATTTCGTCGGGTTTCAAGCTGAGATATGTATTTTCTACGGTAATCTTGGTGAGACTTCAGACAGAAGTATGCAGAATCATCTAGATCGATCATTTCGAGCTATTTAATGCGAAAAAACAAGTTTTCTGGTGATTTCAACATTCCACAGTGCGTCTGATATGCAGAACCGGCGATATCTTGATTTTCGTGGTGTTTCCAGCTGATATATGCATTTTCTACGATAATGTTGGTGAGACTTCTGTCAGAAGTATGCAGAATCTTCGAGAACGCTCTTTTCGAGCTACTTAATGCGCGAAACAAGTTTTCTGGTGTTTTCACCACTCCACGGTACGTTTGATATGCAGAACCGGCGACATCTTGGATTTCGTCGGGTTTCAAGCTGAGATATGTATTTTCTACGATAATCTTGGTGAGACTTCTGTGCGAAGTATGCTTAATCATCGAGATAGCTCGTTTCGAGCTATTTAATGCGAGAAACACGTTATTTGGTGTTTTCACCACTCCACAGTGCGTGTGATATGCAGAACCGGCGATATCTTGATTTTCGTGGTGTTTCCAGCTGAGATATGCATTTTCTGTGATTATCTTGGTGAGTGTTCTGTCAGAAGTATGCAGAATCATCGGGATCGCTTTTTTCGAGCTATCTAATGCCAGAAACACGTTTTCTGGTGTTTTCACCACATCACAGTGCGTTTGATATGCAGAACCGGCGACATCTTGGATTTCGTCGGGTTTCAAGCTGAGATATGTATTTTCTACGATAATCTTGGTGAGACTTCAGACAGAAGTATGCAGAATCATCTAGATCCATCATTTCGAGCTATTTAATGCGAAAAAACAAGTTTTCTGGTGATTTCAACATTCCACAGTGCGTCTGATATGCAGAACCGGCGATATCTTGATTTTCGTGGTGTTTCCAGCTGATATATGCATTTTCTACGATAATGTTGGTGAGACTTCTGTCAGAAGTATGCAGAATCTTCGAGAACGCTCTTTGCGAGCTATTTAATGCGAAAAATCAAGTTTTCTGGTGTTTTAACCACTCCACAGTGCGTCTGATATGCAGAACCGGCGATATCTTGGTTATCGTGGAGTTTCCAGCTGAGATATACATTTTCTGCGATAATCTTGGTGAGTCTTCTGTCAGAAGTATGCAGAATCTTCGAGATCGCTCTATTCGAGCTATTTAATGCGAGAAACACGTTTTCTGGTTGTTTTCATCACTCCACAGTGCGTTTGATATGCAGAACCGGCGACATCTTGATTTTCGTGGGGTTTCTAGCTGAGATATGCATTTTCTGCGATAATATTGGTGAGACTTCTGTCCGAAGTATGCAGAGTCATCGAGATCGTACTTTTCGAGCTATTTAATCCGAGAAACACGTTTTCTGGGGTTTTCACCTCTCCATAGTTGGTTTGATATGCAGAACCGGCGATGTTTGGTTTTCTTCGGGTTTCAAGTTGAGATATGCATTTTCTACGATAATCTTGGTGAAACATCTGTCCGAAGTATGCAGAATCATTAAGAGCGCTCTTTTCGAGCTATTTAATGCGAGAAACACGTTTTCTGGGGTTTTCACCACACCACAGTTCGTTGGATGTGCAGAACCGGAGATATCTTGGTTTTCGTGGGGTTTCAAGCTGAGATATGCATTTTCTGCGATAATCTTGGTGAGACCTCTGTCCGAAGTATGCAGAAACATCGAGATCGCTCTTTTCGACCTATTTAATGCGAGAAACACGTTATCTGGTGTTTTCACCACTCCACAGTGCGTTTGATATGCAGAACCAGCGAAATCTTGGTTTTCGTGGGGTTTCAAGCTGAGATATGCATTTTTTACGATAATCATGGTGAGACTTCTGTCAGAAGTATGCAGAATCATCGAGATCGCACTTTCCGAGCTATTTAATGCGAGAAACACGTTATCTGGTGTTTTCAGCACTCCACAGTGCGTCTTATATGCAGAACCAGCGATATCTGGGTTTTCGTGGGGTTTCAAGCTGAGATATGCATTTTCTGCGATAATCTTGGTGAGACTTCTGTCCGAAGTATGCAGAAACATCAAGATCATACTTTTCGAGCTATTTAATGCGAGAAACACGTTATCTGGTGGTTTCACCACTCCACAGTTGGTTTGATATGCAGAACCGGAGATATCTTGGTTTTCGTGGGGTTTCAATCTGAGATATGCATTTTCTGCGATAATCTTGGTGAGACTCCTGTCCGAAGTATGCAGAATCATCGAGATCGTACTTTTCGAGCTATTTAATCCGAGAAACACGTTTTCTGGGGTTTTCACCTCTCCACAGTTGGTTTGATATGCAGAACCGGCGATGTTTGGTTTTCTTCGGGTTTCAAGTTGAGATATGCATTTTCTACGATAATCTTGGTGAAACATCTGTCCGAAGTATGCAGAATCATTAAGAGCGCTCTTTTCGAGCTATTTAATGCGAGAAACACGTTTTCTGGGGTTTTCACCACACCACAGTTCGTTGGATGTGCAGAACCGGAGATATCTTGATTTTCGTGGTGTTTCCAGCTGAGATATGCATTTTCTGTGATTATCTTGGTGAGTGTTCTGTCAGAAGTATGCAGAATCATCGGGATCGCTTTTTTCGAGCTATCTAATGCCAGAAACACGTTTTCTGGTGTTTTCACCACACCACCGTGCGTTTGATATGCAGAACCGGCGACATCTTGGATTTCGTCGGGTTTCAAGCTGAGATATGTATTTTCTACGATAATCTTGGTGAGACTTCTGTGCGAAGTATGCTTAATCATCGAGATCGCTCGTTTCGAGCTATTTAATGCGAGAAACACGTTATCTGGTGTTTTCACCACTCCACAGTGCGTGTGATATGCAGAACCGGCGATATCTTGATTTTCGTGGTGTTTCCAGCTGATATATGCATTTTCTACGATAATGTTGGTGAGACTTCTGTCAGAAGTATGCAGAATCTTCGAGAACGCTCTTTTCGAGCTACTTAATGCGCGAAACAAGTTTTCTGGTGTTTTCCCCACTCCACGGTACGTTTGATATGCAGAACCGGCGACATCTTGGATTTCGTCGGGTTTCAAGCTGAGATATGTATTTTCTACGGTAATCTTGGTGAGACTTCAGACAGAAGTATGCAGAATCATCTAGATCGATCATTTCGAGCTATTTAATGCGAAAAAACAAGTTTTCTGGTGATTTCAACATTCCACAGTGCGTCTGATATGCAGAACCGGCGATATCTTGATTTTCGTGGTGTTTCCAGCTGATATATGCATTTTCTACGATAATGTTGGTGAGACTTCTGTCAGAAGTATGCAGAATCTTCCAGAACGCTCTTTTCGAGCTACTTAATGCGCGAAACAAGTTTTCTGGTGTTTTCACCACTCCACGGTACGTTTGATATGCAGAACCGGCGACATCTTGGATTTCGTCGGGTTTCAAGCTGAGATATGTATTTTCTACGATAATCTTGGTGAGACTTCTGTGCGAAGTATGCTTAATCATCGAGATAGCTCGTTTCGAGCTATTTAATGCGAGAAACACGTTATTTGGTGTTTTCACCACTCCACAGTGCGTGTGATATGCAGAACCGGCGATATCTTGATTTTCGTGGTGTTTCCAGCTGAGATATGCATTTTCTGTGATTATCTTGGTGAGTGTTCTGTCAGAAGTATGCAGAATCATCGGGATCGCTTTTTTCGAGCTATCTAATGCCAGAAACACGTTTTCTGGTGTTTTCACCACATCACAGTGCGTTTGATATGCAGAACCGGCGACATCTTGGATTTCGTCGGGTTTCAAGCTGAGATATGTATTTTCTACGATAATCTTGGTGAGACTTCAGACAGAAGTATGCAGAATCATCTAGATCCATCATTTCGAGCTATTTAATGCGAAAAAACAAGTTTTCTGGTGATTTCAACATTCCACAGTGCGTCTGATATGCAGAACCGGCGATATCTTGATTTTCGTGGTGTTTCCAGCTGATATATGCATTTTCTACGATAATGTTGGTGAGACTTCTGTCAGAAGTATGCAGAATCTTCGAGAACGCTCTTTGCGAGCTATTTAATGCGAAAAATCAAGTTTTCTGGTGTTTTAACCACTCCACAGTGCGTCTGATATGCAGAACCGGCGATATCTTGGTTATCGTGGAGTTTCCAGCTGAGATATACATTTTCTGCGATAATCTTGGTGAGTCTTCTGTCAGAAGTATGCAGAATCTTCGAGATCGCTCTATTCGAGCTATTTAATGCGAGAAACACGTTTTCTGGTTGTTTTCATCACTCCACAGTGCGTTTGATATGCAGAACCGGCGACATCTTGATTTTCGTGGGGTTTCTAGCTGAGATATGCATTTTCTGCGATAATATTGGTGAGACTTCTGTCCGAAGTATGCAGAGTCATCGAGATCGTACTTTTCGAGCTATTTAATCCGAGAAACACGTTTTCTGGGGTTTTCACCTCTCCACAGTTGGTTTGATATGCAGAACCGGCGATGTTTGGTTTTCTTCGGGTTTCAAGTTGAGATATGCATTTTCTACGATAATCTTGGTGAAACATCTGTCCGAAGTATGCAGAATCATTAAGAGCGCTCTTTTCGAGCTATTTAATGCGAGAAACACGTTTTCTGGGGTTTTCACCACACCACAGTTCGTTGGATGTGCAGAACCGGAGATATCTTGGTTTTCGTGGGGTTTCAAGCTGAGATATGCATTTTCTGCGATAATCTTGGTGAGACCTCTGTCCGAAGTATGCAGAAACATCGAGATCGCTCTTTTCGACCTATTTAATGCGAGAAACACGTTATCTGGTGTTTTCACCACTCCACAGTGCGTTTGATATGCAGAACCAGCGAAATCTTGGTTTTCGTGGGGTTTCAAGCTGAGATATGCATTTTTTACGATAATCATGGTGAGACTTCTGTCAGAAGTATGCAGAATCATCGAGATCGCACTTTCCGAGCTATTTAATGCGAGAAACACGTTATCTGGTGTTTTCAGCACTCCACAGTGCGTCTTATATGCAGAACCAGCGATATCTGGGTTTTCGTGGGGTTTCAAGCTGAGATATGCATTTTCTGCGATAATCTTGGTGAGACTTCTGTCCGAAGTATGCAGAAACATCAAGATCATACTTTTCGAGCTATTTAATGCGAGAAACACGTTATCTGGTGGTTTCACCACTCCACAGTTGGTTTGATATGCAGAACCGGAGATATCTTGGTTTTCGTGGGGTTTCAATCTGAGATATGCATTTTCTGCGATAATCTTGGTGAGACTCCTGTCCGAAGTATGCAGAATCATCGAGATCGTACTTTTCGAGCTATTTAATCCGAGAAACACGTTTTCTGGGGTTTTCACCTCTCCACAGTTGGTTTGATATGCAGAACCGGCGATGTTTGGTTTTCTTCGGGTTTCAAGTTGAGATATGCATTTTCTACGATAATCTTGGTGAAACATCTGTCCGAAGTATGCAGAATCATTAAGAGCGCTCTTTTCGAGCTATTTAATGCGAGAAACACGTTTTCTGGGGTTTTCACCACACCACAGTTCGTTGGATGTGCAGAACCGGAGATATCTTGATTTTCGTGGTGTTTCCAGCTGAGATATGCATTTTCTGTGATTATCTTGGTGAGTGTTCTGTCAGAAGTATGCAGAATCATCGGGATCGCTTTTTTCGAGCTATCTAATGCCAGAAACACGTTTTCTGGTGTTTTCACCACACCACCGTGCGTTTGATATGCAGAACCGGCGACATCTTGGATTTCGTCGGGTTTCAAGCTGAGATATGTATTTTCTACGATAATCTTGGTGAGACTCCTGTGCGAAGTATGCTTAATCATCGAGATCGCTCGTTTCGAGCTATTTAATGCGAGAAACACGTTATCTGGTGTTTTCACCACTCCACAGTGCGTGTGATATGCAGAACCGGCGATATCTTGATTTTCGTGGTGTTTCCAGCTGATATATGCATTTTCTACGATAATGTTGGTGAGACTTCTGTCAGAAGTATGCAGAATCTTCGAGAACGCTCTTTTCGAGCTACTTAATGCGCGAAACAAGTTTTCTGGTGTTTTCCCCACTCCACGGTACGTTTGATATGCAGAACCGGCGACATCTTGGATTTCGTCGGGTTTCAAGCTGAGATATGTATTTTCTACGGTAATCTTGGTGAGACTTCAGACAGAAGTATGCAGAATCATCTAGATCGATCATTTCGAGCTATTTAATGCGAAAAAACAAGTTTTCTGGTGATTTCAACATTCCACAGTGCGTCTGATATGCAGAACCGGCGATATCTTGATTTTCGTGGTGTTTCCAGCTGATATATGCATTTTCTACGATAATGTTGGTGAGACTTCTGTCAGAAGTATGCAGAATCATCGAGATCGTACTTTTCGAGCTATTTAATCCGAGAAACACGTTTTCTGGGGTTTTCACCTCTCCACAGTTGGTTTGATATGCAGAACCGGCGATGTTTGGTTTTCTTCGGGTTTCAAGTTGAGATATGCATTTTCTACGATAATCTTGGTGAAACATCTGTCCGAAGTATGCAGAATCATTAAGAGCGCTCTTTTCGAGCTATTTAATGCGAGAAACACGTTTTCTGGGGTTTTCACCACACCACAGTTCGTTGGATGTGCAGAACCGGAGATATCTTGATTTTCGTGGTGTTTCCAGCTGAGATATGCATTTTCTGTGATTATCTTGGTGAGTGTTCTGTCAGAAGTATGCAGAATCATCGGGATCGCTTTTTTCGAGCTATCTAATGCCAGAAACACGTTTTCTGGTGTTTTCACCACACCACCGTGCGTTTGATATGCAGAACCGGCGACATCTTGGATTTCGTCGGGTTTCAAGCTGAGATATGTATTTTCTACGATAATCTTGGTGAGACTCCTGTGCGAAGTATGCTTAATCATCGAGATCGCTCGTTTCGAGCTATTTAATGCGAGAAACACGTTATCTGGTGTTTTCACCACTCCACAGTGCGTGTGATATGCAGAACCGGCGATATCTTGATTTTCGTGGTGTTTCCAGCTGATATATGCATTTTCTACGATAATGTTGGTGAGACTTCTGTCAGAAGTATGCAGAATCTTCGAGAACGCTCTTTTCGAGCTACTTAATGCGCGAAACAAGTTTTCTGGTGTTTTCCCCACTCCACGGTACGTTTGATATGCAGAACCGGCGACATCTTGGATTTCGTCGGGTTTCAAGCTGAGATATGTATTTTCTACGGTAATCTTGGTGAGACTTCAGACAGAAGTATGCAGAATCATCTAGATCGATCATTTCGAGCTATTTAATGCGAAAAAACAAGTTTTCTGGTGATTTCAACATTCCACAGTGCGTCTGATATGCAGAACCGGCGATATCTTGATTTTCGTGGTGTTTCCAGCTGATATATGCATTTTCTACGATAATGTTGGTGAGACTTCTGTCAGAAGTATGCAGAATCTTCGAGAACGCTCTTTTCGAGCTACTTAATGCGCGAAACAAGTTTTCTGGTGTTTTCACCACTCCACGGTACGTTTGATATGCAGAACCGGCGACATCTTGGATTTCGTCGGGTTTCAAGCTGAGATATGTATTTTCTACGATAATCTTGGTGAGACTTCTGTGCGAAGTATGCTTAATCATCGAGATAGCTCGTTTCGAGCTATTTAATGCGAGAAACACGTTATTTGGTGTTTTCACCACTCCACAGTGCGTGTGATATGCAGAACCGGCGATATCTTGATTTTCGTGGTGTTTCCAGCTGAGATATGCATTTTCTGTGATTATCTTGGTGAGTGTTCTGTCAGAAGTATGCAGAATCATCGGGATCGCTTTTTTCGAGCTATCTAATGCCAGAAACACGTTTTCTGGTGTTTTCACCACATCACAGTGCGTTTGATATGCAGAACCGGCGACATCTTGGATTTCGTCGGGTTTCAAGCTGAGATATGTATTTTCTACGATAATCTTGGTGAGACTTCAGACAGAAGTATGCAGAATCATCTAGATCCATCATTTCGAGCTATTTAATGCGAAAAAACAAGTTTTCTGGTGATTTCAACATTCCACAGTGCGTCTGATATGCAGAACCGGCGATATCTTGATTTTCGTGGTGTTTCCAGCTGATATATGCATTTTCTACGATAATGTTGGTGAGACTTCTGTCAGAAGTATGCAGAATCTTCGAGAACGCTCTTTGCGAGCTATTTAATGCGAAAAATCAAGTTTTCTGGTGTTTTAACCACTCCACAGTGCGTCTGATATGCAGAACCGGCGATATCTTGGTTATCGTGGAGTTTCCAGCTGAGATATACATTTTCTGCGATAATCTTGGTGAGTCTTCTGTCAGAAGTATGCAGAATCTTCGAGATCGCTCTATTCGAGCTATTTAATGCGAGAAACACGTTTTCTGGTTGTTTTCATCACTCCACAGTGCGTTTGATATGCAGAACCGGCGACATCTTGATTTTCGTGGGGTTTCTAGCTGAGATATGCATTTTCTGCGATAATATTGGTGAGACTTCTGTCCGAAGTATGCAGAGTCATCGAGATCGTACTTTTCGAGCTATTTAATCCGAGAAACACGTTTTCTGGGGTTTTCACCTCTCCACAGTTGGTTTGATATGCAGAACCGGCGATGTTTGGTTTTCTTCGGGTTTCAAGTTGAGATATGCATTTTCTACGATAATCTTGGTGAAACATCTGTCCGAAGTATGCAGAATCATTAAGAGCGCTCTTTTCGAGCTATTTAATGCGAGAAACACGTTTTCTGGGGTTTTCACCACACCACAGTACGTTGGATGTGCAGAACCGGAGATATCTTGGTTTTCGTGGGGTTTCAAGCTGAGATATGCATTTTCTGCGATAATCTTGGTGAGACCTCTGTCCGAAGTATGCAGAAACATCGAGATCGCTCTTTTCGACCTATTTAATGCGAGAAACACGTTATCTGGTGTTTTCACCACTCCACAGTGCGTTTGATATGCAGAACCAGCGAAATCTTGGTTTTCGTGGGGTTTCAAGCTGAGATATGCATTTTTTACGATAATCATGGTGAGACTTCTGTCAGAAGTATGCAGAATCATCGAGATCGCACTTTCCGAGCTATTTAATGCGAGAAACACGTTATCTGGTGTTTTCAGCACTCCACAGTGCGTCTTATATGCAGAACCAGCGATATCTGGGTTTTCGTGGGGTTTCAAGCTGAGATATGCATTTTCTGCGATAATCTTGGTGAGACTTCTGTCCGAAGTATGCAGAAACATCAAGATCATACTTTTCGAGCTATTTAATGCGAGAAACACGTTATCTGGTGGTTTCACCACTCCACAGTTGGTTTGATATGCAGAACCGGAGATATCTTGGTTTTCGTGGGGTTTCAATCTGAGATATGCATTTTCTGCGATAATCTTGGTGAGACTCCTGTCCGAAGTATGCAGAATCATCGAGATCGTACTTTTCGAGCTATTTAATCCGAGAAACACGTTTTCTGGGGTTTTCACCTCTCCACAGTTGGTTTGATATGCAGAACCGGCGATGTTTGGTTTTCTTCGGGTTTCAAGTTGAGATATGCATTTTCTACGATAATCTTGGTGAAACATCTGTCCGAAGTATGCAGAATCATTAAGAGCGCTCTTTTCGAGCTATTTAATGCGAGAAACACGTTTTCTGGGGTTTTCACCACACCACAGTTCGTTGGATGTGCAGAACCGGAGATATCTTGATTTTCGTGGTGTTTCCAGCTGAGATATGCATTTTCTGTGATTATCTTGGTGAGTGTTCTGTCAGAAGTATGCAGAATCATCGGGATCGCTTTTTTCGAGCTATCTAATGCCAGAAACACGTTTTCTGGTGTTTTCACCACACCACCGTGCGTTTGATATGCAGAACCGGCGACATCTTGGATTTCGTCGGGTTTCAAGCTGAGATATGTATTTTCTACGATAATCTTGGTGAGACTCCTGTGCGAAGTATGCTTAATCATCGAGATCGCTCGTTTCGAGCTATTTAATGCGAGAAACACGTTATCTGGTGTTTTCACCACTCCACAGTGCGTGTGATATGCAGAACCGGCGATATCTTGATTTTCGTGGTGTTTCCAGCTGATATATGCATTTTCTACGATAATGTTGGTGAGACTTCTGTCAGAAGTATGCAGAATCTTCGAGAACGCTCTTTTCGAGCTACTTAATGCGCGAAACAAGTTTTCTGGTGTTTTCCCCACTCCACGGTACGTTTGATATGCAGAACCGGCGACATCTTGGATTTCGTCGGGTTTCAAGCTGAGATATGTATTTTCTACGGTAATCTTGGTGAGACTTCAGACAGAAGTATGCAGAATCATCTAGATCGATCATTTCGAGCTATTTAATGCGAAAAAACAAGTTTTCTGGTGATTTCAACATTCCACAGTGCGTCTGATATGCAGAACCGGCGATATCTTGATTTTCGTGGTGTTTCCAGCTGATATATGCATTTTCTACGATAATGTTGGTGAGACTTCTGTCAGAAGTATGCAGAATCTTCGAGAACGCTCTTTTCGAGCTACTTAATGCGCGAAACAAGTTTTCTGGTGTTTTCACCACTCCACGGTACGTTTGATATGCAGAACCGGCGACATCTTGGATTTCGTCGGGTTTCAAGCTGAGATATGTATTTTCTACGATAATCTTGGTGAGACTTCTGTGCGAAGTATGCTTAATCATCGAGATAGCTCGTTTCGAGCTATTTAATGCGAGAAACACGTTATTTGGTGTTTTCACCACTCCACAGTGCGTGTGATATGCAGAACCGGCGATATCTTGATTTTCGTGGTGTTTCCAGCTGAGATATGCATTTTCTGTGATTATCTTGGTGAGTGTTCTGTCAGAAGTATGCAGAATCATCGGGATCGCTTTTTTCGAGCTACCTAATGCCAGAAACACGTTTTCTGGTGTTTTCACCACACCACAGTGCGTTTGATATGCAGAACCGGCGACATCTTGGATTTCGTCGGGTTTCAAGCTGAGATATGTATTTTCTACGATAATCTTGGTGAGACTTCAGACAGAAGTATGCAGAATCATCTAGATCCATCATTTCGAGCTATTTAATGCGAAAAAACAAGTTTTCTGGTGATTTCAACATTCCACAGTGCGTCTGATATGCAGAACCGGCGATATCTTGATTTTCGTGGTGTTTCCAGCTGATATATGCATTTTCTACGATAATGTTGGTGAGACTTCTGTCAGAAGTATGCAGAATCTTCGAGAACGCTCTTTGCGAGCTATTTAATGCGAAAAATCAAGTTTTCTGGTGTTTTAACCACTCCACAGTGCGTCTGATATGCAGAACCGGCGATATCTTGGTTATCGTGGAGTTTCCAGCTGAGATATACATTTTCTGCGATAATCTTGGTGAGTCTTCTGTCAGAAGTATGCAGAATCTTCGAGATCGCTCTATTCGAGCTATTTAATGCGAGAAACACGTTTTCTGGTTGTTTTCATCACTCCACAGTGCGTTTGATATGCAGAACCGGCGACATCTTGATTTTCGTGGGGTTTCTAGCTGAGATATGCATTTTCTGCGATAATATTGGTGAGACTTCTGTCCGAAGTATGCAGAGTCATCGAGATCGTACTTTTCGAGCTATTTAATCCGAGAAACACGTTTTCTGGGGTTTTCACCTCTCCACAGTTGGTTTGATATGCAGAACCGGCGATGTTTGGTTTTCTTCGGGTTTCAAGTTGAGATATGCATTTTCTACGATAATCTTGGTGAAACATCTGTCCGAAGTATGCAGAATCATTAAGAGCGCTCTTTTCGAGCTATTTAATGCGAGAAACACGTTTTCTGGGGTTTTCACCACACCACAGTTCGTTGGATGTGCAGAACCGGAGATATCTTGGTTTTCGTGGGGTTTCAAGCTGAGATATGCATTTTCTGCGATAATCTTGGTGAGACCTCTGTCCGAAGTATGCAGAAACATCGAGATCGCTCTTTTCGACCTATTTAATGCGAGAAACACGTTATCTGGTGTTTTCAGCACTCCACAGTGCGTCTTATATGCAGAACCAGCGATATCTGGGTTTTCGTGGGGTTTCAAGCTGAGATATGCATTTTCTGCGATAATCTTGGTGAGACTTCTGTCCGAAGTATGCAGAAACATCAAGATCATACTTTTCGAGCTATTTAATGCGAGAAACACGTTATCTGGTGGTTTCACCACTCCACAGTTGGTTTGATATGCAGAACCGGAGATATCTTGGTTTTCGTGGGGTTTCAATCTGAGATATGCATTTTCTGCGATAATCTTGGTGAGACTCCTGTCCGAAGTATGCAGAATCATCGAGATCGTACTTTTCGAGCTATTTTATGCGAGAAACACGTTATTTGATGTTTTCACCACTCCACAGTGCGTTTGATATGCAGAACCGGCGATATCTTGGTTTTCGTGGGGTTTCAAGCTGAGATATGCATTCTCTACGATAATCTTGGTGAAACATCTGTCCGAAGTATGCAGAAACATTAAGAGCGCTCATTCCGAGCTATTTAATGCGAGAAACACGTTTTCTGGGGTTTTCACCACACCACAGTTCGTTGGATATGCAGAACCGGAGATATCTTGGTTTTCGTGGGGTTTCAAGCTGAGATATGCATTTTCTGCGATAATCTTGGTGAGACTCCTGTCCGAAGTATGCAGAATCATCGAGATCGCACTTTTCGAGCTATTTTATGCGAGAAACACGTTATTTGGTGTTTTCACCACTCCACAGTGCGTGCGATATGCAGAACCGGCGATATCTTGATTTTCGTGGTGTTTCCAGCTGAGATATGCATTTTCTGTGATTATCTTGGTGAGTGTTCTGTCAGAAGTATGCAGAATCATCGGGATCGCTTTTTTCGAGCTATCTAATGCCAGAAACATGTTTTCTGGTGTTTTCACCACACCACAGTGCGTTTGATATGCAGAACCGGCGACATCTTGGACTTCGTCGGGTTTCAAGCTGAGATATGTATTTTCTTCGATAATCTTGGTGAGACTTCAGACAGAAGTATGCAGAATCATCTAGATCGATCATTTCGAGCTATTTAATGCGAAAAAACAACTTTTCTGGTGTTTTCAACATTCCACAGTGCGTCTGATATGCAGAACCGGCGATATCTTGATTTGCGTGGTGTTTCCAGCTGATATATGCATTTTCTACGATAATGTTGGTGAGACTTCTGTCAGAAGTATGCAGAATCTTCGAGAACGCTCTTTTCGAGCTACTTAATGCGCGAAACAAGTTTTCTGGTGTTTTCACCACTCCACGGTACGTTTGATATGCAGAACCGGCGACATCTTGGATTTCGTCGGGTTTCAAGCTGAGATATGTATTTTCTACGATAATTTTGGTGAGACTTCTGTGCGAAGTATGCTTAATCATCGAGATCGCTCGTTTCGAGCTATTTAATGCGAAAAAACAAGTTTTCTGGTGTTTTAACCACTCCACAGTGCGTCTGATATGCAGAACCGGCGATATCTTGGTTATCGTGGGGTTTCCAGCTGAGATATACATTTTCTGCGATAATCTTGGTGAGTCTTCTGTCAGAAGTATGCAGAATCTTCGAGATCGCTCTATTCGAGCTATTTAATGCGAGAAACACGTTATCTGGTTGTTTTCATCACTCCACAGTGCGTTTGATATGCAGAACCGGCGACATCTTGATTTTCGTGGGGTTTCTAGCTGAGATATGCATTTTCTGCGATAATATTGGTGAGACTTCTGTCCGAATTATGCAGAGTCATCGAGATCGTACTTTTCGAGCTATTTAATCCGAGAAACACGTTTTCTGGGGTTTTCACCTCTCCACAGTTGGTTGGATATGCTGAACCGGCGATGTTTGGTTTTCTTCGGGTTTCAAGTTGAGATATGCATTTTCTACGATAATCTTGGTGAAACATCTGTCCGAAGTATGCAGAATCATTAAGAGCGCTCTTTTCGAGCTATTTAATGCGAGAAACACGTTTTCTGGGGTTTTCACCACACCACAGTTCGTTGGATGTGCAGAACCGGAGATATCTTGGTTTTCGTGGGGTTTCCAGCTGAGATATACATTTTCTGCGATAATCTTGGTGAGTCTTCTGTCCGAAGTATGCAGAAACATCGAGATCGCTCTTTTCGACCTATTTAATGCGAGAAACACGTTATCTGGTGTTTTCACCACTCCACAGTGCGTTTGATATGCAGAACCAGCGAAATCTTGGTTTTCGTGGGGTTTCAAGCTGAGATATGCATTTTTTACGATAATCATGGTGAGACTTCTGTCAGAAGTATGCAGAATCATCGAGATCGCACTTTCCGAGCTATTTAATGCGAGAAACACGTTATCTGGTGTTTTCAGCACTCCACAGTGCGTTTTATATGCAGAACCAGCGATATCTGGGTTTTCGTGGGGTTTCAAGCTGAGATATGCATTTTCTGCGATAATCTTGGTGAGACTTCTGTCCGAAGTATGCAGAAACATCAAGATCATACTTTTCGAGCTATTTAATGCGAGAAACACGTTATCTCGTGTTTTCACCACTCCACAGTTGGTTTGATATGCAGAACCGGAGATATCTTGGTTTTCGTGGGGTTTCAATCTGAGATATGCATTTTCTGCGATAATCTTGGTGAGACTCCTGTCCGAAGTATGCAGAATCATCAAGATCGCACTTTTCGAGATATTTTATGCGAGAAACACGTTATTTGATGTTTTCACCACTCCACAGTGCGTTTGATATGCAGAACCGGCGATATCTTGGTTTTCGTGGGGTTTCAAGCTGAGATATGCATTCTCTACGATAATCTTGGTGAAACATCTGTCCGAAGTATGCAGAATCATCGAGATCGCACTTTCCGAGCTATTTAATGCGAGAAACACGTTATCTGGTTGTTTTCATCACTCCACAGTGCGTTTGATATGCAGAACAGGCGACATCTTGATTTTCGTCGGGTTTCTAGCTGAGATATGCATTTTCTGCGATAATATTGGTGAGACTTCTGTCCGAAGTATGCAGAGTCATCGAGAACGTACTTATCGAGCTATCTAATGCGAGAAACACGTTTTCTGGGGTTTTCACCTCTCCACAGTTCGCTTGATATGCAGAACCGGCGAAATCTTGGTTATCGTGGGGTTTCCAGCTGAGATATACATTTTCTGCGATAATCTTGGTGAGTCTTCTGTCAGAAGTTTGCAGTATCATCTAGATCGACCTTTTCGAGCTACTTAATGCGAGAAACACGTTATCTGGTTGTTTTCATCACTCCACAGTGCGTTTGATATGCAGAACCGGCGACATCTTGATTTTCGTGGGGTTTCTAGCTGAGATATGCATTTTCTACGATAATCTTGGTGAGACTTCTGTCAGAAGTTTGCAGAATCATCTAGATCGCTCGTTTCGAGCTATTTAATGCGAAAAATCAAGTTTTCTGGTGTTTTAACCACTCCACAGTGCGTCTGATATGCAGAACCGGCGATATCTTGGTTATCGTGGAGTTTCCAGCTGAGATATACATTTTCTGCGATAATCTTGGTGAGTCTTCTGTCAGAAGTATGCAGAATCTTCGAGATCGCTCTATTCGAGCTATTTAATGCGAGAAACACGTTATCTGGTTGTTTTCATCACTCCACAGTGCGTTTGATATGCAGAACCGGCGACATCTTGATTTTCGTGGGGTTTCTAGCTGAGATATGCATTTTCTGCGATAATATTGGTGAGACTTCTGTCCGAAGTATGCAGAGTCATCGAGATCGTACTTTTCGAGCTATTTAATCCGAGAAACACGTTTTCTGGGGTTTTCACCACACCACAGTTCGTTGGATGTGCAGAACCGGCGATATCTTGATTTTCGTGGTGTTTCCAGCTGATATATGCATTTTCTACGATAATGTTGGTGAGACTTCTGTCAGAAGTATGCAGAATCTTCGAGAACGCTCTTTTCGAGCTACTTAATGCGCGAAACAAGTTTTCTGGTGTTTTCACCACTCCACGGTACGTTTGATATGCAGAACCGGCGACATCTTGGATTTCGTCGGGTTTCAAGCTGAGATATGTATTTTCTACGATAATCTTGGTGAGACTTCTGTGCGAAGTATGCTTAATCATCGAGATAGCTCGTTTCGAGCTATTTAATGCGAGAAACACGTTATTTGGTGTTTTCACCACTCCACAGTGCGTGTGATATGCAGAACCGGCGATATCTTGATTTTCGTGGTGTTTCCAGCTGAGATATGCATTTTCTGTGATTATCTTGGTGAGTGTTCTGTCAGAAGTATGCAGAATCATCGGGATCGCTTTTTTCGAGCTATCTAATGCAAGAAACACGTTTTCTGGTGTTTTCACCACACCACAGTGCGTTTGATATGCAGAACCGGCGACATCTTGGATTTCGTCGGGTTTCAAGCTGAGATATGTATTTTCTACGATAATCTTGGTGAGACTTCAGACAGAAGTATGCAGAATCATCTAGATCGATCATTTCGAGCTATTTAATGCGAAAAAACAAGTTTTCTGGTGATTTCAACATTCCACAGTGCGTCTGATATGCAGAACCGGCGATATCTTGATTTTCGTGGTGTTTCCAGCTGATATATGCATTTTCTACGATAATGTTGGTGAGACTTCTGTCAGAAGTATGCAGAATCTTCGAGAACGCTCTTTTCGAGCTATTTAATGCGAAAAATCAAGTTTTCTGGTGTTTTAACCACTCCACAGTGCGTCTGATATGCAGAACCGGCGATATCTTGGTTATCGTGGAGTTTCCAGCTGAGATATACATTTTCTGCGATAATCTTGGTGAGTCTTCTGTCAGAAGTATGCAGAATCTTCGAGATCGCTCTATTCGAGCTATTTAATGCGAGAAACACGTTATTTGGTGTTTTCACCACTCCACAGTGCGTGTGATATGCAGAACCGGCGATATCTTGATTTTCGTGGTGTTTCCAGCTGAGATATGCATTTTCTGTGATTATCTTGGTGAGTGTTCTGTCAGAAGTATGCAGAATCATCGGGATCGCTTTTTTCGAGCTATCTAATGCCAGAAACATGTTTTCTGGTGTTTTCACCACACCACAGTGCGTTTGATATGCAGAACCGGCGACATCTTGGACTTCGTCGGGTTTCAAGCTGAGATATGTATTTTCTTCGATAATCTTGGTGAGACTTCAGACAGAAGTATGCAGAATCATCTAGATCGATCATTTCGAGCTATTTAATGCGAAAAAACTACTTTTCTGGTGTTTCCAACATTCCACAGTGCGTCTGATATGCAGAACCGGCGATATCTTGATTTGCGTGGTGTTTCCAGCTGATATATGCATTTTCTACGATAATGTTGGTGAGACTTCTGTCAGAAGTATGCAGAATCTTCGAGAACGCTCTTTTCGAGCTACTTAATGCGCGAAACAAGTTTTCTGGTGTTTTCACCACTCCACGGTACGTTTGATATGCAGAACCGGCGACATCTTGGATTTCGTCGGGTTTCAAGCTGAGATATGTATTTTCTACGATAATCTTGGTGAGACTTCTGTGCGAAGTATGCTTAATCATCGAGATCGCTCGTTTCGAGCTATTTAATGCGAGAAACACGTTATCTGGTGTTTTCACCACTCCACAGTGCGTATGATGTGCAGAACCGACGATATCCTGGTTTTCGTGTGGTTTCAAGCTCAGATATGCATTTTCTGCGATAATATTGGTGAGACTTCAGACAGAAGTATGCAGAATCATCTAGATCGATCTTTTCGAGCTACTTAATGCGAGAAACACGTTATCTGGTTGTTTTCATCACTCCACAGTGCGTTTGATATGCAGAACCGGCGATATCTTGGTTTTCGTGGGGTTTCAAGCTGAGATATGCATTCTCTACGATAATCTTGGTGAAACATCTGTCCGAAGTATGCAGAAACATTAAGAGCGCTCTTTTCGAGCTATTTAATGCGAGAAACACGTTTTCTGGGGTTTTCACCACACCACAGTTCGTTGGATATGCAGAACCGGAGATATCTTGGTTTTCGTGGGGTTTCAAGCTGAGATATGCATTTTCTGCGATAATCTTGGTGAGACTCCTGTCCGAAGTATGCAGAATCATCGAGATCGCACTTTTCCAGCTATTTTATGCGAGAAACACGTTATTTGGTGTTTTCACCACTCCACAGTGCGTGTGATATGCAGAACCGGCGATATCTTGATTTTCGTGGTGTTTCCAGCTGAGATATGCATTTTCTGTGATTATCTTGGTGAGTGTTCTGTCAGAAGTATGCAGAATCATCGGGATCGCTTTTTTCGAGCTATCTAATGCCAGAAACACGTTTTCTGGTGTTTTCACCACACCACAGTGCGTTTGATATGCAGAACCGGCGACATCTTGGATTTCGTCGGGTTTCAAGCTGAGATATGTATTTTCTACGATAATCTTGGTGAGACTTCAGACGGAAGTATGCAGAATCATCTAGATCGATCATTTCGAGCTATTTAATGCGAAAAAACAAGTTTTCTGGTGATTTCAACATTCCACAGTGCGTCTGATATGCAGAACCGGCGATATCTTGATTTTCGTGGTGTTTCCAGCTGATATATGCATTTTCTACGATAATGTTGGTGAGACTTCTGTCAGAAGTATGCAGAATCTTCGAGAACGCTCTTTTCGAGCTACTTAATGCGCGAAACAAGTTTTCTGGTGTTTTCACCACTCCACGGTACGTTTGATATGCAGAACCGGCGACATCTTGGATTTCGTCGGGTTTCAAGCTTAGATATGTATTTTCTACGATAATCTTGGTGAGACTTCTGTGCGAAGTATGCTTAATCATCGAGATCGCTCGTTTCGAGCTATTTAATGCGAGAAACACGTTATCTGGTGTTTTCACCACTCCACAGTGCGTATGATGTGCAGAACCGACGATATCCTGGTTTTCGTGTGGTTTCAAGCTCAGATATGCATTTTCTGCGATAATATTGGTGAGACTTCAGACAGAAGTATGCAGAAACATTAAGAGCGCTCATTTCGAGCTATTTAATGCGAGAAACACGTTTTCTGGGGTTTTCACCACACCACAGTTCGTTGGATATGCAGAACCGGAGATATCTTGGTTTTCGTGGGGTTTCAAGCTGAGATATGCATTTTCTGCGATAATCTTGGAGAGACTCCTGTCCGAAGTATGCAGAATCATCGAGATCGCACTTTTCGAGCTATTTTATGCGAGAAACACGTTATTTGGTGTTTTCACCACTCCACAGTGCGTGTGATATGCAGAACCGGCGATATCTTGATTTTCGTGGTGTTTCCAGCTGAGATATGCATTTTCTGTGATTATCTTGGTGAGTGTTCTGTCAGAAGTATGCAGAATCATCGGGATCGCTTTTTTCGAGCTATCTAATGCCAGAAACACGTTTTCTGGTGTTTTCACCACACCACAGTGCGTTTGATATGCAGAACCGGCGACATCTTGGATTTCGTCGGGTTTCAAGCTGAGATATGTATTTTCTACGATAATCTTGGTGAGACTTCAGACAGAAGTATGCAGAATCATCTAGATCGATCATTTCGAGCTATTTAATGCGAAAAAACAAGTTTTCTGGTGATTTCAACATTCCACAGTGCGTCTGATATGCAGAACCGGCGATATCTTGATTTTCGTGGTGTTTCCAGCTGATATATGCATTTTCTACGATAATGTTGGTGAGACTTCTGTCAGAAGTATGCAGAATCTTCGAGAACGCTCTTTTCGAGCTACTTAATGCGCGAAACAAGTTTTCTGGTGTTTTCACCACTCCACGGTACGTTTGATATGCAGAACCGGCGACATCTTGGATTTCGTCGGGTTTCAAGCTGAGATATGTATTTTCTACGATAATCTTGGTGAGACTTCTGTGCGAAGTATGCTTAATCATCGAGATCGCTCGTTTCGAGCTATTTAATGCGAGAAACACGTTATCTGGTGTTTTCACCACTCCACAGTGCGTATGATGTGCAGAACCGACGATATCCTGGTTTTCGTGTGGTTTCAAGCTCAGATATGCATTTTCTGCGATAATATTGGTGAGACTTCAGACAGAAGTATGCAGAAACATTAAGAGCGCTCATTTCGAGCTATTTAATGCGAGAAACACGTTTTCTGGGGTTTTCACCACACCACAGTTCGTTGGATATGCAGAACCGGAGATATCTTGGTTTTCGTGGGGTTTCAAGCTGAGATATGCATTTTCTGCGATAATCTTGGAGAGACTCCTGTCCGAAGTATGCAGAATCATCGAGATCGCACTTTTCGAGCTATTTTATGCGAGAAACACGTTATTTGGTGTTTTCACCACTCCACAGTGCGTGTGATATGCAGAACCGGCGATATCTTGATTTTCGTGGTGTTTCCAGCTGAGATATGCATTTTCTGTGATTATCTTGGTGAGTGTTCTGTCAGAAGTATGCAGAATCATCGGGATCGCTTTTTTCGAGCTATCTAATGCCAGAAACACGTTTTCTGGTGTTTTCACCACACCACAGTGCGTTTGATATGCAGAACCGGCGACATCTTGGATTTCGTCGGGTTTCAAGCTGAGATATGTATTTTCTACGATAATCTTGGTGAGACTTCAGACAGAAGTATGCAGAATCATCTAGATCGATCATTTCGAGCTATTTAATGCGAAAAAACAAGTTTTCTGGTGATTTCAACATTCCACAGTGCGTCTGATATGCAGAACCGGCGATATCTTGATTTTCGTGGTGTTTCCAGCTGATATATGCATTTTCTACGATAATGTTGGTGAGACTTCTGTCAGAAGTATGCAGAATCTTCGAGAACGCTCTTTTCGAGCTACTTAATGCGCGAAACAAGTTTTCTGGTGTTTTCACCACTCCACGGTACGTTTGATATGCAGAACCGGCGACATCTTGGATTTCGTCGGGTTTCAAGCTGAGATATGTATTTTCTACGATAATCTTGGTGAGACTTCTGTGCGAAGTATGCTTAATCATCGAGATCGCTCGTTTCGAGCTATTTAATGCGAGAAACACGTTATCTGGTGTTTTCACCACTCCACAGTGCGTATGATGTGCAGAACCGACGATATCCTGGTTTTCGTGTGGTTTCAAGCTCAGATATGCATTTTCTGCGATAATATTGGTGAGACTTCAGACAGAAGTATGCAGAAACATTAAGAGCGCTCATTTCGAGCTATTTAATGCGAGAAACACGTTTTCTGGGGTTTTCACCACACCACAGTTCGTTGGATATGCAGAACCGGAGATATCTTGGTTTTCGTGGGGTTTCAAGCTGAGATATGCATTTTCTGCGATAATCTTGGTGAGACTCCTGTCCGAAGTATGCAGAATCATCGAGATCGCACTTCTCGAGCTATTTTATGCGAGAAACACGTTATTTGGTGTTTTCACCACTCCACAGTGCGTGTGATATGCAGAACCGGCGATATTTTGATTTTCTTGGTGTTTCCAGCTGAGATATGCATTTTCTGTGATTATCTTGGTGAGTGTTCTGTCAGAAGTATGCAGAATCATCGGGATCGCTTTTTTCGAGCTATCTAATGCCAGAAACACGTTTTCTGGTGTTTTCACCACACCACAGTGCGTTTGATATGCAGAACCGGCGACATCTTGGATTTCGTCGGGTTTCAAGCTGAGATATGTATTTTCTACGATAATCTTGGTGAGACTTCAGACAGAAGTATGCAGAATCATCTAGATCGATCATTTCGAGCTATTTAATGCGAAAAAACAAGTTTTCTGGTGATTTCAACATTCCACAGTGCGTCTGATATGCAGAACCGGCGATATCTTGATTTTCGTGGTGTTTCCAGCTGATATATGCATTTTCTACGATAATGTTGGTGAGACTTCTGTCAGAAGTATGCAGAATCTTCGAGAACGCTCTTTTCGAGCTACTTAATGCGCGAAACAAGTTTTCTGGTGTTTTCACCACTCCACGGTACGTTTGATATGCAGAACCGGCGACATCTTGGATTTCGTCGGGTTTCAAGCTGAGATATGTATTTTCTACGATAATCTTGGTGAGACTTCTGTGCGAAGTATGCTTAATCATCGAGATCGCTCGTTTCGAGCTATTTAATGCGAGAAACACGTTATCTGGTGTTTTCACCACTCCACAGTGCGTATGATGTGCAGAACCGACGATATCCTGGTTTTCGTGTGGTTTCAAGCTCAGATATGCATTTTCTGCGATAATATTGGTGAGACTTCAGACAGAAGTATGCAGAAACATTAAGAGCGCTCATTTCGAGCTATTTAATGCGAGAAACACGTTTTCTGGGGTTTTCACCACACCACAGTTCGTTGGATATGCAGAACCGGAGATATCTTGGTTTTCGTGGGGTTTCAAGCTGAGATATGCATTTTCTGCGATAATCTTGGAGAGACTCCTGTCCGAAGTATGCAGAATCATCGAGATCGCACTTTTCGAGCTATTTTATGCGAGAAACACGTTATTTGGTGTTTTCACCACTCCACAGTGCGTGTGATATGCAGAACCGGCGATATCTTGATTTTCGTGGTGTTTCCAGCTGAGATATGCATTTTCTGTGATTATCTTGGTGAGTGTTCTGTCAGAAGTATGCAGAATCATCGGGATCGCTTTTTTCGAGCTATCTAATGCCAGAAACATGTTTTCTGGTGTTTTCACCACACCACAGTGCGTTTGATATGCAGAACCGGCGACATCTTGGATTTCGTCGGGTTTCAAGCTGAGATATGTATTTTCTTCGATAATCTTGGTGAGACTTCAGACAGAAGTATGCAGAATCATCTAGATCGATCATTTCGAGCTATTTAATGCGAAAAAACAACTTTTCTGGTGTTTTCAACATTCCACAGTGCGTCTGATATGCAGAACCGGCGATATCTTGATTTGCGTGGTGTTTCCAGCTGATATATGCATTTTCTACGATAATGTTGGTGAGACTTCTGTCAGAAGTATGCAGAATCTTCGAGAACGCTCTTTTCGAGCTACTTAATGCGCGAAACAAGTTTTCTGGTGTTTTCACCACTCCACGGTACGTTTGATATGCAGAACCGGCGACATCTTGGATTTCGTCGGGTTTCAAGCTGAGATATGTATTTTCTACGATAATCTTGGTGAGACTTCTGTGCGAAGTATGCTTAATCATCGAGATCGCTCGTTTCGAGCTATTTAATGCGAGAAACACGTTATCTGGTGTTTTCACCACTCCACAGTGCGTATGATGTGCAGAACCGACGATATCCTGGTTTTCGTGTGGTTTCAAGCTCAGATATGCATTTTCTGCGATAATATTGGTGAGACTTCAGACAGAAGTATGCAGAAACATTAAGAGCGCTCATTTCGAGCTATTTAATGCGAGAAACACGTTTTCTGGGGTTTTCACCACACCACAGTTCGTTGGATATGCAGAACCGGAGATATCTTGGTTTTCGTGGGGTTTCAAGCTGAGATATGCATTTTCTGCGATAATCTTGGAGAGACTCCTGTCCGAAGTATGCAGAATCATCGAGATCGCACTTTTCGAGCTATTTTATGCGAGAAACACGTTATTTGGTGTTTTCACCACTCCACAGTGCGTGTGATATGCAGAACCGGCGATATCTTGATTTTCGTGGTGTTTCCAGCTGAGATATGCATTTTCTGTGATTATCTTGGTGAGTGTTCTGTCAGAAGTATGCAGAATCATCGGGATCGCTTTTTTCGAGCTATCTAATGCCAGAAACATGTTTTCTGGTGTTTTCACCACACCACAGTGCGTTTGATATGCAGAACCGGCGACATCTTGGATTTCGTCGGGTTTCAAGCTGAGATATGTATTTTCTTCGATAATCTTGGTGAGACTTCAGACAGAAGTATGCAGAATCATCTAGATCGATCATTTCGAGCTATTTAATGCGAAAAAACAACTTGTCTGGTGTTTTCAACATTCCACAGTGCGTCTGATATGCAGAACCGGCGATATCTTGATTTGCGTGGTGTTTCCAGCTGATATATGCATTTTCTACGATAATGTTGGTGAGACTTCTGTCAGAAGTATGCAGAATCTTCGAGAACGCTCTTTTCGAGCTACTTAATGCGCGAAACAAGTTTTCTGGTGTTTTCACCACTCCACGGTACGTTTGATATGCAGAACCGGCGACATCTTGGATTTCGTCGGGTTTCAAGCTGAGATATGTATTTTCTACGATAATCTTGGTGAGACTTCTGTGCGAAGTATGCTTAATCATCGAGATCGCTCGTTTCGAGCTATTTAATGCGAGAAACACGTTATCTGGTGTTTTCACCACTCCACAGTGCGTATGATGTGCAGAACCGACGATATCCTGGTTTTCGTGTGGTTTCAAGCTCAGATATGCATTTTCTACGATAATATTGGTGAGACTTCAGACAGAAGTATGCAGAATCATCTAGATCGATCTTTTCGAGCTACTTAATGCGAGAAACACGTTATCTGGTTGTATTCATCACTCCACAGTGCGTTTGATATGCAGAACCGGCGATATCTTGGTTTTCGTGGGGTTTCAAGCTGAGATATGCATTCTCTACGATAATCTTGGTGAAACATCTGTCCGAAGTATGCAGAAACATTAAGAGCGCTCTTTTCGAGCTATTTAATGCGAGAAACACGTTTTCTGGGGTTTTCACCACACCACAGTTCGTTGGATATGCAGAACCGGAGATATCTTGGTTTTCGTGGGGTTTCAAGCTGAGATATGCATTTTCTGCGATAATCTTGGTGAGACTCCTGTCCGAAGTATGCAGAATCATCGAGATCGCACTTTTCCAGCTATTTTATGCGAGAAACACGTTATTTGGTGTTTTCACCACTCCACAGTGCGTGTGATATGCAGAACCGGCGATATCTTGATTTTCGTGGTGTTTCCAGCTGAGATATGCATTTTCTGTGATTATCTTGGTGAGTGTTCTGTCAGAAGTATGCAGAATCATCGGGATCGCTTTTTTCGAGCTATCTAATGCCAGAAACATGTTTTCTGGTGTTTTCACCACACCACAGTGCGTTTGATATGCAGAACCGGCGACATCTTGGACTTCGTCGGGTTTCAAGCTGAGATATGTATTTTCTTCGATAATCTTGGTGAGACTTCAGACAGAAGTATGCAGAATCATCTAGATCGATCATTTCGAGCTATTTAATGCGAAAAAACAACTTTTCTGGTGTTTTCAACATTCCACAGTGCGTCTGATATGCAGAACCGGCGATATCTTGATTTGCGTGGTGTTTCCAGCTGATATATGCATTTTCTACGATAATGTTGGTGAGACTTCTGTCAGAAGTATGCAGAATCTTCGAGAACGCTCTTTTCGAGCTACTTAATGCGCGAAACAAGTTTTCTGGTGTTTTCACCACTCCACGGTACGTTTGATATGCAGAACCGGCGACATCTTGGATTTCGTCGGGTTTCAAGCTGAGATATGTATTTTCTACGATAATCTTGGTGAGACTTCTGTGCGAAGTATGCTTAATCATCGAGATCGCTCGTTTCGAGCTATTTAATGCGAGAAACACGTTATCTGGTGTTTTCACCACTCCACAGTGCGTATGATGTGCAGAACCGACGATATCCTGGTTTTCGTGTGGTTTCAAGCTCAGATATGCATTTTCTGCGATAATATTGGTGAGACTTCAGACAGAAGTATGCAGAATCATCTAGATCGATCTTTTCGAGCTACTTAATGCGAGAAACACGTTATCTGGTTGTTTTCATCACTCCACAGTGCGTTTGATATGCAGAACCGGCGATATCTTGGTTTTCGTGGGGTTTCAAGCTGAGATATGCATTCTCTACGATAATCTTGGTGAAACATCTGTCCGAAGTATGCAGAAACATTAAGAGCGCTCTTTTCGAGCTATTTAATGCGAGAAACACGTTTTCTGGGGTTTTCACCACACCACAGTTCGTTGGATATGCAGAACCGGAGATATCTTGGTTTTCGTGGGGTTTCAAGCTGAGATATGCATTTTCTGCGATAATCTTGGTGAGACTCCTGTCCGAAGTATGCAGAATCATCGAGATCGCACTTTTCCAGCTATTTTATGCGAGAAACACGTTATTTGGTGTTTTCACCACTCCACAGTGCGTGTGATATGCAGAACCGGCGATATCTTGATTTTCGTGGTGTTTCCAGCTGAGATATGCATTTTCTGTGATTATCTTGGTGAGTGTTCTGTCAGAAGTATGCAGAATCATCGGGATCGCTTTTTTCGAGCTATCTAATGCCAGAAACACGTTTTCTGGTGTTTTCACCACACCACAGTGCGTTTGATATGCAGAACCGGCGACATCTTGGATTTCGTCGGGTTTCAAGCTGAGATATGTATTTTCTACGATAATCTTGGTGAGACTTCAGACAGAAGTATGCAGAATCATCTAGATCGATCATTTCGAGCTATTTAATGCGAAAAAACAAGTTTTCTGGTGATTTCAACATTCCACAGTGCGTCTGATATGCAGAACCGGCGATATCTTGATTTTCGTGGTGTTTCCAGCTGATATATGCATTTTCTACGATAATGTTGGTGAGACTTCTGTCAGAAGAATGCAGAATCTTCGAGAACGCTCTTTTCGAGCTACTTAATGCGCGAAACAAGTTTTCTGGTGTTTTCACCACTCCACGGTACGTTTGATATGCAGAACCGGCGACATCTTGATTTTCGTGGTGTTTCCAGCTGAGATATGCATTTTCTGTGATTATCTTGGTGAGTGTTCTGTCAGAAGTATGCAGAATCATCGGGATCGCTTTTTTCGAGCTATCTAATGCCAGAAACACGTTTTCTGGTGTTTTCACCACACCACAGTGCGTTTGATATGCAGAACCGGCGACATCTTGGATTTCGTCGGGTTTCAAGCTGAGATATGTATTTTCTACGATAATCTTGGTGAGACTTCAGACAGAAGTATGCAGAATCATCTAGATCGATCATTTCGAGCTATTTAATGCGAAAAAACAAGTTTTCTGGTGTTTTAACCACTCCACAGTGCGTCTGATATGCAGAACCGGCGATATCTTGGTTATCGTGGGGTTTCCAGCTGAGATATACATTTTCTGCGATAATCTTGGTGAGTCTTCTGTCAGAAGTGTGCAGAATCTTCGAGATCGCTCTATTCGAGCTATTTAATGCGAGAAACACGTTATCTGGTTGTTTTCATCACTCCACAGTGCGTTTGATATGCAGAACCGGCGACATCTTGATTTTCGTGGGGTTTCTAGCTGAGATATGCATTTTCTGCGATAATATTGGTGAGACTTCTGTCCGAAGTATGCAGAGTCATCGAGATCGTACTTTTCGAGCTATTTAATCCGAGAAACACGTTTTCTGGGGTTTTCACCTCTCCACAGTTGGTTTGATATGCAGAACCGGCGATGTTTGGTTTTCTTCGGGTTTCAAGTTGAGATATGCATTTTCTACGATAATCTTGGTGAAACATCTGTCCGAAGTATGCAGAATCATTAAGAGCGCTGTTTTCGAGCTATTTAATGCGAGAAACACGTTTTCTGGGGTTTTCACCACACCACAGTACGTTGGATGTGCAGAACCGGAGATATCTTCGTTTTCGTGGGGTTTCAAGCTGAGATATGCATTTTCTGCGATAATCTTGGTGAGACCTCTGTCCGAAGTATGCAGAAACATCGAGATCGCTCTTTTCGACCTATTTATTGCGAGAAACACGTTATCTGGTGTTTTCACCACTCCACAGTGCGTTTGATATGCAGAACCAGCGAAATCTTGGTTTTCGTGGGGTTTCAAGCTGAGATATGCATTTTTTACGATAATCATGGTGAGACTTCTGTCAGAAGTATGCAGAATCATCGAGATCGCACTTTCCGAGCTATTTAATGCGAGAAACACGTTATCTGGTGTTTTCAGCACTCCACAGTGCGTTTTATATGCAGAACCAGCGATATCTGGGTTTTCGTGGGGTTTCAAGCTGAGATATGCATTTTCTGCGATAATCTTGGTGAGACTTCTGTCCGAAGTATGCAGAAACATCAAGATCATACTTTTCGAGCTATTTAATGCGAGAAACACGTTATCTGGTGTTTTCACCACTCCACAGTTGGTTTGATATGCAGAACCGGAGATATCTTGGTTTTCGTGGGGTTTCTAGCTGAGAAATGCATTTTCTACGATAATCTTGGTGAGGCTTCTGTCAGAAGTTTGCAGAATCATCTAGATCGCTCGTTTCGAGCTATTTAATGCGAAAAAACAAGTTTTCTGGTGTTTTAACCACTCCACAGTGCGTCTGATATGCAGAACCGGCGATATCTTGGTTATCGTGGGGTTTCCAGCTGAGATATACATTTTCTGCGATAATCTTGGTGAGTCTTCTGTCAGAAGTATGCAGAATATTCGAGATCGCTCTATTCGAGCTATTTAATGCGAGAAACACGTTATCTGGTTGTTTTCATCACTCCACAGTGCGTTTGATATGCAGAACCGGCGACATCTTGATTTTCGTGGGGTTCCAAGCTGAGATATGCATTTTCTGCGATAATCTTGGTGAGACTTCTGTCCGAAGTATGCAGAAACATCAAGATCATACTTTTCGAGCTATTTAATGCGAGAAACACGTTATCTGGTGTTTTCACCACTCCACAGTTGGTTTGATATGCAGAACCGGAGATATCTTGGTTTTCGTGGGGTATCAAGCTGAGATATGCATTTTCTGCGATAATCTTGGTGAGACTTCTGTCCGAAGTATGCAGAAACATCGAGAGCGCACTTTTCGAGCTATTTAATGCGAGAAACACGTTATCTGGTGTTTTCACCACTCCACAGTGCGTATGATGTGCAGAACCGACGATATCCTGGATATCGTGGGGATTCAAGCTCAGATATGCATTTTCTGCGATAATATTGGTGAGACTTGAGACAGAAGTATGCAGAATCATCTACATCGATCTTATCGAGCTATTTGATGCGAAAAAACAAGTTTTCTGGTGTTTTCAACATTCCACAGTGCGTTTGATATGCAGAACCGGCGATATCTTGATTTTCGTGGTGTTTCCAGCTGAGATATGCATTTTCTACGATAATGTTGGTGAGACTTCTGTCCGAAGTATGCAGAAACATCGAGAGCGCTCTTTTCGAGCTATTTAATGTGAGAAACACGTTTTCTGGTGTTTTCACCACACCACAGTTCGATGGATATGCAGAACCGGAGATATCTTGGTTTTCGTGGGGTATCAAGCTGAGATATGCATTTTCTGTGATTATCTTGGTGAGTGTTCTGTCAGAAGTATGCAGAATCATCGGGATCGCTTTTTTCGAGCTATCTAATGCCAGAAACACGTTATCTGGTGTTTTCACCACTCCACAGTTGGTTTGATATGCAGAACCGGAGATATCTTGGTTTTCGTGGGGTATCAAGCTGAGATATGCATTTTCTGCGATAATCTAGGTGAGACTTCTGTCCGAAGTATGCAGAAACATCGAGAGCGCTCTTTTCGAGCTATTTAATGCGAGAAACACGTTTTCTGGGGTTATCACCACACCACAGTTCGTTGGATATGCAGAACCGGAGATATCTTGGTTTTCGTGGGGTTTCAAGCTGAGATATGCATTTTCTGCGATAATCTTGGTGAGACTTCTGTGCGAAGTATGCTTAATCATCGAGATCGCTCGTTTCGAGCTATTTAATGCGAGAAGCACGTTATCTGGTGTTTTCACCACTCCACAGTGCGTATGATGTGCAGAACCGACGATATCCTAGTTTTCGTGGGGTTTCAAGCTCAGATATGCATTTTCTGTGATAATATTGGTGAGACTTCAGACAGAAGTATGCAGAATCATCTAGATCGATCTTTTCGAGCTATTTAATGCGAAAAAACAAGTTTTCTGGTGTTTTCAACATTCCATAGTGCGTTTGATATGCAGAACCGGCGATATCTTGATTTTCGTGGTGTTTCCAGCTGAGATATGCATTTTCTACGATAATGATGGTGAGACTTCTGTCAGAAGTATGCAGAACCTTCGAGAACGCTCTTTTCGAGCAACTTAATGCGCGAAACAAGTTTTCTGGTGTTTTCACCACTCCACGGTACGTTTGATGTGCAGAACCAGCGATATCTTGGCTTTCGTGGGGTTTCAAGCTGAGATATGCATTTTTTACGATAATCTTGGTGAGACTTCTGTCCGAAGTATGCAGAATCATCGAGATCGCTCTTTTCGAGCTATTTAATGCGAGAAACACGTTATCTGGTTTTTTCGCCACTCCACAGTTCGTTTGATATGCAGAACCAGCGATATCTTGGTTTTCGTGGGGTTTCAAGCTGAGAGATGCATTTTTTACGATAATCTTGGTGAGACATCTGTCCGAAGTATGCTTAATCATCGAGATCGCTCGTTTCGAACTATTTAATGCGAGAAACACGTTATGTGGTTGTTTTCACCACTCCACAGTGCGTTTGATATGTAGAACCGGCGACATCTTGATATTCGTGAGGAGTCAAGCTGAGATATGAATTTTCAGCGATAATCTTGGTGAGTCTTCTGTCAGAAGTATGCAGAATCTTCGATATCGCTCTTTTCGAGCTAGTTAATGCGAGAAACACGTTATCTGGCGTTTTCACCACTCAACAGTGCGTATGATATGCAGAACCGACGATATATTGGTTTTCGTGGGGTTTCAAGCTCAGATATGCATTTTCTGCGATAATCATGGTGAGACTTCTGTCCGAAGTATGCAGAATCATCGAGATCGCTCTATTCGAGCTATTTAATGCGACAAAACGTTATCTGGTGTTTTCAGCACTCCACAGTGCGTTTGATATGCAGAACCAGCGATATCTTGGTTTTCGTGGGGTTTCAAGCTGAGAGATGCATTTTTTACGATAATCTTGGTGAGACATCTGTCCGAAGTATGCTTAATCATCGAGATCGCTCGTTTCGAACTATTTAATGCGAGAAACACGTTATGTGGTGTTTTCACCACTCCACAGTGCGTACGATATGCAGAACCAGCGATATCTTGGCTTCCGTGGGGTTTCAAACTGAGATATGCATTTTCAGCGATAATCTTGGTGAGTATTCTGTCAGAAGTATGCAGAATCTTCGAAATCGCTCTTTTCGGGCTAGTTAATGCGTGCAACACGTTATCTGGCGTTTTCACCACTCCACAGTGCGTTTGATATGCAGAACCAGCGATATCTTGGTTTTCGTCGGGTTTCAAGCTGAGATATGCATTTTCTACGATAATCTTGGTGAGACTTCTTTCCGAAGTATGCAGAATCATCGAGATCGCACTTTTCTAGCTATTTAATGCGAGAAACAAAGATATCTGGTGTTTTCAGCACTCCACAGAGCGTATGATATGCAGAACCGGCGATATCTTGGTTTTCGTGGGGTTTCAAGCTGAGATATGCATTGTCTGCGATAATCTTGTTGAGACTTCTGTCCGAAGTGTGCAGAATCATCGAGATCGCTCTTTTCGAGCTATTTAATGCGAGAAACACGTAATCTGGTGTTTTCACCACTCCACAGTGCGTTTGATATGCAGAACCAGCGATATCTTGGCTTCCGTGGGGTTTCAAACTGAGATATGCATTTTCAGCGATAATCTTGGTGAGTCTTCTGTCAGAAGTATGCAGAATCTTCGAGATCGCTCTTTTCGGGCTAGTTAATGCGAGAAACACGTTATCTGGCGTTTTCACCACTCCACAGTGCGTTTGATATGCAGAACCAGCGATATCTTGGTTTTCGTCGGGTTTCAAGCTGAGATATGTATTTTCTACGATAATCTTGGTGAGACTTCAGACAGAAGTATGCAGAATCATCTAGATCGATCATTTCGAGCTATTTAATGCGAAAAAACAAGTTTTCTGGTGTTTTCAACATTCCACAGCGCGTCTGATATGCAGAACCGGCGATATCTTGATTTTCGTGGTGTTTCCAGCTGATATATGCATTTTCTACGATAATGTTGGTGAGACTTCTGTCAGAAGTATGCAGAATCTTCGAGAACGCTCTTTTCGAGCTACTTAATGCGAGAAACACGTTATCTGGTTGTTTTCATCACTCCACAGTGCGGTTGATATGCAGAACCGGCGACATCTTGATTTTCGTGGGGTTCCAAGCTGAGATATGCATTTTCTGCGATAATCTTGGTGAGACTTCTGTCCGAAGTATGCAGAAACATCAAGATCATACTTTTCGTGCTATTTAATGCGAGAAACACGTTATCTGGTGTTTTCACCACTCCACAGTTGGTTTGATATGCAGAACCGGAGATATCTTGGTTTTCGTGGGGTTTCAATCTGAGATATGCATTTTCTGCGATAATCTTGGTGAGACTCCTGTCCGAAGTATGCAGAATCATCGAGATCGCACTTTTCGAGCTATTTAATGCGAGAAACACGTTATCTGGTGTTTTCACCACTCCACAGTTGGTTTGATATGCAGAACCGGAGATATCTTGGTTTTCGTGGGGTATCAAGCTGAGATATGCATTTTCTGCGATAATCTTGGTGAGACTTCTGTCCGAAGTATGCAGAAACATCGAGAGCGCTCTTTTCGAGCTATTTAATGCGAGAAACACGTTATCTGGTGTTTTCACCACTCCACAGTGCGTATGATGTGCAGAACCGACGATATCCTGGATATCGTGGGGATTCAAGCTCAGATATGCATTTTCTGCGATAATATTGGTGAGACTTGAGACAGAAGTATGCAGAATCATCTACATCGATCTTATCGAGCTATTTGATGCGAAAAAACAAGTTTTCTGGTGTTTTCAACATTCCACAGTGCGTTTGATATGCAGAACCGGCGATATCTTGATTTTCGTGGTGTTTCCAGCTGAGATATGCATTTTCTACGATAATGTTGGTGAGACTTCTGTCCGAAGTATGCAGAAACATCGAGAGCGCTCTTTTCGAGCTATTTAATGTGAGAAACACGTTTTCTGGTGTTTTCACCACACCACAGTTCGATGGATATGCAGAACCGGAGATATCTTGGTTTTCGTGGGGTATCAAGCTGAGATATGCATTTTCTGTGATTATCTTGGTGAGTGTTCTGTCAGAAGTATGCAGAATCATCGGGATCGCTTTTTTCGAGCTATCTAATGCCAGAAACACGTTATCTGGTGTTTTCACCACTCCACAGTTGGTTTGATATGCAGAACCGGAGATATCTTGGTTTTCGTGGGGTATCAAGCTGAGATATGCATTTTCTGCGATAATCTAGGTGAGACTTCTGTCCGAAGTATGCAGAAACATCGAGAGCGCTCTTTTCGAGCTATTTAATGCGAGAAACACGTTTTCTGGGGTTTTCACCACACCACCGTTCGTTGGATATGCAGAACCGGAGATATCTTGGTTTTCGTGGGGTTTCAAGCTGAGATATGCATTTTCTGCGATAATCTTGGTGAGACTTCTGTGCGAAGTATGCTTAATCATCGAGATCGCTCGTTTCGAGCTATTTAATGCGAGAAGCACGTTATCTGGTGTTTTCACCACTCCACAGTGCGTATGATGTGCAGAACCGACGATATCCTAGTTTTCGTGGGGTTTCAAGCTCAGATATGCATTTTCTGTGATAATATTGGTGAGACTTCAGACAGAAGTATGCAGAATCATCTAGATCGATCTTTTCGAGCTATTTAATGCGAAAAAACAAGTTTTCTGGTGTTTTCAACATTCCACAGTGCGTTTGATATGCAGAACCGGCGATATCTTGATTTTCGTGGTGTTTCCAGCTGAGATATGCATTTTCTACGATAATGATGGTGAGACTTCTGTCAGAAGTATGCAGAACCTTCGAGAACGCTCTTTTCGAGCTACTTAATGCGCGAAACAAGTTTTCTGGTGTTTTCACCACTCCACGGTACGTTTGATGTGCAGAACCGGATATAACTTGGTTTTGGTCGGGTATCAAGCTGAGATATGCATTTTCTACGATAATCTTGGTGAGACTTCTGTCAGAAGTATGCAGGATCATCGAGATCGCACTTTTCGAGCTATTTAATGCGAGAAACACGTTATCTGGTGTTTTCAGCACTCCACAATGCGTTTGATATGCAGAACCAGCGATATCTGGGTTTTCGTGGGGTTTCAAGCTGAGATATGCATTTTCTGCGATAATCTTGGTTAGTCTTCTGTCAGAAGTATGCAGAATCTTCGTGATCGCTCTATTCGAGCTATTTAATGCGAGAAGCTCGTTATCTGCTTGTTTTCACCACTCCACAGTACGTTTGACATTCAGATCCGGAGATATCTTGGTTTCGGTCGGGTTTCTAGCTGAGATATGCATTTTCTACGATAATCTTGGTGAGACTTCTGTCAGAAGTATGCAGAACCTTCGAGAACGCTCCTTTCGAGCTACTTAATGCGAGAAACACGTTTTCTGGTGGTTTCACCACTCCACAGTGCGTTTGATATGCACAACCGGCGATATCTTGGTTTTCGTCGGGTTTCATGCTGAGACATTCATTTTCGGCGATAATCTTGGTGTTTCATCTACGAGAAGTATGCAGAATCGTCGAGAACGTTCTCTTCGAGCAACTTAATACGAGAAACACGTTTTCTGGTGTTTTCGCCACTCCACAGTACGTTTGATGTGCAGAACCGGAGGTATCTTGGTTTTCGTGAGGTTTCAAGCTGAGATATGCATTTTCTGAAGCAATCTTGGTGAGACTTCTTTCCGAAGTATGCAGAATCATCTAGATCGCTCGGTTCGAGCTATTTAATGCGAGACACACGTTATCTAGTGTATTGACGACTCCACAGTGCGTTTGATATGCAGAACCGGCGATATCTTGGTTTTCGTCGGGTTTCAAGCTGAGACATTCATTTTTGGCGATAATCTTGGTGTTTCATCTATGAGAAGTATGCAGAATCATCGAGAACGTTCTTTTCGAGCAACTTAATACGAGAAACACGTTTTCTGGTGTTTTCACCACTCCATAGTGCGTTTGATATGCAGAACCGGCGACATCTTGATTTTCGTGAGGTTTCTAGCTGAGATATGCATTTTCTACGATAATCTTGGTGAGTGTTCTGTCAGAAGTATGCAGAATCATCTAGATCGCTCGTTTCAAGCTATTTAATGCGAGTAACACGTTTTCTGGTGTTTTCACCACTCCACGGTGCGTTTGATATGCAGAACCGGTGACATCTTGATTTTCGTGAGGTTTTCAGCTGATATATGCATTTTCTGCGATAATCTTGGTGAGAGTTCTGTCAGAAGTATGCAGAATCATCGAGATCGCTCTTTTCGAGCAACTTAATACGAGAAACACGTTTTCTGGTGTTTTCGCCACTCCACAGTACGTTTGATGTGCAGAACTGGAGATATCTTGGTTTTCGTGAGGTTTCAAGCTGAGATATGCAATTTCTGCGATAATCATGGTGAGACTTCTGTTAGAAGTATGCAGAATCATCGAGATCGCACTTTTCGATCTATTTAATGCGAGAAACACGTTGTCTCGTGTTTCCACCACTCCACAGTTGGTTTGATATGCAGAACCAGCGATATCTTGGTTTTCGTCGGGTTTCAAGATGAGATATGCATTTTCTACGATAATCTTGGTGAAACATCTGTCCGAAGTATGCAGAAACATCAAGAGCGCACTTTTCGAGCTATTTAATGCGAGAAACACGTTTTCTGGGGTTTTCACCACACCACAGTTCGTTGGATGTGCAGAATCGGAAATATCTTGGTTTTCGAGGGGTTTCAAGCTCAGATATGCATTTTCTGCGATAATCTTTGTGAGACCTCTGTCCGAAGTATGCAGAAACATCGAGATCGCTCTTTTCGACCAATTTAATGCGAGAAACACGTTATCTGGTGTTTTCACCACTCCACAGTGCGTTTGATATTAAGAACCAGCGAAATCTTGGTTTTCGTGGGGTTTCAAGCTGAGATATGCATTTTTTACGATAATCACGGTGAGACTTCTGTCCGAAGTATGCAGAATCATCGAGATCGCACTTTTCGAGCTATTTAATGCGAGAAACACGTTTTCTGGGGTTTCCACCACACCACAGTTCATTGGATATGCAGAACAGGTGATACCTTGGTTTTCGAGGGGTTTGAAGCTGAGATATGCATTTTCTGCGATAAACCTGGTGAGACTTCTGTCCGAAGTATGCTGAATCATCGAGATCGCACTTTTCTAGCTATTTAATGCGAGAAACAAAGATATCTGGTGTTTTCAGCACTCCACAGAGCGTATGATATGCAGAACCGGCGATATCTTGGTTTTCGTGGGGTTTCAAGCTCAGATATGCATTTTTTACGATAATCTTGGTGAGACATCTGTCCGAAGTATGCTTAATCATCGAGATCGCTCGTTTCGAACTATTTTATGCGAGAAACACGTTATGTGGTTGTTTTCACCACTCCACAGTGCGTTTGATATGTAGAACCGGCGACATCTTGATATTCGTGAGGAGTCAAGCTGAGATATGAATTTTCAGCGATAATCTTGGTGAGTCTTCTGTCAGAAGTATGCAGAATCTTCGATATCGCTCTTTTCGAGCTAGTTAATGCGAGAAACACGTTATCTGGCGTTTTCACCACTCAACAGTGCGTATGATATGCAGAACCGACGATATATTGGTTTTCGTGGGGTTTCAAGCTCAGATATGCATTTTCTGCGATAATCATGGTGAGACTTCTGTCCGAAGTATGCAGAATCATCGAGATCGCACTATTCGAGCTATTTAATGCGACAAAACGTTATCTGGTGTTTTCAGCACTCCACAGTGCGTTTGATATGCAGAACCAGCGATATCTTGGTTTTCGTGGGGTTTCAAGCTGAGAGATGCATTTTTTACGATAATCTTGGTGAGACATCTGTCCGAAGTATGCTTAATCATCGAGATCGCTCGTTTCGAACTATTTAATGGGAGAAACACGTTATGTGGTGTTTTCACCACTCCACAGTGCGTACGATATGCAGAACCAGCGATATCTTGGCTTCCGTGGGGTTTCAAACTGAGATATGCATTTTCAGCGATAATCTTGGTGAGTATTCTGTCAGAAGTATGCAGAATCTTCGAAATCGCTCTTTTCGGGCTAGTTAATGCGTGCAACACGTTATCTGGCGTTTTCACCACTCCACAGTGCGTTTGATATGCAGAACCTGCGATATCTTGGTTTTCGTCGGGTTTCAAGCTGAGATATGCATTTTCTACGATAATCTTGGTGAGACTTCTTTCCGAAGTATGCAGAATCATCGAGATCGCACTTTTCTAGCTATTTAATGCGAGAAACAAAGATATCTGGTGTTTTCAGCACTCCACAGAGCGTATGATATGCAGAACCGGCGATATCTTGGTTTTCGTGGGGTTTCAAGCTGAGATATGCATTGTCTGCGATAATCTTGTTGAGACTACTGTCCGAAGTGTGCAGAATCATCGAGATCGCTCTTTTCGAGCTATTTAATGCGAGAAACACGTAATCTGGTGTTTTCACCACTCCACAGTGCGTTTGATATGCAGAACCAGCCATATCTTGGCTTCCGTGGGGTTTCAATCTGAGATATGCATTTTCAGCGATAATCTTGGTGAGTCTTCTGTCAGAAGTATGCAGAATCTTCGAGATCGCTCTTTTCGGGCTAGTTAATGCGAGAAACACGTTATCTGGCGTTTTCACCACTCCACAGTGCGTTTGATATGCAGAACCAGCGATATCTTGGTTTTCGTCGGGTTTCAAGCTGAGATATGCATTTTCTACGATAAGCTTGGTGAGACTTCTGTCAGAAGTATGCAGAATCATCGGGATCGCTCTTTTCGAGCTATTTAATGCGAGAATCACGTTATCTGGTTGTTTTCACCACTCCACAGTATGTATGATATGCAGAACCGACGATATCTTGGTTTTCGTGAGGTTTCAAGCTCAGATATGCATTTTCTGCGATAATCTTGGTGAGACTTCTGTCCGAAGTATGCAGAGTCATCGAGATCGTACTTTTCGAGATATTTAATGCGAGAAACACGTTTTCTGGTGTATTCACCACTCCACAGTACGTTTGACATGCAGAACCGGAGATATCTTGGTTTCGGACGGGTTTCAAGCTGAGATATGCATTTTCTACGATAATCTTGGTGAGACTTCTGTCAGAAGTATGCAGTATCATCGAGATCGCTCTTTTCGAGCTACTTAATGCGAGAAACACGTTATCTGGTGTTTTCGCCACTCCACAGTGCGTTTGACATGCTGAACCGGAGATATCTTGGTTACGGTCGGGATTCAAGCTGAGATATGCATTTTCTACGATAATCTTGGTGATACTTCTGTCAGAAGTATGCAGAATCTTCGAGCACACTCTTTTCGAGCTACTTAATGCGAGAAACACGTGTTCTGGTGTATTCGCCACTCCACAGTACGTTTGACATGCAGAACCGAAGATATCTTGGTTTCGGTCGGGTTTCAAGCTGAGACAAGCGTTTTCTGCGATAATCTTGGTGATTCTTCTGTCAGAAGTATGCGGAATCATCGAGAACGCTCTTTTCGAGCTGTTCAATGCGAGAAACACGTTATCTGGTGTTTTCACCACTCCACAGTGCGTTTGATTTGCAGAACCGGCGACATGTTGATTTTTGTGAGGTTTCTAGCTGAGATATGCATTTTCTGCGATAATATTGGTGAGACTTCAGTCAGAAGTATGCAGAATCATCTAGATCGCTGGTTTCGAGCTATTTAATGCGAAAAAACAAGTTTTCTGGTGTTTTGACCACTCCACAGTGCGTTTGATATGTAGAGCCGCCGATAACTTGGTTTTCGTGGGGTTTCCAGCTAAAATATGCATTTTCTTCGATAATCTTGGTGAGTCTTCAGTCAGAAGTATGCAGAATCATCGAGAACGCTCTATTCGAGCTATTTAATGCGGGAAACACGTTATCTGGTGTTTTGACCACTCCACAGTGCGTTTGATATGTAGAGCCGTCGATAACTTGGTTTTCGTGGGGTTTCCAGCTGGTATATGCATTTTCTGCAATAATCTTGGTGTTTCATCTATGAGAAGTATGCAGAATCATCGAGAGCGCACTTTTCGAGCTACTTAATGCGAGAAACACGCTATCTGGTGTTTTCACCACTCCACTGTGCGTTTGATATGCAGAACCGGCGACATCTTGGATTTCGTCGGGTTTCAAGCTGAGATATGCATTTTCTGCGGCAATCTTGGTGAGACTTCTGTCCGAAGTATGCAGAATCATCGAGATCGCTCTTTTCGAGCTATTTAATGCGGGAAACACGTTATCTGGTGTTTTGACCACTCCACAGAGCGTTTGATATGTAGAGCCGCCGATAACTTGGTTTTCGTGGGGTTTCCAGCTGGTATATGCATTTTCTGCGATAATCTTGGTGTTTCATCTATGAGAAGTATGCAGAATCATCGAGAGCGCTCTTTTCGAGCTACTTAATGCGAGAAACACGTTTTCTGGTTTTTTCACCACTCCACAGTGCGTCTGAAATGCAGAACCGGCGATATCTTGGTTTCCGTGGGGTTTGTAGCTGAGATATGCATTTTCTGCGATAATCTTGGTGAGACTTCAGTCAGAAGTATGCAGAATAATCGAGATCGCTCGTTTCGAGCTACTTAATGCGAGAAACACGTTATCTGGTGTTTTCGCCACTCCACAGTGCGTTTGACATGCAGAACCGAAGATATCTTGGTTTCGGTCGTGTTTCAAGCTGAGATATGCATTTTCTGCGATAATCTTGGTGAGTCTTCTGTCAGAAGTGTGCACAATCATCTAGATTGCTCTTTTCGAGCTATTTAATGCGAGAAACACGTTTTCTTGTGTTTTCACCACCCCACAGTGCGTTTGATATGCAGAACCGGAGATATCTTGGTTTCGGTCGTGTTTCAAGCTGAGATATGCATTTTCTGCGATAATCTTGGTGAGACTTCAGTCAGAAGTATGCAGAATAATCGAGATCGCTCGTTTCGAGCTACTTAATGCGAGAAACACGTTATCTGGTGTTTTCGCCACTCCACAGTGCGTTTGACATGCAGAACCGAAGATATCTTGGTTTCGGTCGTGTTTCAAGCTGAGATATGCATTTTCTGCGATAATCTTGGTGAGTCTTCTGTCAGAAGTGTGCACAATCATCTAGATCGCTCTTTTCGAGCTATTTAATGCGAGAAACACGTTTTCTTGTGTTTTCACCACTCCACTGTGCGTTTGATATGCAGAACCGGCGATATCTTGGTTTTCGTGGGGTTTCCAGCTGAGATATGCATTTTCTGCGATAATCTTGGTGAGACTTCAGTCAGAAGTATGCAGAATCATCTAGATCGCTCGTTTCGAGCTAATTAATGTGAAAAAACAAGATTTCTGGTGTTTTGACCGCTCCACAAGTGCGTTTGATATGTAGAGCCACCGATAAATTGGTTTTCGTGGGGTTTCCAGCTGAAATATGCATTTTCTGCGATAATCTTTGTGTTTCATCTATGAGAAGTATGCAGAATTATCCAGAACGCTCGTTTCGAGCTAGTTAATGCGAGTAACACGTTTTCTGGTGTTTTCACCACCCCACAGTGCGTTTGATATGCAGAACCGGCGATATCTGGGTTTTCGTGGGGTTTCAAGCTGAGATGTGCATTTTCTGCGATAATCTTGGTGAGACCTCTGTCCGAAGTATGCAGAATCATCGAGATCGTACTTTTCGAGCTATTTAATGCGAGAAGCACGTTTTCTGGTGTTTTCACCACTCCACAGTTCGTTGGATATGCAGAACAGGAGATATCTTGGTTTTCGTGGGGTTTATAGAAGACATATGCATTTTCTGCGATAATCTTGGTGAGACCTCTGTCCGAAGTATGCAGAATCATCGAGATCGTACTTTTCGAGCTATTTAATGCGAGAAGCACGTTTTCTGGTGTTTTCACCACTCCACAGTTCGTTGGATATGCAGAACAGGAGATATCTTGGTTTTCGTGGGGTTTATAGAAGAGATATGCATTTTCTGCGATAATCTTGGTGAGTCTTCTGTCAGAAGTGTGCACAATCATCTAGATCGCTCTTTTCGAGCTATTTAATGCGAGAAACACGTTTTCTTGTGTTTTCACCACCCCGCAGTGCGTTTGATATGCAGAACCGGAGATATCTTGGTTTCGGTCGTGGTTCAAGCTGAGATATGCATTTCCTGCGATAATCTGGGTGAGACTTCAGTCAGAAGTATGCAGAATAATCGAGATCGCTCGTTTCGAGCTACTTAATGCGAGAAACACGTTATCTGGTGTTTTCGCCACTCCACAGTGCGTTTGACATGCAGAACCGAAGATATCTTGGTTTCGGTCGGGTTTCAAGCTGAGACATGCATTTTCTGCGATAATCTTGGTGATTCTTCTGTCAGAGGTATGCAGAATCATCGAGAACGCTCTTTTCGAGCTGTTTAATGCGAGAAACTCGTTATCTGGTGTTTTCACCACTCCACAGTGCGGTTGATTTGCAGAACCGGCGGCATCTTGGCTTTCGTCGGTTATCAAGCTGAGATATGCATTTTCTACGATAATCTTGGTGGATCTTCGGTCAGAAGTATGCAGAATCATCGAGATCGCTCTATTCGTGCTATTTAAAGCGAGAAACACGTTATCTGGTTGTTTTCACTACTCCGCAGTGCGTTTGATATGCAGAACCGGCGACATCTTGATTTTTGTGAGGTTTCTAGCTGAGATATGCATTTTCTGCGATAATATTGGTGAGACTTCAGTCAGATGTATGCAGAATCATCGAGATCGCTCTATTCGAGCTATTTAATGCGGGAAACACGTTATCTGGTGTTTTGACCACTCCACAGTGCGTTTGATATGTAGAGCCGCCGATAACTTGGTTTTCGTGGGGTTTCCAGCTGGTATATGCATTTTCTGCGATAATCTTGGTGTTTCATCTATGAGAAGTATGCAGAATCATCGAGAGCGCACTTTTCGAGCTACTTAATGCGAGAAACACGACATCTGGTGTTTTCACCACTCCACTGTGCGTTTGATATGCAGAACCGGCGACATCTTGGATTTCGTCGGGTTTCAAGCTGAGATATGCATTTTCTGCGGCAATCTTGGTGAGACTTCTGTCCGAAGTATGCAGAATCATCGAGATCGCTCTTTTCGAGCTATTTAATGCGGGAAACACGTTATCTGGTGTTTTGACCACTCCACAGTGCGATTGATATGTAGAGCCGCCGATAACTTGGTTTTCGTGGGGTTTCCAGCTGGTATATGCATTTTCTGCGATAATCTTGGTGTTTCATCTATGAGAAGTATGCAGAATCATCGAGTGCGCTCTTTTCGAGCTACTTAATGCGAGAAACACGTTTTCTGGTTTTTTCACCACTCCACAGTGCGTCTGAAATGCAGAACCGGCGATATCTTGGTTTTCGTGGGGTTTGTAGCTGAGATATGCATTTTCTGCGATAATCTTGGTGAGTCTTCTGTCAGAAGTGTGCACAATCATCTAGATCGCTCTTTTCGAGCTATTTAATGCGAGAAACACGTTTTCTTGTGTTTTCACCACCCCACAGTGCGTTTGATATGCAGAACCGGAGATATCTTGGTTTCGGTCGTGTTTCAAGCTGAGATATGCATTTTCTGCGATAATCTTGGTGTTTCATCTATGAGAAGTATGCAGAATCATCGAGAGCGCTCTTTTCGAGCTACTTAATGCGAGAAACATGTTTTCTGGTTTTTTCACCACTCCACGGTGCGTCTGAAATGCAGAACCGGCGATATCTTGGTTTTCGTGGGGTTTGTAGCTGAGATATGCATTTTCTGCGGCAATCTTGGTGAGACTTCTGTCCGAAGTATGCAGAATCATCGAGATCGCTCTTTTCGAACTATTTAATGCGGGAAACACGTTATCTGGTTGTTTTCACTACTCCACAGGGCGTTTGATATGCAGAACCGGCGATATCTTGGTTTTCGTGGGGTTTCCAGCTGAGATATGCATTTTCTGCGATAATCTTGGTGAGACTTCAGTCAGAAGTATGCAGAATCATCTAGATCGCTCGTTTCGAGCTAATTAATGTGAAAAAACAAGATTTCTGGTGTTTTGACCGCTCCACAAGTGCGTTTGATATGTAGAGCCACCGATAAATTGGTTTTCGTGGGGTTTCCAGCTGAAATATGCATTTTCTGCGATAATCTTTGTGTTTCATCTATGAGAAGTATGCAGAATCATCCAGAACGCTCGTTTTGAGCTAGTTAATGCGAGTAACACGTTTTCTGGTGTTTTCACCACCCCACAGTTCGTTGGATATGCAGAACAGGAGATATCTTGGTTTTCGTGGGGTTTCAAGCTGAGATATGCATTTTCTGCGATAATCTTGGTGAGACTTCAGTCAGAAGTATGCAGAATAATCGAGATCGCTCGTTTCGAGCTACTTAATGCGAGAAACACGTTATCTGGTGTTTTCGCCACTCCACAGTGCGTTTGACATACAGAACCGAAGATATCTTGGTTTCGGTCGGGTTTCAAACTGAGATATGCATTTTCTGCGATAATCTTGGTGAGACTTCAGTCAGAAGTATGCAGAATCATCGAGATCGCACTTTTCGATCAATTTAATGCGAGAAACACGTTATCTGGTGTTTTCACCACTCCACAGTGCGTTTGATATGCAGAACCAGCGAAATCTTGGTTTTCGTGGGGTTTCAAGCTGAGATATGCATTTTTTACGATAATCTTGGTGAGACTTCTTTCCGAAGTATGCAGAACCATCGAGATCGCTCTTTTCGAGCTATTTAATGCGAGAAACACGATATCTGGTGTTTTCAGCACTCCACAGAGCGTATGATATGCACAACCGGCGATATCTTGGTTTTCGTGGGGTTTCAAGCTGAGATATGCATTTTCTGCGATAATCTTGGTGAGACCTCTGTCCGAAGTATGCAGAAACATCGAGATCGCTCTTTTCGACCTATTTAATGTGAGAAACACGTTTTCTGGTGTTTTCACAACACCACAGTTCGTTGGATGTGCAGAACCGGAGATATCTTGGTTTCGGTCGGGTTTCAAACTGAGACATGCATTTTCTGCGATAATCTTGGTGATTCTTCTGTCAGAAGTATGCGGAATCATCGAGAACGCTCTTTTCGAGCTGTTCAATGCGAGAAACACGTTATCTGGTGTTTTCACCACTCCACAGTGCGTTTGATTTGCAGAACCGGCGACATCTTGGTTTTCGTGGGGTTTCAAGCTGAGATATGCATTTTCTGCGATAATCTTGGTGAGACTTCTGTCCGAAATATGCTGAAACATCGAGATCGCTCTTTTCGAGCTGGATAGTGCGAGAAACACGTTATCTGGTGTTTTCACCACTACACAGTGCGTTTGATATGCAGAACCGGCGATATCTTGGTTTTCGTGGGGTTTCATGCTGAGATATGCATTTTCTGCGATAATCTTGGTGAGACTTCTGTCCGAAGTATGCTGAATCATCTAGATCGCTCTTTTAGAGCAATTTAATGCGAGAAACACGTTATCTGGTGTTTTTACCACTCCACAGTGCGTTTGATATGCACAACCAGCGATATCTCGGTTTTCGTGGGGTTTCAAGCTGAGATATGCATTTTTTACGATAATCTTGGTGAGACTTCTGTCCGAAGTATGCTTAATCATCGAGATCGCTCGTTTCGAGCTATTTAATGCGAGAAACACGTTATCTGGTGTTTTCACTACTCCACAGTGCGTATGATATGCAGAACCGGCGATATCTTGGTTTTCGTGGAATTTCAAGCTGAGATATGCATTTTCTGCGAGAATCTTGGTGAGACTTCTGTCCGAAGTATGCTGAAACATCGAGATCGCTCTTTTCGAGCTAGTTAATGCGAGAAAAACCTTATCCGGTGTTGTCACCACTCCACAGTGCGCTTGATATGCAGAACAGGCGATATCTTGGTTTTCGTGGGGTTTCAAGCGGAGATATGCATTTTTTACGATAATCTTGGTGAGACTTCCGTCCGAAGTATGCTGAATCATCGAGATCGCTCTTGTCGAGCTGGTTAATGCAAGAAAAACCTTATCCGGTGTTTTCACCACTCCACAGTGCGTTTGATATGCAGAACCAGCGATATCTTGGCTTTCGTGGGGTTTCAAGCTGAGATATACATTTATTACGATAATCTTGGTGAGACTTCTGTCCGAAGTATGAAGAATCATCGAGATCGCTCTATTCGAGCTAATTAATGCGAGAAAAACGTTTTCTGGGGTTTTCACCACTCCACAGTGCGTTTGATATGCTGAACACAGCGATATCTTGGTTTTCGTGGGGTTTCAAGCTGAGATATGCATTTTTTACGATAATTTGGGTGAGACTTCTGTCCGAAGTATGCAGAATCATCGAGATCGCTCTTTTCGAGCTAGATAGTGCGAGAAACACGTTATCTGGTGTTTTCACCCCTCCACAGTGCGTTTGATATGCAGAACCGGCGATATCTTGGTTTTCGTGGGGTTTCCAGCTGAGATATGCATTTTCTGCGATAATCTTGGTGAGACTTCAGTCAGAAGTATGCAGAATCATCTAGATCGCTCGTTTCGAGCTAATTAATGTGAAAAAACAAGATTTCTGGTGTTTTGACCGCTCCACAAGTGCGTTTGATATGTAGAGCCACCGATAAATTGGTTTTTGTGGGGTTTCCAGCTGAAATATGCATTTTCTGCGATAATCTTTGTGTTTCATCTATGAGAAGTATGCAGAATTATCCAGAACGCTCGTTTCGAGCTAGTTAATGCGAGTAACACGTTTTCTGGTGTTTTCACCACCCCACAGTGCGTTTGATATGCAGAACCGGCGATATCTGGGTTTTCGTGGGGTTTCAAGCTGAGATATGCATTTTCTGCGATAATCTTGGTGAGACCTCTGTCCGAAGTATGCAGAATCATCGAGATCGTACTTTTCGAGCTATTTAATGCGAGAAGCACGTTTTCTGGTGTTTTCACCACTCCACAGTTCGTTGGATATGCAGAACAGGAGATATCTTGGTTTTCGTGGGGTTTATAGAAGAGATATGCATTTTCTGCGATAATCTTGGTGAGACCTCTGTCCGAAGTATGCAGAATCATCGAGATCGTACTTTTCGAGCTATTTAATGCGAGAAGCACGTTTTCTGGTGTTTTCACCACTCCACAGTTCGTTGGATATGCAGAACAGGAGATATCTTGGTTTTCGTGGGGTTTATAGAAGAGATATGCATTTTCTGCGATAATCTTGGTGAGTCTTCTGTCAGAAGTGTGCACAATCATCTAGATCGCTCTTTTCGAGCTATTTAATGCGAGAAACACGTTTTCTTGTGTTTTCACCACCCCGCAGTGCGTTTGATATGCAGAACCGGAGATATCTTGGTTTCGGTCGTGGTTCAAGCTGAGATATGCATTTCCTGCGATAATCTGGGTGAGACTTCAGTCAGAAGTATGCAGAATAATCGAGATCGCTCGTTTCGAGCTACTTAATGCGAGAAACACGTTATCTGGTGTTTTCGCCACTCCACAGTGCGTTTGACATGCAGAACCGAAGATATCTTGGTTTCGGTCGGGTTTCAAGCTGAGACATGCATTTTCTGCGATAATCTTGGTGATTCTTCTGTCAGAGGTATGCAGAATCATCGAGAACGCTCTTTTCGAGCTGTTTAATGCGAGAAACTCGTTATCTGGTGTTTTCACCACTCCACAGTGCGGTTGATTTGCAGAACCGGCGGCATCTTGGCTTTCGTCGGTTATCAAGCTGAGATATGCATTTTCTACGATAATCTTGGTGGATCTTCGGTCAGAAGTATGCAGAATCATCGAGATCGCTCTATTCGTGCTATTTAAAGCGAGAAACACGTTATCTGGTTGTTTTCACTACTCCACAGTGCGTTTGATATGCAGAACCGGCGACATCTTGATTTTTGTGAGGTTTCTAGCTGAGATATGCATTTTCTGCGATAATATTGGTGAGACTTCAGTCAGATGTATGCAGAATCATCGAGATCGCTCTATTCGAGCTATTTAATGCGGGAAACACGTTATCTGGTGTTTTGACCACTCCACAGTGCGTTTGATATGTAGAGCCGCCGATAACTTGGTTTTCGTGGGGTTTCCAGCTGGTATATGCATTTTCTGCGATAATCTTGGTGTTTCATCTATGAGAAGTATGCAGAATCATCGAGAGCGCACTTTTCGAGCTACTTAATGCGAGAAACACGACATCTGGTGTTTTCACCACTCCACTGTGCGTTTGATATGCAGAACCGGCGACATCTTGGATTTCGTCGGGTTTCAAGCTGAGATATGCATTTTCTGCGGCAATCTTGGTGAGACTTCTGTCCGAAGTATGCAGAATCATCGAGATCGCTCTTTTCGAGCTATTTAATGCGGGAAACACGTTATCTGGTGTTTTGACCACTCCACAGTGCGATTGATATGTAGAGCCGCCGATAACTTGGTTTTCGTGGGGTTTCCAGCTGGTATATGCATTTTCTGCGATAATCTTGGTGTTTCATCTATGAGAAGTATGCAGAATCATCGAGTGCGCTCTTTTCGAGCTACTTAATGCGAGAAACACGTTTTCTGGTTTTTTCACCACTCCACAGTGCGTCTGAAATGCAGAACCGGCGATATCTTGGTTTTCGTGGGGTTTGTAGCTGAGATATGCATTTTCTGCGATAATCTTGGTGAGTCTTCTGTCAGAAGTGTGCACAATCATCTAGATCGCTCTTTTCGAGCTATTTAATGCGAGAAACACGTTTTCTTGTGTTTTCACCACCCCACAGTGCGTTTGATATGCAGAACCGGAGATATCTTGGTTTCGGTCGTGTTTCAAGCTGAGATATGCATTTTCTGCGATAATCTTGGTGTTTCATCTATGAGAAGTATGCAGAATCATCGAGAGCGCTCTTTTCGAGCTACTTAATGCGAGAAACATGTTTTCTGGTTTTTTCACCACTCCACGGTGCGTCTGAAATGCAGAACCGGCGATATCTTGGTTTTCGTGGGGTTTGTAGCTGAGATATGCATTTTCTGCGGCAATCTTGGTGAGACTTCTGTCCGAAGTATGCAGAATCATCGAGATCGCTCTTTTCGAACTATTTAATGCGGGAAACACGTTATCTGGTTGTTTTCACTACTCCACAGGGCGTTTGATATGCAGAACCGGCGATATCTTGGTTTTCGTGGGGTTTCCAGCTGAGATATGCATTTTCTGCGATAATCTTGGTGAGACTTCAGTCAGAAGTATGCAGAATCATCTAGATCGCTCGTTTCGAGCTAATTAATGTGAAAAAACAAGATTTCTGGTGTTTTGACCGCTCCACAAGTGCGTTTGATATGTAGAGCCACCGATAAATTGGTTTTCGTGGGGTTTCCAGCTGAAATATGCATTTTCTGCGATAATCTTTGTGTTTCATCTATGAGAAGTATGCAGAATCATCCAGAACGCTCGTTTTGAGCTAGTTAATGCGAGTAACACGTTTTCTGGTGTTTTCACCACCCCACAGTTCGTTGGATATGCAGAACAGGAGATATCTTGGTTTTCGTGGGGTTTCAAGCTGAGATATGCATTTTCTGCGATAATCTTGGTGAGACTTCAGTCAGAAGTATGCAGAATAATCGAGATCGCTCGTTTCGAGCTACTTAATGCGAGAAACACGTTATCTGGTGTTTTCGCCACTCCACAGTGCGTTTGACATACAGAACCGAAGATATCTTGGTTTCGGTCGGGTGTCAAACTGAGATATGCATTTTCAGCGATAATCTTGGTGAGTCTTCTGTCAGAAGTATGCAGAATCTTCGAGATCGCTCTATTCGGGCTAGTTAATGCGAGAAACACGTTATCTGGCGTTTTCACCACTCCACAGTGCGTATGATATGCAGAACCGACGATATCTTGGTTTTCGTGGTGTTTCAAGCTCAGATATGCATTTTCTGCGATAATCTTGGTGAGACTTCTGTCCGCAGTATGCAGAGTCATCGAGATCGTACATTTCGAGCTATTTAATGCGAGAAACACGTTTTCTGGGGTTTTCACCACTCCACAGTTCGTTGGATATGCAGAACAGGAGATATCTTGGTTTTCGTGGGGTTTCTAGCAGAGATATGCATTTTCTGCGATAATCATTGCGAGACTTCCGTTAGAAGTATGCAGAATCATCGAGATCGCACTTTTCGATCAATTTAATGCGAGAAACACGTTATCTGGTGTTTTCACCACTCCACAGTGCGTTTGATATGCAGAACCAGCGAAATCTTGGTTTTCGTGGGGTTTCAAGCTGAGATATGCATTTTTTACGATAATCTTGGTGAGACTTCTTTCCGAAGTATGCAGAACCATCGAGATCGCTCTTTTCGAGCTATTTAATGCGAGAAACACGATATCTGGTGTTTTCAGCACTCCACAGAGCGTATGATATGCAGAACCGGCGATATCTTGGTTTTCGTGGGGTTTCAAGCTGAGGTATGCATTTTCTGCGATAATCTTGGTGAGACTTCTGTCCGAAATATGCTGAAACATCGAGATCGCTCTTTTCGAGCTGGATAGTGCGAGAAACACGTTATCTGGTGTTTTCACCACTACACAGTGCGTTTGATATGCAGAACCGGCGATATCTTGGTTTTCGTGGGGTTTCATGCTGAGATATGCATTTTCTGCGATAATCTTGGTGAGACTTCTGTCCGAAGTATGCTGAATCATCTAGATCGCTCTTTTAGAGCAATTTAATGCGAGAAACACGTTATCTGGTGTTTTTACCACTCCACAGTGCGTTTGATATGCACAACCAGCGATATCTCGGTTTTCGTGGGGTTTCAAGCTGAGATATGCATTTTTTACGATAATCTTGGTGAGACTTCTGTCCGAAGTATGCTTAATCATCGAGATCGCTCGTTTCGAGCTATTTAATGCGAGAAACACGTTATCTGGTGTTTTCACTACTCCACAGTGCGTATGATATGCAGAACCGGCGATATCTTGGTTTTCGTGGAATTTCAAGCTGAGATATGCATTTTCTGCGAGAATCTTGGTGAGACTTCTGTCCGAAGTATGCTGAAACATCGAGATCGCTCTTTTCGAGCTAGTTAATGCGAGAAAAACCTTATCCGGTGTTGTCACCACTCCACAGTGCGCTTGATATGCAGAACCGGCGATATCTTGGTTTTCGTGGGGTTTCAAGCGGAGATATGCATTTTTTACGATAATCTTGGTGAGACTTCCGTCCGAAGTATGCTGAATCATCGAGATCGCTCTTGTCGAGCTGGTTAATGCAAGAAAAACCTTATCCGGTGTTTTCACCACTCCACAGTGCGCTTGATATGCAGAACCGGCGATATCTTGGTTTTCGTGGGGTTTCAAGCGGAGATATGCATTTTTTACGATAATTTGGGTGAGACTTCTGTCCGAAGTATGCAGAATCATCGAGATCGCTCTTTTCGAGCTAGATAGTGCGAGAAACACGTTATCTGGTGTTTTCACCCCTCCACAGTGCGTTTGATATGCAGAACCGGCGATATCTTGGTTTTCGTGGGGTTTCAAGCTGAGATATGCATTTTCTGCGATAATATTGGTGAGACTTCAGTCAGGAGTATGCAGAATCATCTAGATCGCTCTTTTCGAGCTAGATAGTGCGAGAGACACGTTATCTGGTGTTTTCACCACTCCACAGTGCGCTTGATATGCAGAACCGGCGATATCTTGGTTTTCGTGGGGTTGCAAGCTGAGATATGCATTTTCTGCAATAATCTTGGTGAGACTTCTGTCCGAAATATGCTGAAACATCGAGATCGCTCTTTTCGAGCTAGATAGTGCGAGAAACACGTTATCTGGTGTTTTCACCACTCCACAGTGCTTTTGATATGCAGAACCGGCGATATCTTGGCTTTCGTGGGGATTCAAGCTGAGATATACATTTTTTACGATTATCTTGGTGAGACTTTTGTCCGAAGTATGAAGAATCATCGAGATCGCTCTATTCGAGCTATTTAATGCGAGAAAAACGTTTTCTGGTTTTTTCACCACTCCACAGTGCGTTTGATATGCTGAACACAGCGATATCTTGGTTTTCGTGGGGTTTCAAGCTGAGATATGCATTTTTTACGATAATTTAGTTGAGACTTCTGTCCGAAGTATGCAGAAACATCGAGATCCCTCTCTTCGAGCTATTTAATTTGAGAAACACGGTATCTGGTGTTTTCACCACTCCACAGTGCGTTTGATATGCAGAACCGGCGACATCTTGGATTTCGTCGGGTTTCAAGCTGAGATATGCATTTTCTACGATAATCTTGGTGAGACTTCTGTCCGAAGTATGCTTAATCATCGAGATCGCTCTATTCGAGCTAATTAATGCGAGAAAAACGTTTTCTGGGGTTTTCACCACTCCACAGTGCGTTTGATATGCTGAACACAGCGATATCTTGGTTTTCGTGGGGTTTCAAGCTGAGATATGCATTTTTTACGATAATTTGGGTGAGACGTCTGTCCGAAGTATGCAGAATCATCGAGATCGCTCTTTTCGAGCTAGATAGTGCGAGAAACACGTTATCTGGTGTTTTCACCACTCCACAGTGCTTTTGATATGCAGAACCGGCGATATCTTGGTTTTCGTGGGGTTTCAAGCTGAGATATGCATTTTCTGCGATAATCTTGGTGAGACTTCTGTCCGAAGTATGCAGAATCATCGAGATCGCACTTTTCGAGATATTTAATGCGAGAAACACGTTATCTGGTGTTTTCACCACTCCACAGTGCGTTTGATATGCAGAACCAGCGATATCTGGGTTTTCGTGGGGTTTCAAGCTGAGATATGCAATTCCTGCGATAATCTTGGTGAGACTTCTGTCCGAAGTATGCTTAATCATCGAGATCGCTCGTTTCGAGCTACTTAATGCGAGAAACACGTTATCTGGTGTTTTCTCCACTCCACAGTGCGTATGATGTGCAGAACCGACGATATCCTGGTTTTAGTGTGGTTTCAAGCTCAGATATGCATTTTCTGCGGCAATCTTGGTGAGACCTCTGTCCGAAGCATGCAGAATCATCTAAACCGCTCTTTTCGAGCTATTTAATGCGAGAAACTCGTTATCTGGTTGTTTTCACCACTCCACAGTGCGTTTGATATGCAGAACCAGCGATATCCTGGTTTCGGTCGGGTTTGAAGCTGAGATATGCATTTTCTGCGATAATCTTTGTGAGTCTTCTGTCAGAAGTATGCAGAATCATCGTGATCCCTCTTTTCGAGCTATTTAATGCGGGAAACACGTTATCTGGTGTTTTCACCACTCCACAGTGCGTTTGATATGCAGAACCGGCGACATCTTGATTTTCGTGAGGTTTCAAGCTGAGATATGCATTTGCTGCGATAATCTTGGTGAGTCTTCTGTCAGAAGTATGCTGAATCATCCAGATCGCTCTTTTCGAGCTACTTAATGCGAGAAACACGTTATCTGGTGTTTTGAACACTCCACAGTTCGTTTGATATGCAGAAATGGCGAAATCTTGGTTTTCGTCGGTTTTCATCCTGACTTATGCATTTTCTGCGATAATCTTGTTGCGACGCGTGTCAGAAGTATGCAGAATCATCGAGATCGTTCTTTTCGGGCTATTTAATGCGAGAAACACGTTATCTTGTGTAACGACGACTCCACAGTGCGTTTGATATGCAGAACCGGCGATATCTTGGTTTTCGTCTGGTTTCAAGCTGAGACATTCATTTTCGGCGATAATCTTGGTGTTTCATCTATGAGAAGTATGCAGAATCATCGAGAACGTTCTTTTCGAGCTACTTAATGCGAGAAACACGTTTTCTGGTGTTTCACCACCCCACAGTGCGTTTGATATGCAGAACCTGCGAAATCTTGGTTTTCGTGGGGTTTCAAGCTGGGATATGCATTGTTTACGATAATCATGGTGAGACTTCTGGCCGAAGTATGCAGAATCATCGAGATCGCACTTTTCGAGCTATTTAATGCGAGAAACACGTTATCTGGTGTTTTCAGCACTCCACAGTGCGATTGATATGCAGAACCAGCGATATCTGGGTTTTCGTGGGGTTTCAAGCTGAGATATGCATTTTCTGCGATAATCTTGGTGAGACTTCTGTCCGAAGTATGCAGAAACATCGAGAACGTTCTTTTCGAGCAACTTAATACGAGAAACACATTATCTGGTGTTTTCACCACTCCACAGTTGGTTTGATATGCAGAACCGGAGATATCTTGGTTTTCGTGGGGTTTCAAGCTGAGATATGCATTTTCTGCGATAATCTTGGTGAGACTTCTGTCCGAAGTATGCAGAATCATCGAGATCGCTCTATTCGAGCTATTTAATGCGAGAAACGCGTTATCTGGTGTTTTCACCACTCCACAGTGCGTTTGATATGCAGAACCGGCGACATCTTGATTTTCGTGATGTTTCTAGCTGAGATATGCATTTTCTGCGATAATATTGGTGAGACTTCAGTCAGAAGTATGCAGAATCATCTGGATCGCTCGTTTCGAGCTATTTAATGCAAAAAAAACAGTTTTCTGGTGTTTTGACCACTCCACAGTGCGTTTGATATGTAGAGCCGCCGAAAACTTGGTTTTCGTGGGGTTTCCAGCTGATATATTCATTTTCTGTGATAATCTTGGTGAGTCTTCTGTCAGAAGTATGCTGAATCATCCAGATCGCTCTTTTCGAGCAACTTAATACGAGAAACACGTATTCTGGTGTTTTCGCCTCTCCACAGTACGTTTGATGTGCAGAACCGGAGATATCTTGGTTTTCATGAGGTTTCAAGCTGAGATATGCATCTTCTGCGGCAATCTTGGTGAGACCTCTGTCCGAAGCATGCAGAATCATCTAAACCGCTCTTTTCGAGCTATTTAATGCGAGAAACTCGTTATCTGGTTGTTTTCACCACTCCACAGTGCGTTTGATATGCAGAACCAGCGATGTCCTGGTTTTCGTGGTGATTCAAGCTGAGATATGCAATTTCTGCGATAATCTTGGTGTGACTTCTGTCCGAAGTATGCTTAATCATCGAGATCGCTCGTTTCGAGCTATTTAATGCGAGAAACACGTTATCTGGGGTTTTCACCACACCACAGTTCGTTGGATGTGCAGAACCGGAGATATCTTGGTTTTCGTGGGGTTTCAAGCTGAGATATGCATTTTCTGCGATAATCTTGGTGAGACTTCTGTCCGAAGTATGCAGAAACATCGAGAGCGCTCTTTTCGAGCTATTTAATGCGAGAAACACGTTTTCTGTGGTTTTCACCACACCGCTGTTCGTTGGATATGCAGAACCGGAGATATCTTGGTTTTCGTGGGGTTTCAAGCTGAGATATACATTTTCTGCGATAATCTTGGTGAGACTTCTGTCCGAAGTATGCAGAATCATCGGGATCACTCTTTTCGAGCTACTTAATGCGAGAAACACGTTATCTGGTGTTTTCACCACTCCACAGTGCGTATGATGTGCAGAACCGTCGATATCCTGGTTTTCGTGGGGTTTCAAGCTCAGATATGCATTTTCTGCGATTATATTGGTGAGACGTCAGACAGAAGTATGCAGAATCATCAACATCGCTCTTTTCGAGCTATTTAATACGAAAAAACAAGTTTTCTGGTGTTTTCAACATTCCACAGTGCGTTTGATATGCAGAACCGGAGATATCTTGGCTTTCGTGGGGTTTCAAGCTGAGATATGCATTTTCTGCGATAATCTTGGTGAGACTTCTGTCCGAATTATGCAGAAACATCGAGAGCGCTCTTTTCGAGCTATTTAATGCGAGAAACACGTTTTCTAGGGTTTTCACCACACCACAGTTCGTTGGATATGCAGAACCGGAGATATCTTGGTTTTCGTGGGGTTTCAAGCTGAGATATGCATTTTCTGCGATAATCTTGGTGAGACTTCTGTCCGAAGTATGCAGAATCATAGAGATCGCACTTTTCGAGCTATTTAATGCGAGAAACACGTTAGCTGGTGTTTTCACCACTCCACAGTGCGTTTGATATGCAGAACCGGCGACATCTTGGATTTCGTCGGGGTTCAAGCTGAGGTGTGCATTTTCTACGATAATCTTGGTGAGACTTCTGTCCGAAGTATGCAGAATCATCCAGTTCGCACTTTTCGAGCTATTTAATGCGAGAAACACGTTATCTGGTGTTTTCCCCACTCCACAGTGCGTATGATGTGCAGAAGCGACGATATCCTGGTTTTCGTGGGGTTTCAAGCTCAGATATGCATTTTCTGCAATAATCTTGGTGAGACTCCTGTCCGAAGTATGCAGAATCATCGAGATCGGTCTTTTCGAGCTATTTAATGCGAGAAACACGTTATCTGGTGTTTTCAGCACTCCACAGGGCGTTTGATATGCAGAACCAGCCATATTTTGGTTTTCGTGGGGTATCAAGCTCAGATGTGCATTTTCTGCAATAATCTTGGTGAGACTTCTGTCAGAAGTATGCAGAATCATCGGGATCGCTTTTTTCGAGCTATCTAATGCGAGAAACACGTTAACTGGTGTTTTCACCACTCCACAGTGCGTATGATGTGCAGAACCGACGATATCCTGGTTTTCGTGGGGTTTCAAGCTCAGATATGCATTTTCTGCGATAATATTGGTGAGACTTCTGTCCGAAGTATGCAGCAACATCGAGAGCGCTCTTTTCGAGCTATTTAATGCGAGAAACACGTTTTCTGCGGTTTTCACCACACCACAGTTTGTTTGATATGCAGAACCGGAGACATCTTGGTTTTCGTGGGGTTTCAAGTTGAGATATGCATTTTCTGCGATAATCTTGGTGAGACTTCTGTCCGAAGTATGCAGAATCATCGAGATCGCTCTTTTCGAGCAATTTAATGCGAGAAACACGTTATCTGGTGTTTTCAGCACTCCACAGTGCGTTTCATATGCAGAACCACCAATATTTTGGTTTTCGTGGGGTTTCAAGCTCAGATGTGCATTTTCTGCAATAATCTTGGTGAGACTCCTGTCCGAAGCATGCAGAATCATCGAGATCGCACTTTTCGAGCTATTTTATGCGAGAAACACGTTATTTGGTGTTTTCACCACTCCACAGTGCGTTTGATATGCACAACCGGAGATATCTTGGTTTTCGTGGGGTTTCAAGCTGAGATATGCGTTTTCTGCGATAGCCTTGGTGAGACTTCTGTCCGAAGTATGCAGAATCATCGAGATCGCTTTTTTCGAGCTATTTATTGCGAGAAACACGTTATCTGGTGTTTTAGCACTCCACAGTGCGTTTGATATGGAGAACCTGCGATATCTTGGTTTTCATGGGGTTTCAAGCTGAGATATGCAATTCCTGCGATAATCTTGGTGAGACTTCTGTCCGAAGTATGCATAATAATCGAGATGGCTCGTTTGGAGCTATTTAATGCGAGAAACACGTTATCTGGTGTTTTCTCCACTCCACAGTGCGTATGATGTGCAGAACCGACGTTATCCTGGTTTTCGTGGGGTTTCAAGCTCAGATATGCATTTTCTGCGATAATCTTGGTGAGACTTCTGTCCGAAGTATGCAGAAACATCGAGAGCGCTCTTTTCGATCTACCTTATGCGAGAAACACGTTATCTGGTGTTTTCACTACTCCACAGTGCGTGTGATGTGCAGAACCGACGATATCCTGGTTTTCGTGGGGTTTCAAGCTGAGATATGCATTTTCTGCGATACTCTTGGTGAGACTTCTGTCCGACGTATGCAGAACCATCGAGATCGCACTTTTCGAGCTATTTAATGCGAGAAACACGTTATCTGGTGTTTTCAGCACTCCACAGTGCGTTTGATATGCAGAACCAGCGATATCTGGGTTTTCGTGGGGTTTCAAGCTGAGATATGCATTTTCTGCGATAATCTTGGTGAGACTTCTGTCCGAAGTATGCAGAAACATCGAGAGCGCTCTTTCTGAGCTATTTAATGCGAGAAACACGTTTTCTGGGGTTTTCACCACACCACAGTTCGTTGGATATGCAGAACCGGAGATATCTTGGTTTTCGTGGGGTTTCAAGCTGAGATATGCATTTTCTGCGATAATCTTGGTGAGACTTCTGTCCGAAGTATGCAGAAACATCGAGAGCGCTCTTTTCGAGCTATTTAATGCGAGAAACACGTTTTCTAGGGTTTTCACCACACCACAGTTCGTTGGATATGCAGAACCGGAGATATCTTGGTTTTCGTGGGGTTTCAAGCTGAGATATGCATTTTCTGCGATAATCTTGGTGAGACTTCTGTCCGAAGTATGCAGAATCATAGAGATCGCACTTTTCGAGATATTTAATGCGAGAAACACGTTATCTGGTGTTTTCACCACTCCACAGTGCGTTTGATATGCAGAACCAGCGATATCTGGGTTTTCGTGGGGTTTCAAGCTGAGATATGCAATTCCTGCGATAATCTTGGTGAGACTTCTGTCCGAAGTATGCTTAATCATCGAGATCGCTCGTTTCGAGCTACTTAATGCGAGAAACACGTTAGCTGGTGTTTTCACCACTCCACAGTGCGTTTGATATGCAGAACCGGCGACATCTTGGATTTCGTCGGGGTTCAAGCTGAGGTGTGCATTTTCTGCGATAATATTGGTGAGACTTCTGTCCGAAGTATGCAGAATCATCCAGTTCGCACTTTTCGAGCTATTTAATGCGAGAAACACGTTATCTGGTGTTTTCTCCACTCCACAGTGCGTATGATGTGCAGAAGCGACGATATCCTGGTTTTCGTGGGGTTTCAAGCTCAGATATGCATTTTCTGCAATAACCTTGGTGAGACTCCTGTCCGAAGCATGCAGAATCATCGAGATCGCACTTTTCGAGCTATTTTATGCGAGAAACACGTTATTTGGTGTTTTCACCACTCCACAGTGCGTTTGATATGCACAACCGGCGATATCTTGGTTTTCGTGGGGTTTCAAGCTGAGATATGCATTTTCTGCGATAATCTTGGCGAGACTTCTGTCCGAAGTATGCAGAATCATCGAGATCGGTCTTTTCGAGCTATTTAATGCGAGAAACACGTTATCTGGTGTTTTCAGCACTCCACAGGGCGTTTGATATGCAGAACCAGCAATATTTTGGTTTTCGTGGGGTATCAAGCTCAGATGTGCATTTTCTGCAATAATCTTGGTGAGACTTCTGTCCGAATTATGCAGAAACATCGAGAGCGCTCTTTTCGAGCTATTTAATGCGAGAAACACGTTTTCTAGGGTTTTCACCACACCACAGTTCGTTGGATATGCAGAACCGGAGATATCTTGGTTTTCGTGGGGTTTCAAGCTGAGATATGCATTTTCTGCGATAATCTTGGTGAGACTTCTGTCCGAAGTATGCAGAATCATAGAGATCGCACTTTTCGAGATATTTAATGCGAGAAACACGTTATCTGGTGTTTTCACCACTCCACAGTGCGTTTGATATGCAGAACCAGCGATATCTGGGTTTTCGTGGGGTTTCAAGCTGAGATATGCAATTCCTGCGATAATCTTGGTGAGACTTCTGTCCGAAGTATGCTTAATCATCGAGATCGCTCGTTTCGAGCTACTTAATGCGAGAAACACGTTAGCTGGTGTTTTCACCACTCCACAGTGCGTTTGATATGCAGAACCGGCGACATCTTGGATTTCGTCGGGGTTCAAGCTGAGGTGTGCATTTTCTGCGATAATATTTGTGACACTTCTGTCCGAAGTATGCAGAATCATCCAGTTCGCACTTTTCGAGCTATTTAATGCGAGAAACACGTTATCTGGTGTTTTCCCCACTCCACAGTGCGTATGATGTGCAGAAGCGACGATATCCTGGTTTTCGTGGGGTTTCAAGCTCAGATATGCATTTTCTGCAATAATCTTGGTGAGACTCCTGTCCGAAGCATGCAGAATCATCGAGATCGCACTTTTCGAGCTATTTTATGCGAGAAACACGTTATTTGGTGTTTTCACCACTCCACAGTGCGTTTGATATGCACAACCGGCGATATCTTGGTTTTCGTGGGGTTTCAAGCTGAGATATGCATTTTCTGCGATAATCTTGGCGAGACTTCTGTCCGAAGTATGCAGAATCATCGAGATCGGTCTTTTCGAGCTATTTAATGCGAGAAACACGTTATCTGGTGTTTTCAGCACTCCACAGGGCGTTTGATATGCAGAACCAGCAATATTTTGGTTTTCGTGGGGTATCAAGCTCAGATGTGCATTTTCTGCAATAATCTTGGTGAGACTTCTGTCAGAAGTATGCAGAATCATCGGGATCGCTTTTTTCGAGCTATCTAATGCGAGAAACACGTTAACTGGTGTTTTCACCACTCCACAGTGCGTTTGATATGCAGAACCGGCGACATCTTGGTTTTCGTGGGGTTTCAAGCTCAGATTATGCATTTTCTGCAATAATCTTGGTGAGACTCCTGTCCGAAGCATGCAGAATCATCGAGATCGCACTTTTCGAGCTATTTTATGCGAGAAACACGTTAACTGGTATTCTCACCACTCCACAGTGCGTTTGATATGCAGAACCGGCGACATCTTGGATTTCGTCGGGGTTCAAGCTGAGATATGCATTTTCTACGATAATCTTGGTGAGACTTCTGTCAGAAGTATGCAGAATCATCGGGATCGCTTTTTTCGATCTATCTAATGCGAGAAACACGTTAACTGGTGTTCTCACCACTCCACAGTGCGTTTGATATGCAGAACCGGCGACATCTTGGATTTCGTCGGGGTTCAAGCTGAGGTGTGCATTTTCTACGATAATCTTGGTGAGACTTCTGTCCGAAGTATGCAGAATCATCCAGTTCGCACTTTTCGAGCTATTTAATGCGAGAAACACGTTATCTGGTGTTTTCCCCACTCCACAGTGCGTATGATGTGCAGAAGCGACGATATCCTGGTTTTCGTGGGGTTTCAAGCTCAGATATGCATTTTCTGCAATAATCTTGGTGAGACTCCTGTCCGAAGCATGCAGAATCATCGAGATCGCACTTTTCGAGCTATTTTATGCGAGAAACACGTTATTTGGTGTTTTCACCACTCCACAGTGCGTTTGATATGCACAACCGGCGATATCTTGGTTTTCGTGGGGTTTCAAGCTGAGATATGCAATTCCTGCGATAATCTTGGTGAGACTTCTGTCCGAAGTATGCTTAATCATCGAGATCGCTCCTTTCGAGCTATTTAATGCGAGAAGCACGTTATCTGGTGTTTTCTCCACTCCACAGTGCGTATGATGTGCAGAACCGACGATATCCTGGTTTTCGTGGGGTTTCCAGCTCAGATATGCATTTTCTGCGATAATATTGGTGAGACTTCAGACAGAAGTATGCAGAATCACCGGGATCCCTCTTTTCGAGCTATTTAATGCGAGAAACACGTTAACTGGTGTTCTCACCACTCCACAGTGCGTTTGATATGCAGAACCGGCGACATCTTGGATTTCGTCGGGATTCAAGCTGAGATATGCATTTTCTACGATAATCTGGGTGAGACTTCTGTCAGAAGTATGCAGAATCATCGGGATCGCTTTTTTCGAGCTATCTAATGCGAGAAACACGTTAACTGATGTTTTCACCACTCCACAGTGCGTTTGATATGCAGAACCGGCGACATCTTGGTTTTCGTGGGGTTTCAAGCTCAGATTATGCATTTTCTGCAATAATCTTGGTGAGACTCCTGTCCGAAGCATGCAGAATCATCGAGATCGCACATTTCGAGCTATTTTATGCGAGAAACACGTTATTTGGTGTTTTCTCCACTCCACAGTGCGTATGATGTGCAGAACCGACGATATCCTGGTTTTCGTGGGGTTTCAAGCTCAGATATGCATTTTCTGCGATAATATTGGTGAGACTTCTGTCCGAAGTATGTAGCAACATCGAGAGCGCTCTTTTCGAGCTATTTAATGCGAGAAACACGTTTTCTGCGGTTTTCACCACACCACAGTTTGTTTGATATGCAGAACCGGAGACATCTTGGTTTTCGTGGGGTTTCAAGTTGAGATATGCATTTTCTGCGATAATCTTGGTGAGACTTCTGTCCGAAGTATGCAGAATCATCGAGATCGCTCTTTTCGAGCAATTTAATGCGAGAAACACGTTATCTGGTGTTTTCAGCACTCCACAGTGCGTTTCATATGCAGAACCACCAATATTTTGGTTTTCGTGGGGTTTCAAGCTCAGATGTGCATTTTCTGCAATAATCTTGGTGAGACTCCTGTCCGAAGCATGCAGAATCATCGAGATCGCACTTTTCGAGCTATTTTATGCGAGAAACACGTTATTTGGTGTTTTCACCACTCCACAGTGCGTTTGATATGCACAACCGGAGATATCTTGGTTTTCGTGGGGTTTCAAGCTGAGATATGCGTTTTCTGCGATAGCCTTGGTGAGACTTCTGTCCGAAGTATGCAGAATCATCGAGATCGCACTTTTCGAGCTATTTATTGCGAGAAACACGTTATCTGGTGTTTTAGCACTCCACAGTGCGTTTGATATGGAGAACCAGCGATATCTTGGTTTTCATGGGGTTTCAAGCTGAGATATGCAATTCCTGCGATAATCTTGGTGAGACTTCTGTCAGAAGTATGCAGAATCATCCAGTTCGCACTTTTCGAGCTATTTAATGCGAGAAACACGTTATCTGGTGTTTTCCCCACTCCACAGTGCGTATGATGTGCAGAAGCGACGATATCCTGGTTTTCGTGGGGTTTCAAGCTCAGATATGCATTTTCTGCAATAATCTTGGTGAGACTCCTGTCCGAAGCATGCAGAATCATCGAGATCGCACTTTTCGAGCTATTTTATGCGAGAAACACGTTATTTGGTGTTTTCACCACTCCACAGTGCGTTTGATATGCACAACCGGCGATATCTTGGTTTTCGTGGGGTTTCAAGCTGAGATATGCATTTTCTGCGATAATCTTGGCGAGACTTCTGTCCGAAGTATGCAGAATCATCGAGATCGGTCTTATCGAGCTATTTAATGCGAGAAACACGTTATCTGGTGTTTTCAGCACTCCACAGGGCGTTTGATATGCAGAACCAGCAATATTTTGGTTTTCGTGGGGTTTCCAGCTCAGATATGCATTTTCTGCGATAATATTGGTGAGACTTCAGACAGAAGTATGCAGAATCACCGGGATCCCTCTTTTCGAGCTATTTAATGCGAGAAACACGTTAACTGGTGTTCTCACCACTCCACAGTGCGTTTGATATGCAGAACCGGCGACATCTTGGATTTCGTCGGGATTCAAGCTGAGATATGCATTTTCTACGATAATCTTGGTGAGACTTCTGTCAGAAGTATGCAGAATCATCGGGATCGCTTTTTTCGAGCTATCTAATGCGAGAAACACGTTAACTGATGTTTTCACCACTCCACAGTGCGTTTGATATGCAGAACCGGCGACATCTTGGTTTTCGTGGGGTTTCAAGCTCAGATTATGCATTTTCTGCAATAATCTTGGTGAGACTCCTGTCCGAAGCATGCAGAATCATCGAGATCGCACTTTACGAGCTATTTTATGCGAGAAACACGTTATTTGGTGTTTTCTCCACTCCACAGTGCGTATGATGTGCAGAACCGACGATATCCTGGTTTTCGTGGGGTTTCAAGCTCAGATATGCATTTTCTGCGATAATATTGGTGAGACTTCTGTCCGAAGTATGTAGCAACATCGAGAGCGCTCTTTTCGAGCTATTTAATGCGAGAAACACGTTTTCTGCGGTTTTCACCACACCACAGTTTGTTTGATATGCAGAACCGGAGACATCTTGGTTTTCGTGGGGTTTCAAGTTGAGATATGCATTTTCTGCGATAATCTTGGTGAGACTTCTGTCCGAAGTATGCAGAATCATCGAGATCGCTCTTTTCGAGCAATTTAATGCGAGAAACACGTTATCTGGTGTTTTCAGCACTCCACAGTGCGTTTGATATGGAGAACCAGCGATATCTTGGTTTTCATGGGGTTTCAAGCTGAGATATGCAATTCCTGCGATAATCTTGGTGAGACTTCTGTCAGAAGTATGCAGAATCATCCAGTTCGCACTTTTCGAGCTATTTAATGCGAGAAACACGTTATCTGGTGTTTTCCCCACTCCACAGTGCGTATGATGTGCAGAAGCGACGATATCCTGGTTTTCGTGGGGTTTCAAGCTCAGATATGCATTTTCTGCAATAATCTTGGTGAGACTCCTGTCCGAAGCATGCAGAATCATCGAGATCGCACTTTTCGAGCTATTTAATGCGAGAAACACGTTATCTGGGGTTTTCACCACACCACAGTTCGTTGGATGTGCAGAACCGGAGATATCTTGGTTTTCGTGGGGTTTCAAGCTCAGATATGCATTTTCTGCGATAATATTGGTGAGACTTCTGTCCGAAGTATGCAGCAACATCGAGAGCGCTCTTTTCGAGCTATTTAATGCGAGAAACACGTTATCTGGTGTTTTCAGCACTCCACAGGGCGTTTGATATGCAGAACCAGCAATATTTTGGTTTTCGTGGGGTATCAAGCTCAGATGTGCATTTTCTGCAATAATCTTGGTGAGACTTCTGTCAGAAGTATGCAGAATCATCGGGATCGCTTTTTTCGAGCTATCTAATGCGAGAAACACGTTAACTGGTGTTTTCACCACTCCACAGTGCGTTTGATATGCAGAACCGGCGACATCTTGGTTTTCGTGGGGTTTCAAGCTCAGATTATGCATTTTCTGCAATAATCTTGGTGAGACTCCTGTCCGAAGCATGCAGAATCATCGAGATCGCACTTTTCGAGCTATTTTATGCGAGAAACACGTTAACTGGTATTCTCACCACTCCACAGTGCGTTTGATATGCAGAACCGGCGACATCTTGGATTTCGTCGGGGTTCAAGCTGAGATATGCATTTTCTACGATAATCTTGGTGAGACTTCTGTCAGAAGTATGCAGAATCATCGGGATCGCTTTTTTCGAGCTATCTAATGCGAGAAACACGTTAACTGGTGTTTTCACCACTCCACAGTGCGTTTGATATGCAGAACCAGCAATATTTTGGTTTTCGTGGGGTTTCAAGCTCAGATGTGCATTTTCTGCAATAATCTTGGTGAGACTCCTGTCCGAAGCATGCAGAATCATCGAGATCGCACTTTTCGAGCTATTTTATGCGAGAAACACGTTAACTGGTGTTCTCACCACTCCACAGTGCGTTTGATATGCAGAACCGGCGACATCTTGGATTTCGTCGGGGTTCAAGCTGAGGTGTGCATTTTCTACGATAATCTTGGTGAGACTTCTGTCCGAAGTATGCAGAATCACCCAGTTCGCACTTTTCGAGCTATTTAATGCGAGAAACACGTTATCTGGTGTTTTCCCCACTCCACAGTGCGTATGATGTGCAGAAGCGACGATATCCTGGTTTTCGTGGGGTTTCAAGCTCAGATATGCATTTTCTGCAATAATCTTGGTGAGACTCCTGTCCGAAGCATGCAGAATCATCGAGATCGCACTTTTCGAGCTATTTTATGCGAGAAACACGTTATTTGGTGTTTTCACCACTCCACAGTGCGTTTGATGTGCACAACCGGCGATATCTTGGTTTTCGTGGGGTTTCAAGCTGAGATATGCAATTCCTGCGATAATCTTGGTGAGACTTCTGTCCGAAGTATGCTTAATCATCGAGATCGCTCCTTTCGAGCTATTTAATGCGAGAAGCACGTTATCTGGTGTTTTCTCCACTCCACAGTGCGTATGATGTGCAGAACCGACGATATCCTGGTTTTCGTGGGGTTTCCAGCTCAGATATGCATTTTCTGCGATAATATTGGTGAGACTTCAGACAGAAGTATGCAGAATCACCGGGATCCCTCTTTTCGAGCTATTTAATGCGAGAAACACGTTAACTGGTGTTCTCACCACTCCACAGTGCGTATGATGTGCAGAACCGACGATATCCTGGTTTTCGTGGGGTTTCAAGCTCAGATATGCATTTTCTGCGATAATCTTGGTGAGACTTCTGTCCGAAGTATGCAGAAACATCGAGAGCGCTCTTTTCGAGCTACCTTATGCGAGAAACACGTTATCTGGTGTTTTCACCACTCCACAGTGCGTGTGATGTGCAGAACCGACGATATCCTGGTTTTCGTGGGGTTTCAAGCTGAGATATGCATTTTCTGCGATAATCTTGTGAGACTTCTGTCCGACGTATGCAGAATCATCGAGATCGCACTTTTCGAGCTATTTAATGCGAGAAACACGTTATCTGGTGTTTTCAGCACTCCACAGTGCGTTTGATATGCAGAACCAGCGATATCTGGGTTTTCGTGGGGTTTCAAGCTGAGATATGCATTTTCTGCGATAATCTTGGTGAGACTTCTGTCCGAAGTATGCAGAAACATCGAGAGCGCTCTTTCTGAGCTATTTAATGCGAGAAACACGTTATCTGGTGTTTTCACCACTCCACAGTGCTTTTGATATGCAGACCCGGCGACATCTTGGCTTTCGTCGGGTATCAAGCTGAGATATGCATTTTCTACGATAATCTTGGTGAGACTTCTGTCAGAAGTATGCAGAATCATCGGGATCTCTCTTTTCGAGCTATTTAATGCGAGAAACACGTTCTCTGGTTGTTTTCACCACTCCACAGTGCGTTTGATATGCAGAACCGGCGACATCTTGATTTTCGTTATGTTTCTAGCTGAGATATGCATTTTCTGCGATAATATTAATGAGACTTCAGTCAGAAGTATGCAGAATCATCTGGATCGCTCGTTTCGAGCTATTTAATACAAAAAAACCAGTTTTCTGGTGTTTTGACCACTCCACAGTGCGTTTGATATGTAGAGCCGCTGAAAACTTGGTTTTCGTGGGGTTTCCAGCTGAAATATTCATTTTATGTGATAATCTTGGTGAATCTTCTGTCAGAAGTATGCTGAATCATCCAGATCGCTCTTTTCGAGCTACTTAATGCGAGAAACACGTTATCTGGTGTTTTGAACACTCCACAGTTCGTTTGATATGCAGAAATGGCGAAATCTTGGTTTTCGTCGGTTTTCATCCTGACTTATGCATTTTCTGCGATAATCTTGGTGCGACGCGTGTCAGAAGTATGCAGAATCATCGAGATCGTTCTTTTCGGGCTATTTAATGCGAGAAACACGTTATCTTGTGTATTGACGACTCCACAGTGCGTTTGATATGCAGAACCGGCGATATCTTGGTTTTCGTCTGGTTTCAAGCTGAGACATTCATTTTCGGCGATAATCTTGGTGTTTCATCTATGAGAAGTATGCAGAATCATCGAGAACGTTCTTTTCGAGCAACTTAATACGAGAAACACGTATTCTGGTGTTTTCGCCACTCCACAGTACGTTTGATGTGCAGAACCGGAGATATCTTGGTTTTCATGAGGTTTCAAGCTGAGATATGCATCTTCTGCGGCAATCTTGGTGAGACCTCTGTCCGAAGCATGCAGAATCATCTAAACCGCTCTTTTCGAGCTATTTAATGCGAGAAACTCGTTATCTGGTTGTTTTCAACACTCCACAGTGCGTTTGATATGCAGAACCAGCGATGTCCTGGTTTTCGTGGGGTTTCAAGCTCAGATATGCATTTTCTGCGATTATATTGGTGAGACGTCAGACAGAAGTATGCAGAATCATCAACATCGCTCTTTTCGAGCTATTTAATGCGAAAAAACAAGTTTTCTGGTGTTTGCAACATTCCACAGTGCGTTTGATATGCAGAACCAGCGATGTCCTGGTTTTCGTGGGGTTTCAAGCTCAGATATGCATTTTCTGCGATTATATTGGTGAGACGTCAGACAGAAGTATGCAGAATCATCAACATCGCTCTTTTCGAGCTATTTAATGCGAAAAAACAAGTTTTCTGGTGTTTGCAACATTCCACAGTGCGTTTGATATGCAGAACCGGAGATATCTTGGCTTTCGTGGGGTTTCAAGCTGAGATATGCATTTTCTGCGATAATCTTGGTGAGACTTCTGTCCGAATTATGCAGAAACATCGAGAGCGCTCTTTTCGAGCGATTTAATGCGAGAAACATGTTTTCTAGGGTTCTCACCACACCACAGTTCGTTGGATATGCAGAACCGGAGATATCTTGGTTTTCGTGGGGTTTCAAGCTGAGATATACATTTTCTGCGATAATATTGGTGAGACTTCTGTCCGAAGTATGCAGAATCATCGGGATCACTCTTTTCGAGCTACTTAATGCGAGAAACACGTTATCTGGTGTTTTCACCACTCCACAGTGCGTATGATGTGCAGAACCGTCGATATCCTGGTTTTCGTGGGGTTTCAAGCTCAGATATGCAATTCCTGCGATAATCTTGGTGAGACTTCTGTCCGAAGTATGCTTAATCATCGAGATCGCTCGTTTCGAGCTACTTAATGCGAGAAACACGTTATCTGGTGTTTTCTCCACTCCACAGTGCGTATGATGTGCAGAACCGACGATATCCTGGTCTTAGTGTGGTTTCAAGCTCAGATGTGCATTTCCTGCGATAATATTGGTGAGACTTCTGTCCGAAGGATGCAGAATCATCGAGATCGCACTTTTCGAGCTATTTAATGCGAGAAACACGTTATCTGGTGTTTTCAGCACTCCACAGTGCGTTGGATATGCAGAACCGCAGATATCTTGGATTTCGTGGGCTTTCAAGCTGAGATATTCATTTTCTGCGATGATCTTGGTGAGACTTCTGTCCGAAGTATGCAGAATCATCTAGATCGCTCTTTTCGAGCTATTTAATTCGAAAAAACAAGTTTTCTGGTGTTTTCAACATTCCACAGTGCGTTTGATGTGCAGAACCAGCGATGTCCTGGTTTTCGTGGGGTTTCAAGCTCAGATATGCATTTTCTGCGATAATATTGGTGAGACTTCAGACAGAAGTATGCAGAATCATCGGGATCCCTCTTTTCGAGCTATTTAATGCGAGAAACACGTTAACTGGTGTTTTCACCACTCCACAGTGCGTTTGATATGCAGAACCGGCGACATCTTGGATTTCGTCGGGGTTCAAGCTGAGGTGTGCATTTTCTACGATAATCTTGGCGAGACTTCTGTCCGAAGTATGCAGAATCATCCAGTTCGCACTTTTCGAGCTATTTAATGCGAGAAACACGTTATCTGGTGTTTTCCCCACTCCACAGTGCGTATGATGTGCAGAAGCGACGATATCCTGGTTTTCGTGGGGTTTCAAGCTCAGATATGCATTTTCTGCAATAATCTAGGTGAGACTCCTGTCCGAAGCATGCAGAATCATCGAGATCGCACTTTTCGAGCTATTTTATGCGAGAAACACGTTATTTGGTGTTTTCACCACTCCACAGTGCGTTTGATATGCACAACCGGCGATATCTTGGTTTTCGTGGGGTTTCAAGCTGAGATATGCATTTTCTGCGATAATCTTGGCGAGACTTCTGTCCGAAGTATGCAGAATCATCGAGATCGGTCTTTTCGAGCTATTTAATGCGAGAAACACGTTATCTGCTGTTTTCAGCACTCCACAGGGCGTTTGATATGCAGAACCAGCAATATTTTGGTTTTCGTGGGGTTTCAAGCTCAGATGTGCATTTTCTGCAATAATCTTGGTGAGACTCCTGTCCGAAGCATGCAGAATCATCGAGATCGCACTTTTCGATCTATTTTATGCGAGAAACACGTTAACTGGTGTTCTCACCACTCCACAGTGCGTTTGATATGCAGAACCGGCGACATCTTGGATTTCGTCGGGGTTCAAGCTGAGATATGCATTTTCTACGATAATCTTGGTGAGACTTCTGTCAGAAGTATGCAGAATCATCGGGATCGCTTTTTTCGAGCTATCTAATGCGAGAAACACGTTAACTGGTGTTTTCACCACTCCACAGTGCGTTTGATATGCAGAACCGGCGACATCTTGGTTTTCGTGGGGTTTCAAGCTCAGATTATGCATTTTCTGCAATAATCTTGGTGAGACTCCTGTCCGAAGCATGCAGAATCATCGAGATCGCACTTTTCGAGCTATTTTATGCGAGAAACACGTTAACTGGTGTTCTCACCACTCCACAGTGCGTTTGATATGCAGAACCGGCTACATCTTGGATTTCGTCGGGGTTCAAGCTGAGATATGCATTTTCTACGATAATCTTGGTGAGACTTCTGTCAGAAGTATGCAGAATCATCGGGATCGCTTTTTTCGAGCTATCTAATGCGAGAAACACGTTAACTGGTGTTTTCACCACTCCACAGTGCGTTTGATATGCAGAACCAGCAATATTTTGGTTTTCGTGGGGTTTCAAGCTCAGATGTGCATTTTCTGCAATTATCTTGGTGAGACTCCTGTCCGAAGCATGCAGAATCATCGAGATCGCACTTTTCGAGCTATTTTATGCGAGAAACACGTTAACTGGTGTTCTCACCACTCCACAGTGCGTTTGATATGCAGAACCGGCGACATCTTGGATTTCGTCGGGGTTCAAGCTGAGGTGTGCATTTTCTACGATAATCTTGGTGAGACTTCTGTCCGAAGTATGCAGAATCATCCAGTTCGCACTTTTCGAGCTATTTAATGCGAGAAACACGTTATCTGGTGTTTTCCCCACTCCACAGTGCGTATAATGTGCAGAAGCGACGATATCCTGGTTTTCGTGGGGTTTCAAGCTCAGATATGCATTTTCTGCAATAATCTTGGTGAGACTACTGTCCGAAGCATGCAGAATCATCGAGATCGCACTTTTCGAGCTATTTTATGCGAGAAACACGTTATTTGGTGTTTTCACCACTCCACAGTGCGTTTGATATGCACAACCGGCGATATCTTGGTTTTCGTGGGGTTTCAAGCTGAGATATGCAATTCCTGCGATAATCTTGGTGAGACTTCTGTCCGAAGTATGCTTAATCATCGAGATCGCTCCTTTCGAGCTATTTAATGCGAGAAGCACGTTATCTGGTGTTTTCTCCACTCCACAGTGCGTATGATGTGCAGAACCGACGATATCCTGGTTTTCGTGGGGTTTCCAGCTCACATATGCATTTTCTGCGATAATATTGGTGAGACTTCAGACAGAAGTATGCAGAATCACCGGGATCCCTCTTTTCGAGCTATTTAATGCGAGAAACACGTTAACTGGTGTTCTCACCACTCCACAGTGCGTTTGATATGCAGAACCGGCGACATCTTGGATTTCGTCGGGATTCAAGCTGAGATATGCATTTTCTACGATAATCTTGGTGAGACTTCTGTCAGAAGTATGCAGAATCATCGGGATCGCTTTTTTCGAGCTATCTAATGCGAGAAACACGTTAACTGGTGTTTTCACCACTCCACAGTGCGTTTGATATGCACAACCGGAGATATCTTGGTTTTCGTGGGGTTTCAAGCTGAGATATGCGTTTTCTGCGATAGCCTTGGTGAGACTTCTGTCCGAAGTATGCAGAATCATCGAGATCGCTCTTTTCGAGCTATTGAATGCGAGAAACACGTTATCTGGTGTTTTCTCCACTCCAGAGTGCGTATGATGTGCAGAACCGACGATATCCGGGTTTTCGTGGGGTTTCAAGCTGAGATATGCATTTTCTGCGATAATCTTGGTGAGACTTCTGTCCGAAGTATGCTTAATCATCGAGATCGCTCGTTTCGAGCTATTTAATGCGAGAAACACGTTATCTGGTGTTTTCTCCACTCCACAGTGCGTATGATGTGCAGAACCGACGATAACCTGGTTTTCGTGGGGTTTCAAGCTCAGATATGCATTTTCTGCGATAATATTGGAGAGACTTCTGTCCGAAGTATGCAGAATCATCGAGATCGCTCTTTTCGAGCTATTGAATGCGAGAAACACGTTTTCTGGTGAATTCACCACTCCACAGTACGTTAGACATGCAGAACCGGAGATATCTTCGTTTCGGTCGGGTTTCAAGCTGAGATATGCATTTTCTACGATAATATTGGTGAGACCTCTGTCAGAAGTATGCAGGATCATCTAGATCGCTCTTTTTGAGCTATTTAATGCGAATAATCCAGTTTTCTGGTGTTTTCAACATTCCACAGTGCGTTTGATATGCAGAACCGGCGATATCTTGATTTTCGTGGTGTTTCCAGCTGACATATGCATTTTCTGCGATAATCTTGGTGAGTGTTCTGTCAGAAGTATGCAGAATCATCTAGATCGCTCGTTTCGAGCTATTTAATGCGAGAAACACGTTATCTGGTGTTTTCACCACTCCACAGTTGGTTTGATATGCAGAACCGGAGATATCTTGGTTTTCGTGGGGTTTCAAGCTGAGATATGCATTTTCTGCGATAATCTTGGTGAGACTTCTGTCCGAAGTATGCAGAATCATCGAGATCGCACTTTTCGAGCTATTTAATGCGAGAAACACGTCATCTGGTGTTTTCACCACTCCACAGTTGGTGTGATATGCAGAACCGGCGACATCTTGATTTTCGTGAGGTTTCTAGCTGAGATATGCATTTTCTGCGATAATATTGGTGAGACTTCAGTCAACAGTATGCAGAATCATCTAGATCGCTCGTTTCGAGCTATTTAATGCGAAAAAACAAGTTTTCTGAGGTTTTCAACATTCCACAGTGCGTTTGATATGCAGAACCGGCTATATCTTGATTTTCGTGGTGTTTCCAGCTGAGATATGCATTTTCTGCGATAAGCTTGGTGAGTCTTCTGCCAGAAGTATGCAGAATCATCTAGATCGCTCTTTTCGAGCTATTTAATGCGAGAAACACGTTTTCTGGTGAATTCACCACTCCACAGTACGTTAGACATGCAGAACCGCAGATATCTTCGTTTCGGTCGGGTTTCAAGCTGAGATATGCATTTTCTACGATAATATTGGTGAGACCTCTGTCAGAAGGATGCAGGATCATCTAGATCGCTCTTTTTGAGCTATTTAATGCGAAAAAACCAATTTTCTGGTGTTATCAACATTCCACAGTGCGTTTGATATGCAGAACCGGCGAGATCTTGATTTTCGCGGTGTTTCCAGCTGAGATATGCATTTTCTGCGATCATCTTGGTGAGTGTTCTGTCAGAAGTATGCAGAATCATCTAGATCGCTCGTTTCGAGCTATTTAATGCGAGAAACACGTTATCTGGTTGTTTTCACCACTTCATAGTGCGTTTGATATGCAGAACCGGCGACATCTTGATTTTCGTGAGGTTTCCATCTGATATATGCATTTTCTGCGATAATCTTGGTGAGAGTTCTGTCAGATGTATGCAGAATCATCGAGATCGCTCTTTTCGAGCAACTTAATGCGAGAAACACGTTTTCTGGTGTTTTCGCCACTCCACAGTACGTTTGATGTGCAGAACCGTAGATATCTTGGTTTTCGTGAGGTTTCAAGCTGAGATATGCATTTTCTGCGGCAATCTTGGTGAGACTTCTGTCAGAAGTTTGCAGAATCATCTAGATCGCTCGTTTCGAGCTATTTAATGCGAAAAAACAAGTTTTCTGGTATTTTCAACATTCCACAGTGCGTTTGATATGCAGAACCGGCTATATCTTGATTTTCGTGTTGTTTCCAGCTGAGATATGCATTTTCTGCGATAAGCTTGGTGAGTCTTCTGTCAGAAGTATGCAGAATCATCGAGATCGCACTTTTCGAGCTATTTAATGCGAGAAACACGTTATCTGGTGTTTTCACCACTCCACAGTTGGTTTGATATGCAGAACCGGAGATATCTTGGTTTTCGTGGGGTTTCAAGCTGAGATATGCATTTTCTGCGATAATCTTGGTGAGACTTCTGTCCGAAGTATGCAGAATCATCGAGATCGCACTTTTCGAGCTATTTAATGCGAGAAACACGTTATCTGGTGTTTTCACCACTCCACAGTTGGTTTGATATGCAGAACCGGAGATATCTTGGTTTTCGTGGGGTTTCAAGCTGAGATATGCATTTTCTGCGATAATCTTGGTGAGACTTCTGTCCGATGTATGCAGAATCATAGAGATCGCACTTTTCGAGCTATTTAATGCGAGAAACACGTTTTCTGGTGTTTTGAACATTCCACAGTGCGTCTGATATGCAGAACCAGCGATATCTTGGTTTTCGTGGGGTTTCATGCTCAGATATGCATTTTCTGCGATAATCTTGGTGAAATCTCTGTCCGAAGTATGCAGAATCATCTAGATCGCTCTTTTCGAGCTATCTATTGCGAGAAACACGTTATCTGGTGTTTTCACCACTCCACAGTGCGTTTGATATGCAGAACCAGCGATATCTTGGTTTTCGTGGGGTTTCAAGCTTGAGATATGCATTTTCTGCGATAATCTTGGTGAGACTTCTGTCCGAAGTATGCAGAAACATCGAGAGCGCTCTTCTCGAGCTATTTGATGCGAGAAACAAGTTATCTGGTGTTTTCACCACTCCACAGTGCGTTTGATATGCAGAACCTGCGATATCTTGGTTTTCGTGGGGTTTCAAGCTCAGATATGCATTTTCTGCGATAATCTTGGTGAGACATCTGTCCGAACTATGCACAATCATCGAGATCGCACTTCTCGAGCTATTTAATGCGAGAAACACGTTATCTGGTGTTTTCACCACTCCACAGTTGGTTTGATATGCAGAACCGGAGAAATCTTGGTTTTCGTGGGGTTTCAAGCTGAGATATGCATTTTCTGCGATAATCTTGGTGAGACTTCTGTCCGAAGTATGCAGAATCATAGAGATCGCACTTTTCGAGCTATTTAATGCGAGAAACACGTTTTCTGGTGTTTTGAACATTCCACAGTGCGTCTGATATGCAGAACCAGCGATATCTTGGTTTTCGTGGGGTTTCATGCTCAGATATGCATTTTCTGCGATAATCTTGGTGAAACCTCTGTCCGAAGTATGCAGAATCATCTAGATCGCTCTTTTCGAGCTATCTATTGCGAGAAACACGTTATCTGGTGTTTTCACCACTCCACAGTGCGTTTGATATGCAGAACCAGCGATATCTTGGTTTTCGTGGGGTTTCAAGCTTGAGATATGCATTTTCTGCGATAATCTTGGTGAGACTTCTGTCCGAAGTATGCAGAAACATCGAGAGCGCTCTTCTCGAGCTATTTGATGCGAGAAACAAGTTATCTGGTGTTTTCACCACTCCACAGTGCGTTTGATATGCAGAACCTGCGATATCTTGGTTTTCGTGGGGTTTCAAGCTCAGATATGCATTTTCTGCGATAATCTTGGTGAGACATCTGTCCGAACTATGCACAATCATCGAGATCGCACTTCTCGAGCTATTTAATGCGAGAAACACGTTATCTGGTGTTTTCACCACTCCACAGTTGGTTTGATATGCAGAACCGGAGAAATCTTGGTTTTCGTGGGGTTTCAAGCTGAGATATGCATTTTCTGCGATAATCTTGGTGAGACTTCTGTCCGAAGTATGCAGAATCATCGAGATCGCTCTTTTCGAGCTATTTAATGCGAGAAACACGTTATCTGGTGTTTTCACCGCTCCACAGTGCGTTTGATATGTAGAACAAGCGACATCTTGGTTTTCGTGGGGTTTCAAAGTCAGATATGCATTTTCTGCGATAGTCTTGGTGACACTTCTGTCCGAAGTATGCAGAATCATCGAGATCGCACTTTTCGAGCTATTTTATGCGAGAAACATGTTATTTGGTGTTTTCACCACTCCACAGTGCGTTTGATATGCAGAACCGGCGATATCTTGGTTTTCGTGGGGTTTCAAGCTGAGATATGCATTGTCTGCGATAATCTTGGTGAGACTTCCGTCCGAAGTATGCACAATCATCGAGATCGCTCTTTTCGAGCTTTTTAATGCGAGAAACATGTTATCTGGTGTTTTCACCACTCCACAGTGCGTTTGATATGCAGAACCAGCGATATCTTGGTTTTCGTGGGGTTTCAAGCTCAGATATGCATTTTCTGCGATAATCTTGGTGAAACCTCTGTCCGAAGTATGCAGAAACATCGAGAGCGCACTTTTCTATCTATTTAATGCGAGAAACACGTTTTCTGGGGTTTTCACCACTCGACAGTTCGTTGGATAAGCAGAACAGGAGATATCTTGGTTTTCGTGGGGTTTCTAGCAGAGATATGCATTTTCCGCGATAATCATGGTGAGACTTCTGTTAGAAGTATGCAGAAACATCGAGAGCGCTCTTCTCGAGCTATTTGATGCGAGAAACAAGTTATCTGGTGTTTTCACCACTCCACAGTGCGTTTGATATGCAGAACCTGCGATATCTTGGTTTTCGTGGGGTTTCAAGCTCAGATATGCATTTTCTGCGATAATCTTGGTGAGACATCTGTCCGAAGTATGCACAATCATCGAGATCGCACTTTTCGAGCTATTTAATGCGAGAAACACGTTATCTGGTGTTTTCACCACTCCACAGTTGGTTTGATATGCAGAACCGGAGATATCTTGGTTTTCGTGGGGTTTCAAGCTGAGATATGCATTTTCTGCGATAATCTTGGTGAGACTTCTGTCCGAATTATGCAGAATCATCGAGATCGCTCTTTTCGAGCTATTTAATGCGAGAAACACGTTATCTGGTGTTTTCACCACTCCACAGTGCGTTTGATATGCAGAACAAGCGACATCTTGGTTTTCGTGGGGTTTCAAAGTCAGATATGCATTTTCTGCGATAGTCTTGGTGACACTTCTGTCCGAAGTATGCAGAATCATCGAGATCGCACTTTTCGAGCTATTTTATGCGAGAAACATGTTATTTGGTGTTTTCACCACTCCACAGTGCGTTTGATATGCAGAACAAGCGACATCTTTGTTTTCGTGGGGTTTCAAAGTCAGATATGCATTTTCTGCGATAGTCTTGGTGACACTTCTGTCCGAAGTATGCAGAATCATCGAGATCGCACTTTTCGAGCTATTTTATGCGAGAAACATGTTATTTGGTGTTTTCACCACTCCACAGTGCGTTTGATATGCAGAACCGGCGATATCTTGGTTTTCGTCTGGTTTCAAGCTGAGATATGCATTTTCTGCGATAATCTTGGTGACACCTCTGTCCGAAGTAAGCAGAATCATCTAGATCGCTCTTTTCGAGCTATCTAATGCGAGAAACTCGTTATCTGGTGCAATCACCACTCCAGAGTGCGTTTGATATGCAGAACCAGCGATATCTTGGTTTTCGTGGAGTTTCAAGCTGAGATATGCATTTTTTACGATAATCTTGGTGAGACTTCTGTCCGAAGTATGCTTAATCATCGAGATCGCTCGTTTCGAGCTATTTAATGCGAGAAACACGTTGTCTGGTGTTTTCACCACTCCACAGTTGGTTTGATATGCAGAACCGGCGATGTTTTGTTTTCGTCGGGTTTTCTAGTTGAGATATGCATTTTCTACGATAATCTTGGTGAAACATCTGTCCAAAGCATGCAGAAACATCAAGAGCGCTCTTTTCGAGCTATTTAATGCGAGAAACACGTTTTCTGGGGTTTTCACCACTCCACAGTTGGTTTGATATGCAGAACCGGCGATATCTTGGTTTTCATGGGGTTTCAAGCTCAGATATGCATTTTCTGCGATAATCTTGGTGAAACCTCTGTCCGAAGTATGCAGAATCATCTAGATCGCTCTTTTCGAGCTGTCTAATGCGAGAAACACGTTATCTGTTGCATTCACCACTCCAGAGTGCGTTTGATATGCAGAACCAGCGATATCTTGGTTTTCGTGGAGTTTCAAGCTGAGATATGCATTTTTTACGATAAGCTTGGTGAGACTTCTGTCCGAAGTATGCTTTATCATCGAGATCGCTCGTTTCGAGCTATTTAATGCGAGAAACATGTTATCTATTGTTTTCACCACTCCACAGTGCGTTTGATATGCAGAACCAGCGATATTTTGGTTTTCGTGGGGTTTCAAGCTGAGATATGCATTTTTTACGATAATCTTGGTGAGACTTCTGTCCGAAGTATGCTTAATCATCGAGATCGCTCGTTTCGAGCTATTTAGTGCGAGAAACACGTTGTCTGGTGTTTTCACCACTCCACAGTTGGTTTGATATGCAGAACCGGCGATGTTTTGTTTTCGTCGGGTTTCAAGTTGAGATATGCATTTTCTACGATAATCTTGGTGAAACATCTGTCCAAAGCATGCAGAAACATCAAGAGCGCTCTTTTCGAGCTATTTAATGCGAGAAACACGTTTTCTGGGGTTTTCACCACACCACAGTTCGTTTGATATGCAGAACCAGCGATATCTTGGTTTTCATGGGGTTTCAAGCTCAGATATGCATTTTCTGCGATAATCTTGGTGAAACCTCTGTCCGAAGTATGCAGAATCATCTAGATCGCTCTTTTCGAGCTATCTAATGCGAGAAACACGTTATCTGGTGCATTCACCACTCCAGAGTGCGTTTGATATGCAGACCCAGCGATATCTTGGTTTTCGTGGAGTTTCAAGCTGAGATATGCATTTTTTACGATAAGCTTGGTGAGACTTCTGTCCGAAGTATGCACAATCATCGAGATCGCTCTTTTCGAGCTTTTTAATGCGAGAAACATGTTAACTGGTGTTTTCACCACTCCACAGTGCGTTTGATATGCAGAACCAGCGATATCTTGGTTTTCATGGGGTTTCAAGCTCAGATATGCATTTTCTGCGATAATCTTGGTGAAACCTCTGTCCGAAGTATGCAGAAACATCGAGAGCGTTCTTCTCGAGCTATTTAATGGGAGAAACAAGTTATCTGGCGTTTTCACCACTCCACAGTGCGTTTGATATGCAGAACCTGCGATATCTTGGTTTTCGTGGGGTTTCAAGCTCAGATATGCATTTTCTGCGATAATCTTGGTGAGACATCTGTCCGAGGTATGCAGAATCTTCGAGAACGCTCTTCTCGAGCTATTTAATGCGAGAAACACGTTCTCTGGTTGTTTTCACCACTCCACAGTGCGTTTGATATGCAGAACCGGCGACATCTTGGATTTCGTCGGGGTTCAAGCTGTGATATGCATTTTCTACGATAATCTTGGTGAGACTTCTGTCAGAAGTATGCAGAATCATCAGGATCGCTCTTTTCGAGCTATTTAATGCGAGAAAAACGTTATCTGGTGTTTTCACCACTCCGCAGTGCGTTTGATATGCAGAACCGGCGACATCTTGGATTTCGTCGGGGTTCAACCTGAGATATGCATTTTCTACGATAATCTTGGTGAGACTTCTGTCAGAAGGATGCAGAATCATCGGGATCGCTCTTTTCGAGTTATTTAATGCGAGAAACACGTTATCCGGTGTTTTCACCACTCCACAGTGCGTTTGATATGCAGAACCGGCGACATCTTGGATTTCGTCGGGTTTCAAGCTGAGATATGCATTTTCCATTATAATCTTGGTGAGACGTCTGTCAGAAGTATGCAGAATCTTCGAGATCGCTCTTTTCGAGCAACTTAATGCGAGAAACACGATATCTGGTTGTTTTCACCACTCCACAGTGCGTTTGATATGCAGAACCGGCGATATCTTGATTTTCGTGGGGTTTCCAGCTGAGATATGCATTTTCTGCGATAATCTTGGTGAGTCTTTCGTCAGAAGTATGCAGAATCATCGGGATCGCTCTTTTCGAGCTATTTAATGCGAGAAACACGTTATCTGGTTGTTTTCACCACTCTACAGTGCGTTTGATATGCAGAACCGGCGACATCTTGATTTTCGTGAGGTTTCAAGCTGAGATCTGCATGTTCTGCGATAATCTTGGTGAGACTTCTGTCCGAAGTATGCAGAATCATCGAGTTCGCACTTTTCGAGCTATTTAATGCGAGGAACACGTTATCTGGTGATTTCCCCACTCCACAGTTGGTTTGATATGCAGAACCGGAGATATCTTGGTTTTCGTGGGGTTTCAAGCTGAGATATGCATTTTCTGCGATAATCTTGTTGAGACTTCTGTCCGAAGTATGCAGAATCATCGAGATTGCTCTTTTCGAGCTATTTAATGCGAGAAACACGTTATCTGGTGTTATCACCACTCCACAGTGCGTTTGATATGCAGAACCAGCGATATCTTGGTTTTCGTGGGGTTGCAAGCTGTGATATGCATCTACTGCGATAATCTTGGTGAGACTTCAGTCAGAAGTATGCAGAATCATCTAGATCGCTCTTTTCGAGCTATTTAATGCGAGAAACACGTTATCTGGTGTATTCACCACTCCACAGTACGTTAGACATGCAGAACCGGAGATATCTTCGTTTCGGTAGGGTTTCAAGCTGAGACATGCATTTTCTACGATAATATTGGTGAGACCTCTGTCAGAAGTATGCAGAATCTTCGAGAACACTCTTTTCGAGCTACTTAATGCGAGAAACACGTTATCTGGTGTTATCACCACTCCACAGTGCGTTTGATATGCAGAACCAGCGATATCTTGGTTTTCGTGGGGTTGCAAGCTGTGATATGCATCTACTGCGATAATCTTGGTGAGACTTCAGTCAGAAGTATGCAGAATCATCTAGATCGCTCTTTTCGAGCTATTTAATGCGAGAAACACGTTATCTGGTGTTTTCACCACTCCACAGTACGTTTGATGTGCAGAACTGGAGATATCTTGGTTTTCGTGGTGTTTCCAGCTGAGATATAATTTTCTGTGATAATCTTGGTGAGACTTCTGTCAGAAGTTTGCAGAATCATCTAGATCGCTCGTTTCGAGCTATTTAATGCGAAAAAACAAGTTTTCTCATGTTTTCAAAATTCCACAGTGCGTTTGATATGCAGAACCGGCGATATCTTGATTTTCGTGGTGTTTCCAGCTGAGATATGCATTTACTGTGATAATCTTGGTGAGTGTTCTGTCAGAAGTATGCAGAATCATCGGGATCGCTTTTTTCGAGCTATCTAATGCCAGAAACACGTTATCTGGTGTTTTCACCACTCCACAGTGCGTTTGATATGCAGAACCAGCGATATCTGGGTTTTCGTGGGGTTTCAAGCTGAGATATGCATTTTCTGCGATAATCTTGGTGAGACTTCTTTTCGAAGTATGCAGAAACATCGAGAGCGCTCTTTTCGAGCTATTTAATGCGAGAAACAAGTTTTCTGGTGTTTTCACCACTCCACGGTACGTTTGATATGCAGAACCGGCGACATCTTGGATTTCGTCGGGTTTCAAGCTGAGATATGTATTTTCTACGATAATCTTGGTGAGACTTCTGTCAGAAGTTTGCAGAATCATCTAGATCGCTCGTTTCGAGCTATTTAATGCGAAAAAACAAGTTTTCTGGTGGTTTCAACATTCCACAGTGCGTTTGATATGCAGACCCGGCGATATCTTGATTTTGGTGGTGTTTCCAGCTGAGAGATGCATTTTCTGTGATAACCTTGGTGAGTGTTCTGTCAGAAGTATGCAGAATCATCGGGATCGCTTTTTTCGAGCTATCTAATGCGAGAAACACGTTTTCTGGTGTTTTCACCACTCCACAGTGCGTTTGATATGCAGAACCGGCGAAATCTTGGATTTCGTCGGGTTTCAAGCTGAGATATGTATTTTCCACGATTATCTTGGTGAGACTTCAGACAGAAGTATGCAGAATCATCTAGATCGATCTTTTCGAGCTATTTAATGCGAAAAAACAAGTTTTCTGGTGTTTTCAACATTCCACAGTGCGTTTGATATGCAGAACCGGCGATATCTTGATTTTCGTGGTGTTTCCAGCTGAGATATGCATTTTCTACGATAATGTTGGTGAGACTTCTGTCAGAAGTATGCAGAATCTTCGAGAACGCTCTTTTCGAGCTACTTAATGCGCGAAACAAGTTTTCTGGTGTTTTCACCACTCCACGGTACGTTTGATATGCAGAACCGGCGACATCTTGGATTTCGTCGGGTTTCAAGCTGGGATATGTGTTTTCTACGATAATCTTGGTGAGACTTCTGTCAGAAGTTTGCAGAATCATCTAGATCGCCCGATTCGAGCTATTTAATGCGAAAAAACAAGTTTTCTCGTGTTTTCAACATTCCACAGTGCGATTGATATGCAGAACCGGCGATATCTTGATTTTCGTGGTGTTTCCAGCTGAGATATGCATTTTCTATGATAATCTTGGTGAGTGTTCTGTCAGAAGTATGCAGATTCATCGGGATCGCTTTTTTCGAGCAATCTAATGCGAGAAACACGTTTTCTGGTGTTTTCACCACTCCACAGTGCGTTTTATATGCAGAACCAGCGATATCTGGGTTTTCGTGAGGTTTCAAGCTGAGATATGCATTTTCTGCGATAATCTTGGTGAGACTTCTGTGCGAAGTATGCTTAATCATCGAGATGGATCGTTTCGAGCTATTTAATGCGAAAAAACAAGTTTTCTGGTGTTTTGAACATTCCACAGTGCGTTTGATATGCAGAACCGGCGATATCTTGATTTTCGTGGTGTTTCCAGCTGAGATATGCATTTTCTACGATAATGTTGGTGAGACTTCTGTCAGATGTATGCAGAATCTTCGAGAACGCTCTTTTCGAGCTACTTAATGCGCGAAACAAGTTTTCTGGTGTTTTCACCACTCCACAGTGCGTTTGATATGCAGAACTGGCGACATCTTGGATTTCGTCGGGTTTCAAGCTCAGATATGCATTTTCTGCGTTAATCTTGGTGAGACATCTGTCCGAAGTATGCAGAATCTTCGAGAACGCTCTTTTCGAGCTATTTAAAGCGAGAAACACGTTCTCTGGTTGTTTTCACCACTCCACAGTGCGTTTGATATGCAGAACCGGCGACATCTTGGATTTCGTCGGGGTTCAAGCTGTGATATGCATTTTCTACGATAATCTTGGTGAGACTTCTGTCAGAAGTATGCAGAATCATCAGGATCGCTCTTTTCGAGCTATTTAGTGCGAGAAAAACGTTATCTGCTGTTTTCACCACTCCGCAGTGCGTTTGATATGCAGAACCGGCGACATCTTGGATTTCGTCGGGGTTCAACCTGAGATATGCATTTTCTGCGATAATCTTGGTGAGACTTCCGTCCGAAGTATGCAGAATCATCGAGATCGCACTTTTCGAGCTATTATATGCGAGAAACACGTTAACTGGAGTTTTCACCACTCCGCAGAGCGTTTGATATGCAGAACCGGCGACATCTTGGATGTCGTCGGGGTTCAAGCTGTGATATGCATTTTCTACGATAATCTTGGTGAGACTTCTGTCAGAAGTATGCAGAATCATCAGGATCGCTCTTTTCGAGCTATTTAATGCGAGAAAAACGTTATCTGGTGTTTTCACCACTCCGCAGTGCGTTTCATATGCAGAACCGGCGACATCTTGGATTTCGTCGGGGTTCAACCTGAGATATGCATTTTCTACGATAATCTTGGTGAGACTTCTGTCAGAAGGATGCAGAATCATCGGGATCGCTCTTTTCGAGTTATTTAATGCGAGAAACACGTTATCCGGTGTTTTCACCACTCCACAGTGCGTTTGATATGCAGAACCGGCGACATCTTGGATTTCGTCGGGTTTCAAGCTGAGATATGCATTTTCCATTATAATCTTGGTGAGACGTCTGTCAGAAGTATGCAGAATCTTCGAGATCGCTCTTTTCGAGCAACTTAATGCGAGAAACACGATATCTGGTTGTTTTCACCACTCCACAGTGCGTTTGATATGCAGAACCGGCGATATCTTGATTTTCGTGGGGTTTCCAGCTGAGATATGCATTTTCTGCGATAATCTTGGTGAGTCTTTCGTCAGAAGTATGCAGAATCATCGGGATCGCTCTTTTCGAGCTATTTAATGCGAGAAACACGTTATCTGGTTGTTTTCACCACTCTACAGTGCGTTTGATATGCAGAACCGGCGACATCTTGATTTTCGTGAGGTTTCAAGCTGAGATCTGCATGTTCTGCGATAATCTTGGTGAGACTTCTGTCCGAAGTATGCAGAATCATCGAGTTCGCACTTTTCGAGCTATTTAATGCGAGGAACACGTTATCTGGTGATTTCCCCACTCCACAGTTGGTTTGATATGCAGAACCGGAGATATCTTGGTTTTCGTGGGGTTTCAAGCTGAGATATGCATTTTCTGCGATAATCTTGTTGAGACTTCTGTCCGAAGTATGCAGAATCATCGAGATTGCTCTTTTCGAGCTATTTAATGCGAGAAACACGTTATCTGGTGTTATCACCACTCCACAGTGCGTTTGATATGCAGAACCAGCGATATCTTGGTTTTCGTGGGGTTGCAAGCTGTGATATGCATCTACTGCGATAATCTTGGTGAGACTTCAGTCAGAAGTATGCAGAATCATCTAGATCGCTCTTTTCGAGCTATTTAATGCGAGAAACACGTTATCTGGTGTATTCACCACTCCACAGTACGTTAGACATGCAGAACCGGAGATATCTTCGTTTCGGTAGGGTTTCAAGCTGAGACATGCATTTTCTACGATAATATTGGTGAGACCTCTGTCAGAAGTATGCAGAATCTTCGAGAACACTCTTTTCGAGCTACTTAATGCGAGAAACACGTTATCTGGTGTTATCACCACTCCACAGTGCGTTTGATATGCAGAACCAGCGATATCTTGGTTTTCGTGGGGTTGCAAGCTGTGATATGCATCTACTGCGATAATCTTGGTGAGACTTCAGTCAGAAGTATGCAGAATCATCTAGATCGCTCTTTTCGAGCTATTTAATGCGAGAAACACGTTATCTGGTGTTTTCACCACTCCACAGTACGTTTGATGTGCAGAACTGGAGATATCTTGGTTTTCGTGGTGTTTCCAGCTGAGATATAATTTTCTGTGATAATCTTGGTGAGACTTCTGTCAGAAGTTTGCAGAATCATCTAGATCGCTCGTTTCGAGCTATTTAATGCGAAAAAACAAGTTTTCTCATGTTTTCAAAATTCCACAGTGCGTTTGATATGCAGAACCGGCGATATCTTGATTTTCGTGGTGTTTCCAGCTGAGATATGCATTTACTGTGATAATCTTGGTGAGTGTTCTGTCAGAAGTATGCAGAATCATCGGGATCGCTTTTTTCGAGCTATCTAATGCCAGAAACACGTTATCTGGTGTTTTCACCACTCCACAGTGCGTTTGATATGCAGAACCAGCGATATCTGGGTTTTCGTGGGGTTTCAAGCTGAGATATGCATTTTCTGCGATAATCTTGGTGAGACTTCTTTTCGAAGTATGCAGAAACATCGAGAGCGCTCTTTTCGAGCTATTTAATGCGAGAAACAAGTTTTCTGGTGTTTTCACCACTCCACGGTACGTTTGATATGCAGAACCGGCGACATCTTGGATTTCGTCGGGTTTCAAGCTGAGATATGTATTTTCTACGATAATCTTGGTGAGACTTCTGTCAGAAGTTTGCAGAATCATCTAGATCGCTCGTTTCGAGCTATTTAATGCGAAAAAACAAGTTTTCTGGTGGTTTCAACATTCCACAGTGCGTTTGATATGCAGAACCGGCGATATCTTGATTTTGGTGGTGTTTCCAGCTGAGAGATGCATTTTCTGTGATAACCTTGGTGAGTGTTCTGTCAGAAGTATGCAGAATCATCGGGATCGCTTTTTTCGAGCTATCTAATGCGAGAAACACGTTTTCTGGTGTTTTCACCACTCCACAGTGCGTTTGATATGCAGAACCGGCGAAATCTTGGATTTCGTCGGGTTTCAAGCTGAGATATGTATTTTCCACGATTATCTTGGTGAGACTTCAGACAGAAGTATGCAGAATCATCTAGATCGATCTTTTCGAGCTATTTAATGCGAAAAAACAAGTTTTCTGGTGTTTTCAACATTCCACAGTGCGTTTGATATGCAGAACCGGCGATATCTTGATTTTCGTGGTGTTTCCAGCTGAGATATGCATTTTCTACGATAATGTTGGTGAGACTTCTGTCAGAAGTATGCAGAATCTTCGAGAACGCTCTTTTCGAGCTACTTAATGCGCGAAACAAGTTTTCTGGTGTTTTCACCACTCCACGGTACGTTTGATATGCAGAACCGGCGACATCTTGGATTTCGTCGGGTTTCAAGCTGGGATATGTGTTTTCTACGATAATCTTGGTGAGACTTCTGTCAGAAGTTTGCAGAATCATCTAGATCGCCCGATTCGAGCTATTTAATGCGAAAAAACAAGTTTTCTCGTGTTTTCAACATTCCACAGTGCGATTGATATGCAGAACCGGCGATATCTTGATTTTCGTTGTGTTTCCAGCTGAGATATGCATTTTCTATGATAATCTTGGTGAGTGTTCTGTCAGAAGTATGCAGATTCATCGGGATCGCTTTTTTCGAGCAATCTAATGCGAGAAACACGTTTTCTGGTGTTTTCACCACTCCACAGTGCGTTTATATGCAGAACCAGCGATATCTGGGTTTTCGTGAGGTTTCAAGCTGAGATATGCATTTTCTGCGATAATCTTGGTGAGACTTCTGTGCGAAGTATGCTTAATCATCGAGATGGATCGTTTCGAGCTATTTAATGCGAAAAAACAAGTTTTCTGGTGTTTTGAACATTCCACAGTGCGTTTGATATGCAGAACCGGCGATATCTTGATTTTCATGGTGTTTCCAGCTGAGATATGCATTTTCTACGATAATGTTGGTGAGACTTCTGTCAGATGTATGCAGAATCTTCGAGAACGCTCTTTTCGAGCTACTTAATGCGCGAAACAAGTTTTCTGGTGTTTTCACCACTCCACAGTGCGTTTGATATGCAGAACTGGCGACATCTTGGATTTCGTCGGGTTTCAAGCTCAGATATGCATTTTCTGCGTTAATCTTGGTGAGACATCTGTCCGAAGTATGCAGAATCTTCGAGAACGCTCTTTTCGAGCTATTTAAAGCGAGAAACACGTTCTCTGGTTGTTTTCACCACTCCACAGTGCGTTTGATATGCAGAACCGGCGACATCTTGGATTTCGTCGGGGTTCAAGCTGTGATATGCATTTTCTACGATAATCTTGGTGAGACTTCTGTCAGAAGTATGCAGAATCATCAGGATCGCTCTTTTCGAGCTATTTAGTGCGAGAAAAACGTTATCTGGTGTTTTCACCACTCCGCAGTGCGTTTGATATGCAGAACCGGCGACATCTTGGATTTCGTCGGGGTTCAACCTGAGATATGCATTTTCTGCGATAATCTTGGTGAGACTTCCGTCCGAAGTATGCAGAATCATCGAGATCGCACTTTTCGAGCTATTATATGCGAGAAACACGTTAACTGGAGTTTTCACCACTCCGCAGAGCGTTTGATATGCAGAACCGGCGACATCTTGGATGTCGTCGGGGTTCAAGCTGTGATATGCATTTTCTACGATAATCTTGGTGAGACTTCTGTCAGAAGTATGCAGAATCATCAGGATCGCTCTTTTCGAGCTATTTAATGCGAGAAAAACGTTATCTGGTGTTTTCACCACTCCGCAGTGCGTTTCATATGCAGAACCGGCGACATCTTGGATTTCGTCGGGGTTCAACCTGAGATATGCATTTTCTACGATAATCTTGGTGAGACTTCTGTCAGAAGGATGCAGAATCATCGGGATCGCTCTTTTCGAGTTATTTAATGCGAGAAACACGTTATCCGGTGTTTTCACCACTCCACAGTGCGTTTGATATGCAGAACCGGCGACATCTTGGATTTCGTCGGGTTTCAAGCTGAGATATGCATTTTCCATTATAATCTTGGTGAGACGTCTGTCAGAAGTATGCAGAATCTTCGAGATCGCTCTTTTCGAGCAACTTAATGCGAGAAACACGATATCTGGTTGTTTTCACCACTCCACAGTGCGTTTGATATGCAGAACCGGCGATATCTTGATTTTCGTGGGGTTTCCAGCTGAGATATGCATTTTCTGCGATAATCTTGGTGAGTCTTTCGTCAGAAGTATGCAGAATCATCGGGATCGCTCTTTTCGAGCTATTTAATGCGAGAAACACGTTATCTGGTTGTTTTCACCACTCTACAGTGCGTTTGATATGCAGAACCGGCGACATCTTGATTTTCGTGAGGTTTCAAGCTGAGATCTGCATGTTCTGCGATAATCTTGGTGAGACTTCTGTCCGAAGTATGCAGAATCATCGAGTTCGCACTTTTCGAGCTATTTAATGCGAGGAACACGTTATCTGGTGATTTCCCCACTCCACAGTTGGTTTGATATGCAGAACCGGAGATATCTTGGTTTTCGTGGGGTTTCAAGCTGAGATATGCATTTTCTGCGATAATCTTGTTGAGACTTCTGTCCGAAGTATGCAGAATCATCGAGATTGCTCTTTTCGAGCTATTTAATGCGAGAAACACGTTATCTGGTGTTATCACCACTCCACAGTGCGTTTGATATGCAGAACCAGCGATATCTTGGTTTTCGTGGGGTTGCAAGCTGTGATATGCATCTACTGCGATAATCTTGGTGAGACTTCAGTCAGAAGTATGCAGAATCATCTAGATCGCTCTTTTCGAGCTATTTAATGCGAGAAACACGTTATCTGGTGTATTCACCACTCCACAGTACGTTAGACATGCAGAACCGGAGATATCTTCGTTTCGGTAGGGTTTCAAGCTGAGACATGCATTTTCTACGATAATATTGGTGAGACCTCTGTCAGAAGTATGCAGAATCTTCGAGAACACTCTTTTCGAGCTACTTAATGCGAGAAACACGTTATCTGGTGTTATCACCACTCCACAGTGCGTTTGATATGCAGAACCAGCGATATCTTGGTTTTCGTGGGGTTGCAAGCTGTGATATGCATCTACTGCGATAATCTTGGTGAGACTTCAGTCAGAAGTATGCAGAATCATCTAGATCGCTCTTTTCGAGCTATTTAATGCGAGAAACACGTTATCTGGTGTTTTCACCACTCCACAGTACGTTTGATGTGCAGAACTGGAGATATCTTGGTTTTCGTGGTGTTTCCAGCTGAGATATAATTTTCTGTGATAATCTTGGTGAGACTTCTGTCAGAAGTTTGCAGAATCATCTAGATCGCTCGTTTCGAGCTATTTAATGCGAAAAAACAAGTTTTCTCATGTTTTCAAAATTCCACAGTGCGTTTGATATGCAGAACCGGCGATATCTTGATTTTCGTGGTGTTTCCAGCTGAGATATGCATTTACTGTGATAATCTTGGTGAGTGTTCTGTCAGAAGTATGCAGAATCATCGGGATCGCTTTTTTCGAGCTATCTAATGCCAGAAACACGTTATCTGGTGTTTTCACCACTCCACAGTGCGTTTGATATGCAGAACCAGCGATATCTGGGTTTTCGTGGGGTTTCAAGCTGAGATATGCATTTTCTGCGATAATCTTGGTGAGACTTCTTTTCGAAGTATGCAGAAACATCGAGAGCGCTCTTTTCGAGCTATTTAATGCGAGAAACAAGTTTTCTGGTGTTTTCACCACTCCACGGTACGTTTGATATGCAGAACCGGCGACATCTTGGATTTCGTCGGGTTTCAAGCTGAGATATGTATTTTCTACGATAATCTTGGTGAGACTTCTGTCAGAAGTTTGCAGAATCATCTAGATCGCTCGTTTCGAGCTATTTAATGCGAAAAAACAAGTTTTCTGGTGGTTTCAACATTCCACAGTGCGTTTGATATGCAGAACCGGCGATATCTTGATTTTGGTGGTGTTTCCAGCTGAGAGATGCATTTTCTGTGATAATCTTGGTGAGTGTTCTGTCAGAAGTATGCAGAATCATCGGGATCGCTTTTTTCGAGCTATCTAATGCGAGAAACACGTTTTCTGGTGTTTTCACCACTCCACAGTGCGTTTGATATGCAGAACCGGCGAAATCTTGGATTTCGTCGGGTTTCAAGCTGAGATATGTATTTTCCACGATAATCTTGGTGAGACTTCAGACAGAAGTATGCAGAATCATCTAGATCGATCTTTTCGAGCTATTTAATGCGAAAAAACAAGTTTTCTGGTGTTTTCAACATTCCACAGTGCGTTTGATATGCAGAACCGGCGATATCTTGATTTTCGTGGTGTTTCCAGCTGAGATATGCATTTTCTACGATAATGTTGGTGAGACTTCTGTCAGAAGTATGCAGAATCTTCGAGAACGCTCTTTTCGAGCTACTTAATGCGCGAAACAAGTTTTCTGGTGTTTTCACCACTCCACGGTACGTTTGATATGCAGAACCGGCGACATCTTGGATTTCGTCGGGTTTCAAGCTGGGATATGTGTTTTCTACGATAATCTTGGTGAGACTTCTGTCAGAAGTTTGCAGAATCATCTAGATCGCCCGATTCGAGCTATTTAATGCGAAAAAACAAGTTTTCTCGTGTTTTCAACATTCCACAGTGCGATTGATATGCAGAACCGGCGATATCTTGATTTTCGTGGTGTTTCCAGCTGAGATATGCATTTTCTGTGATAATCTTGGTGAGTGTTCTGTCAGAAGTATGCAGATTCATCGGGATCGCTTTTTTCGAGCAATCTAATGCGAGAAACACGTTTTCTGGTGTTTTCACCACTCCACAGTGCGTTTTATATGCAGAACCAGCGATATCTGGGTTTTCGTGAGGTTTCAAGCTGAGATATGCATTTTCTGCGATAATCTTGGTGAGACTTCTGTGCGAAGTATGCTTAATCATCGAGATCGATCGTTTCGAGCTATTTAATGCGAAAAAACAAGTTTTCTGGTGTTTTGAACATTCCACAGTGCGTTTGATATGCAGAACCGGCGATATCTTGATTTTCGTGGTGTTTCCAGCTGAGATATGCATTTTCTACGATAATGTTGGTGAGACTTCTGTCAGATGTATGCAGAATCTTCGAGAACGCTCTTTTCGAGCTACTTAATGCGCGAAACAAGTTTTCTGGTGTTTTCACCACTCCACAGTGCGTTTGATATGCAGAACTGGCGACATCTTGGATTTCGTCGGGTTTCAAGCTCAGATATGCATTTTCTGCGTTAATCTTGGTGAGACATCTGTCCGAAGTATGCAGAATCTTCGAGAACGCTCTTTTCGAGCTATTTAAAGCGAGAAACACGTTCTCTGGTTGTTTTCACCACTCCACAGTGCGTTTGATATGCAGAACCGGCGACATCTTGGATTTCGTCGGGGTTCAAGCTGTGATATGCATTTTCTACGATAATCTTGGTGAGACTTCTGTCAGAAGTATGCAGAATCATCAGGATCGCTCTTTTCGAGCTATTTAGTGCGAGAAAAACGTTATCTGGTGTTTTCACCACTCCGCAGTGCGTTTGATATGCAGAACCGGCGACATCTTGGATTTCGTCGGGGTTCAACCTGAGATATGCATTTTCTGCGATAATCTTGGTGAGACTTCCGTCCGAAGTATGCAGAATCATCGAGATCGCACTTTTCGAGCTATTATATGCGAGAAACACGTTAACTGTAGTTTTCACCACTCCGCAGAGCGTTTGATATGCAGAACCGGCGACATCTTGGATGTCGTCGGGGTTCAAGCTGTGATATGCATTTTCTACGATAATCTTGGTGAGACTTCTGTCAGAAGTATGCAGAATCATCAGGATCGCTCTTTTCGAGCTATTTAATGCGAGAAAAACGTTATCTGGTGTTTTCACCACTCCACAGTGCGTTTGATATGCAGAACCAGCGAAATCTTGGTTTTCGTGGGGTTTCAAGCTGAGATATGCATTTTTTGCGATAATCTTGGTGAGACCTCTGTCCGAAGTATGCAGAAACATCGAGATCGCTCTTTTCGACCTATTTAATGCGAGAAACACGTTATCCGGTGTTTTCACCACTCCACAGTGCGTTTGATATGCAGAACCGGCGACATCTTGGATTTCGTCGGGTTTCAAGCTGAGATATGCATTTTATACGATAATCATGGTGAGACTTCTGTCAGAAGTATGCAGAATCATCTAGATCGCTCTTTTAGAGCTATTTAATGCGAAAAAACAAGTTTTCTGGTGTTTTGAACATTCCACAGTGCGTTTGATATGCAGAACCGGCGATGTTTGGTTTTCGTCGGGTTTCAAGTTGAGATATGCATTTTCAACGATAATCTTGGTGATACATCTGTCCGAAGTATGCAGAAACATTAAGAGCGCTCTTTTCGAGCTATTTAATGCGAGAAACACGTTTCCTGGGGTTTTCACCACACCACAGTTCGTTGGATGTGCAGAACCGGCGACATCTTGGATTTCGTCGGGGTTCAAGCTGTGATATGCATTTTCTACGATAATCTTGGTGAGACTTCTGTCAGAAGTATGCAGAATCATCAGGATCGCTCTTTTCGAGCTATTTAATGCGAGAAACACGTTCTCTGGTTGTTTTCACCACTCCACAGTGCGTTTGATATGCAGAACCGGCGACATCTTGGATGTCGTCGGGGTTCAAGCTGTGATATGCATTTTCTACGATAATCTTGGTGAGACTTCTGTCAGAAGTATGCAGAATCATCAGGATCGCTCTTTTCGAGCTATTTAATGCGAGAAAAACGTTATCTGGTGTTTTCACCACTCCACAGTGCGTTTGATATGCAGAACCAGCGAAATCTTGGTTTTCGTGGGGTTTCAAGCTGAGATATGCATTTTTTGCGATAATCTTGGTGAGACCTCTGTCCGAAGTATGCAGAAACATCGAGATCGCTCTTTTCGACCTATTTAATGCGAGAAACACGTTATCTGGTGTATTCACCACTCCACAGTGCGTTTGATATGCAGAACCGGCGACATCTTGGATTTCTTCGGGGTTCAAGCTGTGATATGCATTTTCTACGATAATCTTGGTGAGACTTCTGTCAGAAGTATGCAGAATCATCAGGATCGCTCTTTTCGAGCTATTTAATGCGAGAAAAACGTTATCTGGTGTTTTCACCACTCCACAGTGCGTTTGATATGCAGAACCAGCGAAATCTTGGTTTTCGTGGGGTTTCAAGCTGAGATATGCATTTTTTGCGATAATCTTGGTGAGACCTCTGTCCGAAGTATGCAGAAACATCGAGATCGCTCTTTTCGACCTATTTAATGCGAGAAACACGTTATCCGGTGTTTTCACCACTCCACAGTGCGTTTGATATGCAGAACCGGCGACATCTTGGATTTCGTCGGGTTTCAAGCTGAGATATGCATTTTATACGATAATCATGGTGAGACTTCTGTCAGAAGTATGCAGAATCATCTAGATCGCTCTTTTAGAGCTATTTAATGCGAAAAAACAAGTTTTCTGGTGTTTTGAACATTCCACAGTGCGTTTGATATGCAGAACCGGCGATGTTTGGTTTTCGTCGGGTTTCAAGTTGAGATATGCATTTTCAACGATAATCTTGGTGATACATCTGTCCGAAGTATGCAGAAACATTAAGAGCGCTCTTTTCGAGCTATTTAATGCGAGAAACACGTTTCCTGGGGTTTTCACCACACCACAGTTCGTTGGATGTGCAGAACCGGCGACATCTTGGATTTCGTCGGGGTTCAAGCTGTGATATGCATTTTCTACGATAATCTTGGTGAGACTTCTGTCAGAAGTATGCAGAATCATCAGGATCGCTCTTTTCGAGCTATTTAATGCGAGAAACACGTTCTCTGGTTGTTTTCACCACTCCACAGTGCGTTTGATATGCAGAACCGGCGACATCTTGGATGTCGTCGGGGTTCAAGCTGTGATATGCATTTTCTACGATAATCTTGGTGAGACTTCTGTCAGAAGTATGCAGAATCATCAGGATCGCTCTTTTCGAGCTATTTAATGCGAGAAAAACGTTATCTGGTGTTTTCACCACTCCACAGTGCGTTTGATATGCAGAACCAGCGAAATCTTGGTTTTCGTGGGGTTTCAAGCTGAGATATGCATTTTTTGCGATAATCTTGGTGAGACCTCTGTCCGAAGTATGCAGAAACATCGAGATCGCTCTTTTCGACCTATTTAATGCGAGAAACACGTTATCTGGTGTATTCACCACTCCACAGTGCGTTTGATATGCAGAACCGGCGACATCTTGGATTTCTTCGGGGTTCAAGCTGTGATATGCATTTTCTACGATAATCTTGGTGAGACTTCTGTCAGAAGGATGCAGAATCATCAGGATCGCTCTTATCGAGCTATTTAATGCGAGAAACACGTTCTCTGGTTGTTTTCACCACTCCACAGTGCGTTTGATATGCAGAACCGGCGACATCTTGGATTTCGTCGTAGTTCAAGCTGTGATATGCATTTTCTACGATAATCTTGGTGAGACTTCTGTCAGAAGTATGCAGAATCATCAGGATCGCTCTTTTCGAGCTATTTAATGCGAGAAACACGTTCTCTGGTGTTTTCAGCACTCCACAGTGCGTTTAATATGCAGAACCAGCGATATCTGGGTTTTCGTGGGGTTTCAAGCTGAGATATGCATTTTCTGCGATAATCTTGGTGAGACTTCTGTCCGAAGTATGCAGAAACATCGAGAGCGCTCTTCTCGAGCTATTTAATGCGAGAAACAAGTTATCTGGTGTTTTCACCACTCCACAGTGCGTTTGATATGCAGAACCAGCGATATCTTGGTTTTCGTGGGGTTTCAAGCTCAGATATGCATTTTCTGCGATAATCTTGGTGAAACCTCTGTCCGAAGTATGCAGAATCATCTAGATCGCTCTTTTCGAGCTATCTAATGCGAGAAACACGTTATCTGGTGCATTCACCACTCCAGAGTGCGTTTGATATGCAGAACCGGCGACATCTTCGATTTCGTCGGGGTTCAAGCTGTGATATGCATTTTCTACGATAATCTTGGTGAGACTTCTGTCAGAAGGATGCAGAATCATCAGGATCGCTCTTATCGAGCTATTTAATGCGAGAAACACGTTCTCTGGTTGTTTTCACCACTCCACAGTGCGTTTGATATGCAGAACCGGCAACATCTTGGATTTCGTCGTAGTTCAAGCTGTGATATGCATTTTCTACGATAATCTTGGTGAGACTTCTGTCAGAAGTATGCAGAATCATCAGGATCGCTCTTTTCGAGCTATTTAATGCGAGAAAAACGTTATCTGGTGTTTTCACCACTCCACAGTGCGTTTGATATGCAGAACCAACGAAATCTTGGTTTTCGTGGGGTTTCAAGCTGAGATATGCATTTTATACGATAATCATGGTGAGACTTCTGTCAGAAGTATGCAGAATCATCTAGATCGCTCTTTTCGAGCTATTTAATGCGAAAAAACAAGTTTTCTGGTGTTTTGAACATTCCACAGTGCGTTTGATATGCAGAACCGGCGATGTTTGGTTTTCGTCGGGTTTCAAGTTGAGATATGCATTTTCTACGATAATCTTGGTGAAACATCTGTCCGAAGTATGCAGAAACATTAAGAGCGCTCTTTTCGAGCTATTTAATGCGAGAAACACGTTTCCTGGGGTTTTCACCACACCACAGTGCGTTTGATATGCAGAACCGGCGACATCTTGGATTTCGTCGGGGTTCAAGCTGTGATATGCATTTTCTACGATAATCTTGGTGAGACTTCTGTCAGAAGGATGCAGAATCATCAGGATCGCTCTTTTCGAGCTATTTAATGCGAGAAAAACGTTATCTGGTGTTTTCACCACTCCACAGTGCGTTTGATATGCAGAACCGGCGACATCTTGGATTTCGTCGGGGTTCAAGCTGTGATATGCATTTTCTACGATAATCTTGGTGAGACTTCTGTCAGAATTATGCAGAATCATCAGGATCCCTCTTTTCGAGCTATTTAACGCGAGAAAAACGTTATCTGGTGTTTTCACCACTCCGCAGTGCGTTTGATATGCAGAACCGGCGACATCTTGGATTTCGTCGGGGTTCAACCTGAGATATGCATTTTCTGCGATAATCTTGGTGAGACTTCTGTCCGAAGTATGCAGAATCATCGAGATCGCACTTTTCGAGCAATTATATGCGAGAAACACGTTAACTGGAGTTTTCACCACTCCGCAGTGCGTTTGATAAGCAGAACCGGCGACATCTTAGATTTCGTCGGGGTTCAAGCTGAGATATGCATTTTCTACGATAATGATGGTGAGACTTCTGTCAGAAGTATGCAGAACCTTCGAGAACGGTCTTGTCGAGCTACATAATGCGCGAAACAAGTTTTCTGGTGTTTTCACCACTCCACGGTACGTTTGATGTGCAGAACCGCATATAACTTGGTTTTGGTCGGGTTTCTAGCTGAGATATGCATTTTCTACGATAATGATGGTGAGACTTCTGTCCGAAGTATGCTTAATCATCGAGATTGCTCGTTTCGAGCTATTTAATGCGAGAAACATGTTATCTGGTGTTTTCACCACTCCACAGTGCGTTTGATATGCAGAACCAGCGATATCTTGGTTTTCGTGGGGTTTCAAGCTCAGATATGCATTTTCTGCGATAATCTTGGTGAAACCTCTGTCCGAAGTATGCAGAAACATCGAGAGCGCTCTTTTCTATCTATTTAATGCGAGAAACACGTTTTCTGGGGTTTTCACCACTCCGCAGTTCGTTGGATAAGCAGAACAGGAGATATCTTGGTTTTCGTGGCGTTTCTAGCAGAGATATGCATTTTCTGCGATAATCATGGTGAGACTTCTGTTAGAAGTATGCAGAATCATCGATATCGCACTTTTCGAGCTACTTAATGCGAGAAACACGTTTTCTGGTGTTTTCACCACTCCACAGTGCGTTTGATATGTAGAACCGGCGACATCTTGGATTTCGTTGGGTTTCAAGCTGAGATATGTATTTTCTACGATAATCTTGGTGAGACTTCTGTCAGAAGTTTGCAGAATCATCTAGATCGCTCTTTTCGAGCTATTTAATGCGAAAAAACAAGTTTTCTGGTGTTTTGAACATTCCACAGTGCGTTTGATATGCAGAACCGGCGACATCTTGGATTTCGTCGGGGTTCAACCTGAGATATGCATTTTCTGCGATAATCTTGGTGAGACTTCTGTCCGAAGTATGCAGAATCATCGAGATCGCACTTTTCGAGCTATTATATGCGAGAAACACGTTAACTGGAGTTTTCACCACTCCGCAGTGCGTTTGATATGCAGAACCGGCGACATCTTAGATTTCGTCGGGGTTCAAGCTGAGATATGCATTTTCTACGATAATCTTGGTGAGACTTCTGTCAGAAGTATGCAGAATCATCGGGATCGCTCTTTTCGAGTTATTTAATGCGAGAAACACGTTATCCGGTGTTTTCACCACTCCACAGTGCGTTTGATATGCAGAACCGGCGACATCTTGGATTTCGTCGGGTTTCAAGCTGAGATATGCATTTTCTACTATAATCTTGGTGAGACGTCTGTCAGAAGTATGCAGAATCTTCGAGATCGCTCTTTTCGAGCAACTTAATGCGAGAAACACGATATCTGGTTGTTTTCACCACTCCACAGTGCGTTTGATATGCAGAACCGGCGACATCTTAGATTTCGTCGGGGTTCAAGCTGAGATATGCATTTTCTACGATAATCTTGGTGAGACTTCTGTCAGAAGTATGCAGAATCATCGGGATCGCTCTTTTCGAGTTATTTAATGCGAGAAACACGTTATCCGGTGTTTTCACCACTCCACAGTGCGTTTGATATGCAGAACCGGCGACATCTTGGATTTCGTCGGGTTTCAAGCTGAGATATGCATTTTCTACTATAATCTTGGTGAGACGTCTGTCAGAAGTATGCAGAATCTTCGAGATCGCTCTTTTCGAGCAACTTAATGCGAGAAACACGATATCTGGTTGTTTTCACCACTCCACAGTGCGTTTGATATGCAGAACCGGCGATATCTTGATTTTCCGTGGTGTTTCCAGCTGAGATATGCATTTTCGGCGATAATCTAGGTGAGTCTTCTGCCAGAAGTATGCAGAAGCATCTAGATCGCTCTTTTCGAGCTATTTAATGCGAGAAACACGTTATCAGGTTGTTTTCACCACTCTACAGTGCGTTTGATATGCAGAACCGGCGACATCTTGATTTTCGTGAGGTTTCAAGCTGAGATCTGCATGTTCTGCGATAATCTTGGTGAGACTTCAGTCAGAAGTATGCAGAAACATCTAGATCGCTCTTTTCGAGCTATTTAATGCGAAAAAACAAGTTTTCTGGTGTTTTCAACATTCCACAGTGCGTTTGATATGCAGAACGGGCGATATCTTGTTTTTCGTGGTGTTTCCAGCTGAGATATGCATTTTCTGCGATCATCTTGGTGAGTCTTCTGTCAGAAGTATGCAGAATCATCGTGATCCCTCTTTTCGAGCTATTTAATGCGAGAAACACGTTCTCTGGTGTTTTCAGCACTCCACAGTGCGTTTTATATGCAGAACCAGCGATATCTGGGTTTTCGTGGGATTTCAAGCTGAGATATGCATTTTCTTCGATAATCTTGGTGAGACTTCTGTCCGAAGTATGCAGAAACATCGAGAGCGCTCTTCTCGAGCTATTTAATGCGAGAAACAAGTTATCTGGTGTTTTCACCACTCCACAGTGCGTTTGATATGCAGAACCAGCGATATCTTGGTTTTCGTGGGGTTTCAAGCTCAGATATGCATTTTCTGCGATAATCTTGGTGAAACCTCTGTCCGAAGTATGCAGAATCATCTAGATCGCTCTTTTCGAGCTATCTAATGCGAGAAACACGTTATCTGGTGCATTCACCACTCCAGAGTGCGTTTGATATGCAGAACCAGCGATATCTTGGTTTTCGTGGAGTTTCAAGCTGAGATATGCATTTTTTACGATAATCTTGGTGAGACTTCTGTCCGAAGTATGCTTAGTCATCGAGATTGCTCGTTTCGAGCTATTTAATGCGAGAAACATGTTATCTGGTGTTTTCACCACTCCACAGTGCGTTTGATATGCAGAACCAGCGATATCTTGGTTTTCGTGGGGTTTCAAGCTCAGATATGCATTTTCTGCGATAATCTTGGTGAAACCTCTGTCCGAAGTATGCAGAAACATCGAGAGCGCTCTTTTCTATCTATTTAATGCGAGAAACACGTTTTCTGGGGTTTTCACCACTCCGCAGTTCGTTGGATAAGCAGAACAGGAGATATCTTGGTTTTCGTGGCGTTTCTAGCAGAGATATGCATTTTCTGCGATAATCATGGTGAGACTTCTGTTAGAAGTATGCAGAATCATCGATATCGCACTTTTCGATCTATTTAATGCGAGAAACACGTTGTCTGGTTTTTCACCACTCCACAGTCGGTTTGATATGTAGAACCGGCGATGTTTTGTTTTCGTCGGGTTTCAAGTTGAGATATGCATTTTCTACGATAATCTTGGTGAAACATCTGTCCAAAGCATGCAGAAACATCAAGAGCGCTCTTTTCGAGCTATTTAATGCGAGAAACACGTTGTCTGGTTTTTCACCACTCCACAGTTAGTTTGATATGAAGAACCGGCGATGTTTTGTTTTCGTCGGGTTTCAAGATGAGATATGCATTTTCTACGATAATCTTGGTGAGACTTCTGTCAGAAGGATGCAGAATCATCAGGATCGCTCTTATCGAGCTATTTAATGCGAGAAACACGTTCTCTGGTTGTTTTCACCACTCCACAGTGCGTTTGATATGCAGAACCGGCGACATCTTGGATTTCGTCGTAGTTCAAGCTGTGATATGCATTTTCTACGATAATCTTGGTGAGACTTCTGTCAGAAGTATGCAGAATCATCAGGATCGCTCTTTTCGAGCTATTTAATGCGAGAAAAACGTTATCTGGTGTTTTCACCACTCCACAGTGCGTTTGATATGCAGAACCAACGAAATCTTGGTTTTCGTGGGGTTTCAAGCTGAGACATGCATTTTATACGATAATCATGGTGAGACTTCTGTCAGAAATATGCAGATTCATCTAGATCGCTCTTTTCGAGCTATTTAATGCGAAAAAACAAGTTTTCTGGAGTTTTGAACATTCCACAGTGCGTTTGATATGCAGAACCGGCGATGTTTGGTTTTCGTCGGGTTTCAAGTTGAGATATGCATTTTCTACGATAATCTTGGTGAAACATCTGTCCGAAGTATGCAGAAACATTAAGAGCGCTCTTTTCGAGCTATTTAATGCGAGAAACACGTTTCCTAGGGTTTTCACCACACCACAGTGCGTTTGATATGCAGAACCGGCGACATCTTGGATTTCGTCGGGGTTCAAGCTGTGATATGCATTTTCTACGATAATCTTGGTGAGACTTCTGTCAGAAGGATGCAGAATCATCAGGATCGCTCTTTTCGAGCTATTTAATGCGAGAAAAACGTTATCTGGTGTTTTCACCACTCCACAGTGCGTTTGATATGCAGAACCGGCGACATCTTGGATTTCGTCGGGGTTCAAGCTGTGATATGCATTTTCTACGATAATCTTGGTGAGACTTCTGTCAGAATTATGCAGAATCATCAGGATCCCTCTTTTCGAGCTATTTAATGCGAGAAAAACGTTATCTGGTGTTTTCACCACTCCGCAGTGCGTTTGATATGCAGAACCGGCGACATCTTGGATTTCGTCGGGGTTCAACCTGAGATATGCATTTTCTGCGATAATCTTGGTGAGACTTCTGTCCGAAGTATGCAGAATCATCGAGATCGCACTTTTCGAGCTATTATATGCGAGAAACACGTTAACTGGAGTTTTCACCACTCCGCAGTGCGTTTGATATGGAGAACCGGCGACATCTTAGATTTCGTCGGGGTTCAAGCTGAGATATGCATTTTCTACGATAATCTTGGTGAGACTTCTGTCAGAAGTATGCAGAATCATCGGGATCGCTCTTTTCGAGTTATTTAATGCGAGAAACACGTTATCCGGTGTTTTCACCACTCCACAGTGCGTTTGATATGCAGAACCGGCGACATCTTGGATTTCGTCGGGTTTCAAGCTGAGATATGCATTTTCTACTATAATCTTGGTGAGACGTCTGTCAGAAGTATGCAGAATCTTCGAGATCGCTCTTTTCGAGCAACTTAATGCGAGAAACACGATATCTGGTTGTTTTCACCACTCCACAGTGCGTTTGATATGCAGAACCGGCGATATCTTGATTTTCGTGGTGTTTCCAGCTGAGATATGCATTTTCGGCGATAATCTAGGTGAGTCTTCTGCCAGAAGTATGCAGAATCATCTAGATCGCTCTTTTCGAGCTATTTAATGCGAGAAACACGTTATCTGGTTGTTTTCACCACTCTACAGTGCGTTTGATATGCAGAACCGGCGACATCTTGATTTTCGTGAGGTTTCAAGCTGAGATCTGCATGTTCTGCGATAATCTTGGTGAGACTTCAGTCAGAAGTATGCAGAAACATCTAGATCGCTCTTTTCGAGCTATTTAATGCGAAAAAACAAGTTTTCTGGTGTTTTCAACATTCCACAGTGCGTTTGATATGCAGAACGGGCGATATCTTGTTTTTCGTGGTGTTCCCTGCTGAGATATGCATTTTCTGCGATAATCTTTGTGAGTCTTCTGTCAGAAGTATGCAGAATCATCGAGATCCCTCTTTTCGAGCTATTTAATGCGAGAAACACGTTCTCTGGTGTTTTCAGCACTCCACAGTGCGTTTAATATGCAGAACCAGCGATATCTGGGTTTTCGTGGGGTTTCAAGCTGAGATATGCATTTTCTGCGATAATCTTGGTGAGACTTCTGTCCGAAGTATGCAGAAACATCGAGAGCGCTCTTCTCGAGCTATTTAATGCGAGAAACAAGTTATCTGGTGTTTTCACCACACCACAGTGCGTTTGATATGCAGAACCAGCGATATCTTGGTTTTCGTGGGGTTTCAAGCTCAGATATGCATTTTCTGCGATAATCTTGGTGAAACCTCTGTCCGAAGTATGCAGAATCATCTAGATCGCTCTTTTCGAGCTATCTAATGCGAGAAACACGTTATCTGGTGCATTCACCACTCCAGAGTGCGTTTGATATGCAGAACCAGCGATATCTTGGTTTTCGTGGAGTTTCAAGCTGAGATATGCATTTTTTACGATAATCTTGGTGAGACTTCTGTCCGAAGTATGCTCAATCATCGAGATTGCTCGTTTCGAGCTATTTAATGCGAGAAACATGTTATCTGGTGTTTTCACCACTCCACAGTGCGTTTGATATGCAGAACCAGCGATATCTTGGTTTTCGTGGGGTTTCAAGCCCAGATATGCATTTTCTGCGATAATCTTGGTGAAACCTCTGTCCGAAGTATGCAGAAACATCGAGAGCGCTCTTTTCTACCTATTTAATGCGAGAAACACGTTTTCTGGGGTTTTCACCACTCCACAGTTCGTTGGATAAGCAGAACAGGAGATATCTTGGTTTTCGTGGCGTTTCTAGCAGAGATATGCATTTTCTGCGATAATCATGGTGAGACTTCTGTTAGAAGTATGCAGAATCATCGATATCGCACTTTTCGATCTATTTAATGCGAGAAACACGTTGTCTGGTTTTTCACCACTCCACAGTCGGTTTGATATGTAGAACCGGCGATGTTTTGTTTTCGTCGGGTTTCAAGTTGAGATATGCATTTTCTACGATAATCTTGGTGAAACATCTGTCCAAAGCATGCAGAAACATCAAGAGCGCTCTTTTCGAGCTATTTAATGCGAGAAACACGTTGTCTGGTTTTTCACCACTCCACAGTTAGTTTGATATGAAGAACCGGCGATGTTTTGTTTTCGTCGGGTTTCAAGATGAGATATGCATTTTCTACGATAATCTTGGTGAGACTTCTGTCAGAAGGATGCAGAATCATCAGGATCGCTCTTATCGAGCTATTTAATGCGAGAAACACGTTCTCTGGTTGTTTTCACCACTCCACAGTGCGTTTGATATGCAGAACCGGCGACATCTTGGATTTCGTCGTAGTTCAAGCTGTGATATGCATTTTCTACGATAATCTTGGTGAGACTTCTGTCAGAAGTATGCAGAATCATCAGGATCGCTCTTTTCGAGCTATTTAATGCGAGAAAAACGTTATCTGGTGTTTTCACCACTCCACAGTGCGTTTGATATGCAGAACCAACGAAATCTTGGTTTTCGTGGGGTTTCAAGCTGAGATATGCATTTTATACGATAATCATGGTGAGACTTCTGTCAGAAATATGCAGATTCATCTAGATCGCTCTTTTCGAGCTATTTAATGCGAAAAAACAAGTTTTCTGGAGTTTTGAACATTCCACAGTGCGTTTGATATGCAGAACCGGCGATGTTTGGTTTTCGTCGGGTTTCAAGTTGAGATATGCATTTTCTACGATAATCTTGGTGAAACATCTGTCCGAAGTATGCAGAAACATTAAGAGCGCTCTTTTCGAGCTATTTAATGCGAGAAACACGTTTCCTAGGGTTTTCACCACACCACAGTGCGTTTGATATGCAGAACCGGCGACATCTTGGATTTCGTCGGGGTTCAAGCTGTGATATGCATTTTCTACGATAATCTTGGTGAGACTTCTGTCAGAAGGATGCAGAATCATCAGGATCGCTCTTTTCGAGCTATTTAATGCGAGAAAAACGTTATCTGGTGTTTTCACCACTCCACAGTGCGTTTGATATGCAGAACCGGCGACATCTTGGATTTCGTCGGGGTTCAAGCTGTGATATGCATTTTCTACGATAATCTTGGTGAGACTTCTGTCAGAATTATGCAGAATCATCAGGATCCCTCTTTTCGAGCTATTTAATGCGAGAAAAACGTTATCTGGTGTTTTCACCACTCCGCAGTGCGTTTGATATGCAGAACCGGCGACATCTTGGATTTCGTCGGGGTTCAACCTGAGATATGCATTTTCTGCGATAATCTTGGTGAGACTTCTGTCCGAAGTATGCAGAATCATCGAGATCGCACTTTTCGAGCTATTATATGCGAGAAACACGTTAACTGGAGTTTTCACCACTCCGCAGTGCGTTTGATATGCAGAACCGGCGACATCTTAGATTTCGTCGGGGTTCAAGCTGAGATATGCATTTTCTACGATAATCTTGGTGAGACTTCTGTCAGAAGTATGCAGAATCATCGGGATCGCTCTTTTCGAGTTATTTAATGCGAGAAACACGTTATCCGGTGTTTTCACCACTCCACAGTGCGTTTGATATGCAGAACCGGCGACATCTTGGATTTCGTCGGGTTTCAAGCTGAGATATGCATTTTCTACTATAATCTTGGTGAGACGTCTGTCAGAAGTATGCAGAATCTTCGAGATCGCTCTTTTCGAGCAACTTAATGCGAGAAACACGATATCTGGTTGTTTTCACCACTCCACAGTGCGTTTGATATGCAGAACCGGCGATATCTTGATTTTCGTGGTGTTTCCAGCTGAGATATGCATTTTCGGCGATAATCTAGGTGAGTCTTCTGCCAGAAGTATGCAGAATCATCTAGATCGCTCTTTTCGAGCTATTTAATGCGAGAAACACGTTATCTGGTTGTTTTCACCACTCTACAGTGCGTTTGATATGCAGAACCGGCGACATCTTGATTTTCGTGAGGTTTCAAGCTGAGATCTGCATGTTCTGCGATAATCTTGGTGAGACTTCAGTCAGAAGTATGCAGAAACATCTAGATCGCTCTTTTCGAGCTATTTAATGCGAAAAAACAAGTTTTCTGGTGTTTTCAACATTCCACAGTGCGTTTGATATGCAGAACGGGCGATATCTTGTTTTTCGTGGTGTTCCCTGCTGAGATATGCATTTTCTGCGATAATCTTTGTGAGTCTTCTGTCAGAAGTATGCAGAATCATCGAGATCCCTCTTTTCGAGCTATTTAATGCGAGAAACACGTTCTCTGGTGTTTTCAGCACTCCACAGTGCGTTTAATATGCAGAACCAGCGATATCTGGGTTTTCGTGGGGTTTCAAGCTGAGATATGCATTTTCTGCGATAATCTTGGTGAGACTTCTGTCCGAAGTATGCAGAAACATCGAGAGCGCTCTTCTCGAGCTATTTAATGCGAGAAACAAGTTATCTGGTGTTTTCACCACACCACAGTGCGTTTGATATGCAGAACCAGCGATATCTTGGTTTTCGTGGGGTTTCAAGCTCAGATATGCATTTTCTGCGATAATCTTGGTGAAACCTCTGTCCGAAGTATGCAGAATCATCTAGATCGCTCTTTTCGAGCTATCTAATGCGAGAAACACGTTATCTGGTGCATTCACCACTCCAGAGTGCGTTTGATATGCAGAACCAGCGATATCTTGGTTTTCGTGGAGTTTCAAGCTGAGATATGCATTTTTTACGATAATCTTGGTGAGACTTCTGTCCGAAGTATGCTCAATCATCGAGATTGCTCGTTTCGAGCTATTTAATGCGAGAAACATGTTATCTGGTGTTTTCACCACTCCACAGTGCGTTTGATATGCAGAACCAGCGATATCTTGGTTTTCGTGGGGTTTCAAGCCCAGATATGCATTTTCTGCGATAATCTTGGTGAAACCTCTGTCCGAAGTATGCAGAAACATCGAGAGCGCTCTTTTCTACCTATTTAATGCGAGAAACACGTTTTCTGGGGTTTTCACCACTCCACAGTTCGTTGGATAAGCAGAACAGGAGATATCTTGGTTTTCGTGGGGTTTCTAGCAGAGATATGCATTTTCTGCGATAATCATGGTGAGACTTCTGTTAGAAGTATGCAGAATCATCGATATCGCACTTTTCGATCTATTTAATGCGAGAAACACGTTGTCTGGTTTTTCACCACTCCACAGTTGGTTTGATATGTAGAACCGGCGATGTTTTGTTTTCGTCGGGTTTCAAGTTGAGATATGCATTTTCTACGATAATCTTGGTGAAACATCTGTCCAAAGCATGCAGAAACATCAAGAGCGCTCTTTTCGAGCTATTTAATGCGAGAAACACGTTGTCTGGTTTTTCACCACTCCACAGTTGGTTTGATATGTAGAACCGGCGATGTTTTGTTTTCGTCGGGTTTCAAGTTGAGATATGCATTTTCTGCGATAATCTTGGTGAGACCTCTGTCCGAAGTATGCAGAAACATCGAGATCGCTCTTTTCGACCTATTTAATGCGAGAAAAACGTTATCTGGTGTTTTCACCACTCCGCAGTGCGTTTGATATGCAGAACCTGCGATATCTTGGTTTTCGTGGGGTTTCAAGCTCAGATATGCATTTTCTGCGATAATCTTGGTGAGACATCTGTCCGAAGTATGCAGAATCTTCGGGAACGCTCTTTTCGAGCTATTTAATGCGAGAAACACGTTGTCTGGTGTTTTCACCACTCCACAGTGCGTTTGATATGCAGAACCGGCGACATCTTGGATTTCGTCGGGGTTCAAGCTGTGATATGCATTTTCTACGATAATCTTGGTGAGACTTCTGTCAGAAGTATGCAGAATCATCAGGATCGCTCTTTTCGAGCTATTTAATGCGAGAAAAACGTTATCTGGTGTTTTCACCACTCCGCAGTGCGTTTGATAAGCAGAACCGGCGACATCTTAGATTTCGTCGGGGTTCAAGCTGAGATATGCATTTTCTACGATAATGATGGTGAGACTTCTGTCAGAAGTATGCAGAACCTTCGAGAACGGTCTTGTCGAGCTACTTAATGCGCGAAACAAGTTTTCTGGTATTTTCACCACTCCACGGTACGTTTGATGTGCAGAACCGCATATAACTTGGTTTTGGTCGGGTTTCTAGCTGAGATATGCATTTTCTGCGATAATATTGGTGAGACTTCTGTCCGCAGTATGCAGAGTGATCGAGAACGTACTTATCGAGCTATTTAATGCGATAAACACGTTTTCTGGGGTTTTCACCTCTCCACAGTTCGTTTGATATGCAGAACCAGCGAAATCTTGGTTTTCGTGGGGTTTCAAGCTGAGATATGCATTTTCTACGATAATGATGGTGAGACTTCTGTCAGAAGTATGCAGAACCTTCGAGAACGGTCTTGTCGAGCTACTTAATGCGCGAAACAAGTTTTCTGGTGTTTTCACCACTCCACGGTACGTTTGATGTGCAGAACCGCATATAACTTGGTTTTGGTCGGGCTTCAAGCTGAGATATGCATTTTCTACGATAATCTTGGTGAGACTTCTGTCAGAAGTATGCAGGATCTTTGAGAACGCTCTTTTCGAGCTACTTAATGTGAGAAACACGTTTTCTGGTGTTTTCAACATTCCACAGTGCGTTTGATATGCAGAACTGGCGACATCTTGGATTTCGTCGGGTTTCAAGCTGAGATATGCATTTTCTACGATAATCTTGGTGAGACTTCTGTCAGACGTTTGCAGAATCATCTAGATCGCTCGTTTCGAGCTATTTAATGCGAAAAAACAAGTTTTCTGGTGTTTTCAACATTCCACAGTGCGTTTGATATGCAGAACCGGCGATATCTTGATTTTCGTGGAGTTTCCAGCTGAGATATGCATTTTCGGCGATAATCTTGGTGAGTCTTCTGTCAGAAGTATGCAGAATCATCGAGAACCCCCTTCTCGAGCTATTTGATGCGAGAAACACGTTAACTGGTGTTTTAACCACTCCACAGTGCGTTTGATATGCGGAACCAACGACATCTTGGATTTCGTCGGGTGTCAAGCTGAGACCTGCATTTTCTACGATAATATTGGTGAGACTGCTGTACGAAGTATGCAGAATCATCGAGTTCGTACTTTTCGAGCTATTTAATGCGAGGAACACGTTATCTGGTGTTTTCCCCACTCCACAGTTGGTTTGATATGCAGAACCGGAGATATCTTGGTTTTCGTGGGGTTTCAAGCTGAGATATGCATTTTCTGCGATAATCTTGTTGAGACTTCTGTCCGAAGTATGCAGAATCATCGAGATTGCTCTTTTCGAGCTATTTAATGCGAGAAACACGTTATCTGGTGTTATCACCACTCCACAGTGCGTTTGATATGCAGAACCAGCGATATCTTGGTTTTCGTCGGGTTTCAAGCTGTGATATGCATCTTCTGCGATAATCTTAGTGAGACTTCAGTCAGAAGTATGCAGAATCATCTAGTTCGCTCTTTTCGAGCTATTTAATGCGAGAAACACGTTTTCTGGTGTATTCACCACTCCACAGTACGTTAGACATGCAGAACCAGAGATATCTTCGTTTCGGTAGGGTTTCAAGCTGAGACATGCATTTTCTACGATAATATTGGTGAGACCTCTGTGAGAAGTATGCAGAATCTTCGAGAACACTCTTTTCGAGCTATTATATGCGAGAAACACGTTAACTGGTGTTTTCACCACTGCGCAGTGCGTTTGATAAGCAGAACCGGCGACATCTTAGATTTCGTCGGGGTTCAAGCTGAGATATGCATTTTCTACGATAATGATGGTGAGACTTCTGTCAGAAGTATGCAGAACCTTCGAGAACGGTCTTGTCGAGCTACTTAATGCGCGAAACAAGTTTTCTGGTGTTTTCACCACTCCACGGTACGTTTGATGTGCAGAACCGCATATAACTTGGTTTTGGTCGGGTTTCTAGCTGAGATATGCATTTTCTGCGATAATATTGGTGAGACTTCTGTCCGCAGTATGCAGAGTCATCGAGAACGTACTTATCGAGCTATTTAATGCGAGAAACACGTTTTCTGGTGTTTTCACCTCTCCACAGTTCGTTTGATATGCAGAACCAGCGAAATCTTGGTTTTCGTGGGGTTTCAAGCTGAGATATGCATTTTCTACGATAATGATGGTGAGACTTCTGTCAGAAGTATGCAGAACCTTCGAGAACGGTCTTGTCGAGCTACTTAATGCGCGAAACAAGTTTTCTGGTGTTTTCACCACTCCACGGTACGTTTGATGTGCAGAACCGCATATAACTTGGTTTTGGTCGGGTTTCAAGCTGAGATATGCATTTTCTACGATAATCTTGGTGAGACTTCTGTCAGAAGTATGCAGGATCTTTGAGAACGCTCTTTTCGAGCTACTTAATGTGAGAAACACGTTTTCTGGTGTTTTCAACATTCCACAGTGCGTTTGATATGCAGAACCGGCGATATCTTGATTTACGTGGTGTTTCCAGCTGATATATGCATATTCTGCGATAATCTTGGTGAGTCCTTTGTCAGAAGTATGCAGAATCATCTAGATCGCTCTTTTCGAGCTATTTAATGCGAAAAAACAAGTTTTCTGGTGTTTTGCACATTCCACAGTGCGTTTGATTTGCAGAACCGGTGATATCTTGATTTTCGTGGTGTTTCCAGCTGAGATATGCATTTTCTACGATAATGTTGGTGAGACTTCTGTCAGAAGTATGCAGAATCTTCGAGAACGCTCTTTTCGAGCTACTTAATGCGCGAAACAAGTTTTCTGGTGTTTTCACCACTTCACAGTGCGTTTGATATGCAGAACTGGCGACATCTTGGATTTCGTCGGGTGTCAAGCTGAGACCTGCATTTTCTACGATAATCTTGGTGAGACTGCTGTCCGAAGTATGCAGAATCATCGAGTTCGCACTTTTCGAGCTATTTAATGCGAGGAACACGTTATCTGGTGTTTTCCACACTCCACAGTTGGTTTGATATGCAGAACCGGAGATATCTTGGTTTTCGTGGGGTTTCAAGCTGAGATATGCATTTTCTGCGATAATCTTGTTGAGACTTCTGTCCGAAGTATGCAGAATCATCGAGATTGCTCTTTTCGAGCTATTTAATGCGAGAAACACGTTATCTGGTGTTATCACCACTCCACAGTGCGTTTGATATGCAGAACCAGCGATATCTTGGTTTTCGTCGGGTTTCAAGCTGTGATATGCATCTTCTGCGATAATCTTGGTGAGACTTCTGTCCGAAGTATGCAGAATCATCGAGATCGCACTTTTCGAGCTATTATATGCGAGAAACACGTTAACTGGTGTTTTCACCACTGCGCAGTGCGTTTGATAAGCAGAACCGGCGACATCTTAGATTTCGTCGGGGTTCAAGCTGAGATATGCATTTTCTACGATAATGATGGTGAGACTTCTGTCAGAAGTATGCAGAACCTTCGAGAACGGTCTTGTCGAGCTACTTAATGCGCGAAACAAGTTTTCTGGTATTTTCACCACTCCACGGTACGTTTGATGTGCAGAACCGCATATAACTTGGTTTTGGTCGGGTTTCTAGCTGAGATATGCATTTTCTGCGATAATATTGGTGAGACTTCTGTCCGCAGTATGCAGAGTCATCGAGAACGTACTTATCGAGCTATTTAATGCGATAAACACGTTTTCTGGGGTTTTCACCTCTCCACAGTTCGTTTGATATGCAGAACCAGCGAAATCTTGGTTTTCGTGGGGTTTCAAGCTGAGATATGCATTTTCTACGATAATGATGGTGAGACTTCTGTCAGAAGTATGCAGAACCTTCGAGAACGGTCTTGTCGAGCTACTTAATGCGCGAAACAAGTTTTCTGGTGTTTTCACCACTCCACGGTACGTTTGATGTGCAGAACCGCATATAACTTGGTTTTGGTCGGGCTTCAAGCTGAGATATGCATTTTCTACGATAATCTTGGTGAGACTTCTGTCAGAAGTATGCAGGATCTTTGAGAACGCTCTTTTCGAGCTACTTAATGTGAGAAACACGTTTTCTGGTGTTTTCAACATTCCACAGTGCGTTTGATATGCAGAACTGGCGACATCTTGGATTTCGTCGGGTTTCAAGCTGAGATATGCATTTTCTACGATAATCTTGGTGAGACTTCTGTCAGACGTTTGCAGAATCATCTAGATCGCTCGTTTCGAGCTATTTAATGCGAAAAAACAAGTTTTCTGGTGTTTTCAACATTCCACAGTGCGTTTGATATGCAGAACCGGCGATATCTTGATTTTCGTGGAGTTTCCAGCTGAGATATGCATTTTCGGCGATAATCTTGGTGAGTCTTCTGTCAGAAGTATGCAGAATCATCGAGAACCCCCTTCTCGAGCTATTTGATGCGAGAAACACGTTAACTGGTGTTTTAACCACTCCACAGTGCGTTTGATATGCGGAACCAACGACATCTTGGATTTCGTCGGGTGTCAAGCTGAGACCTGCATTTTCTACGATAATATTGGTGAGACTGCTGTACGAAGTATGCAGAATCATCGAGTTCGTACTTTTCGAGCTATTTAATGCGAGGAACACGTTATCTGGTGTTTTCCCCACTCCACAGTTGGTTTGATATGCAGAACCGGAGATATCTTGGTTTTCGTGGGGTTTCAAGCTGAGATATGCATTTTCTGCGATAATCTTGTTGAGACTTCTGTCCGAAGTATGCAGAATCATCGAGATTGCTCTTTTCGAGCTATTTAATGCGAGAAACACGTTATCTGGTGTTATCACCACTCCACAGTGCGTTTGATATGCAGAACCAGCGATATCTTGGTTTTCGTCGGGTTTCAAGCTGTGATATGCATCTTCTGCGATAATCTTAGTGAGACTTCAGTCAGAAGTATGCAGAATCATCTAGTTCGCTCTTTTCGAGCTATTTAATGCGAGAAACACGTTTTCTGGTGTATTCACCACTCCACAGTACGTTAGACATGCAGAACCAGAGATATCTTCGTTTCGGTAGGGTTTCAAGCTGAGACATGCATTTTCTACGATAATATTGGTGAGACCTCTGTGAGAAGTATGCAGAATCTTCGAGAACACTCTTTTCGAGCTATTATATGCGAGAAACACGTTAACTGGTGTTTTCACCACTGCGCAGTGCGTTTGATAAGCAGAACCGGCGACATCTTAGATTTCGTCGGGGTTCAAGCTGAGATATGCATTTTCTACGATAATGATGGTGAGACTTCTGTCAGAAGTATGCAGAACCTTCGAGAACGGTCTTGTCGAGCTACTTAATGCGCGAAACAAGTTTTCTGGTGTTTTCACCACTCCACGGTACGTTTGATGTGCAGAACCGCATATAACTTGGTTTTGGTCGGGTTTCTAGCTGAGATATGCATTTTCTGCGATAATATTGGTGAGACTTCTGTCCGCAGTATGCAGAGTCATCGAGAACGTACTTATCGAGCTATTTAATGCGAGAAACACGTTTTCTGGTGTTTTCACCTCTCCACAGTTCGTTTGATATGCAGAACCAGCGAAATCTTGGTTTTCGTGGGGTTTCAAGCTGAGATATGCATTTTCTACGATAATGATGGTGAGACTTCTGTCAGAAGTATGCAGAACCTTCGAGAACGGTCTTGTCGAGCTACTTAATGCGCGAAACAAGTTTTCTGGTGTTTTCACCACTCCACGGTACGTTTGATGTGCAGAACCGCATATAACTTGGTTTTGGTCGGGTTTCAAGCTGAGATATGCATTTTCTACGATAATCTTGGTGAGACTTCTGTCAGAAGTATGCAGGATCTTTGAGAACGCTCTTTTCGAGCTACTTAATGTGAGAAACACGTTTTCTGGTGTTTTCAACATTCCACAGTGCGTTTGATATGCAGAACCGGCGATATCTTGATTTACGTGGTGTTTCCAGCTGATATATGCATATTCTGCGATAATCTTGGTGAGTCCTTTGTCAGAAGTATGCAGAATCATCTAGATCGCTCTTTTCGAGCTGTTTAATGCGAAAAAACAAGTTTTCTGGTGTTTTGCACATTCCACAGTGCGTTTGATATGCAGAACCGGTGATATCTTGATTTTCGTGGTGTTTCCAGCTGAGATATGCATTTTCTACGATAATGTTGGTGAGACTTCTGTCAGAAGTATGCAGAATCTTCGAGAACGCTCTTTTCGAGCTACTTAATGCGCGAAACAAGTTTTCTGGTGTTTTCACCACTCCACGGTACGTTTGATGTGCAGAACCGCATATAACTTGGTTTTGGTCGGGTTTCTAGCTGAGATATGCATTTTCTGCGATAATATTGGTGAGACTTCTGTCCGCAGTATGCAGAGTCATCGAGAACGTACTTATCGAGCTATTTAATGCGAGAAACACGTTTTCTGGTGTTTTCACCTCTCCACAGTTCGTTTGATATGCAGAACCAGCGAAATCTTGGTTTTCGTGGGGTTTCAAGCTGAGATATGCATTTTCTACGATAATGATGGTGAGACTTCTGTCAGAAGTATGCAGAACCTTCGAGAACGGTCTTGTCGAGCTACTTAATGCGCGAAACAAGTTTTCTGGTGTTTTCACCACTCCACGGTACGTTTGATGTGCAGAACCGCATATAACTTGGTTTTGGTCGGGTTTCAAGCTGAGATATGCATTTTCTACGATAATCTTGGTGAGACTTCTGTCAGAAGTATGCAGGATCTTTGAGAACGCTCTTTTCGAGCTACTTAATGTGAGAAACACGTTTTCTGGTGTTTTCAACATTCCACAGTGCGTTTGATATGCAGAACCGGCGATATCTTGATTTACGTGGTGTTTCCAGCTGATATATGCATATTCTGCGATAATCTTGGTGAGTCCTTTGTCAGAAGTATGCAGAATCATCTAGATCGCTCTTTTCGAGCTATTTAATGCGAAAAAACAAGTTTTCTGGTGTTTTGCACATTCCACAGTGCGTTTGATATGCAGAACCGGTGATATCTTGATTTTCGTGGTGTTTCCAGCTGAGATATGCATTTTCTACGATAATGTTGGTGAGACTTCTGTCAGAAGTATGCAGAATCTTCGAGAACGCTCTTTTCGAGCTACTTAATGCGCGAAACAAGTTTTCTGGTGTTATCACCACTCCACAGTGCGTTTGATATGCAGAACCAGCGATATCTTGGTTTTCGTCGGGTTTCAAGCTGTGATATGCATCTTCTGCGATAATCTTGGTGAGACTTCAGGCAGAAGTATGCAGAATCATCTAGATCGCTCTTTTCGAGCTATTTAATGCGAGAAACACGTTTTCTGGTGTATTCACCACTCCACAGTACGTTAGACATGCAGAACCTGAGATATCTTCGTTTCGGTAGGGTTTCAAGCTGAGACATGCATTTTCTACGATAATATTGGTGAGACCTCTGTCAGAAGGATGCAGAATCTTCGAGAACACTCTTTTCGAGCTACTTAATGCGAGAAACACGTTTTCTGGTGTTTTCACCACTCCACAGTGCGTTTGATATGCAGAACCGGCGACATCTTGGATTTCGTTGGGTTTCAAGCTGAGATATGTATTTTCTACGATAATCTTGGTGAGACTTCTGTCAGAAGTTTGCAGAATCATCTAGATCGCTCTTTTTGAGCTATTTAATGCGAAAAAACAAGTTTTCTGGTGTTTTGAACATTCCACAGTGCGTTTGATATGCAGAACCGGCGACATCTTGGATTTCGTCGGGGTTCAACCTGAGATATGCATTTTCTGCGATAATCTTGGTGAGACTTCTGTCCGAAGTATGCAGAATCATCGAGATCGCACTTTTCGAGCTATTATATGCGAGAAACACGTTAACTGGAGTTTTCACCACTCCGCAGTGCGTTTGATATGCAGAACCGGCGACATATTAGATTTCGTCGGGGTTCAAGCTGAGATATGCATTTTCTACGATAATCTTGGTGAGACTTCTGTCAGAAGTATGCAGAATCATCGGGATCGCTCTTTTCGATTTATTTAATGCGAGAAACACGTTATCTGGTGTTTTCACCACTCCACAGTGCGTTTGATATGCAGAACCGGCGACATCTTGGATTTCGTCGGGTTTCAAGCTGAGATATGCATTTTCTACTATAATCTTGGTGAGACGTCTGTCAGAAGTATGCAGAATCTTCGAGATCGCTCTTTTCGAGCAACTTAATGCGAGAAACACGATATCTGGTTGTTTTCACCACTCCACAGTGCGTTTGATATGCAGAACCGGCGATATCTTGATTTTCCGTGGTGTTTCCAGCTGAGATATGCATTTTCGGCGATAATCTAGGTGAGTCTTCTGCCAGAAGTATGCAGAAGCATCTAGATCGCTCTTTTCGAGCTATTTAATGCGAGATACACGTTATCTGGTTGTTTTCACCACTCTACAGTGCGTTTGATATGCAGAACCGGCGACATCTTGATTTTCGTGAGGTTTCAAGCTGAGATCTGCATGTTCTGCGATAATCTTGGTGAGACTTCAGTCAGAAGTATGCAGAAACATCTAGATCGCTCTTTTCGAGCTATTTAATGCGAAAAAACAAGTTTTCTGGTGTTTTCAACATTCCACAGTGCGTTTGATATGCAGAACGGGCGATATCTTGTTTTTCGTGGTGTTTCCAGCTGAGATATGCATTTTCTGCGATCATCTTGGTGAGTCTTCTGTCAGAAGTATGCAGAATCATCGAGATCCCTCTTTTCGAGCTATTTAATGCGAGAAACACGTTCTCTGGTGTTTTCAGCACTCCACAGTGCGTTTAATATGCAGAACCAGCGATATCTGGGTTTTCGTGGGATTTCAAGCTGAGATATGCATTTTCTGCGATAATCTTGGTGAGACTTCTGTCCGAAGTATGCAGAAACATCGAGAGCGCTCTTCTCGAGCTATTTAATGCGAGAAACAAGTTATCTGGTGTTTTCACCACTTCACAGTGCGTTTGATATGCAGAACCAGCGATATCTTGGTTTTCGTGGGGTTTCAAGCTCAGATATGCATTTTCTGCGATAATCTTGGTGAAACCTCTGTCCGAAGTATGCAGAATCATCTAGATCGCTCTTTTCGAGCTATCTAATGCGAGAAACACGTTATCTGGTGCATTCACCACTCCAGAGTGCGTTTGATATGCAGAACCAGCGATATCTTGGTTTTCGTGGAGTTTCAAGCTGAGATATGCATTTTTTACGATAATCTTGGTGAGACTTCTGTCCGAAGTATGCTTAATCATCGAGATTGCTCGTTTCGAGCTATTTAATGCGAGAAACATGTTATCTGGTGTTTTCACCACTCCACAGTGCGTTTGATATGCAGAACCAGCGATATCTTGGTTTTCGTGGGGTTTCAAGCTCAGATATGCATTTTCTGCGATAATCTTGGTGAAACCTCTGTCCGAAGTATGCAGAAACATCGAGAGCGCTCTTTTCTATCTATTTAATGCGAGAAACACGTTTTCTGGGGTTTTCACCACTCCACAGTTCGTTGGATAAGCAGAACAGGAGATATCTTGGTTTTCGTGGCGTTTCTAGCAGAGATATGCATTTTCTGCGATAATCATGGTGAGACTTCTGTTAGAAGTATGCAGAATCATCGATATCGCACTTTTCGATCTATTTAATGCGAGAAACACGTTGTCTGGTTTTTCACCACTCCACAGTCGGTTTGATATGTAGAACCGGCGATGTTTTGTTTTCGTCGGGTTTCAAGTTGAGATATGCATTTTCTACGATAATCTTGGTGAAACATCTGTCCAAAGCATGCAGAAACATCAAGAGCGCTCTTTTCGAGCTATTTAATGCGAGAAACACGTTGTCTGGTTTTTCACCACTCCACAGTTGGTTTGATATGCAGAACCGGCGACATCTTGGATTTCGTCGGGGTTCAACCTGAGATATGCATTTTCTGCGATAATCTTGGTGAGACTTCTGTCCGAAGTATGCAGAATCATCGAGATCGCACTTTTCGAGCTATTATATGCGAGAAACACGTTAACTGGTGTTTTCACCACTGCGCAGTGCGTTTGATAAGCAGAACCGGCGACATCTTAGATTTCGTCGGGGTTCAAGCTGAGATATGCATTTTCAACGATAATGATGGTGAGACTTCTGTCAGAAGTATGCAGAACCTTCGAGAACGGTCTTGTCGAGCTACTTAATGCTCGAAACAAGTTTTCTGGTGTTTTCACCACTCCACGGTACGTTTGATGTGCAGAACCGCATATAACTTGGTTTTGGTCGGGTTTCTAGCTGAGATATGCATTTTCTGCGATAATATTGGTGAGACTTCTGTCCGAAGTATGCAGAGTCATCGAGAACGTACTTATCGAGATATTTAATGCGAGAAAAACGTTATCTGGTATTTTCACCACTCCGCAGTGCGTTTGATATGCAGAACCGGCGACATCTTGGATTTCGTCGGGGTTCAACCTGAGATATGCATTTTCTGCGATTATCTTGGTGAGACTTCTGTCCGAAGTATGCAGAATCATCGAGATCGCACTTTTCGAGCTATTATATGCGAGAAACACGTTAACTGGTGTTTTCACCACTGCGCAGTGCGTTTGATAAGCAGAACCGGCGACATCTTAGATTTCGTCGGGTTTCAAGCTGAGATATGTATTTTCTACGATAATCTTGGTGAGACTTCTGTCAGAAGTTTGCAGAATCATCTTGATCGCTCGTTTCGAGCTATTTAATGCGAAAAAACCAGTTTTCTGGTGTTTTCAACATTCCACAGTGCGTTTGATATGCAGCACCGGCGATATCTTGATTTTCGTGGTGTTTCCAGCTGATATATGCATTTTCTACGATAATGTTGGTGAGACTTCTGTCAGAAGTATGCAGAATCTTCGAGAACGCTCTTTTCGAGCTACTTTATGCGCGAAACAAGTTTTCTGGTGTTTTCACCACTCCACAGTGCGTTTTATATGCAGAACCAGCGATATCTGGGTTTTCGTGAGGTTTCAAGCTGAGATATGCATTTTCTGCGATAATCTTGGTGAGACTTCTGTGCGAAGTATGCTTAATCATCGAGATCGCTCGTTTCGAGCTATTTAATGCGAGAAACACGTTATCTGGTGTTTTCACCACTCCACAGTGCGTATGATGTGCAGAACCGACGATATCCTGGTTTTCGTGTGGTTTCAAGCTCAGATATGCATTTTCTGCAATTATATTGGTGAGACTTCAGACAGAAGTATGCAGAATCATCTAGATCGATCTTTTCGAGCTACTTAATGCGAGAAACACGTTATCTGGTTGTTTTCATCACTCCACAGTGCGTTTGATATGCAGAACCGGCGACATCTTGATTTTCGTGGGGTTTCTAGCTGAGATATGCATTTTCTGCGATAATATTGGTGAGACTTCTGTCCGAAGTATGCAGAGTCATCGAGAACGTACTTATCGAGCTATTTAATGCGAGAAACACGTTTTCTGGGGTTTTCACCTCTCCACAGTTCGTTTGATACGCAGAACCAGCGAAATCTTGGTTTTCGTGGGGTTTCAAGCTGAGATATGCATTTTCTACGATAATGATGGTGAGACTTCTGTCAGAAGTATGCAGAACCTTCGAGAACGCTCTTGTCGAGCTACTTAATGCGCGAAACAAGTTTTCTGGTGTTTTCACCACTCCACGGTACGTTTGATGTGCAGAACCGCATATAACTTGGTTTTGGTCGGGTTTCTAGCTGAGATATGCATTTTCTGCGATAATATTGGTGAGACTTCTGTCCGAAGTATGCAGAGTCATCGAGAACGTACTTATCGAGCTATTTAATGCGAGAAACACGTTTTCTGGGGTTTTCACCTCTCCACAGTTCGTTTGATATGCAGAACCAGCGAAATCTTGGTTTTCGTGGGGTTTCAAGCTGAGATATGCATTTTCTACGATAATGATGGTGAGACTTCTGTCAGAAGTATGCAGAACCTTCGAGAACGGTCTTGTCGAGCTACTTAATGCGCGAAACAAGTTTTCTGGTGTTTTCACCACTCCACGGTACGTTTGATGTGCAGAACCGCATATAACTTGGTTTTGGTCGGGTTTCAAGCTGAGATATGCATTTTCTACGATAATCTTGGTGAGACTTCTGTCAGAAGTATGCAGGATCTTTGAGAACGCTCTTTTCGAGCTACTTAATGTCAGAAACACGTTTTCTGGTGTTTTCAACATTCCACAGTGCGTTTGATATGCAGAACCGGCGATATCTTGATTTACGTGGTGTTTCCAGCTGATATATGCATATTCTGCGATAATCTTGGTGAGTCCTTTGTCAGAAGTATGCAGAATCATCTAGATCGCTCTTTTCGAGCTATTTAATGCGAAAAAACAAGTTTTCTGGTGTTTTGAACATTCCACAGTGCGTTTGATATGCAGAACCGGCGATATCTTGATTTTCGTGGTGGTTCCAGCTGAGATATGCATTTTCTACGATAATGTTGGTGAGACTTCTGTCAGAAGTATGCAGAATCTTCGAGAACGCTCTTTTCGAGCTACTTAATGCGCGAAACAAGTTTTCTGGTGTTTTCACCACTCCACAGTGCGTTTGATATGCAGAACTGGCGACATCTTGGATTTCGTCGGGTTTCAAGCTGAGATATACATTTTCTGCGATAATCTTGGTGAGTCTTCTGTCAGAAGTATGCAGAATCTTCGAGATCGCTCTATTCGAGCTATTTAATGCGAGAAACACGTTATCTGGTTGTTTTCATCACTCCACAGTGCGTTTGATATGCAGAACCGGCGACATCTTGATTTTCGTGGGGTTTCTAGCTGAGATATGCATTTTCTGCGATAATATTGGTGAGGCTTCTGTCCGAATTATGCAGAGTCATCGAGATCGTACTTTTCGAGCTATTTAATTCGAGAAACACGTTTCCTGGGGTTTTCACCTCTCCACAGTTGGTTGGATATGCAGAACCGGCGATGTTTGGTTTTCTTCGGGTTTCAAGTTGAGATATGCATTTTCTACGATAATCTTGGTGAAACATCTCTCCGAAGTATGCAGAATCATTAAGAGCGCTCTTTTCGAGCTATTTAATGCGAGAAACACGTTTTCTGGGGTTTTCACCACACCACAGTTCGTTGGATGTGCAGAACCGGAGATATCTTGGTTTTCGTGGGGTTTCAAGCTGAGATATGCATTTTCTGCGATAATCTTGGTGAGACCTCTGTCCGAAGTATGCAGAAACATCGAGATCGCTCTTTTCGACCTATTTAATGCGAGAAACACGTTATCTGGTGTTTTCACCACTCCACAGTGCGTTTGATATGCAGAACCAGCGAAATCTTGGTTTTCGTGGGGTTTCAAGCTGAGATATGCATTTTTTACGATAATCATGGTGAGACTTCTGTCAGAAGTATGCAGAATCATCGAGATCGCACTTTCCGAGCTATTTAATGCGAGAAACACGTTATCTGGTGTTTTCAGCACTCCACAGTGCGTTTTATATGCAGAACCAGCGATATCTGGGTTTTCGTGGGGTTTCAAGCTGAGATATGCATTTTCTGCGATAATCTTGGTGAGACTTCTGTCCGAAGTATGCAGAAACATTAAGATCATACTTTTCGAGCTATTTAATGCGAGAAACACGTTATCTGGTGTTTTCACCACTCCACAGTTGGTTTGATATGCAGAACCGGAGATATCTTGGTTTTCGTGGGGTTTCAATCTGAGATATGCATTTTCTGCGATAATCTTGGTGAGACTCCTGTCCGAAGTATGCAGAATCATCTTGATCGCACTTTTCGAGATATTTTATGCGAGAAACACGTTATTTGATGTTTTCACCACTCCACAGTGCGTTTGATATGCAGAACCGGCGATATCTTGGTTTTCGTGGGGTTTCAAGCTGAGATATGCATTCTCTACGATAATCTTGGTGAGACTTCTGTCAGAAGTTTGCAGAATCATCTAGATCGCTCGTTTCGAGCTATTTAATGCGAAAAAACAAGTTTTCTGGTGTTTTCAACATTCCACAGTGCGTTTGATATGCAGAACCGGCGATATCTTGATTTTCGTGGTGTTTCCAGCTGAGATATGCATTTTCTGTGATTATCTTGGTGAGTGTTCTGTCAGAAGTATGCAGAATCATCGGGATCGCTTTTTTCGAGCTATCTAATGCCAGAAACACGTTTTCTGGTGTTTTCACCACACCACAGTGCGTTTGATATGCAGAACTGGCGACATCTTGGATTTCGTCGGGTTTCAAGCTGAGATATGCGTTTTCTACGATAATCTTGGTGAGACTTCAGTCAGAAGTTTGCAGAATCATCTAGATCGCTCGTTTCGAGCTATTTAATGCGAAAAAAACAAGATTTCTGGTGTTTTCAACATTCCACAGTGCGTTTGATATGCAGAACCGGCGATATCTTGATTTTCGTGGAGTTTCCAGCTGAGATATGCATTTTCGGCGATAATCTTGGTGAGTCTTCTGTCAGAAGTATGCAGAATCATCGAGATCCCCCTTCTCGAGCTATTTAATGCGAGAAACACGTTAACTGGTGTTTTAACCACTCCACAGTGCGTTTGATATGCGGAACCAGCGACATCTTGGATTTCGTCGGGTGTCAAGCTGAGACCTGCATTTTCTACGATAATCTTGGTGAGACTGCTGTCCGAAGTATGCAGAATCATCGAGTTCGCACTTTTCGAGCTATTTAATGCGAGGAACACGTTATCTGGTGTTTTCCCCACTCCACAGTTGGTTTGATATGCAGAACCGGAGATATCTTGGTTTTCGTGGGGTTTCAAGCTGAGATATGCATTTTCTGCGATAATCTTGTTGAGACTTCTGTCAGATGTATGCAGAATCATCGAGATCCCTCTTTTCGAGCTATTTAATGCGAGAAACACGTTATCTGGTTGTTTTCATCACTCCACAGTGCGTTTGATATGCAGAACCGGCGACATCTTGATTTTCGTGGGGTTTCTAGCTGAGATATGCATTTTCTGCGATAATATTGGTGAGACTTCTGTCCGAATTATGCAGAGTCATCGAGATCGTACTTTTCGAGCTATTTAATCCGAGAAACACGTTTTCTGGGATTTTCACCTCTCCACAGTTGGTTGGATATGCAGAACCGGCGATGTTTGGTTTTCTTCGGGTTTCAAGTTGAGATATGCATTTTCTACGATAATCTTGGTGAAACATCTGTCCGAAGTATGCAGAATCATTAAGAGCGCTCTTTTCGAGCTATTTAATGCGAGAAACACGTTTTCTGGGGTTTTCACCACACCACAGTTCGTTGGATGTGCAGAACCGGAGATATCTTGGTTTTCGTGGGGTTTCAAGCTGAGATATGCATCTTCTGCGATAATCTTGGTGAGACTTCTGTCAGAAGTTTGCAGAATCATCTAGATCGCTCGTTTCGAGCTATTTAATGCGAAAAAACAAGTTTTCTGGTGTTTTAACCACTCCACAGTGCGTTTTATATGCAGAACCAGCGATATCTGGGTTTTCGTGAGGTTTCAAGCTGAGATATGCATTTTCTGCGATAATCTTGGTGAGACTTCTGTGCGAAGTATGCTTAATCATCGAGATCGCTCGTTTCGAGCTATTTAATGCGAGAAACACGTTATCTGGTGTTTTCACCACTCCACAGTGCGTATGATGTGCAGAACCGACGATATCCTGGTTTTCGTGTGGTTTCAAGCTCAGATATGCATTTTCTGCAATTATATTGGTGAGACTTCAGACAGAAGTATGCAGAATCATCTAGATCGATCTTTTCGAGCTACTTAATGCGAGAAACACGTTATCTGGTTGTTTTCATCACTCCACAGTGCGTTTGATATGCAGAACCGGCGACATCTTGATTTTCGTGGGGTTTCTAGCTGAGATATGCATTTTCTGCGATAATATTGGTGAGACTTCTGTCCGAAGTATGCAGAGTCATCGAGAACGTACTTATCGAGCTATTTAATGCGAGAAACACGTTTTCTGGGGTTTTCACCTCTCCACTGTTCGTTTGATATGCAGAACCAGCGAAATCTTGGTTTTCGTGGGGTTTCAAGCTGAGATATGCATTTTCTACGATAATGATGGTGAGACTTCTGTCAGAAGTATGCAGAACCTTCGAGAACGCTCTTGTCGAGCTACTTAATGCGCGAAACAAGTTTTCTGGTGTTTTCACCACTCCACGGTACGTTTGATGTGCAGAACCGCATATAACTTGGTTTTGGTCGGGTTTCAAGCTGAGATATGCATTTTCTACGATAATCTTGGTGAGACTTCTGTCAGAAGTATGCAGGATCTTTGAGAACGCTCTTTTTGAGCTACTTAATGTGAGAAACACGTTTTCTGGTGTTTTCAACATTCCACAGTGCGTTTGATATGCAGAACCGGCGATATCTTGATTTACGTGGTGTTTCCAGCTGATATATGCATATTCTGCGATAATCTTGGTGAGTCCTTTGTCAGAAGTATGCAGAATCATCTAGATCGCTCTTTTCGAGCTATTTAATGCGAAAAAACAAGTTTTCTGGTGTTTTGAACATTCCACAGTGCGTTTGATATGCAGAACCGGCGATATCTTGATTTTCGTGGTGGTTCCAGGTGAGATATGCATTTTCTACGATAATGTTGGTGAGACTTCTGTCAGAAGTATGCAGAATCTTCGAGAACGCTCTTTTCGAGCTACTTAATGCGCGAAACAAGTTTTCTGGTGTTTTCACCACTCCACAGTGCGTTTGATATGCAGAACTGGCGACATCTTGGATTTCGTCGGGTTTCAAGCTGAGATATACATTTTCTGCGATAATCTTGGTGAGTCTTCTGTCAGAAGTATGCAGAATCTTCGAGATCGCTCTATTCGAGCTATTTAATGCGAGAAACACGTTATCTGGTTGTTTTCATCACTCCACAGTGCGTTTGATATGCAGAACCGGCGACATCTTGATTTTCGTGGGGTTTCTAGCTGAGATATGCATTTTCTGCGATAATATTGGTGAGACTTCTGTCCGAATTATGCAGAGTCATCGAGATCGTACTTTTCGAGCTATTTAATCCGAGAAACACGTTTTCTGGGGTTTTCACCTCTCCACAGTTGGTTGGATATGCAGAACCGGCGATGTTTGGTTTTCTTCGGGTTTCAAGTTGAGATATGCATTTTTTACGATAATCTTGGTGAAACATCTCTCCGAAGTATGCAGAATCATTAAGAGCGCTCTTTTCGAGCTATTTAATGCGAGAAACACGTTTTCTGGGGTTTTCACCACACCACAGTTCGTTGGATGTGCAGAACCGGAGATATCTTGGTTTTCGTGGGGTTTTAAGCTGAGATATGCATTTTCTGCGATAATCTTGGTGAGACCTCTGTCCGAAGTATGCAGAAACATCGAGATCGCTCTTTTCGACCTATTTAATGCGAGAAACACGTTATCTGGTGTTTTCACCACTCCACAGTGCGTTTGATATGCAGAACCAGCGAAATCTTGGTTTTCGTGGGGTTTCAAGCTGAGATTTGCATTTTTTACGATAATCATGGTGAGACTTCTGTCAGAAGTATGCAGAATCATCGAGATCGCACTTTCCGAGCTATTTAATGCGAGAAACACGTTATCTGGTGTTTTCAGCTCTCCACAGTGCGTTTTATATGCAGAACCAGCGATATCTGGGTTTTCGTGGGGTTTCAAGCTGAGATATGCATTTTCTGCGATAATCTTGGTGAGACTTCTGTCCGAAGTATGCAGAAACATCAAGATCATACTTTTCGAGCTATTTAATGCGAGAAACACGTTATCTGGTGTTTTCACCACTCCACAGTTGGTTTGATATGCAGAACCGGAGATATCTTGGTTTTCGTGGGGTTTCAATCTGAGATATGCATTTTCTGCGATAATCTTGGTGAGACTCCTGTCCGAAGTATGCAGAATCATCGAGATCGCACTTTTCGAGATATTTTATGCGAGAAACACGTTATTTGATGTTTTCACCACTCCACAGTGCGTTTGATATGCAGAACCGGCGATATCTTGGTTTTCGTGGGGTTTCAAGCTGAGATATGCATTCTCTACGATAATCTTGGTGAGACTTCTGTCAGAAGTTTGCAGAATCATCTAGATCGCTCGTTTCGAGCTATTTAATGCGAAAAAACAAGTTTTCTGGTGTTTTCAACATTCCACAGTGCGTTTGATATGCAGAACCGGCGATATCTTGATTTTCGTGGTGTTTCCAGCTGAGATATGCATTTTCTGTGATTATCTTGGTGAGTGTTCTGTCAGAAGTATGCAGAATCATCGGGATCGCTTTTTTCGAGCTATCTAATGCCAGAAACACGTTTTCTGGTGTTTTCACCACACCACAGTGCGTTTGATATGCAGAACTAGCGACATCTTGGATTTCGTCGGGTTTCAAGCTGAGATATGCATTTTCTACGATAATCTTGGTGAGACTTCTGTCAGAAGTTTGCAGAATCATCTAGATCGCTCGTTTCGAGCTATTTAATGCGAAAAAACAAGTTTTCTGGTGTTTTCAACATTCCACAGTGCGTTTGATATGCAGAACCGGCGATATCTTGATTTTCGTGGAGTTTCCAGCTGAGATATGCATTTTCGGCGAAAATCTTGGTGAGTCTTCTGTCAGAAGTATGCAGAATCTTCGAGAACGCTCTTTTCGAGCTACTTAATGCGCGAAACAAGTTTTCTGGTGTTTTCACCACTTCACAGTGCGTTTGATAAGCAGAACTGGCGACATCTTGGATTTCGTCGGGTTTCAAGCTGAGATATGCATTTTCTACGATAATCTTGGTGAGACTTCTGTCAGAAGTTTGCAGAATCATCTAGATCGCTCGTTTCGAGCTATTTAATGCGAAAAAACAAGTTTTCTGGTGTTTTCAACATTCCACAGTGCGTTTGATATGCAGGACCGGCGATATCTTGATTTTCGTGGAGTTTCCAGCTGAGATATGCATTTTCGGCGATAATCTTGGTGAGTCTTCTGTCAGAAGTATGCAGAATCATCGAGATCCCCCTTCTCGAGCTATTTAATGCGAGAAACACGTTAACTGGTGTTTTAACCACTCCACAGTGCGTTTGATATGCGGAACCAGCGACATCTTGGATTTCGTCGGGTGTCAAGCTGAGACCTGCATTTTCTACGATAATCTTGGTAAGACTGCTGTCCGAAGTATGCAGAATCATCGAGTTCGCACTTTTCGAGCTATTTAATGCGAGGAACACGTTATCTGGTGTTTCCCCCACTCCACAGTTGGTTTGATATGCAGAACCGGAGATATCTTGGTTTTCGTGGGGTTTCAAGCTGAGATATGCATTTTCTGCGATAATCTTGTTGAGACTTCTGACCGAAGTATGCAGAATCATCGAGATTGCTCTATTCGAGCTATTTAATGCGAGAAACACGTTATCTGGTGTTATCACCACTCCACAGTGCGTTTGATATGCAGAACCAGCGATATCTTGGTTTTCGAAGGGTTTCAAGCTGTGATATGCATCTTCTGCGATAATCTTGGTGAGACTTCAGTCAGAAGTATGCAGAATCATCTAGATCGCTCTTTTCGTGCTATTTAATGCGAGAAACACGTTTTCTGGTGTTATCACCACTCCACAGTGCGTTTGATATGCAGAACCGGCGACATCTTGGATTTCGTTGGGTTTCAAGCTGAGATATGTATTTTCTGCGATAATATTGGTGAGACTTCTGTCCGAAGTATGCAGAGTCATTGAGAACGTACTTATCGAGCTATTTAATGCGAGAAACACGTTTTCTGGGGTTTTCACCTCTCCACAGTTCGTTTGATATGCAGAACCAGCGAAATCTTGGTTTTCGTGGGGTTTCAAGCTGAGATATGCATTTTCTACGATAATGATGGTGAGACTTCTGTCAGAAGTATGCAGAACCTTCGAGAACGGTCTTGTCGAGCTACTTAATGCGCGAAACAAGTTTTCTGGTGTTTTCACCACTCCACGGTACGTTTGATGTGCAGAACCGCATATAACTTGGTTTTGGTCGGGTTTCAAGCTGAGATATGCATTTTCTACGATAATCTTGGTGAGTCTTCAGTCAGAAGTATGCAGGATCTTTGAGAACGCTCTTTTCGAGCTACTTAATGTGAGAAACACGTTTTCTGGTGTTTTCAACATTCCACAGTGCGTTTGATATGCAGAACCGGCGATATCTTGATTTACGTGGTGTTTCCAGCTGATATATGCATATTCTGCGATAATCTTGGTGAGTCCTTTGTCAGAAGTATGCAGAATCATCTAGATCGCTCTTTTCGAGCTATTTAATGCGAAAAAACAAGTTTTCTGGTGTTTTGAACATTCCACAGTGCGTTTGATATGCAGAACCGGCGATATCTTGATTTTCGTGGTGTTTCCAGCTGAGATATGCATTTTCTACGATAATGTTGGTGAGACTTCTGTCAGAAGTATGCAGAATCTTCGAGAACGCTCTTTTCGAGCTACTTAATGCGCGAAACAAGTTTTCTGGTGTTTTCACCACTCCACAGTTGGTTGGATATGCAGAACCGGCGATGTTTGGTTTTCTTCGGGTTTCAAGTTGAGATATGCATTTTCTACGATAATCTTGGTGAAACATCTGTCCGAAGTATGCAGAATCATTAAGAGCGCTCTTTTCGAGCTATTTAATGCGAGAAACACGTTTTCTGGGGTTTTCACCACACCACAGTTCGTTGGATGTGCAGAACCGGAGATATCTTGGTTTTCGTGGGGTTTCAAGCTGAGATATGCATCTTCTGCGATAATCTTGGTGAGACTTCTGTCAGAAGTTTGCAGAATCATCTAGATCGCTCGTTTCGAGCTATTTAATGCGAAAAAACAAGTTTTCTGGTGTTTTAACCACTCCACAGTGCGTCTGATATGCAGAACCGGCGATATCTTGGTTATCGTGGGGTTTCCAGCTGAGATATACATTTTCTGCGATAATCTTGGTGAGTCTTCTGTCAGAAGTATGCAGAATCTTCGAGATCGCTCTATTCGAGCTATTTAATGCGAGAAACACGTTATCTGGTTGTTTTCATCACTCCACAGTGCGTTTGATATGCAGAACCGGCGACATCTTGATTTTCGTGGGGTTTCTAGCTGAGATATGTATTTTCTGCGATAATATTGGTGAGACTTCTGTCCGAAGTATGCAGAGTCATCGTGAACGTACTTATCGAGCTATTTAATGCGAGAAACACGTTTTTGGGGTTTTCACCTCTCCATAGTTCGTTTGATATGCAGAACCAGCGAAATCTTGGTTTTCGTGGGGTTTCAAGCTGAGATATGCATTTTCTACGATAATGATGGTGAGACTTCTGTCAGAAGTATGCAGAACCTTCGAGAACGGTCTTGTCGAGCTACTTAATGCGCGAAACAAGTTTTCTGGTGTTTTCACCACTCCACGGTACGTTTGATGTGCAGAACCGCATATAACTTGGTTTTGGTCGGGTTTCAAGCTGAGATATGCATTTTCTACGATAATCTTGGTGAGACTTCAGTCAGAAGTATGCAGGATCTTTGAGAACGCTCTTTTCGAGCTACTTAATGTGAGAAACACGTTTTCTGGTGTTTTCAACATTCCACAGTGCGTTTGATATGCAGAACCGGCGATATCTTGATTTACGTGGTGTTTCCAGCTGATATATGCATATTCTGCGATAATCTTGGTGAGTCCTTTGTCAGAAGTATGCAGAATCATCTAGATCGCTCTTTTCGAGCTATTTAATGCGAAAAAACAAGTTTTCTGGTGTTTTGAACATTCCACAGTGCGTTTGATATGCAGAACCGGCGATATCTTGATTTTCGTGGTGTTTCCAGCTGAGATATGCATTTTCTACGATAATGTTGGTGAGACTTCTGTCAGAAGTATGCAGAATCTTCGAGAACGCTCTTTTCGAGCTACTTAATGCGCGAAACAAGTTTTCTGGTGTTTTCACCACTCCACAGTGCGTTTGATATGCAGAACTGGCGACATCTTGGATTTCGTCGGGTTTCAAGCTGAGATATGCATTTTCTACGATAATCTTGGTGAGACTTCTGTCAGAAGTTTGCAGAATCATCTAGATCGCTCGTTTCGAGCTATTTAATGCGAAAAAACAAGTTTTCTGGTGTTTTAACCACTCCACAGTGCGTCTGATATGCAGAACCGGCGATATCTTGGTTATCGTGGGGTTTCCAGCTGAGATATACATTTTCTGCGATAATCTTGGTGAGTCATCTGTCAGAAGTATGCAGAATCTTCGAGATCGCTCTATTCGAGCTATTTAATGCGAGAAACACGTTATCTGGTTGTTTTCATCACTCCACAGTGCGTTTGATATGCAGAACCGGCGACATCTTGATTTTCGTGGGGTTTCTAGCTGAGATATGCATTTTCTGCGATAATATTGGTGAGACTTCTGTCCGAATTATGCAGAGTCATCGAGATCGTACTTTTCGAGCTATTTAATCCGAGAAACACGTTTTCTGGGGTTTTCACCTCTCCACAGTTGGTTGGATATGCAGAACCGGCGATGTTTGGTTTTCTTCGGGTTTCAAGTTGAGATATGCATTTTCTACGATAATCTTGGTGAAACATCTGTCCGAAGTATGCAGAATCATTAAGAGCGCTCTTTTCGAGCTATTTAATGCGAGAAACACGTTTTCTGGGGTTTTCACCACACCACAGTTCGTTGGATGTGCAGAACCGGAGATATCTTGGTTTTCGTGGGGTTTCAAGCTGAGATATGCATTTTCTGCGATAATCTTGGTGAGACCTCTGTCCGAAGTATGCAGAAACATCGAGATCGCTCTTTTCGACCTATTTAATGCGAGAAACACGTTATCTGGTGTTTTCACCACTCCACAGTGCGTTTGATATGCAGAACCAGCGAAATCTTGGTTTTCGTGGGGTTTCAAGCTGAGATATGCATTTTTTACGGTAATCATGGTGAGACTTCTGTCAGAAGTATGCAGAATCATCGAGATCGCACTTTCCGAGCTATTTAATGCGAGAAACACGTTATCTGGTGTTTTCAGCACTCCACAGTGCGTTTTATATGCAGAACCAGCGATATCTGGGTTTTCGTGGGGTTTCAAGCTGAGATATGCATTTTCTGCGATAATCTTGGTGAGACTTCTGTCCGAAGTATGCAGAAACATCAAGATCATACTTTTCGAGCTATTTAATGCGAGAAACACGTTATCTGGTGTTTTCACCACTCCACAGTTGGTTTGATATGCAGAACCGGAGATATCTTGGTTTTCGTGGGGTTTCAATCTGAGATATGCATTTTCTGCGATAATCTTGGTGAGACTCCTGTCCGAAGTATGCAGAATCATCAAGATCGCACTTTTCGAGATATTTTATGCGAGAAACACGTTATTTGATGTTTTCACCACTCCACAGTGCGTTTGATATGCAGAACCGGCGATATCTTGGTTTTCGTGGGGTTTCAAGCTGAGATATGCATTCTCTACGATAATCTTGGTGAAACATCTGTCCGAAGTATGCAGAATCATCGAGATCGCACTTTCCGAGCTATTTAATGCGAGAAACACGTTATCTGGTTGTTTTCATCACTCCACAGTGCGTTTGTTATGCAGAACAGGCGACATCTTGATTTTCGTCGGGTTTCTAGCTGAGATATGCATTTTCTGCGATAATATTGGTGAGACTTCTGTCCGAAGTATGCAGAGTCATCGAGAACGTACTTATCGAGCTATCTAATGCGAGAAACACGTTTTCTGGGGTTTTCACCTCTCCACAGTTCGTTTGATATGCAGAACCGGCGAAATCTTGGTTATCGTGGGGTTTCCAGCTGAGATATGCATTTTCTACGATAATGATGGTGAGACTTCTGTCAGAAGTATGCAGAACCTTCGAGAACGGTCTTGTCGAGCTACTTAATGCGCGAAACAAGTTTTCTGGTGTTTTCACCACTCCACGGTACGTTTGATGTGCAGAACCGCATATAACTTGGTTTTGGTCGGGTTTCAAGCTGAGATATGCATTTTCTACGATAATCTTGGTGAGTCTTCAGTCAGAAGTATGCAGGATCTTTCAGAACGCTCTTTTCGAGCTACTTAATGTGAGAAACACGTTTTCTGGTGTTTTCAACATTCCACAGTGCGTTTGATATGCAGAACCGGCGATATCTTGATTTACGTGGTGTTTCCAGCTGATATATGCATATTCTGCGATAATCTTGGTGAGTCCTTTGTCAGAAGTATGCAGAATCATCTAGATCGCTCTTTTCGAGCTATTTAATGCGAAAAAACAAGTTTTCTGGTGTTTTGAACATTCCACAGTGCGTTTGATATGCAGAACCGGCGATATCTTGATTTTCGTGGTGTTTCCAGCTGAGATATGCATTTTCTACGATAATGTTGGTGAGACTTCTGTCAGAAGTATGCAGAATCTTCGAGAACGCTCTTTTCGAGCTACTTAATGCGCGAAACAAGTTTTCTGGTGTTTTCACCACTCCACAGTTGGTTGGATATGCAGAACCGGCGATGTTTGGTTTTCTTCGGGTTTCAAGTTGAGATATGCATTTTCTACGATAATCTTGGTGAAACATCTGTCCGAAGTATGCAGAATCATTAAGAGCGCTCTTTTCGAGCTATTTAATGCGAGAAACACGTTTTCTGGGGTTTTCACCACACCACAGTTCGTTGGATGTGCAGAACCGGAGATATCTTGGTTTTCGTGGGGTTTCAAGCTGAGATATGCATCTTCTGCGATAATCTTGGTGAGACTTCTGTCAGAAGTTTGCAGAATCATCTAGATCGCTCGTTTCGAGCTATTTAATGCGAAAAAACAAGTTTTCTGGTGTTTTAACCACTCCACAGTGCGTCTGATATGCAGAACCGGCGATATCTTGGTTATCGTGGGGTTTCCAGCTGAGATATACATTTTCTGCGATAATCTTGGTGAGTCTTCTGTCAGAAGTATGCAGAATCTTCGAGATCGCTCTATTCGAGCTATTTAATGCGAGAAACACGTTATCTGGTTGTTTTCATCACTCCACAGTGCGTTTGATATGCAGAACCGGCGACATCTTGATTTTCGTGGGGTTTCTAGCTGAGATATGTATTTCCTGCGATAATATTGGTGAGACTTCTGTCCGAAGTATGCAGAGTCATCGTGAACGTACTTATCGAGCTATTTAATGCGAGAAACACGTTTTTGGGGTTTTCACCTCTCCATAGTTCGTTTGATATGCAGAACCAGCGAAATCTTGGTTTTCGTGGGGTTTCAAGCTGAGATATGCATTTTCTACGATAATGATGGTGAGACTTCTGTCAGAAGTATGCAGAACCTTCGAGAACGGTCTTGTCGAGCTACTTAATGCGCGAAACAAGTTTTCTGGTGTTTTCACCACTCCACGGTACGTTTGATGTGCAGAACCGCATATAACTTGGTTTTGGTCGGGTTTCAAGCTGAGATATGCATTTTCTACGATAATCTTGGTGAGACTTCAGTCAGAAGTATGCAGGATCTTTGAGAACGCTCTTTTCGAGCTACTTAATGTGAGAAACACGTTTTCTGGTGTTTTCAACATTCCACAGTGCGTTTGATATGCAGAACCGGCGATATCTTGATTTACGTGGTGTTTCCAGCTGATATATGCATATTCTGCGATAATCTTGGTGAGTCCTTTGTCAGAAGGATGCAGAATCATCTAGATCGCTCTTTTCGAGCTATTTAATGCGAAAAAACAAGTTTTCTGGTGTTTTGAACATTCCACAGTGCGTTTGATATGCAGAACCGGCGATATCTTGATTTTCGTGGTGTTTCCAGCTGAGATATGCATTTTCTACGATAATGTTGGTGAGACTTCTGTCAGAAGTATGCAGAATCTTCGAGAACGCTCTTTTCGAGCTACTTAATGCGCGAAACAAGTTTTCTGGTGTTTTCACCACTCCACAGTGCGTTTGATATGCAGAACTGGCGACATCTTGGATTTCGTCGGGTTTCAAGCTGAGATATGCATTTTCTACGATAATCTTGGTGAGACTTCTGTCAGAAGTTTGCAGAATCATCTAGATCGCTCGTTTCGAGCTATTTAATGCGAAAAAACAAGTTTTCTGGTGTTTTAACCACTCCACAGTGCGTCTGATATGCAGAACCGGCGATATCTTGGTTATCGTGGGGTTTCCAGCTGAGATATACATTTTCTGCGATAATCTTGGTGAGTCTTCTGTCAGAAGTATGCAGAATCTTCGAGATCGCTCTATTCGAGCTATTTAATGCGAGAAACACGTTATCTGGTTGTTTTCATCACTCCACAGTGCGTTTGATATGCAGAACCGGCGACATCTTGATTTTCGTGGGGTTTCTAGCTGAGATATGCATTTTCTGCGATAATATTGGTGAGACTTCTGTCCGAATTATGCAGAGTCATCGAGATCGTACTTTTCGAGCTATTTAATCCGAGAAACACGTTTTCTGGGGTTTTCACCTCTCCACAGTTGGTTGGATATGCAGAACCGGCGATGTTTGGTTTTCTTCGGGTTTCAAGTTGAGATATGCATTTTCTACGATAATCTTGGTGAAACATCTGTCCGAAGTATGCAGAATCATTAAGAGCGCTCTTTTCGAGCTATTTAATGCGAGAAACACGTTTTCTGGGGTTTTCACCACACCACAGTTCGTTGGATGTGCAGAACCGGAGATATCTTGGTTTTCGTGGGGTTTCAAGCTGAGATATGCATTTTCTGCGATAATCTTGGTGAGACCTCTGTCCGAAGTATGCAGAAACATCGAGATCGCTCTTTTCGACCTATTTAATGCGAGAAACACGTTATCTGGTGTTTTCACCACTCCACAGTGCGTTTGATATGCAGAACCAGCGAAATCTTGGTTTTCGTGGGGTTTCAAGCTGAGATATGCATTTTTTACGGTAATCATGGTGAGACTTCTGTCAGAAGTATGCAGAATCATCGAGATCGCACTTTCCGAGCTATTTAATGCGAGAAACACGTTATCTGGTGTTTTCAGCACTCCACAGTGCGTTTTATATGCAGAACCAGCGATATCTGGGTTTTCGTGGGGTTTCAAGCTGAGATATGCATTTTCTGCGATAATCTTGGTGAGACTTCTGTCCGAAGTATGCAGAAACATCAAGATCATACTTTTCGAGCTATTTAATGCGAGAAACACGTTATCTGGTGTTTTCACCACTCCACAGTTGGTTTGATATGCAGAACCGGAGATATCTTGGTTTTCGTGGGGTTTCAATCTGAGATATGCATTTTCTGCGATAATCTTGGTGAGACTCCTGTCCGAAGTATGCAGAATCATCAAGATCGCACTTTTCGAGATATTTTATGCGAGAAACACGTTATTTGATGTTTTCACCACTCCACAGTGCGTTTGATATGCAGAACCGGCGATATCTTGGTTTTCGTGGGGTTTCAAGCTGAGATATGCATTCTCTACGATAATCTTGGTGAAACATCTGTCCGAAGTATGCAGAATCATCGAGATCGCACTTTCCGAGCTATTTAATGCGAGAAACACGTTATCTGGTTGTTTTCATCACTCCACAGTGCGTTTGTTATGCAGAACAGGCGACATCTTGATTTTCGTCGGGTTTCTAGCTGAGATATGCATTTTCTGCGATAATATTGGTGAGACTTCTGTCCGAAGTATGCAGAGTCATCGAGAACGTACTTATCGAGCTATCTAATGCGAGAAACACGTTTTCTGGGGTTTTCACCTCTCCACAGTTCGTTTGATATGCAGAACCGGCGAAATCTTGGTTATCGTGGGGTTTCCAGCTGAGATATACATTTTCTGCGATAATCTTGGTGAGTCTTCTGTCAGAAGTTTGCAGTATCATCTAGATCGATCTTTTCGAGCTACTTAATGCGAGAAACACGTTATCTGGTTGTTTTCATCACTCCACAGTGCGTTTGATATGCAGAACCGGCGACATCTTGATTTTCGTGGGGTTTCTAGCTGAGATATGCATTTTCTACGATAATCTTGGTGAGACTTCTGTCAGAAGTTTGCAGAATCATCTAGATCGCTCGTTTCGAGCTATTTAATGCGAAAAATCAAGTTTTCTGGTGTTTTAACCACTCCACAGTGCGTCTGATATGCAGAACCGGCGATATCTTGGTTATCGTGGAGTTTCCAGCTGAGATATACATTTTCTGCGATAATCTTGGTGAGTCTTCTGTCAGAAGTATGCAGAATCTTCGAGATCGCTCTATTCGAGCTATTTAATGCGAGAAACACGTTATCTGGTTGTTTTCATCACTCCACAGTGCGTTTGATATGCAGAACCGGCGACATCTTGATTTTCGTGGGGTTTCTAGCTGAGATATGCATTTTCTGCGATAATATTGGTGAGACTTCTGTCCGAAGTATGCAGAGTCATCGAGATCGTACTTTTCGAGCTATTTAATCCGAGAAACACGTTTTCTGGGGTTTTCACCTCTCCACAGTTGGTTTGACATGCAGAACCGGCGATGTTTGGTTTTCTTCGGGTTTCAAGTTGAGATATGCATTTTCTACGATAATCTTGGTGAAACATCTGTCCGAAGTATGCAGAATCATTAAGAGCGCTCTTTTCGAGCTATTTAATGCGAGAAACACGTTTTCTGGGGTTTTCACCACACCACAGTTCGTTGGATGTGCAGAACCGGAGATATCTTGATTTTCGTGGTGTTTCCAGCTGAGATATGCATTTTCTGTGATTATCTTGGTGAGTGTTCTGTCAGAAGTATGCAGAATCATCGGGATCGCTTTTTTCGAGCTATCTAATGCCAGAAACACGTTTTCTGGTGTTTTCACCACACCACAGTGCGTTTGATATGCAGAACCGGCGACATCTTGGATTTCGTCGGGTTTCAAGCTGAGATATGTATTTTCTACGATAATCTTGGTGAGACTTCTGTGCGAAGTATGCTTAATCATCGAGATCGCTCGTTTCGAGCTATTTAATGCGAGAAACACGTTATCTGGTGTTTTCACCACTCCACAGTGCGTGTGATATGCAGAACCGGCGATATCTTGATTTTCGTGGTGTTTCCAGCTGAGATATACATTTTCTACGATCATATTGGTGAGACCTCTGTCAGAAGTATGCAGAATCTTCGAGAACACTCTTTTCGAGCTACTTAATGCGAGAAACACGTTTTCTGGTGTTATCACCACTCCACAGTGCGTTTGATATGCAGAACCGGCGACATCTTGGATTTCGTTGGGTTTCAAGCTGAGATATGTATTTTCTGCGATAATATTGGTGAGACTTCTGTCCGAAGTATGCAGAGTCATTGAGAACGTACTTATCGAGCTATTTAATGCGAGAAACACGTTTTCTGGGGTTTTCACCTCTCCACAGTTCGTTTGATATGCAGAACCAGCGAAATCTTGGTTTTCGTGGGGTTTCAAGCTGAGATATGCATTTTCTACGATAATGATGGTGAGACTTCTGTCAGAAGTATGCAGAACCTTCGAGAACGGTCTTGTCGAGCTACTTAATGCGCGAAACAAGTTTTCTGGTGTTTTCACCACTCCACGGTACGTTTGATGTGCAGAACCGCATATAACTTGGTTTTGGTCGGGTTTCAAGCTGAGATATGCATTTTCTACGATAATCTTGGTGAGTCTTCAGTCAGAAGTATGCAGGATCTTTGAGAACGCTCTTTTCGAGCTACTTAATGTGAGAAACACGTTTTCTGGTGTTTTCAACATTCCACAGTGCGTTTGATATGCAGAACCGGCGATATCTTGATTTACGTGGTGTTTCCAGCTGATATATGCATATTCTGCGATAATCTTGGTGAGTCCTTTGTCAGAAGTATGCAGAATCATCTAGATCGCTCTTTTCGAGCTATTTAATGCGAAAAAACAAGTTTTCTGGTGTTTTGAACATTCCACAGTGCGTTTGATATGCAGAACCGGCGATATCTTGATTTTCGTGGTGTTTCCAGCTGAGATATGCATTTTCTACGATAATGTTGGTGAGACTTCTGTCAGAAGTATGCAGAATCTTCGAGAACGCTCTTTTCGAGCTACTTAATGCGCGAAACAAGTTTTCTGGTGTTTTCACCACTCCACAGTTGGTTGGATATGCAGAACCGGCGATGTTTGGTTTTCTTCGGGTTTCAAGTTGAGATATGCATTTTCTACGATAATCTTGGTGAAACATCTGTCCGAAGTATGCAGAATCATTAAGAGCGCTCTTTTCGAGCTATTTAATGCGAGAAACACGTTTTCTGGGGTTTTCACCACACCACAGTTCGTTGGATGTGCAGAACCGGAGATATCTTGGTTTTCGTGGGGTTTCAAGCTGAGATATGCATCTTCTGCGATAATCTTGGTGAGACTTCTGTCAGAAGTTTGCAGAATCATCTAGATCGCTCGTTTCGAGCTATTTAATGCGAAAAAACAAGTTTTCTGGTGTTTTAACCACTCCACAGTGCGTCTGATATGCAGAACCGGCGATATCTTGGTTATCGTGGGGTTTCCAGCTGAGATATACATTTTCTGCGATAATCTTGGTGAGTCTTCTGTCAGAAGTATGCAGAATCTTCGAGATCGCTCTATTCGAGCTATTTAATGCGAGAAACACGTTATCTGGTTGTTTTCATCACTCCACAGTGCGTTTGATATGCAGAACCGGCGACATCTTGATTTTCGTGGGGTTTCTAGCTGAGATATGTATTTTCTGCGATAATATTGGTGAGACTTCTGTCCGAAGTATGCAGAGTCATCGTGAACGTACTTATCGAGCTATTTAATGCGAGAAACACGTTTTTGGGGTTTTCACCTCTCCACAGTTCGTTTGATATGCAGAACCAGCGAAATCTTGGTTTTCGTGGGGTTTCAAGCTGAGATATGCATTTTCTACGATAATGATGGTGAGACTTCTGTCGGAAGTATGCAGAACCTTCGAGAACGGTCTTGTCGAGCTACTTAATGCGCGAAACAAGTTTTCTGGTGTTTTCACCACTCCACGGTACGTTTGATGTGCAGAACCGCATATAACTTGGTTGTGGTCGGGTTTCAAGATGAGATATGCATTTTCTACGATAATCTTGGTGAGACTTCAGTCAGAAGTATGCAGGATCTTTGAGAACGCTCTTTTCGAGCTACTTAATGTGAGAAACACGTTTTCTGGTGTTTTCAACATTCCACAGTGCGTTTGATATGCAGAACCGGCGATATCTTGATTTACGTGGTGTTTCCAGCTGATATATGCATATTCTGCGATAATCTTGGTGAGTCCTTTGTCAGAAGTATGCAGAATCATCTAGATCGCTCTTTTCGAGCTATTTAATGCGAAAAAACAAGTTTTCTGGTGTTTTGAACATTCCACAGTGCGTTTGATATGCAGAACCGGCGATATCTTGATTTTCGTGGTGTTTCCAGCTGAGATATGCATTTTCTACGATAATGTTGGTGAGACTTCTGTCAGAAGTATGCAGAATCTTCGAGAACGCTCTTTTCGAGCTACTTAATGCGCGAAACAAGTTTTCTGGTGTTTTCACCACTCCACAGTGCGTTTGATATGCAGAACTGGCGACATCTTGGATTTCGTCGGGTTTCAAGCTGAGATATGCATTTTCTACGATAATCTTGGTGAGACTTCTGTCAGAAGTTTGCAGAATCATCTAGATCGCTCGTTTCGAGCTATTTAATGCGAAAAAACATGTTTTCTGGTGTTTTAACCACTCCACAGTGCGTCTGATATGCAGAACCGGCGATATCTTGGTTATCGTGGGGTTTCCAGCTGAGATATACATTTTCTGCGATAATCTTGGTGAGTCTTCTGTCAGAAGTATGCAGAATCTTCGAGATCGCTCTATTCGAGCTATTTAATGCGAGAAACACGTTATCTGGTTGTTTTCATCACTCCACAGTGCGTTTGATATGCAGAACCGGCGACATCTTGATTTTCGTGGGGTTTCTAGCTGAGATATGCATTTTCTGCGATAATATTGGTGAGACTTCTGTCCGAATTATGCAGAGTCATCGAGATCGTACTTTTCGAGCTATTTAATCCGAGAAACACGTTTTCTGGGGTTTTCACCTCTCCACAGTTGGTTGGATATGCAGAACCGGCGATGTTTGGTTTTCTTCGGGTTTCAAGTTGAGATATGCATTTTCTACGATAATCTTGGTGAAACATCTGTCCGAAGTATGCAGAATCATTAAGAGCGCTCTTTTCGAGCTATTTAATGCGAGAAACACGTTTTCTGGGGTTTTCACCACACCACAGTTCGTTGGATGTGCAGAACCGGAGATATCTTGGTTTTCGTGGGGTTTCAAGCTGAGATATGCATTTTCTGCGATAATCTTGGTGAGACCTCTGTCCGAAGTATGCAGAAACATCGAGATCGCTCTTTTCGACCTATTTAATGCGAGAAACACGTTATCTGGTGTTTTCACCACTCCACAGTGCGTTTGATATGCAGAACCAGCGAAATCTTGGTTTTCGTGGGGTTTCAAGCTGAGATATGCATTTTTTACGATAATCATGGTGAGACTTCTGTCAGAAGTATGCAGAATCATCGAGATCGCACTTTCCGAGCTATTTAATGCGAGAAACACGTTATCTGGTGTTTTCAGCACTCCACAGTGCGTTTTATATGCAGAACCAGCGATATCTGGGTTTTCGTGGGGTTTCAAGCTGAGATATGCATTTTCTGCGATAATCTTGGTGAGACTTCTGTCCGAAGTATGCAGAAACATCAAGATCATACTTTTCGAGCTATTTAATGCGAGAAACACGTTATCTGGTGTTTTCACCACTCCACAGTTGGTTTGATATGCAGAACCGGAGATATCTTGGTTTTCGTGGGGTTTCAATCTGAGATATGCATTTTCTGCGATAATCTTGGTGAGACTCCTGTCCGAAGTATGCAGAATCATCAAGATCGCACTTTTCGAGATATTTTATGCGAGAAACACGTTATTTGATGTTTTCACCACTCCACAGTGCGTTTGATATGCAGAACCGGCGATATCTTGGTTTTCGTGGGGTTTCAAGCTGAGATATGCATTCTCTACGATAATCTTGGTGAAACATCTGTCCGAAGTATGCAGAATCATCGAGATCGCACTTTCCGAGCTATTTAATGCGAGAAACACGTTATGTGGTTGTTTTCATCACTCCACAGTGCGTTTGTTATGCAGAACAGGCGACATCTTGATTTTCGTCGGGTTTCTAGCTGAGATATGCATTTTCTGCGATAATATTGGTGAGACTTCTGTCCGAAGTATGCAGAGTCATCGAGAACGTACTTATCGAGCTATCTAATGCGAGAAACACGTTTTCTGGGGTTTTCACCTCTCCACAGTTCGTTTGATATGCAGAACCGGCGAAATCTTGGTTATCGTGGGGTTTCCAGCCGAGATATACATTTTCTGCGATAATCTTGGTGAGTCTTCTGTCAGAAGTTTGCAGTATCATCTAGATCGATCTTTTCGAGCTACTTAATGCGAGAAACACGTTATCTGGTTGTTTTCATCACTCCACAGTGCGTTTGATATGCAGAACCGGCGACATCTTGATTTTCGTGGGGTTTCTAGCTGAGATATGCATTTTCTACGATAATCTTGGTGAGACTTCTGTCAGAAGTTTGCAGAATCATCTAGATCGCTCGTTTCGAGCTATTTAATGCGAAAAATCAAGTTTTCTGGTGTTTTAACCACTCCACAGTGCGTCTGATATGCAGAACCGGCGATATCTTGGTTATCGTGGAGTTTCCAGCTGAGATATACATTTTCTGCGATAATCTTGGTGAGTCTTCTGTCAGAAGTATGCAGAATCTTCGAGATCGCTCTATTCGAGCTATTTAATGCGAGAAACACGTTTTCTGGTTGTTTTCATCACTCCACAGTGCGTTTGATATGCAGAACCGGCGACATCTTGATTTTCGTGGGGTTTCTAGCTGAGATATGCATTTTCTGCGATAATATTGGTGAGACTTCTGTCCGAAGTATGCAGAGTCATCGAGATCGTACTTTTCGAGCTATTTAATCCGAGAAACACGTTTTCTGGGGTTTTCACCTCTCCACAGTTGGTTTGATATGCAGAACCGGCGATGTTTGGTTTTCTTCGGGTTTCAAGTTGAGATATGCATTTTCTACGATAATCTTGGTGAAACATCTGTCCGAAGTATGCAGAATCATTAAGAGCGCTCTTTTCGAGCTATTTAATGTGAGAAACACGTTTTCTGGGGTTTTCACCACACCACAGTTCGTTGGATGTGCAGAACCGGAGATATCTTGGTTTTCGTGGGGTTTCAAGCTGAGATATGCATTTTCTGCGATAATCTTGGTGAGACCTCTGTCCGAAGTATGCAGAAACATCGAGATCGCTCTTTTCGACCTATTTAATGCGAGAAACACGTTATCTGGTGTTTTCACCACTCCACAGTGCGTTTGATATGCAGAACCAGCGAAATCTTGGTTTTCGTGGGGTTTCAAGCTGAGATATGCATTTTTTACGATAATCATGGTGAGACTTCTGTCAGAAGTATGCAGAATCATCGAGATCGCACTTTCCGAGCTATTTAATGCGAGAAACACGTTATCTGGTGTTTTCAGCACTCCACAGTGCGTCTTATATGCAGAACCAGCGATATCTGGGTTTTCGTGGGGTTTCAAGCTGAGATATGCATTTTCTGCGATAATCTTGGTGAGACTTCTGTCCGAAGTATGCAGAAACATCAAGATCATACTTTTCGAGCTATTTAATGCGAGAAACACGTTATCTGGTGGTTTCACCACTCCACAGTTGGTTTGATATGCAGAACCGGAGATATCTTGGTTTTCGTGGGGTTTCAATCTGAGATATGCATTTTCTGCGATAATCTTGGTGAGACTCCTGTCCGAAGTATGCAGAATCATCGAGATCGTACTTTTCGAGCTATTTTATGCGAGAAACACGTTATTTGATGTTTTCACCACTCCACAGTGCGTTTGATATGCAGAACCGGCGATATCTTGGTTTTCGTGGGGTTTCAAGCTGAGATATGCATTCTCTACGATAATCTTGGTGAAACATCTGTCCGAAGTATGCAGAAACATTAAGAGCGCTCATTCCGAGCTATTTAATGCGAGAAACACGTTTTCTGGGGTTTTCACCACACCACAGTTCGTTGGATATGCAGAACCGGAGATATCTTGGTTTTCGTGGGGTTTCAAGCTGAGATATGCATTTTCTGCGATAATCTTGGTGAGACTCCTGTCCGAAGTATGCAGAATCATCGAGATCGCACTTTTCGAGCTATTTTATGCGAGAAACACGTTATTTGGTGTTTTCACCACTCCACAGTGCGTGTGATATGCAGAACCGGCGATATCATGATTTTCGTGGTGTTTCCAGCTGAGATATGCATTTTCTGTGATTATCTTGGTGAGTGTTCTGTCAGAAGTATGCAGAATCATCGGGATCGCTTTTTTCGAGCTATCTAATGCCAGAAACATGTTTTCTGGTGTTTTCACCACACCACAGTGCGTTTGATATGCAGAACCGGCGACATCTTGGACTTCGTCGGGTTTCAAGCTGAGATATGTATTTTCTTCGATAATCTTGGTGAGACTTCAGACAGAAGTATGCAGAATCATCTAGATCGATCATTTCGAGCTATTTAATGCGAAAAAACAACTTTTCTGGTGTTTTCAACATTCCACAGTGCGTCTGATATGCAGAACCGGCGATATCTTGATTTGCGTGGTGTTTCCAGCTGATATATGCATTTTCTACGATAATGTTGGTGAGACTTCTGTCAGAAGTATGCAGAATCTTCGAGAACGCTCTTTTCGAGCTACTTAATGCGCGAAACAAGTTTTCTGGTGTTTTCACCACTCCACGGTACGTTTGATATGCAGAACCGGCGACATCTTGGATTTCGTCGGGTTTCAAGCTGAGATATGTATTTTCTACGATAATTTTGGTGAGACTTCTGTGCGAAGTATGCTTAATCATCGAGATCGCTCGTTTCGAGCTATTTAATGCGAAAAAACAAGTTTTCTGGTGTTTTAACCACTCCACAGTGCGTCTGATATGCAGAACCGGCGATATCTTGGTTATCGTGGGGTTTCCAGCCGAGATATACATTTTCTGCGATAATCTTGGTGAGTCTTCTGTCAGAAGTATGCAGAATCTTCGAGATCGCTCTATTCGAGCTATTTAATGCGAGAAACACGTTATCTGGTTGTTTTCATCACTCCACAGTGCGTTTGATATGCAGAACCTGCGACATCTTGATTTTCGTGGGGTTTCTAGCTGAGATATGCATTTTCTGCGATAATATTGGTGAGACTTCTGTCCGAATTATGCAGAGTCATCGAGATCGTACTTTTCGAGCTATTTAATCCGAGAAACACGTTTTCTGGGGTTTTCACCTCTCCACAGTTGGTTGGATATGCTGAACCGGCGATGTTTGGTTTTCTTCGGGTTTCAAGTTGAGATATGCATTTTCTACGATAATCTTGGTGAAACATCTGTCCGAAGTATGCAGAATCATTAAGAGCGCTCTTTTCGAGCTATTTAATGCGAGAAACACGTTTTCTGGGGTTTTCACCACACCACAGTTCGTTGGATGTGCAGAACCGGAGATATCTTGGTTTTCGTGGGGTTTCAAGCTGAGATATGCATTTTCTGCGATAATCTTGGTGAGACCTCTGTCCGAAGTATGCAGAAACATCGAGATCGCTCTTTTCGACCTATTTAATGCGAGAAACACGTTATCTGGTGTTTTCACCACTCCACAGTGCGTTTGATATGCAGAACCAGCGAAATCTTGGTTTTCGTGGGGTTTCAAGCTGAGATATGCATTTTTTACGATAATCATGGTGAGACTTCTGTCAGAAGTATGCAGAATCATCGAGATCGCACTTTCCGAGCTATTTAATGCGAGAAACACGTTATCTGGTGTTTTCAGCACTCCACAGTGCGTTTTATATGCAGAACCAGCGATATCTGGGTTTTCGTGGGGTTTCAAGCTGAGATATGCATTTTCTGCGATAATCTTGGTGAGACTTCTGTCCGAAGTATGCAGAAACATCAAGATCATACTTTTCGAGCTATTTAATGCGAGAAACACGTTATCTCGTGTTTTCACCACTCCACAGTTGGTTTGATATGCAGAACCGGAGATATCTTGGTTTTCGTGGGGTTTCAATCTGAGATATGCATTTTCTGCGATAATCTTGGTGAGACTCCTGTCCGAAGTATGCAGAATCATCAAGATCGCACTTTTCGAGATATTTTATGCGAGAAACACGTTATTTGATGTTTTCACCACTCCACAGTGCGTTTGATATGCAGAACCGGCGATATCTTGGTTTTCGTGGGGTTTCAAGCTGAGATATGCATTCTCTACGATAATCTTGGTGAAACATCTGTCCGAAGTATGCAGAATCATCGAGATCGCACTTTCCGAGCTATTTAATGCGAGAAACACGTTATCTGGTTGTTTTCATCACTCCACAGTGCGTTTGATATGCAGAACAGGCGACATCTTGATTTTCGTCGGGTTTCTAGCTGAGATATGCATTTTCTGCGATAATATTGGTGAGACTTCTGTCCGAAGTATGCAGAGTCATCGAGAACGTACTTATCGAGCTATCTAATGCGAGAAACACGTTTTCTGGGGTTTTCACCTCTCCACAGTTCGTTTGATATGCAGAACCGGCGAAATCTTGGTTATCGTGGGGTTTCCAGCTGAGATATACATTTTCTGCGATAATCTTGGTGAGTCTTCTGTCAGAAGTTTGCAGTATCATCTAGATCGACCTTTTCGAGCTACTTAATGCGAGAAACACGTTATCTGGTTGTTTTCATCACTCCACAGTGCGTTTGATATGCAGAACCGGCGACATCTTGATTTTCGTGGGGTTTCTAGCTGAGATATGCATTTTCTACGATAATCTTGGTGAGACTTCTGTCAGAAGTTTGCAGAATCATCTAGATCGCTCGTTTCGAGCTATTTAATGCGAAAAATCAAGTTTTCTGGTGTTTTAACCACTCCACAGTGCGTCTGATATGCAGAACCGGCGATATCTTGGTTATCGTGGAGTTTCCAGCTGAGATATACATTTTCTGCGATAATCTTGGTGAGTCTTCTGTCAGAAGTATGCAGAATCTTCGAGATCGCTCTATTCGAGCTATTTAATGCGAGAAACACGTTATCTGGTTGTTTTCATCACTCCACAGTGCGTTTGATATGCAGAACCGGCGACATCTTGATTTTCGTGGGGTTTCTAGCTGAGATATGCATTTTCTGCGATAATATTGGTGAGACTTCTGTCCGAAGTATGCAGAGTCATCGAGATCGTACTTTTCGAGCTATTTAATCCGAGAAACACGTTTTCTGGGGTTTTCACCTCTCCACAGTTGGTTTGATATGCAGAACCGGCGATGTTTGGTTTTCTTCGGGTTTCAAGTTGAGATATGCATTTTCTACGATAATCTTGGTGAAACATCTGTCCGAAGTATGCAGAATCATTAAGAGCGCTCTTTTCGAGCTATTTAATGCGAGAAACACGTTTTCTGGGGTTTTCACCACACCACAGTTCGTTGGATGTGCAGAACCGGAGATATCTTGATTTTCGTGGTGTTTCCAGCTGAGATATGCATTTTCTGTGATTATCTTGGTGAGTGTTCTGTCAGAAGTATGCAGAATCATCGGGATCGCTTTTTTCGAGCTATCTAATGCCAGAAACACGTTTTCTGGTGTTTTCACCACACCACAGTGCGTTTGATATGCAGAACCGGCGACATCTTGGATTTCGTCGGGTTTCAAGCTGAGATATGTATTTTCTACGATAATCTTGGTGAGACTTCTGTGCGAAGTATGCTTAATCATCGAGATCGCTCGTTTCGAGCTATTTAATGCGAGAAACACGTTATCTGATGTTTTCACCACTCCACAGTGCGTGTGATATGCAGAACCGGCGATATCTTGATTTTCGTGGTGTTTCCAGCTGATATATGCATTTTCTACGATAATGTTGGTGAGACTTCTGTCAGAAGTATGCAGAATCTTCGAGAACGCTCTTTTCGAGCTACTTAATGCGCGAAACAAGTTTTCTGGTGTTTTCACCACTCCACGGTACGTTTGATATGCAGAACCGGCGACATCTTGGATTTCGTCGGGTTTCAAGCTGAGATATGTATTTTCTACGGTAATCTTGGTGAGACTTCAGACAGAAGTATGCAGAATCATCTAGATCGATCATTTCGAGCTATTTAATGCGAAAAAACAAGTTTTCTGGTGATTTCAACATTCCACAGTGCGTCTGATATGCAGAACCGGCGATATCTTGATTTTCGTGGTGTTTCCAGCTGATATATGCATTTTCTACGATAATGTTGGTGAGACTTCTGTCAGAAGTATGCAGAATCTTCGAGAACGCTCTTTTCGAGCTATTTAATGCGAAAAATCAAGTTTTCTGGTGTTTTAACCACTCCACAGTGCGTCTGATATGCAGAACCGGCGATATCTTGGTTATCGTGGAGTTTCCAGCTGAGATATACATTTTCTGCGATAATCTTGGTGAGTCTTCTGTCAGAAGTATGCAGAATCTTCGAGATCGCTCTATTCGAGCTATTTAATGCGAGAAACACGTTATTTGGTGTTTTCACCACTCCACAGTGCGTGTGATATGCAGAACCGGCGATATCTTGATTTTCGTGGTGTTTCCAGCTGAGATATGCATTTTCTGTGATTATCTTGGTGAGTGTTCTGTCAGAAGTATGCAGAATCATCGGGATCGCTTTTTTCGAGCTATCTAATGCCAGAAACATGTTTTCTGGTGTTTTCACCACACCACAGTGCGTTTGATATGCAGAACCGGCGACATCTTGGACTTCGTCGGGTTTCAAGCTGAGATATGTATTTTCTTCGATAATCTTGGTGAGAATTCAGACAGAAGTATGCAGAATCATCTAGATCGATCATTTCGAGCTATTTAATGCGAAAAAACTACTTTTCTGGTGTTTCCAACATTCCACAGTGCGTCTGATATGCAGAACCGGCGATATCTTGATTTGCGTGGTGTTTCCAGCTGATATATGCATTTTCTACGATAATGTTGGTGAGACTTCTGTCAGAAGTATGCAGAATCTTCGAGAACGCTCTTTTCGAGCTACTTAATGCGCGAAACAAGTTTTCTGGTGTTTTCACCACTCCACGGTACGTTTGATATGCAGAACCGGCGACATCTTGGATTTCGTCGGGTTTCAAGCTGAGATATGTATTTTCTACGATAATCTTGGTGAGACTTCTGTGCGAAGTATGCTTAATCATCGAGATCGCTCGTTTCGAGCTATTTAATGCGAGAAACACGTTATCTGGTGTTTTCACCACTCCACAGTGCGTATGATGTGCAGAACCGACGATATCCTGGTTTTCGTGTGGTTTCAAGCTCAGATATGCATTTTCTGCGATAATATTGGTGAGACTTCAGACAGAAGTATGCAGAATCATCTAGATCGATCTTTTCGAGCTACTTAATGCGAGAAACACGTTATCTGGTTGTTTTCATCACTCCACAGTGCGTTTGATATGCAGAACCGGCGATATCTTGGTTTTCGTGGGGTTTCAAGCTGAGATATGCATTCTCTACGATAATCTTGGTGAAACATCTGTCCGAAGTATGCAGAAACATTAAGAGCGCTCTTTTCGAGCTATTTAATGCGAGAAACACGTTTTCTGGGGTTTTCACCACACCACAGTTCGTTGGATATGCAGAACCGGAGATATCTTGGTTTTCGTGGGGTTTCAAGCTGAGATATGCATTTTCTGCGATAATCTTGGTGAGACTCCTGTCCGAAGTATGCAGAATCATCGAGATCGCACTTTTCCAGCTATTTTATGCGAGAAACACGTTATTTGGTGTTTTCACCACTCCACAGTGCGTGTGATATGCAGAACCGGCGATATCTTGATTTTCGTGGTGTTTCCAGCTGAGATATGCATTTTCTGTGATTATCTTGGTGAGTGTTCTGTCAGAAGTATGCAGAATCATCGGGATCGCTTTTTTCGAGCTATCTAATGCCAGAAACACGTTTTCTGGTGTTTTCACCACACCACAGTGCGTTTGATATGCAGAACCGGCGACATCTTGGATTTCGTCGGGTTTCAAGCTGAGATATGTATTTTCTACGATAATCTTGGTGAGACTTCAGACAGAAGTATGCAGAATCATCTAGATCGATCATTTCGAGGTATTTAATGCGAAAAAACAAGTTTTCTGGTGATTTCAACATTCCACAGTGCGTCTGATATGCAGAACCGGCGATATCTTGATTTTCGTGGTGTTTCCAGCTGATATATGCATTTTCTACGATAATGTTGGTGAGACTTCTGTCAGAAGTATGCAGAATCTTCGAGAACGCTCTTTTCGAGCTACTTAATGCGCGAAACAAGTTTTCTGGTGTTTTCACCACTCCACGGTACGTTTGATATGCAGAACCGGCGACATCTTGGATTTCGTCGGGTTTCAAGCTGAGATATGTATTTTCTACGATAATCTTGGTGAGACTTCTGTGCGAAGTATGCTTAATCATCGAGATCGCTCGTTTCGAGCTATTTAATGCGAGAAACACGTTATCTGGTGTTTTCACCACTCCACAGTGCGTATGATGTGCAGAACCGACGATATCCTGGTTTTCGTGTGGTTTCAAGCTCAGATATGCATTTTCTGCGATAATATTGGTGAGACTTCAGACAGAAGTATGCAGAAACATTAAGAGCGCTCATTTCGAGCTATTTAATGCGAGAAACACGTTTTCTGGGGTTTTCACCACACCACAGTTCGTTGGATATGCAGAACCGGAGATATCTTGGTTTTCGTGGGGTTTCAAGCTGAGATATGCATTTTCTGCGATAATCTTGGAGAGACTCCTGTCCGAAGTATGCAGAATCATCGAGATCGCACTTTTCGAGCTATTTTATGCGAGAAACACGTTATTTGGTGTTTTCACCACTCCACAGTGCGTGTGATATGCAGAACCGGCGATATCTTGATTTTCGTGGTGTTTCCAGCTGAGATATATATTTTCTGTGATTATCTTGGTGAGTGTTCTGTCAGAAGTATGCAGAATCATCGGGATCGCTTTTTTCGAGCTATCTAATGCCAGAAACATGTTTTCTGGTGTTTTCACCACACCACAGTGCGTTTGATATGCAGAACCGGCGACATCTTGGATTTCGTCGGGTTTCAAGCTGAGATATGTATTTTCTTCGATAATCTTGGTGAGACTTAAGACAGAAGTATGCAGAATCATCTAGATCGATCATTTCGAGCTATTTAATGCGAAAAAACAACTTTTCTGGTGTTTTCAACATTCCACAGTGCGTCTGATATGCAGAACCGGCGATTTCTTGATTTGCGTGGTGTTTCCAGCTGATATATGCATTTTCTACGATAATGTTGGTGAGACTTCTGTCAGAAGTATGCAGAATCTTCGAGAACGCTCTTTTCGAGCTACTTAATGCGCGAAACAAGTTTTCTGGTGTTTTCACCACTCCACGGTAGGTTTGATATGCAGAACCGGCGACATCTTGGATTTCGTCGGGTTTCAAGCTGAGATATGTATTTTCTACGATAATCTTGGTGAGACTTCTGTGCGAAGTATGCTTAATCATCGAGATCGCTCGTTTCGAGCTATTTAATGCGAGAAACACGTTATCTGGTGTTTTCACCACTCCACAGTGCGTATGATGTGCAGAACCGACGATATCCTGGTTTTCGTGTGGTTTCAAGCTCAGATATGCATTTTCTACGATAATATTGGTGAGACTTCAGACAGAAGTATGCAGAATCATCTAGATCGATCTTTTCGAGCTACTTAATGCGAGAAACACGTTATCTGGTTGTATTCATCACTCCACAGTGCGTTTGATATGCAGAACCGGCGATATCTTGGTTTTCGTGGGGTTTCAAGCTGAGATATGCATTCTCTACGATAATCTTGGTGAAACATCTGTCCGAAGTATGCAGAAACATTAAGAGCGCTCTTTTCGAGCTATTTAATGCGAGAAACTCGTTTTCTGGGGTTTTCACCACACCACAGTTCGTTGGATATGCAGAACCGGAGATATCTTGGTTTTCGTGGGGTTTCAAGCTGAGATATGCATTTTCTGCGATAATCTTGGTGAGACTCCTGTCCGAAGTATGCAGAATCATCGAGATCGCACTTTTCCAGCTATTTTATGCGAGAAACACGTTATTTGGTGTTTTCACCACTCCACAGTGCGTGTGATATGCAGAACCGGCGATATCTTGATTTTCGTGGTGTTTCCAGCTGAGATATGCATTTTCTGTGATTATCTTGGTGAGTGTTCTGTCAGAAGTATGCAGAATCATCGGGATCGCTTTTTTCGAGCTATCTAATGCCAGAAACACGTTTTCTGGTGTTTTCACCACACCACAGTGCGTTTGATATGCAGAACCGGCGACATCTTGGATTTCGTCGGGTTTCAAGCTGAGATATGTATTTTCTACGATAATCTTGGTGAGACTTCAGACAGAAGTATGCAGAATCATCTAGATCGATCATTTCGAGCTATTTAATGCGAAAAAACAAGTTTTCTGGTGATTTCAACATTCCACAGTGCGTCTGATATGCAGAACCGGCGATATCTTGATTTTCGTGGTGTTTCCAGCTGATATATGCATTTTCTACGATAATGTTGGTGAGACTTCTGTCAGAAGTATGCAGAATCTTCGAGAACGCTCTTTTCGAGCTACTTAATGCGCGAAACAAGTTTTCTGGTGTTTTCACCACTCCACGGTACGTTTGATATGCAGAACCGGCGACATCTTGGATTTCGTCGGGTTTCAAGCTGAGATATGTATTTTCTACGATAATCTTGGTGAGACTTCTGTGCGAAGTATGCTTAATCATCGAGATCGCTCGTTTCGAGCTATTTAATGCGAGAAACACGTTATCTGGTGTTTTCACCACTCCACAGTGCGTATGATGTGCAGAACCGACGATATCCTGGTTTTCGTGTGGTTTCAAGCTCAGATATGCATTTTCTGCGATAATATTGGTGAGACTTCAGACAGAAGTATGCAGAAACATTAAGAGCGCTCATTTCGAGCTATTTAATGCGAGAAACACGTTTTCTGGGGTTTTCACCACACCACAGTTCGTTGGATATGCAGAACCGGAGATATCTTGGTTTTCGTGGGGTTTCAAGCTGAGATATGCATTTTCTGTGATAATCTTGGTGAGACTCCTGTCCGAAGTATGCAGAATCATCGAGATCGCACTTTTCGAGCTATTTTATGCGAGAAACACGTTATTTGGTATTTTCACCACTCCACAGAGCGTGTGATATGCAGAACCGGCGATATTTTGATTTTCTTGGTGTTTCCAGCTGAGATATGCATTTTCTGTGATTATCTTGGTGAGTGTTCTGTCAGAAGTATGCAGAATCATCGGGATCGCTTTTTTCGAGCTATCTAATGCCAGAAACACGTTTTCTGGTGTTTTCACCACACCACAGTGCGTTTGATATGCAGAACCGGCGACATCTTGGATTTCGTCGGGTTTCAAGCTGAGATATGTATTTTCTACGATAATCTTGGTGAGACTTCAGACAGAAGTATGCAGAATCATCTAGATCGATCATTTCGAGCTATTTAATGCGAAAAAACAAGTTTTCTGGTGATTTCAACATTCCACAGTGCGTTTGATATGCAGAACCGGCGATATCTTGATTTTCGTGGTGTTTCCAGCTGATATATGCATTTTCTACGATAATGTTGGTGAGACTTCTGTCAGAAGTATGCAGAATCTTCGAGAACGCTCTTTTCGAGCTACTTAATGCGCGAAACAAGTTTTCTGGTGTTTTCACCACTCCACGGTACGTTTGATATGCAGAACCGGCGACATCTTGGATTTCGTCGGGTTTCAAGCTGAGATATGTATTTTCTACGATAATCTTGGTGAGACTTCTGTGCGAAGTATGCTTAATCATCGAGATCGCTCGTTTCGAGCTATTTAATGCGAGAAACACGTTATCTGGTGTTTTCACCACTCCACAGTGCGTATGATGTGCAGAACCGACGATATCCTGGTTTTCGTGTGGTTTCAAGCTCAGATATGCATTTTCTGCGATAATATTGGTGAGACTTCAGACAGAAGTATGCAGAAACATTAAGAGCGCTCATTTCGAGCTATTTAATGCGAGAAACACGTTTTCTGGGGTTTTCACCACACCACAGTTCGTTGGATATGCAGAACCGGAGATATCTTGGTTTTCGTGGGGTTTCAAGCTGAGATATGCATTTTCTGCGATAATCTTGGAGAGACTCCTGTCCGAAGTATGCAGAATCATCGAGATCGCACTTTTCGAGCTATTTTATGCGAGAAACACGTTATTTGGTGTTTTCACCACTCCACAGTGCGTGTGATATGCAGAACCGGCGATATCTTGATTTTCGTGGTGTTTCCAGCTGAGATATGCATTTTCTGTGATTATCTTGGTGAGTGTTCTGTCAGAAGTATGCAGAATCATCGGGATCGCTTTTTTCGAGCTATCTAATGCCAGAAACATGTTTTCTGGTGTTTTCACCACACCACAGTGCGTTTGATATGCAGAACCGGCGACATCTTGGATTTCGTCGGATTTCAAGCTGAGATATGTATTTTCTTCGATAATCTTGGTGAGACTTCAGACAGAAGTATGCAGAATCATCTAGATCGATCATTTCGAGCTATTTAATGCGAAAAAACAACTTTTCTGGTGTTTTCAACATTCCACAGTGCGTCTGATATGCAGAACCGGCGATATCTTGATTTGCGTGGTGTTTCCAGCTGATATATGCATTTTCTACGATAATGTTGGTGAGACTTCTGTCAGAAGTATGCAGAATCTTCGAGAACGCTCTTTTCGAGCTACTTAATGCGCGAAACAAGTTTTCTGGTGTTTTCACCACTCCACGGTACGTTTGATATGCAGAACCGGCGACATCTTGGATTTCGTCGGGTTTCAAGCTGAGATATGTATTTTCTACGATAATCTTGGTGAGACTTCTGTGCGAAGTATGCTTAATCATCGAGATCGCTCGTTTCGAGCTATTTAATGCGAGAAACACGTTATCTGGTGTTTTCACCACTCCACAGTGCGTATGATGTGCAGAACCGACGATATCCTGGTTTTCGTGTGGTTTCAAGCTCAGATATGCATTTTCTACGATAATATTGGTGAGACTTCAGACAGAAGTATGCAGAATCATCTAGATCGATCTTTTCGAGCTACTTAATGCGAGAAACACGTTATCTGGTTGTATTCATCACTCCACAGTGCGTTTGATATGCAGAACCGGCGATATCTTGGTTTTCGTGGGGTTTCAAGCTGAGATATGCATTCTCTACGATAATCTTGGTGAAACATCTGTCCGAAGTATGCAGAAACATTAAGAGCGCTCTTTTCGAGCTATTTAATGCGAGAAACACGTTTTCTGGGGTTTTCACCACACCACAGTTCGTTGGATATGCAGAACCGGAGATATCTTGGTTTTCGTGGGGTTTCAAGCTGAGATATGCATTTTCTGCGATAATCTTGGTGAGACTCCTGTCCGAAGTATGCAGAATCATCGAGATCGCACTTTTCCAGCTATTTTATGCGAGAAACACGTTATTTGGTGTTTTCACCACTCCACAGTGCGTGTGATATGCAGAACCGGCGATATCTTGATTTTCGTGGTGTTTCCAGCTGAGATATGCATTTTCTGTGATTATCTTGGTGAGTGTTCTGTCAGAAGTATGCAGAATCATCGGGATCGCTTTTTTCGAGCTATCTAATGCCAGAAACATGTTTTCTGGTGTTTTCACCACACCACAGTGCGTTTGATATGCAGAACCGGCGACATCTTGGACTTCGTCGGGTTTCAAGCTGAGATATGTATTTTCTTCGATAATCTTGGTGAGACTTCAGACAGAAGTATGCAGAATCATCTAGATCGATCATTTCGAGCTATTTAATGCGAAAAAACAACTTTTCTGGTGTTTTCAACATTCCACAGTGCGTCTGATATGCAGAACCGGCGATATCTTGATTTGCGTGGTGTTTCCAGCTGATATATGCATTTTCTACGATAATGTTGGTGAGACTTCTGTCAGAAGTATGCAGAATCTTCGAGAACGCTCTTTTCGAGCTACTTAATGCGCGAAACAAGTTTTCTGGTGTTTTCACCACTCCACGGTACGTTTGATATGCAGAACCGGCGACATCTTGGATTTCGTCGGGTTTCAAGCTGAGATATGTATTTTCTACGATAATCTTGGTGAGACTTCTGTGCGAAGTATGCTTAATCATCGAGATCGCTCGTTTCGAGCTATTTAATGCGAGAAACACGTTATCTGGTGTTTTCACCACTCCACAGTGCGTATGATGTGCAGAACCGACGATATCCTGGTTTTCGTGTGGTTTCAAGCTCAGATATGCATTTTCTACGATAATATTGGTGAGACTTCAGACAGAAGTATGCAGAATCATCTAGATCGATCTTTTCGAGCTACTTAATGCGAGAAACACGTTATCTGGTTGTATTCATCACTCCACAGTGCGTTTGATATGCAGAACCGGCGATATCTTGGTTTTCGTGGGGTTTCAAGCTGAGATATGCATTCTCTACGATAATCTTGGTGAAACATCTGTCCGAAGTATGCAGAAACATTAAGAGCGCTCTTTTCGAGCTATTTAATGCGAGAAACACGTTTTCTGGGGTTTTCACCACACCACAGTTCGTTGGATATGCAGAACCGGAGATATCTTGGTTTTCGTGGGGTTTCAAGCTGAGATATGCATTTTCTGCGATAATCTTGGTGAGACTCCTGTCCGAAGTATGCAGAATCATCGAGATCGCACTTTTCCAGCTATTTTATGCGAGAAACACGTTATTTGGTGTTTTCACCACTCCACAGTGCGTGTGATATGCAGAACCGGCGATATCTTGATTTTCGTGGTGTTTCCAGCTGAGATATGCATTTTCTGTGATTATCTTGGTGAGTGTTCTGTCAGAAGTATGCAGAATCATCGGGATCGCTTTTTTCGAGCTATCTAATGCCAGAAACATGTTTTCTGGTGTTTTCACCACACCACAGTGCGTTTGATATGCAGAACCGGCGACATCTTGGACTTCGTCGGGTTTCAAGCTGAGATATGTATTTTCTTCGATAATCTTGGTGAGACTTCAGACAGAAGTATGCAGAATCATCTAGATCGATCATTTCGAGCTATTTAATGCGAAAAAACAACTTTTCTGGTGTTTTCAACATTCCACAGTGCGTCTGATATGCAGAACCGGCGATATCTTGATTTGCGTGGTGTTTCCAGCTGATATATGCATTTTCTACGATAATGTTGGTGAGACTTCTGTCAGAAGTATGCAGAATCTTCGAGAACGCTCTTTTCGAGCTACTTAATGCGCGAAACAAGTTTTCTGGTGTTTTCACCACTCCACGGTACGTTTGATATGCAGAACCGGCGACATCTTGGATTTCGTCGGGTTTCAAGCTGAGATATGTATTTTCTACGATAATCTAGGTGAGACTTCTGTGCGAAGTATGCTTAATCATCGAGATCGCTCGTTTCGAGCTATTTAATGCGAGAAACACGTTATCTGGTGTTTTCACCACACCACAGTGCGTTTGATATGCAGAACCGGCGACATCTTGGATTTCGTCGGGTTTCAAGCTGAGATATGTATTTTCTACGATAATCTTGGTGAGACTTCAGACAGAAGTATGCAGAATCATCTAGATCGATCATTTCGAGCTATTTAATGCGAAAAAACAAGTTTTCTGGTGATTTCAACATTCCACAGTGCGTCTGATATGCAGAACCGGCGATATCTTGATTTTCGTGGTGTTTCCAGCTGATATATGCATTTTCTACGATAATGTTGGTGAGACTTCTGTCAGAAGTATGCAGAATCTTCGAGAACGCTCTTTTCGAGCTACTTAATGCGCGAAACAAGTTTTCTGGTGTTTTCACCACTCCACGGTACGTTTGATATGCAGAACCGGCGACATCTTGATTTTCGTGGTGTTTCCAGCTGAGATATGCATTTTCTGTGATTATCTTGGTGAGTGTTCTGTCAGAAGTATGCAGAATCATCGGGATCGCTTTTTTCGAGCTATCTAATGCCAGAAACACGTTTTCTGGTGTTTTCACCACACCACAGTGCGTTTGATATGCAGAACCGGCGACATCTTGGATTTCGTCGGGTTTCAAGCTGAGATATGTATTTTCTACGATAATCTTGGTGAGACTTCAGACAGAAGTATGCAGAATCATCTAGATCGATCATTTCGAGCTATTTAATGCGAAAAAACAAGTTTTCTGGTGTTTTAACCACTCCACAGTGCGTCTGATATGCAGAACCGGCGATATCTTGGTTATCGTGGGGTTTCCAGCTGAGATATACATTTTCTGCGATAATCTTGGTGAGTCTTCTGTCAGAAGTGTGCAGAATCTTCGAGATCGCTCTATTCGAGCTATTTAATGCGAGAAACACGTTATCTGGTTGTTTTCATCACTCCACAGTGCGTTTGATATGCAGAACCGGCGACATCTTGATTTTCGTGGGGTTTCTAGCTGAGATATGCATTTTCTGCGATAATATTGGTGAGACTTCTGTCCGAAGTATGCAGAGTCATCGAGATCGTACTTTCCGAGCTATTTAATCCGAGAAACACGTTTTCTGGGGTTTTCACCTCTCCACAGTTGGTTTGATATGCAGAACCGGCGATGTTTGGTTTTCTTCGGGTTTCAAGTTGAGATATGCATTTTCTACGATAATCTTGGTGAAACATCTGTCCGAAGTATGCAGAATCATTAAGAGCGCTGTTTTCGAGCTATTTAATGCGAGAAACACGTTTTCTGGGGTTTTCACCACACCACAGTTCGTTGGATGTGCAGAACCGGAGATATCTTCGTTTTCGTGGGGTTTCAAGCTGAGATATGCATTTTCTGCGATAATCTTGGTGAGACCTCTGTCCGAAGTATGCAGAAACATCGAGATCGCTCTTTTCGACCTATTTATTGCGAGAAACACGTTATCTGGTGTTTTCACCACTCCACAGTGCGTTTGATATGCAGAACCAGCGAAATCTTGGTTTTCGTGGGGTTTCAAGCTGAGATATGCATTTTTTACGATAATCATGGTGAGACTTCTGTCAGAAGTATGCAGAATCATCGAGATCGCACTTTCCGAGCTATTTAATGCGAGAAACACGTTATCTGGTGTTTTCAGCACTCCACAGTGCGTTTTATATGCAGAACCAGCGATATCTGGGTTTTCGTGGGGTTTCAAGCTGAGATATGCATTTTCTGCGATAATCTTGGTGAGACTTCTGTCCGAAGTATGCAGAAACATCAAGATCATACTTTTCGAGCTATTTAATTCGAGAAACACGTTATCTGGTGTTTTCACCACTCCACAGTTGGTTTGATATGCAGAACCGGAGATATCTTGGTTTTCGTGGGGTTTCTAGCTGAGAAATGCATTTTCTACGATAATCTTGGTGAGACTTCTGTCAGAAGTTTGCAGAATCATCTAGATCGCTCGTTTCGAGCTATTTAATGCGAAAAAACAAGTTTTCTGGTGTTTTCACCACTCCACAGTGCGTCTGATATGCAGAACCGGCGATATCTTGGTTATCGTGGGGTTTCCAGCTGAGATATACATTTTCTGCGATAATCTTGGTGAGTCTTCTGTCAGAAGTATGCAGAATATTCGAGATCGCTCTATTCGAGCTATTTAATGCGAGAAACACGTTATCTGGTTGTTTTCATCACTCCACAGTGCGTTTGATATGCAGAACCGGCGACATCTTGATTTTCGTGGGGTTCCAAGCTGAGATATGCATTTTCTGCGATAATCTTGGTGAGACTTCTGTCCGAAGTATGCAGAAACATCAAGATCATACTTTTCGAGCTATTTAATGCGAGAAACACGTTATCTGGTGTTTTCACCACTCCACAGTTGGTTTGATATGCAGAACCGGAGATATCTTGGTTTTCGTGGGGTTTCAATCTGAGATATGCATTTTCTGCGATAATCTTGGTGAGACTCCAGTCCGAAGTATGCAGAATCATCGAGATCGCACTTTTCGAGCTATTTAATGCGAGAAACACGTTATCTGGTGTTTTCACCACTCCACAGTTGGTTTGATATGCAGAACCGGAGATATCTTGGTTTTCGTGGGGTATCAAGCTGAGATATGCATTTTCTGCGATAATCTTGGTGAGACTTCTGTCCGAAGTATGCAGAAACATCGAGAGCGCACTTTTCGAGCTATTTAATGCGAGAAACACGTTATCTGGTGTTTTCACCACTCCACAGTGCGTATGATGTGCAGAACCGACGATATCCTGGATATCGTGGGGATTCAAGCTCAGATATGCATTTTCTGCGATAATATTGGTGAGACTTCTGTGCGAAGTATGCTTAATCATCGAGATCGCTCGTTTCGAGCTATTTAATGCGAGAAGCACGTTATCTGGTGTTTTCACCACTCCACAGTGCGTATGATGTGCAGAACCGACGATATCCTAGTTTTCGTGGGGTTTCAAGCTCAGATATGCATTTTCTGTGATAACATTGGTGAGACTTCAGACAGAAGTATGCAGAATCATCTAGATCGATCTTTTCGAGCTATTTAATGCGAAAAAACAAGTTTTCTGGTGTTTTCAACATTCCATAGTGCGTTTGATATGCAGAACCGGCGATATCTTGATTTTCGTGGTGTTTCCAGCTGAGATATGCATTTTCTACGATAATGATGGTGAGACTTCTGTCAGAAGTATGCAGAACCTTCGAGAACGCTCTTTTCGACCTACTTAATGCGCGAAACAAGTTTTCTGGAGTTTTCACCACTCCACGGTACGTTTGATGTGCAGAACCAGCGATATCTTGGCTTTCGTGGGGTTTCAAGCTGAGATATGCATTTTTTACGATAATCTTGGTGAGACTTCTGTCCGAAGTATGCAGAATCATCGAGATCGCTCTTTTCGAGCTATTTAATGCGAGAAACACGTTATCTGGTTTTTTCACCACTCCACAGTTCGTTTGATATGCAGAACCAGCGATATCTTGGTTTTCTTCGGGTTTCAAGCTGAGATATGCATTTTCTACGATAATCTTGGTGAGACTTCTGTCCGAAGTATGCAGAATCATCGAGATCGCACTTTTCTAGCTATTTAATGCGAGAAACAAAGATATCTGGTGTTTTCAGCACTCCACAGAGCGTATGATATGCAGAACCGGCGATATCTTGGTTTTCGTGGGGTTTCAAGCTCAGATATGCATTTTTTACGATAATCTTGGTGAGACATCTGTCCGAAGTATGCTTAATCATCGAGATCGCTCGTTTCGAACTATTTAATGCGAGAAACACGTTATGTGGTTGTTTTCACCACTCCACAGTGCGTTTGATATGTAGAACCGGCGACATCTTGATATTCGTGAGGAGTCAAGCTGAGATATGAATTTTCAGCGATAATCTTGGTGAGTCTTCTGTCAGAAGTATGCAGAATCTTCGATATCGCTCTTTTCGAGCTAGTTAATGCGAGAAACACGTTATATGGCGTTTTCACCACTCAACAGTGCGTATGATATGCAGAACCGACGATATATTGGTTTTCGTGGGGTTTCAAGCTCAGATATGCATTTTCTGCGATAATCATGGTGAGACTTCTGTCCGAAGTATGCAGAATCATCGAGATCGCTCTATTCGAGCTATTTAATGCGACAAAACGTTATCTGGTGTTTTCAGCACTCCACAGTGCGTTTGATATGCAGAACCAGCGATATCTTGGTTTTCGTGGGGTTTCAAGCTGAGAGATGCATTTTTTACGATAATCTTGGTGAGACATCTGTCCGAAGTATGCTTAATCATCGAGATCGCTCGTTTCGAACTATTTAATGCGAGAAACACGTTATGTGGTGTTTTCACCACTCCACAGTGCGTACGATATGCAGAACCAGCGATATCTTGGCTTCCGTGGGGTTTCAAACTGAGATATGCATTTTCAGCGATAATCTTGGTGAGTATTCTGTCAGAAGTATGCAGAATCTTCGAAATCGCTCTTTTCGGGCTAGTTAATGCGTGCAACACGTTATCTGGCGTTTTCACCACTCCACAGTGCGTTTGATATGTAGAACCGGCGACATCTTGATATTCGTGAGGAGTCAAGCTGAGATATGAATTTTCAGCGATAATCTTGGTGAGTCTTCTGTCAGAAGTATGCAGAATCTTCGATATCGCTCTTTTCGAGCTAGTTAATGCGAGAAACACGTTATATGGCGTTTTCACCACTCAACAGTGCGTATGATATGCAGAACCGACGATATATTGGTTTTCGTGGGGTTTCAAGCTCAGATATGCATTTTCTGCGATAATCATGGTGAGACTTCTGTCCGAAGTATGCAGAATCATCGAGATCGCTCTATTCGAGCTATTTAATGCGACAAAACGTTATCTGGTGTTTTCACCACTCCACAGTTGGTTTGATATGCAGAACCGGAGATATCTTGGTTTTCGTGGGGTATCAAGCTGAGATATGCATTTTCTGCGATAATCTTGGTGAGACTTCTGTCCGAAGTATGCAGAAACATCGAGAGCGCACTTTTCGAGCTATTTAATGCGAGAAACACGTTATCTGGTGTTTTCACCACTCCACAGTGCGTATGATGTGCAGAACCGACGATATCCTGGATATCGTGGGGATTCAAGCTCAGATATGCATTTTCTGCGATAATATTGGTGAGACTTCTGTGCGAAGTATGCTTAATCATCGAGATCGCTCGTTTCGAGCTATTTAATGCGAGAAGCACGTTATCTGGTGTTTTCACCACTCCACAGTGCGTATGATGTGCAGAACCGACGATATCCTAGTTTTCGTGGGGTTTCAAGCTCAGATATGCATTTTCTGTGATAACATTGGTGAGACTTCAGACAGAAGTATGCAGAATCATCTAGATCGATCTTTTCGAGCTATTTAATGCGAAAAAACAAGTTTTCTGGTGTTTTCAACATTCCATAGTGCGTTTGATATGCAGAACCGGCGATATCTTGATTTTCGTGGTGTTTCCAGCTGAGATATGCATTTTCTACGATAATGATGGTGAGACTTCTGTCAGAAGTATGCAGAACCTTCGAGAACGCTCTTTTCGACCTACTTAATGCGCGAAACAAGTTTTCTGGAGTTTTCACCACTCCACGGTACGTTTGATGTGCAGAACCAGCGATATCTTGGCTTTCGTGGGGTTTCAAGCTGAGATATGCATTTTTTACGATAATCTTGGTGAGACTTCTGTCCGAAGTATGCAGAATCATCGAGATCGCTCTTTTCGAGCTATTTAATGCGAGAAACACGTTATCTGGTTTTTTCACCACTCCACAGTTCGTTTGATATGCAGAACCAGCGATATCTTGGTTTTCTTCGGGTTTCAAGCTGAGATATGCATTTTCTACGATAATCTTGGTGAGACTTCTGTCCGAAGTATGCAGAATCATCGAGATCGCACTTTTCTAGCTATTTAATGCGAGAAACAAAGATATCTGGTGTTTTCAGCACTCCACAGAGCGTATGATATGCAGAACCGGCGATATCTTGGTTTTCGTGGGGTTTCAAGCTCAGATATGCATTTTTTACGATAATCTTGGTGAGACATCTGTCCGAAGTATGCTTAATCATCGAGATCGCTCGTTTCGAACTATTTAATGCGAGAAACACGTTATGTGGTTGTTTTCACCACTCCACAGTGCGTTTGATATGTAGAACCGGCGACATCTTGATATTCGTGAGGAGTCAAGCTGAGATATGAATTTTCAGCGATAATCTTGGTGAGTCTTCTGTCAGAAGTATGCAGAATCTTCGATATCGCTCTTTTCGAGCTAGTTAATGCGAGAAACACGTTATATGGCGTTTTCACCACTCAACAGTGCGTATGATATGCAGAACCGACGATATATTGGTTTTCGTGGGGTTTCAAGCTCAGATATGCATTTTCTGCGATAATCATGGTGAGACTTCTGTCCGAAGTATGCAGAATCATCGAGATCGCTCTATTCGAGCTATTTAATGCGACAAAACGTTATCTGGTGTTTTCAGCACTCCACAGTGCGTTTGATATGCAGAACCAGCGATATCTTGGTTTTCGTGGGGTTTCAAGCTGAGAGATGCATTTTTTACGATAATCTTGGTGAGACATCTGTCCGAAGTATGCTTAATCATCGAGATCGCTCGTTTCGAACTATTTAATGCGAGAAACACGTTATGTGGTGTTTTCACCACTCCACAGTGCGTACGATATGCAGAACCAGCGATATCTTGGCTTCCGTGGGGTTTCAAACTGAGATATGCATTTTCAGCGATAATCTTGGTGAGTATTCTGTCAGAAGTATGCAGAATCTTCGAAATCGCTCTTTTCGGGCTAGTTAATGCGTGCAACACGTTATCTGGCGTTTTCACCACTCCACAGTGCGTTTGATATGCAGAACCAGCGATATCTTGGTTTTCGTCGGGTTTCAAGCTGAGATATGCATTTTCTACGATAATCTTGGTGAGACTTCTTTCCGAAGTATGCAGAATCATCGAGATCGCACTTTTCTAGCTATTTAATGCGAGAAACAAAGATATCTGGTGTTTTCAGCACTCCACAGAGCGTATGATATGCAGAACCGGCGATATCTTGGTTTTCGTGGGGTTTCAAGCTGAGATATGCATTGTCTGCGATAATCTTGTTGAGACTTCTGTCCGAAGTGTGCAGAATCATCGAGATCGCTCTTTTCGAGCTATTTAATGCGAGAAACACGTAATCTGGTGTTTTCACCACTCCACAGTGCGTTTGATATGCAGAACCAGCGATATCTTGGCTTCCGTGGGGTTTCAAACTGAGATATGCATTTTCAGCGATAATCTTGGTGAGTCTTCTGTCAGAAGTATGCAGAATCTTCGAGATCGCTCTTTTCGGGCTAGTTAATGCGAGAAACACGTTATCTGGCGTTTTCACCACTCCACAGTGCGTTTGATATGCAGAACCAGCGATATCTTGGTTTTCGTCGGGTTTCAAGCTGAGATATGTATTTTCTACGATAATCTTGGTGAGACTTCAGACAGAAGTATGCAGAATCATCTAGATCGATCATTTCGAGCTATTTAATGCGAAAAAACAAGTTTTCTGGTGTTTTCAACATTCCACAGCGCGTCTGATATGCAGAACCGGCGATATCTTGATTTTCGTGGTGTTTCCAGCTGATATATGCATTTTCTACGATAATGTTGGTGAGACTTCTGTCAGAAGTATGCAGAATCTTCGAGAACGCTCTTTTCGAGCTACTTAATGCGAGAAACACGTTATCTGGTTGTTTTCATCACTCCACAGTGCGTTTGATATGCAGAACCGGCGACATCTTGATTTTCGTGGGGTTCCAAGCTGAGATATGCATTTTCTGCGATAATCTTGGTGAGACTTCTGTCCGAAGTATGCAGAAACATCAAGATCATACTTTTCGTGCTATTTAATGCGAGAAACACGTTATCTGGTGTTTTCACCACTCCACAGTTGGTTTGATATGCAGAACCGGAGATATCTTGGTTTTCGTGGGGTTTCAATCTGAGATATGCATTTTCTGCGATAATCTTGGTGAGACTCCTGTCCGAAGTATGCAGAATCATCGAGATCGCACTTTTCGAGCTATTTAATGCGAGAAACACGTTATCTGGTGTTTTCACCACTCCACAGTTGGTTTGATATGCAGAACCGGAGATATCTTGGTTTTCGTGGGGTATCAAGCTGAGATATGCATTTTCTGCGATAATCTTGGTGAGACTTCTGTCCGAAGTATGCAGAAACATCGAGAGCGCTCTTTTCGAGCTATTTAATGCGAGAAACACGTTATCTGGTGTTTTCACCACTCCACAGTGCGTATGATGTGCAGAACCGACGATATCCTGGATATCGTGGGGATTCAAGCTCAGATATGCATTTTCTGCGATAATATTGGTGAGACTTGAGACAGAAGTATGCAGAATCATCTACATCGATCTTATCGAGCTATTTGATGCGAAAAAACAAGTTTTCTGGTGTTTTCAACATTCCACAGTGCGTTTGATATGCAGAACCGGCGATATCTTGATTTTCGTGGTGTTTCCAGCTGAGATATGCATTTTCTACGATAATGTTGGTGAGACTTCTGTCCGAAGTATGCAGAAACATCGAGAGCGCTCTTTTCGAGCTATTTAATGTGAGAAACACGTTTTCTGGTGTTTTCACCACACCACAGTTCGATGGATATGCAGAACCGGAGATATCTTGGTTTTCGTGGGGTATCAAGCTGAGATATGCATTTTCTGTGATTATCTTGGTGAGTGTTCTGTCAGAAGTATGCAGAATCATCGGGATCGCTTTTTTCGAGCTATCTAATGCCAGAAACACGTTATCTGGTGTTTTCACCACTCCACAGTTGGTTTGATATGCAGAACCGGAGATATCTTGGTTTTCGTGGGCTATCAAGCTGAGATATGCATTTTCTGCGATAATCTAGGTGAGACTTCTGTCCGAAGTATGCAGAAACATCGAGAGCGCTCTTTTCGAGCTATTTAATGCGAGAAACACGTTTTCTGGGGTTTTCACCACACCACAGTTCGTTGGATATGCAGAACCGGAGATATCTTGGTTTTCGTGGGGTTTCAAGCTGAGATATGCATTTTCTGCGATAATCTTGGTGAGACTTCTGTGCGAAGTATGCTTAATCATCGAGATCGCTCGTTTCGAGCTATTTAATGCGAGAAGCACGTTATCTGGTGTTTTCACCACTCCACAGTGCGTATGATGTGCAGAACCGACGATATCCTAGTTTTCGTGGGGTTTCAAGCTCAGATATGCATTTTCTGTGATAATATTGGTGAGACTTCAGACAGAAGTATGCAGAATCATCTAGATCGATCTTTTCGAGCTATTTAATGCGAAAAAACAAGTTTTCTGGTGTTTTCAACATTCCACAGTGCGTTTGATATGCAGAACCGGCGATATCTTGATTTTCGTGGTGTTTCCAGCTGAGATATGCATTTTCTACGATAATGATGGTGAGACTTCTGTCAGAAGTATGCAGAACCTTCGAGAACGCTCTTTTCGAGCTACTTAATGCGCGAAACAAGTTTTCTGGTGTTTTCACCACTCCACGGTACGTTTGATGTGCAGAACCGGATATAACTTGGTTTTGGTCGGGTATCAAGCTGAGATATGCATTTTCTACGATAATCTTGGTGAGACTTCTGTCAGAAGTATGCAGGATCATCGAGATCGCACTTTTCGAGCTATTTAATGCGAGAAACACGTTATCTGGTGTTTTCAGCACTCCACAATGCGTTTGATATGCAGAACCAGCGATATCTGGGTTTTCGTGGGGTTTCAAGCTGAGATATGCATTTTCTGCGATAATCTTGGTTAGTCTTCTGTCAGAAGTATGCAGAATCTTCGTGATCGCTCTATTCGAGCTATTTAATGCGAGAAGCTCGTTATCTGCTTGTTTTCACCACTCCACAGTACGTTTGACATTCAGATCCGGAGATATCTTGGTTTCGGTCGGGTTTCTAGCTGAGATATGCATTTTCTACGATAATCTTGGTGAGACTTCTGTCAGAAGTATGCAGAACCTTCGAGAACGCTCCTTTCGAGCTACTTAATGCGAGAAACACGTTTTCTGGTGGTTTCACCACTCCACAGTGCGTTTGATATGCACAACCGGCGATATCTTGGTTTTCGTCGGGTTTCATGCTGAGACATTCATTTTCGGCGATAATCTTGGTGTTTCATCTACGAGAAGTATGCAGAATCGTCGAGAACGTTCTCTTCGAGCAACTTAATACGAGAAACACGTTTTCTGGTGTTTTCGCCACTCCACAGTACGTTTGAGGTGCAGAACCGGAGGTATCTTGGTTTTCGTGAGGTTTCAAGCTGAGATATGCATTTTCTGAAGCAATCTTGGTGAGACTTCTTTCCGAAGTATGCAGAATCATCTAGATCGCTCGGTTCGAGCTATTTAATGCGAGACACACGTTATCTAGTGTATTGACGACTCCACAGTGCGTTTGATATGCAGAACCGGCGATATCTTGGTTTTCGTCGGGTTTCAAGCTGAGACATTCATTTTTGGCGATAATCTTGGTGTTTCATCTATGAGAAGTATGCAGAATCATCGAGAACGTTCTTTTCGAGCAACTTAATACGAGAAACACGTTTTCTGGTGTTTTCACCACTCCATAGTGCGTTTGATATGCAGAACCGGCGACATCTTGATTTTCGTGAGGTTTCTAGCTGAGATATGCATTTTCTACGATAATCTTGGTGAGTGTTCTGTCAGAAGTATGCAGAATCATCTAGATCGCTCGTTTCAAGCTATTTAATGCGAGTAACACGTTTTCTGGTGTTTTCGCCACTCCACGGTGCGTTTGATATGCAGAACCGGTGACATCTTGATTTTCGTGAGGTTTTCAGCTGATATATGCATTTTCTGCGATAATCTTGGTGAGAGTTCTGTCAGAAGTATGCAGAATCATCGAGATCGCTCTTTTCGAGCAACTTAATACGAGAAACACGTTTTCTGGTGTTTTCGCCACTCCACAGTACGTTTGATGTGCAGAACTGGAGATATCTTGGTTTTCGTGAGGTTTCAAGCTGAGATATGCAATTTCTGCGATAATCATGGTGAGACTTCTGTTAGAAGTATGCAGAATCATCGAGATCGCACTTTTCGATCTATTTAATGCGAGAAACACGTTGTCTCGTGTTTCCACCACTCCACAGTTGGTTTGATATGCAGAACCGCCGATGTTTGGTTTTCGTCGGGTTTCAAGATGAGATATGCATTTTCTACGATAATCTTGGTGAAACATCTGTCCGAAGTATGCAGAAACATCAAGAGCGCACTTTTCGAGCTATTTAATGCGAGAAACACGTTTTCTGGGGTTTTCACCACACCACAGTTCGTTGGATGTGCAGAATCGGAAATATCTTGGTTTTCGAGGGGTTTCAAGCTCAGATATGCATTTTCTGCGATAATCTTTGTGAGACCTCTGTCCGAAGTATGCAGAAACATCGAGATCGCTCTTTTCGACCAATTTAATGCGAGAAACACGTTATCTGGTGTTTTCACCACTCCACAGTGCGTTTGATATTAAGAACCAGCGAAATCTTGGTTTTCGTGGGGTTTCAAGCTGAGATATGCATTTTTTACGATAATCACGGTGAGACTTCTGTCCGAAGTATGCAGAATCATCGAGATCGCACTTTTCGAGCTATTTAATGCGAGAAACACGTTTTCTGGGGTTTCCACCACACCACAGTTCATTGGATATGCAGAACAGGTGATACCTTTGGTTTTCGAGGGGTTTGAAGCTGAGATATGCATTTTCTGCGATAAACCTGGTGAGACTTCTGTCCGAAGTATGCTGAATCATCGAGATCGCTCTTTTCGAGCTAGTTAATGCGAGAAAAACCTTGTCTGGTGTTTTCACCACTCCACAGTGCGTTTGATATGCAGAACCAGCGATATCTTGGCTTTCGTGGGGTTTCAAGCTGAGATATGCATTTTTTACGATAATCTTGGTGAGACTTCTGTCCGAAGTATGCAGAATCATCGAGATCGCTCTTTTCGAGCTATTTAATGCGAGAAACACGTTATCTGGTTTTTTCACCACTCCACAGTTCGTTTGATATGCAGAACCAGCGATATCTTGGTTTTCTTCGGGTTTCAAGCTGAGATATGCATTTTCTACGATAATCTTGGTGAGACTTCTGTCCGAAGTATGCAGAATCATCGAGATCGCACTTTTCTAGCTATTTAATGCGAGAAACAAAGATATCTGGTGTTTTCAGCACTCCACAGAGCGTATGATATGCAGAACCGGCGATATCTTGGTTTTCGTGGGGTTTCAAGCTCAGATATGCATTTTTTACGATAATCTTGGTGAGACATCTGTCCGAAGTATGCTTAATCATCGAGATCGCTCGTTTCGAACTATTTTATGCGAGAAACACGTTATGTGGTTGTTTTCACCACTCCACAGTGCGTTTGATATGTAGAACCGGCGACATCTTGATATTCGTGAGGAGTCAAGCTGAGATATGAATTTTCAGCGATAATCTTGGTGAGTCTTCTGTCAGAAGTATGCAGAATCTTCGATATCGCTCTTTTCGAGCTAGTTAATGCGAGAAACACGTTATCTGGCGTTTTCACCACTCAACAGTGCGTATGATATGCAGAACCGACGATATATTGGTTTTCGTGGGGTTTCAAGCTCAGATATGCATTTTCTGCGATAATCATGGTGAGACTTCTGTCCGAAGTATGCAGAATCATCGAGATCGCTCTATTCGAGCTATTTAATGCGACAAAACGTTATCTGGTGTTTTCAGCACTCCACAGTGCGTTTGATATGCAGAACCAGCGATATCTTGGTTTTCGTGGGGTTTCAAGCTGAGAGATGCATTTTTTACGATAATCTTGGTGAGACATCTGTCCGAAGTATGCTTAATCATCGAGATCGCTCGTTTCGAACTATTTAATGGGAGAAACACGTTATGTGGTGTTTTCACCACTCCACAGTGCGTACGATATGCAGAACCAGCGATATCTTGGCTTCCGTGGGGTTTCAAACTGAGATATGCATTTTCAGCGATAATCTTGGTGAGTATTCTGTCAGAAGTATGCAGAATCTTCGAAATCGCTCTTTGCGGGCTAGTTAATGCGTGCAACACGTTATCTGGCGTTTTCACCACTCCACAGTGCGTTTGATATGCAGAACCAGCGATATCTTGGTTTTCGTCGGGTTTCAAGCTGAGATATGCATTTTCTACGATAATCTTGGTGAGACTTCTTTCCGAAGTATGCAGAATCATCGAGATCGCACTTTTCTAGCTATTTAATGCGAGAAACAAAGATATCTGGCGTTTTCAGCACTCCACAGAGCGTATGATATGCAGAACCGGCGATATCTTGGTTTTCGTGGGGTTTCAAGCTGAGATATGCATTGTCTGCGATAATCTTGTTGAGACTTCTGTCCGAAGTGTGCAGAATCATCGAGATCGCTCTTTTCGAGCTATTTAATGCGAGAAACACGTAATCTGGTGTTTTCACCACTCCACAGTGCGTTTGATATGCAGAACCAGCGATATCTTGGCTTCCGTGGGGTTTCAAACTGAGATATGCATTTTCAGCGATAATCTTGGTGAGTCTTCTGTCAGAAGTATGCAGAATCTTCGAGATCGCTCTTTTCGGGCTAGTTAATGCGAGAAACACGTTATCTGGCGTTTTCACCACTCCACAGTGCGTTTGATATGCAGAACCAGCGATATCTTGGTTTTCGTCGGGTTTCAAGCTGAGATATGCATTTTCTACGATAAGCTTGGTGAGACTTCTGTCAGAAGTATGCAGAATCATCGGGATCGCTCTTTTCGAGCTATTTAATGCGAGAATCACGTTATCTGGTTGTTTTCACCACTCCACAGTATGTATGATATGCAGAACCGACGATATCTTGGTTTTCGTGAGGTTTCAAGCTCAGATATGCATTTTCTGCGATAATCTTGGTGAGACTTCTGTCCGAAGTATGCAGAGTCATCGAGATCGTACTTTTCGAGATATTTAATGCGAGAAACACGTTTTCTGGTGTATTCACCACTCCACAGTACGTTTGACATGCAGAACCGGAGATATCTTGGTTTCGGACGGGTTTCAAGCTGAGATATGCATTTTCTACGATAATCTTGGTGAGACTTCTGTCAGAAGTATGCAGTATCATCGAGATCGCTCTTTTCGAGCTACTTAATGCGAGAAACACGTTATCTGGTGTTTTCGCCACTCCACAGTGCGTTTGACATGCTGAACCGGAGATATCTTGGTTACGGTCGGGATTCAAGCTGAGATACGCATTTTCTACGATAATCTTGGTGATACTTCTGTCAGAAGTATGCAGAATCTTCGAGCACACTCTTTTCGAGCTACTTAATGCGAGAAACACGTGTTCTGGTGTATTCGCCACTCCACAGTACGTTTGACATGCAGAACCGAAGATATCTTGGTTTCGGTCGGGTTTCAAGCTGAGACAAGCGTTTTCTGCGATAATCTTGGTGATTCTTCTGTCAGAAGTATGCGGAATCATCGAGAACGCTCTTTTCGAGCTGTTCAATGCGAGAAACACGTTATCTGGTGTTTTCACCACTCCACAGTGCGTTTGATTTGCAGAACCGGCGACATGTTGATTTTTGTGAGGTTTCTAGCTGAGATATGCATTTTCTGCGATAATATTGGTGAGACTTCAGTCAGAAGTATGCAGAATCATCTAGATCGCTGGTTTCGAGCTATTTAATGCGAAAAAACAAGTTTTCTGGTGTTTTGACCACTCCACAGTGCGTTTGATATGTAGAGCCGCCGATAACTTGGTTTTCGTGGGGTTTCCAGCTAAAATATGCATTTTCTTCGATAATCTTGGTGAGTCTTCAGTCAGAAGTATGCAGAATCATCGAGAACGCTCTATTCGAGCTATTTAATGCGGGAAACACGTTATCTGGTGTTTTGACCACTCCACAGTGCGTTTGATATGTAGAGCCGTCGATAACTTGGTTTTCGTGGGGTTTCCAGCTGGTATATGCATTTTCTGCAATAATCTTGGTGTTTCATCTATGAGAAGTATGCAGAATCATCGAGAGCGCACTTTTCGAGCTACTTAATGCGAGAAACACGCTATCTGGTGTTTTCACCACTCCACTGTGCGTTTGATATGCAGAACCGGCGACATCTTGGATTTCGTCGGGTTTCAAGCTGAGATATGCATTTTCTGCGGCAATCTTGGTGAGACTTCTGTCCGAAGTATGCAGAATCATCGAGATCGCTCTTTTCGAGCTATTTAATGCGGGAAACACGTTATCTGGTGTTTTGACCACTCCACAGAGCGTTTGATATGTAGAGCCGCCGATAACTTGGTTTTCGTGGGGTTTCCAGCTGGTATATGCATTTTCTGCGATAATCTTGGTGTTTCATCTATGAGAAGTATGCAGAATCATCGAGAGCGCTCTTTTCGAGCTACTTAATGCGAGAAACACGTTTTCTGGTTTTTTCACCACTCCACAGTGCGTCTGAAATGCAGAACCGGCGATATCTTGGTTTCCGTGGGGTTTGTAGCTGAGATATGCATTTTCTGCGATAATCTTGGTGAGTCTTCTGTCAGAAGTGTGCACAATCATCTAGATTGCTCTTTTCGAGCTATTTAATGCGAGAAACACGTTTTCTTGTGTTTTCACCACCCCACAGTGCGTTTGATATGCAGAACCGGAGATATCTTGGTTTCGGTCGTGTTTCAAGCTGAGATATGCATTTTCTGCGATAATCTTGGTGAGACTTCAGTCAGAAGTATGCAGAATAATCGAGATCGCTCGTTTCGAGCTACTTAATGCGAGAAACACGTTATCTGGTGTTTTCGCCACTCCACAGTGCGTTTGACATGCAGAACCGAAGATATCTTGGTTTCGGTCGTGTTTCAAGCTGAGATATGCATTTTCTGCGATAATCTTGGTGAGTCTTCTGTCAGAAGTGTGCACAATCATCTAGATCGCTCTTTTCGAGCTATTTAATGCGAGAAACACGTTTTCTTGTGTTTTCACCACTCCACTGTGCGTTTGATATGCAGAACCGGCGACATCTTGGATTTCGTCGGGTTTCAAGCTGAGATATGCATTTTCTGCGGCAATCCTGGTGAGACTTCTGTCCGAAGTATGCAGAATCATCGAGATCGCTCTTTTCGAGCTATTTAATGCGGGAAACACGTCATCTGGTTGTTTTCACTACTCCACAGGGCGTTTGATATGCAGAACCGACGATATCTTGGTTTTCGTGGGGTTTCCAGCTGAGATATGCATTTTCTGCGATAATCTTGGTGAGACTTCAGTCAGAAGTATGCAGAATCATCTAGATCGCTCGTTTCGAGCTAATTAATGCGAGAAACACGTTTTCTGGTGTTTTCACCACTCCACAGTTCGTTGGATATGCAGAACAGGAGATATCTTGGTTTTCGTGGGGTTTATAGAAGAGATATGCATTTTCTGCGATAATCTTGGTGAGACCTCTGTCCGAAGTATGCAGAATCATCGAGATCGTACTTTTCGAGCTATTTAATGCGAGAAGCACGTTTTCTGGTGTTTTCACCACTCCACAGTTCGTTGGATATGCAGAACAGGAGATATCTTGGTTTTCGTGGGGTTTATAGAAGAGATATGCATTTTCTGCGATAATCTTGGTGAGTCTTCTGTCAGAAGTGTGCACAATCATCTAGATCGCTCTTTTCGAGCTATTTAATGCGAGAAACACGTTTTCTTGTGTTTTCACCACCCCGCAGTGCGTTTGATATGCAGAACCGGAGATATCTTGGTTTCGGTCGTGGTTCAAGCTGAGATATGCATTTCCTGCGATAATCTGGGTGAGACTTCAGTCAGAAGTATGCAGAATAATCGAGATCGCTCGTTTCGAGCTACTTAATGCGAGAAACACGTTATCTGGTGTTTTCGCCACTCCACAGTGCGTTTGACATGCAGAACCGAAGATATCTTGGTTTCGGTCGGGTTTCAAGCTGAGACATGCATTTTCTGCGATAATCTTGGTGATTCTTCTGTCAGAGGTATGCAGAATCATCGAGAACGCTCTTTTCGAGCTGTTTAATGCGAGAAACTCGTTATCTGGTGTTTTCACCACTCCACAGTGCGGTTGATTTGCAGAACCGGCGGCATCTTGGCTTTCGTCGGTTATCAAGCTGAGATATGCATTTTCTACGATAATCTTGGTGGATCTTCGGTCAGAAGTATGCAGAATCATCGAGATCGCTCTATTCGTGCTATTTAAAGCGAGAAACACGTTATCTGGTTGTTTTCACTACTCCACAGTGCGTTTGATATGCAGAACCGGCGACATCTTGATTTTTGTGAGGTTTCTAGCTGAGATATGCATTTTCTGCGATAATATTGGTGAGACTTCAGTCAGATGTATGCAGAATCATCGAGATCGCTCTATTCGAGCTATTTAATGCGGGAAACACGTTATCTGGTGTTTTGACCACTCCACAGTGCGTTTGATATGTAGAGCCGCCGATAACTTGGTTTTCGTGGGGTTTCCAGCTGGTATATGCATTTTCTGCGATAATCTTGGTGTTTCATCTATGAGAAGTATGCAGAATCATCGAGAGCGCACTTTTCGAGCTACTTAATGCGAGAAACACGCTATCTGGTGTTTTCACCACTCCACTGTGCGTTTGATATGCAGAACCGGCGACATCTTGGATTTCGTCGGGTTTCAAGCTGAGATATGCATTTTCTGCGGCAATCTTGGTGAGACTTCTGTCCGAAGTATGCAGAATCATCGAGATCGCTCTTTTCGAGCTATTTAATGCGGGAAACACGTTATCTGGTGTTTTGACCACTCCACAGTGCGATTGATATGTAGAGCCGCCGATAACTTGGTTTTCGTGGGGTTTCCAGCTGGTATATGCATTTTCTGCGATAATCTTGGTGTTTCATCTATGAGAAGTATGCAGAATCATCGAGTGCGCTCTTTTCGAGCTACTTAATGCGAGAAACACGTTTTCTGGTTTTTTCACCACTCCACAGTGCGTCTGAAATGCAGAACCGGCGATATCTTGGTTTTCGTGGGGTTTGTAGCTGAGATATGCATTTTCTGCGATAATCTTGGTGAGTCTTCTGTCAGAAGTGTGCACAATCATCTAGATCGCTCTTTTCGAGCTATTTAATGCGAGAAACACGTTTTCTTGTGTTTTCACCACCCCACAGTGCGTTTGATATGCAGAACCGGAGATATCTTGGTTTCGGTCGTGTTTCAAGCTGAGATATGCATTTTCTGCGATAATCTTGGTGTTTCATCTATGAGAAGTATGCAGAATCATCGAGAGCGCTCTTTTCGAGCTACTTAATGCGAGAAACATGTTTTCTGGTTTTTTCACCACTCCACGGTGCGTCTGAAATGCAGAACCGGCGATATCTTGGTTTTCGTGGGGTTTGTAGCTGAGATATGCATTTTCTGCGGCAATCTTGGTGAGACTTCTGTCCGAAGTATGCAGAATCATCGAGATCGCTCTTTTCGAACTATTTAATGCGGGAAACACGTTATCTGGTTGTTTTCACTACTCCACAGGGCGTTTGATATGCAGAACCGGCGATATCTTGGTTTTCGTGGGGTTTCCAGCTGAGATATGCATTTTCTGCGATAATCTTGGTGAGACTTCAGTCAGAAGTATGCAGAATCATCTAGATCGCTCGTTTCGAGCTAATTAATGCGAAAAAACAAGATTTCTGGTGTTTTGACCGCTCCACAAGTGCGTTTGATATGTAGAGCCACCGATAAATTGGTTTTCGTGGGGTTTCCAGCTGAAATATGCATTTTCTGCGATAATCTTTGTGTTTCATCTATGAGAAGTATGCAGAATCATCCAGAACGCTCGTTTTGAGCTAGTTAATGCGAGTAACACGTTTTCTGGTGTTTTCACCACCCCACAGTTCGTTGGATATGCAGAACAGGAGATATCTTGGTTTTCGTGGGGTTTCAAGCTGAGATATGCATTTTCTGCGATAATCTTGGTGAGACTTCAGTCAGAAGTATGCAGAATAATCGAGATCGCTCGTTTCGAGCTACTTAATGCGAGAAACACGTTATCTGGTGTTTTCGCCACTCCACAGTGCGTTTGACATACAGAACCGAAGATATCTTGGTTTCGGTCGGGTTTCAAACTGAGATATGCATTTTCAGCGATAATCTTGGTGAGTCTTCTGTCAGAAGTATGCAGAATCTTCGAGATCGCTCTATTCGGGCTAGTTAATGCGAGAAACACGTTATCTGGCGTTTTCACCACTCCACAGTGCGTATGATATGCAGAACCGACGATATCTTGGTTTTCGTGGTGTTTCAAGCTCAGATATGCATTTTCTGCGATAATCTTGGTGAGACTTCTGTCCGCAGTATGCAGAGTCATCGAGATCGTACTTTTCGAGCTATTTAATGCGAGAAACACGTTTTCTGGGGTTTTCACCACTCCACAGTTCGTTGGATATGCAGAACAGGAGATATCTTGGTTTTCGTGGGGTTTCTAGCAGAGATATGCATTTTCTGCGATAATCATTGCGAGACTTCCGTTAGAAGTATGCAGAATCATCGAGATCGCACTTTTCGATCAATTTAATGCGAGAAACACGTTATCTGGTGTTTTCACCACTCCACAGTGCGTTTGATATGCAGAACCAGCGAAATCTTGGTTTTCGTGGGGTTTCAAGCTGAGATATGCATTTTTTACGATAATCTTGGTGAGACTTCTTTCCGAAGTATGCAGAACCATCGAGATCGCTCTTTTCGAGCTATTTAATGCGAGAAACACGATATCTGGTGTTTTCAGCACTCCACAGAGCGTATGATATGCAGAACCGGCGATATCTTGGTTTTCGTGGGGTTTCAAGCTGAGATATGCATTTTCTGCGATAATCTTGGTGAGACCTCTGTCCGAAGTATGCAGAAACATCGAGATCGCTCTTTTCGACCTATTTAATGTGAGAAACACGTTTTCTGGTGTTTTCACAACACCACAGTTCGTTGGATGTGCAGAACCGGAGATATCTTGGTTTTCGTGGGGTTTCAAGCTGAGATATGCATTTTCTGCGATAATCTTGGTGAGACCTCTGTCCGAAGTATGCAGAAACATCGAGATGGATCTTTTCGACCTATTTAATGCGAGAAACACGTTATCTGGTGTTTTCACCACTCCACAGTGCGTTTGATATGTAGAGCCACCGATAAATTGGTTTTCGTGGGGTTTCAAGCTGAGATATGCATTTTCTGCGATAAACTTGGTGAGACTTCTGTCCGAAATATGCAGAATCATCGAGATCGCTCTATTCGAGCTATTTAATGCGAGAAACACGTTATCTGGTGTTTTCACCACTCCACAGTGCGTATGATATGCAGAACCGGCGATATCTTGGTTTTCGTGGGGTTTCAAGCTGAGATATGCATTTTCTGCGATAATATTGGTGAGACTTCAGTCAGAAATATGCAGAATCATCTAGATCGCTCGTTTCGAGCTATTTAATGCGAAAAAACAAGTTTTCTGGTGTTTTGACCACACCACAATGCGTTTGATACGTAGAGCCGCCGATAACTTGGTTTTCGTGGGGTTTCCAGCTAAAATATGCATTTTCTTCGATAATCTTGGTGAGTCTTCAGTCAGAAGTATGCAGAATCATCGAGATCGCTCTATTCGAGCTATTTAATGCGGGAAACACGTTATCTGGTGTTTTGACCACTCCACAGTGCGTTTGATATGCAGAACCGGCGACATCTTGATTTTCGTGAGGTTTCAAGCTGAGATATGCATTTTCTGCGATAATCTTGGTGAGTCTTTTGTCAGTAGTATGCAGAATCATCTAGATCGCTCTTTTCGAGCTATTTAATGCGAAAAAACAAGTTTTATGGTGTTTTCAACTTTCCACAGTGCGTTTGATATGCAGAACCGGCGATATCTTGATTTTCGTGGTGTTTCCAGCTGATATATGCATTTTCTGCGATAATCTAGGTGAGTCTTCTGCCAGAAGTATGCAGAATCATCTAGAACGCCCTATTCGAGCTAGTTAATGCGAGAAACACGTTTTCTGGGGTTTTCACCACACCAAAGTTCGTTGGATATGCAGAACAGGTGATATCTTGGTTTTCGAATGGTTTCAAGCTGAGATATGCATTTTCTGCGATAAACTTGGTGCGACTTCTGTCAGAAGTATGCAGGATCATCGGGATCCCTCTTTTCGAGCTATTTAATGCGAGAATCACGTTATCTGGTTGATTTCACCACTTCACAGTGCGTTTGATATGCAGAACCGGCGACATCTTGATTTTCGTGAGGTTTCCAGCTGAGATATACATGTTCTGCGATAATCTTCGTGAGTCTTCTGTCAGAAGTATGCAGAATCATCTAGATCGCTCTTTTCGAGCTGTTTAATGCGAGAAACACGTTTTCTGGTGTTCTCACCACTCCACAGTACGTTTGACATGCAGAACCGGAGATATCTTGGTTTCGGAAGGGTTTCAAGCTGAGATATGCATTTTCTACGATAATCTTGGTGAGACTTCTGTCAGAAGTATGCAGAATAATCGAGATCGCTCGTTTCGAGCTACTTAATGCGAGAAACACGTTATCTGGTGTTTTCGCCACTCCACAGTGCGTTTGACATGCAGAACTGAAGATATCTTGGTTTCGGTCGGGTTTCAAACAGAGACATGCATTTTCTGCGATAATCTTGGTGATTCTTCTGTCAGAAGTATGCGGAATCATCGAGAACGCTCTTTTCGAGCTGTTCAATGCGAGAAACACGTTATCTGGTGTTTTCACCACTCCACAGTGCGTTTGATTTGCAGAACCGGCGACATCTTGGCTTTCGTCGGGTATCCAGCTGAGATATGCATTTTCTACGATAATCTTGGTGAGTCTTCTGTCAGAAGTATGCAGAATCATCAAGATCGCTCTTTCTGAGCTATTTAATGCGAGAAACACGTTATCTGGTTGTTATCACTACTCCACAGTGCGTTTGATATGCAGAACCGGCGACATCTTGATTTTCGTGAGGTTTCAAGCTGAGATATGCATTTTCTGCGATAATCTTGGTGAGTCTTTTGTCAGTAGTATGCAGAATCATCTAGATCGCTCTTTTCGAGCTATTTAATGAGAAAAAACAAGTTTTCTGGTGTTTTCAACTTTCCACAGTGCGTTTGATATGCAGAACCGGCGATATCTTGATTTTCATGGTGTTTCCAGCTGAGATATGCATTTTCTGCGATAATCTAGGTGAGTCTTCTGCCAGAAGTATGCAGAATCATCTAGAACGCCCTATTCGAGCTAGTTAATGCGAGAAACACGTTTTCTGGGGTTTTCACCACACCAAAGTTCGTTGGATATGCAGAACAGGTGATATCTTGGTTTTCGAATGGTTTCAAGCTGAGATATGCATTTTCTGCGATAAACTTGGTGCGACTTCTGTCAGAAGTATGCAGGATCATCGGGATCCCTCTTTTCGAGCTAAATAATGCGAGAATCACGTTATCTGGTTGATTTCACCACTTCACAGTGCGTTTGATATGCAGAACCGGCGACATCTTGATTTTCGTGAGGTTTCCAGGTGAGATATACATGTTCTGCGATAATCTTCGTGAGTCTTCTGTCAGAAGTATGCAGAATCATCTAGATCGCTCTTTTCGAGCTATTTAATGCGAGAAACACGTTTTCTGGTGTATTCACCACTCCACAGTACTGTTTGACATGCAGAACCGGAGATATCTTGGTTTCGGAAGGGTTTCAAGCTGAGATATGCATTTTCTACGATAATCTTGGTGAGACTTCTGTCAGAAGTATGCAGAATCATCGAGATCGCTCTTTTCGAGCTACTTAATGCGAGAAACACGTTTTCTGGTGTATTCGCCACTCCACAGTACGTTTGACATGCAGAACCGAAGATATCTTGGTTTCGGACGGGTTTCAAGCCGAGACATGCATTTTCTGCGATAATCTTGGTGATTCTTCTGTCAGAAGTATGCAGAATCATCGAGAACGCTCTTTTCGAGCTGATTAATGCGAGAAACACGTTATCTGGTGTTTTCACAACTCCACAGTGCATTTGATTTGCAGAACCGGCGATATCTTGATTTTCGTGGTGTTTCCAGCTGAGATATGCATTTTCTGCGATAATCTTGGTGAGACTTCAGTCAGAAGTACGCAGAATCATCTAGATCGCTCGTTTTGAGCTATTTGATGCGAAAAAACAAGTTTTCTGCTGTTTTCAACATTCCACAATTCGTTTGATATGCAGAACCGGCGATATCTTGATTTTCGTGGTGTTTCCAGCTGAGACATGCATTTTCTCCGATAATCTTGGTGAGACTTCAGTCAGAAGTATGCAGAATCATCTAGATTGCTCGTTTCGAGCTATTTAATGCGAGAAACACGTTATCTGGTTGTTTTCACCACTCCACAGTGCGTTTGATATGCAGAACCGGCGACATCTTGATTTTCGTGAGGTTTCAAGCTAAGAGATGCGTTTTCTGCGATAATATTGGTGAGACTGCTGTCCAAAGTATGCAGAATCATCGATATCGCTCTATTCGAGCTATTTAATGCGAGAAACATGTTATCTGGTGTATTCACCACTCCACAGTGCGTTTGATATGCAGAACCGGCGACATCTTGGCTTTCGTGGCGTTTCCAGCTGAGATATGCATTTTGTACGATAATCTTGGTGAGACATCCTTCAGAAGTATGCAGAATCATCGGGATCGCTCTTTGCGAGCTATTTAATGCGAGAAACACGTTATCTGGTGTTTGCACCACTCCACAGTGCGTTTCACATGCAGAACCGGCGACATCTTGATTTTCGTGAGGTTTCAAGCTAAGAGATGCGTTTTCTGCGATAATATTGGTGAGACTTCTGTCCAAAGTATGCAGAATCATCGATATCGCTCTATTCGAGCTATTTAATGCGAGAAACATGTTATCTGGTGCATTCACCACTCCACAGTGCGTTTGATATGCAGAACCGGCGACATCTTGGCTTTCGTGGCGTTTCCAGCTGAGATATGCATTTTGTACGATAATCTTGGTGAGACATCCTTCAGAAGTATGCAGAATCATCGGGATCGCTCTTTTCGAGCTATTTAATGCGAGAAACACGTTATCTGGTGTTTGCACCACTCCACAGTGCGTTTCACATGCAGAACCGGCGACATCTTGGATTTCGTCGGGGTTCAAGCTGAGATATGCATTTTCTACGATAATCTTGGTGAGACTTCTGTCAGAAGTATGTAGAAACTTCGAGATCGCACTTTTCGAGCTACTTAATGCGAGAAACACGTTATCTGGTGTTTTCACCACGCCACAGTGCGATTGACATGCAGAACCGGCGACATCTTGGATTTCGTCGGGGATCAAGCTGAGATATGCATTTTCTACCATAATCTTGGTGAGACTTCTGGCAGAAGTATGCAGAATCATCGAGAACGCTCTTTTCGAGCTAGTTAATGCGAGAAACACGTTTTCTGGTGTTTTCACCACTCCACAGTGCGTCTGATATGCAGAACCGGCGATATCTTGATTTTCGTGGTGTTTCCAGCTGAGATATGCATTTTCTGCGATAATCTTGGTGAGACTTCAGTCAGAAGTATGCAGAATCATCCTGATCGCTCGTTTCGAGCTATTTAATGCGAGAAACACGTTATCTGGTTGTTTTCACCACTCCACAGTGCGTTTGATATGCAGAACCCGCGACATCTTGATTTTCGTGAGGTTTCAAGCTAAGAGATGCGTTTTCTGCGATAATATTGGTGAGACTTCTGTCCAAAGTATGCAGAATCATCGATATCGCTCTATTCGAGCTATTTAATGCGAGAAACATGTTATCTGGTGTATTCACCACTCCACAGTGCGTTTGATATGCAGAACCGGCGACATCTTGGCTTTCGTGGCGTTTCCAGCTGAGATATGCATTTTGTACGATAATCTTGGTGAGACATCCTTCAGAAGTATGCAGAATCATCGGGATCGCTCTTTTCGAGCTATTTAATGCGAGAAACACGTTTTCTGGTGTTTTCACCACTCCACAGTGCGTCTGATATGCAGAACCGGCGATATCTTGATTTTCGTGGTGTTTCCAGCTGAGATATGCATTTTCTGCGATGATATTGGTGAGACTTCAGTCAGAAGTATGCAGAATCATCTAGATTGCTCGTTTCGAGCTATTTAATGCGTGAAACACGTTATCTGGTTGTTTTCACCACTCCACAGTGCGTTTGATATGCAGAACCGGCGACATCTTGATTTTCGTGAGGTTTCCAGCTGAGAGATGCATTTTGTACGATAATCTTGGTGAGACTTCCTTCAGAAGTATGCAGAATCATCGGGATCGCTCTTTTCGAGCTATTTAATGCGAGAAACACGTTATCTGGTGTTTTCACCACTCCACAGTGCGTTTCACATGCAGAACCGGCGACATCTTGGATAACGTCGGGGTTCAAGCTGAGATATGCATTTTCTACGATAATCTTGGTGAGACTTCAGTCAGAAGTATGCAGAATCATCGAGAACACTCTTTTCGAGCTAGTTAATGCGAGAAACACGTTATCTGGTGTTTTCACCACTCCACAGTGCGTTTGATATGCAGAACCGGCGACATCTTGGGTTTCGTCGGGTATCAGGCTGAGATATGCATTTTCTACCATAATCTTGGTGAGACTTCTGGCAGAAGTATGCAGAATCATCTAGATCGCTCTTTTCGAGCCATTTAATGCGAGAAACACGTTATCTGGTGTTTTCACCACTCCACAGTGCGTTTCACATGCAGAACCGGCGACATCTTGGATTTCGTCGGGGTTCAAGCTGAGATATGCATTTTCTACGATAATCTTGGTGAGACTTCTGTCAGAAGTATGTAGAAACTTCGAGATCGCTCTTTTCGAGCTGCTTAATGCGAGAAACACGTTATCTGGTGTTTTCACCACGCCACAGTGCGTTTGACATGCAGAACCGGCGACATCTTGGATTTCGTCGGGGATCAAGCTGAGATATGCATTTTCTACCATAATCTTGGTGAGACTTCTGGCAGAAGTATGTAGAAACTTCGAGATCGCTCTTTTCGAGCTACTTAATGCGAGAAACACGTTATCTGGTGTTTTCACCACGCCACAGTGCGTTTGACATGCAGAACCGGCGACATCTTGGATTTCGTCGTGGATCAAGCTGAGATATGCATTTTCTACCATAATCTTGGTGAGACTTCTGGCAGAAGTATGCAGAATCATCGAGAACACTCTTTTCGAGCTAGTTAATGCGAGAAACACGTTTTCTGGTGTTTTCACCACTCCACAGTGCGTCTGATATGCAGAACCGGCGACATCTTGGATTTCGTCGGGGTTCATGCTGAGATATGCATTTTCTACGATAATCTTGGTGAGACTTCTGTCAGAAGTATGTAGAAACTTCGAGATCGCTCTTTTCGAGCTACTTAATGCGAGAAACACGTTATCTGGTTGTTTTCACCACCCCACAGTGCGTTTGATATGCAGAACCGGCGAGATCTTGATTTTCGTGAGGTTTCAAGCTAAGAGATGCATTTTCTGCGATAATATTGGTGAGACTTCTGTCCAAAGTATGCAGAATCATCGATATCGCTCTATTCGAGCTATTTAATGCGAGAAACATGTTATCTGGTGTATTCACCACTCCACAGTGCGTTTGATATGCAGAACCGGCGAGATCTTGGATTTCGTCGGGGTTCAAGCTGAGATATGCATTTTCTGCGATAATCGTAGTGAGTCTTCTGTCAGAAGTATGCAGAATCATCTAGATCGCTCGTTTCGAGCTATTTAATGCGAGAAACACGTTGTCTGGTTGTTTTCACCACTCCACAGTGCGTTTGATATGCAGAACTGGCGACATCTTGATTTTCGTGAGGTTTCAAGCTGACATATGCATTTTCTGCGATAATATTGGTGAGACTTCAGTTAGAAGTATGCAGAATCATCTAGATCACTCTTTTCGAGCCATTTAATGCGAGAACCACGTTATCTGGTGTATTGACCACTCCACAGTGCGTTTGATATGCAGAACTGGCGACATCTTGATTTTCGTGAGGTTTCAAGCTGACATATGCATTTTCTGCGATAATATTGGTGAGACTTCAGTTAGAAGTATGCAGAATCATCTAGATCACTCTTTTCGAGCCATTTAATGCGAGAACCACGTTATCTGGTGTATTGACCACTCCACAGTGCGTTTGATATGCAGAACCGGCGACATCTTGGTTTTCGTGGGGTTTCCAGCTGAAATATGCATTTTCTGCGATAATCTTGGTGTTTCATCTACGAGAAGTATGCATAAACATCGAGATCGCTCTTTTCGAGCTAGTTAATGCGAGAAACACGTTTTCTGGTGTATTCACAACTCCACAGTACGTTTGACATGCAGAAACGGAGATATCTTGGTTTCGGTTGTGTTTCAAGCTGACATATGCATTTTCTGCGATAATCTTGGTGAGACTTCTGTCAGAAGTATGCAGAATCACCGGGATCGCTCGTTTCGAGCTACTTGATTCGAGAAACACGTTGTCTGGTTGTTTTCACGACTCCACAGTGTGTTTGATATGCAGAACCGGCGACTTCTTTTCTTTCGTGGGGTTTCCAGCTGAAATATGCATTTTCTGCGATAATCTTGGTGTTTCATCTACGAGAAGTATGCATAAACATCGAGATCGCTCTTTTCGAGCTAGTTAATGCGAGAAACACGTTTTCTGGTGTATTCCCAACTCCACAGTACGATTGACATGCAGAAACGGAGATGTCATGGTTTCGGTTGTGTTTCAAGCTGAGATATGCATTTTCTGCGATAATCTTGGTGAGACTTCTGTCCGAAGTATGCTGAATCATCGAGATCGCTCTTTTCGAGCTAGTTAGAGCGAGAAACACGTTATCTGGTGTTTTCACCACTCCACAGTGCGTTTGATATGCAGAAAAGTAGATATCTTGGTTTTCGTGGGGTTTCAAGCTGAGATAGGCATTTTCTGCGATAATCTTGTTGAGACTTCTATCCGAAGTATCCAGAATCATCGAGATCGCTCGTTTCGAGCTATTTAATGCGAGAAACACGTTATCTGGTGTTTTCACCAGTCCACAGTGCGTTGGATATGCAGAACCGGAGATATTTTGGTTTTCGTCGGGTTTCAAGCTGAGATATGCATTTTCTACGATAAGCTTGGTGAGACTTCTGTCCGAAGTATGCTGGAACATCGAGTTCGCTCTTTTCGAGCTAGTTAATGCGAGAAAAACCTTATCCGGTGTTTTCACCACTCCACAGTGCGTGTGATATGCAGAACCAGCGATATCTAGGCTTTCGTGGGGTTTCAAGCTGAGATATGCATTTTTTACGATTATCATGGTGAGACTTCTGTCCGAAGTATGCAGAATCATCGCGATAGCTCGTTTCGAGCTATTCAATGCGAGAAACACGTTATCTGGTGTTTTCACCACTCCACAGTGCGTTTGATATGCAGAACCGGAGAAATTTTGGTTTTCGTCGGGTTTCAAGCTGAGATATGCATTTTCTACGATAAGCTTGGTGAGACTTCTGTCCGAAGTATGCTGGAACATCGAGATCGCTCTTTTCGAGCTAGTTAATGCGGAAAAGCCTCATCCGGTGTTTTCACCACTCCACAGTGCGTTTGATATGCAGAACCAGCGATATCTTGGCTTTCGTGGGGTTTCAAGCTGAGATATGCATTTTTTACGATAATCTTGGTGAGACTTCTGTCCGAAGTATGCAGAATCATCGAGATCGCTCTTTTCGGACTAGTTAGTGCGAGAAACACGTTATCTGGTGTTTTCACCACTCCACAGTGCGTTTGATATGCAGAACAGTAGATATCTTGGTTTTCGTGGGGTTTCAAGTTGAGATATGCATTTTCTGCGATAATCTTGTTGAGACTTCTATCCGAAGTATCCAGAATCATCGAGATCGCTCGTTTCGAGCTATTTAATGCGAGAAACACGTTTTCTGGGGTTTTCCCCACTCCACAGTGCGTTTGATATGCTGAACACAGCGATATCTTGGTTTTCGCGGGGTTTCAAGCTGAGATATGCATTTTTTACGATAATTTTTGTGAGACTTCTGTCCGAAGTATGCAGAATCATCGAGATCGCTCGTTTCGAGCTATTTAATGCGAGAAACACGTTATCTGGTGTTTTCACCACTCCACAGTGCGTTTGATATGCAGAAAAGTAGATATCTTGGTTTTCGTGGGGTTTCAACCTGAGATAGGCATTTTCTGCGATAATCTTGTTGAGACTTCTATCCGAAGTATCCAGAACCATCGAGATCGCTCGTTTCGAGCTATTCAATGCGAGAAACACGTTATCTGGTGTTTTCACCACTCCACAGTTCGTTTGATATGCAGAACCGGAGAAATTTTGGTTTTCGTCGGGTTTCAAGCTGAGATATGCATTTTCTACGATAAGCTTGGTGAGACTTCTGTCCGAAGTATGCTGGAACATCGAGATCGCTCTTTTCGAGCTAGTTAATGCGAGAAAAGCCTCATCCGGTGTTTTCACCACTCCACAGTGCGTTTGATATGCAGAACCAGCGATATCTTGGCTTTCGTGGGGTTTCAAGCTGAGATATGCATTTTTTACGATAATCATGGTGAGACTTCTGTCCGAAGTATGCAGAATCATCGAGATCGCTCTTTTCGGACTAGTTAGTGCGAGAAACACGTTATCTGGTGTTTTCACCACTCCACAGTGCGTTTGATATGCAGAACAGTAGATATCTTGGTTTTCGTGGGGTTTCAAGTTGAGATATGCATTTTCTGCGATAATCTTGTTGAGACTTCTATCCGAAGTATCCAGAATCATCGAGATCGCTCGTTTCGAGCTATTTAATTCGAGAAACACGTTATCTGGTGTTTTCACCAGTCCACAGTGCGTTGGATATGCAGAACCGGAGATATTTTGGTTTTCGTCGGGTTTCAAGCTGAGATATGCATTTTCTACGATATGCTTGGTGAGACTTCTGTCCGAAGTATGCTGGAACATCGAGATCGCTCTTTTCGTGCTAGTTAATGCGAGAAAAACCTTATCCGGTGTTTTCAGCACTCCACAGTGCGTTTGATATGCAGAACCAGCGATTTCTTGGCTTTCGTGGGGTTTCTAGCTGAGATATGCATTTTCTGCGATAATCTTGGTGAGACTTCTGTCCGAAGTTTGCAGAATCATCGAGATCGCTCGTTTCGAACTATTTAATGCGAGAAACACGTTTTCTGGGGTTTTCACCACTCCACAGAGCGTTTGATATGCAGAACCGGCGATATCTTGGTTTTCGTGGGGTTTCTAGCTGAGATATGCATTTTCTGCGATAATCTTGGTGAGACTTCTGTCCGAAGTTTGCAGAATCATCGAGATCGCTCGTTTCGAACTATTTAATGCGAGAAACACGTTTTCTGGGGTTTTCACCACTCCACAGTGCGTTTGATATGCAGAACCGGCGATATCTTGGTTTTCGTGGGGTTTCAAGCTGAGATATGCATTTTCTGCGATAATCTTGGTGAGACTTCTGTCCGAAGTATGAAGAATCATCGAGATCGCTCTATTCGAGCTATTTAATGCGAGAAACACGTTTTCTGGGGTTTTCACCACTCCACAGTGCGTTTGATATGCTGAACACAGCGATATCTTGGTTTTCGCGGGGTTTCAAGCTGAGATATGCATTTTTTACGATAATTTTGGTGAGACTTCTGTCCGAAGTATGCAGAATCATCGAGATCGCTCGTTTCGAGCTATTTAATGCGAGAAACACGTTATCTGGTGTTTTCACCACTCCACAGTGCGTTTGATATGCAGAAAAGTAGATATCTTGGTTTTCGTGGGGTTTCAAGTTGAGATATGCATTTTCTGCGATAATCTTGTTGAGACTTCTATCCGAAGTATCCAGAATCATCGAGATCGCTCGTTTCGAGCTATTCAATGCGAGAAACACGTTATCTGGTGTTTTCACCACTCCACAGTTCGTTTGATATGCAGAACCGGAGAAATTTTGGTTTTCGTCGGGTTTCAAGCTGAGATATGCATTTTTTACGATAATCTTGGTGAGACTTCTGTCCGAAGTATGCAGAATCATCGAGATCGCTCTTTTCGGACTAGTTAGTGCGAGAAACACGTTATCTGGTGTTTTCACCACTCCACAGTGCGTTTGATATGCAGAACAGTAGATATCTTGGTTTTCGTGGGGTTTCAAGTTGAGATATGCATTTTCTGCGATAATCTTGTTGAGACATCTATCCGAAGTATCCAGAATCATCGAGATCGCTCGTTTCGAGCTATTTAATTCGAGAAACACGTTATCTGGTGTTTTCACCAGTCCACAGTGCGTTGGATATGCAGAACCGGAGATATTTTGGTTTTCGTCGGGTTTCAAGCTGAGATATGCATTTTCTACGATATGCTTGGTGAGACTTCTGTCCGAAGTATGCTGGAACATCGAGATCGCTCTTTTCGTGCTAGTTAATGCGAGAAAAACCTTATCCGGTGTTTTCAGCACTCCACAGTGCGTTTGATATGCAGAACCAGCGATTTCTTGGCTTTCGTGGGGTTTCTAGCTGAGATATGCATTTTCTGCGATAATCTTGGTGAGACTTCTGTCCGAAGTTTGCAGAATCATCGAGATCACTCGTTTCGAACTATTTAATGCGAGAAACACGTTTTCTGGGGTTTTCACCACTCCACAGTGCGTTTGATATGCAGAACCGGCGATATCTTGGTTTTCGTGGGGTTTCAAGCTGAGATATGCATTTTCTGCGATAATCTCGGTGAGACTTCTGTCCGAAGTATGCTGAATCATCGAGATCGCCCTTTTCGGACTAGTTAGTGCGAGAAACACGTTATCTGGTGTTTTCACCACTCCACAGTGCGTTTGATATGCAGAACGGTAGATATCTTGGTTTTCGTGGGGTTTCAAGTTGAGATATGCATTTTCTGCGATAATCTTGTTGAGACTTCTATCCGAAGTATCCAGAATCATCGAGATCGCTCGTTTCGAGCTATTTAATGCGAGAAACACGTTATCTGGTATTTTCACCAGTCCACAGTGCGTTGGATATGCAGAACCGGAGATATTTTGGTTTTCGTCGGGTTTCAAGCTGAGATATGCATTTTCTACGATATGCTTGGTGAGACTTCTGTCCGAAGTATGCTGGAACATCTTAGATCGCTCTTTTCAAGATAGTTAATGCGAAAAAAACCTTATCCGGTGTTTTCACCACTCCACAGTGCGTTTGATATGCAGAACCAGCGATATCTTGGCTTTCGTGGGGTTTCAAGCTGAGATATGCATTTTCTGCGATAATCTTGGTGAGACTTCTGTCCGAAGTATGCTGAATCATCGAGATCGCTCTTTTCGATCTAGTTAGTGCGAGAAACACGTTATCTGGTGTTTTCACCACTCCACAGTGCGTTTTATATGCAGAACAGTAGATATCTTGGTTTTCGTGGGGTTTTAAGCTGAGATATGCATTTTCTGCGATAATCTTGTTGAGACTTCTATCCGAAGTATCCAGAATCATCGAGATCGCTCGTTTCGAGCTATTTAATGCGAGAAACACGTTATCTGGTGTTTTCACCAGTCCACAGTGCGTTGGATATGCAGAACCGGAGATATCTTGGTTTTCGTGGGGTATCAAGCTGAGATATGCATTTTCTGTGATTATCTTGGTGAGTGTTCTGTCAGAAGTATGCAGAATCATCGGGATCGCTTTTTTCGAGCTATCTAATGCCAGAAACACGTTATCTGGTGTTTTCACCACTCCACAGTGCGTTTGATATGCAGAACCGGCAACATCTTGATTTTCGTGAGGTTTCTAGGTGAGATATGCATTTTCTGCGATAATCTTGGTGAGACATCTGTGCGAAGTATGCTTAATCATCGAGATCGCTCGTTTCGAGCTATTTAATGCGAGAAGCACGTTATCTGGTGTTTTCACCACTCCACAGTGCGTATGATGTGCAGAACCGGCGATATCTTGGTTTTCGTCGGGTTTCAAGCTGAGACATTCATTTTTGGCGATAATCTTGGTGTTTCATCTATGAGAAGTATGCAGAATCATCGAGAACGTTCTTTTCGAGCAACTTAATACGGGAAACACGTTTTCTGGTGTTTTCAACATTCCACAGTGCGTTTGATATGCAGAACCGGCGATATCTTGATTTTCGTGGTGTTTCCAGCTGAGATATGCATTTTCTACGATAATGTTGGTGAGACTTCTGTCCGAAGTATGCAGAAACATCGAGAGCGCTCTTTTCGAGCTATTTAATGTGAGAAACACGTTTTCTGGGGTTTTCACCACACCACAGTTCGTTGGATATGCAGAACCGGAGATATCTTGGTTTTCGTGGGGTATCAAGCTGAGATATGCATTTTCTGTGATTACCTTGGTGAGTGTTCTGTCAGAAGTATGCAGAATCATCGGGATCGCTTTTTTCGAGCTATCTAATGCCAGAAACACGTTATCTGGTGTTTTCACCACTCCACAGTGCGTTTGATATGCAGAACCGGCGACATCTTGATTTTCGTGAGGTTTCTAGCTGAGATATGCATTTTCTACGATAATCTTTTGAGTGTTCTGTCAGAAGTATGCAGAATCATCTAGATCGCTCGTTTCAAGCTATTTAATGCGAGTAACACGTTTTCTGGTGTTTTCACCACTCCACGGTGCGTTTGACATACAGATCCGGAGATATCTTGGTTTCGGTCGGGTTTCAAGCTGAGATATGCATTTTCTACGATAATCTTGGTGAGACTTCTGTCAGAAGTATGCAGAATCTTCGAGATCGCTCTATTCGAGCTATTTAATGCGAGAAACTCGTTATCTGGTTGTTTTCACCACTCCACGGTGCGTTTGATATGCAGAACCGGCGACATCTTTATTTTCGTGAGGTTTTCAGCTGATATATGCATTTTCTGCGATAATCTTGGTGAGAGTTCTGTCAGAAGTATGCAGAATCATCGAGATCGCTCTTTTCGAGCAACTTAATACGAGAAACACGTTTTCTGGTGTTTTCGCCACTCCACAGTACGTTTGATGTGCAGAACTGGAGATATCTTGGTTTTCGTGAGGTTTCAAGCTGAGATATGCAATTTCTGCGATAATCTTGGTGAGACTTCAGTCAGAAGTATGCAGAATCATCTAGATAGCTCGTTTCGAGCTATTTAATGCGAGAAACACGTTTTCTGGTGAATTCACCACTCCACAGTACGTTAGACATGCAGAACCGGAGATATCTTCGTTTCGGTTGGGTTTCAAGCTGAGATATGCATTTTCTGCGATAATATTGGTGAGACTTCAGTCAGAAGTATGCAGAATCATCTAGATCGCTCGTTTCGAGCTATTTAATGCGAAAAAACAAGTTTTCTGGTGTTTCGACCACTCCACAGTGCGTTTGATATGTAGAGCCGCCGATAACTTGGTTATCGTGGGGTTTCCAGCTGAAATATGCATTTTCTGCGATAATCTTGGTGTTTCATCTATGAGAAGTATGCAGAATCATCGAGAACTCTCTTTTCGAGCTAGATGATGCGAGTAACACGTTTTCTGGTGTGTTCACCACTCCACGGTGCGTTTGATATGCAGAACCGGCGATATCTTGATTTTCGTGGTGTTTCCAGCTGAGATATGCAATTTCTGCGATAATCTTGGTGAGACTTCAGTCAGAAGTATGCAGAATCATCGAGATCCCCCTTTTCGAGCTATTTAATGCGAGAAACACGTTCTCTGGTTGTTTTCACCACTCCACAGTGCGTTTGATATGTAGAACCGGCGACATCTTGATATTCGTGAGGTGTCACGCTGAGATATGCATTTTCAGCGATAATCTTGGTGATTCTTCTGTCAGAAGTATGCAGAATCTTCGATATCGCTCTTTTCGAGCTAGTTAATGCGAGAAACACGTTTTCTGGGGTTTTCACCACTCCACAGTTCGTTGGATATGCAGAACAGGAGATATCTTGGTTTTCGTGGGGTTTCTAGCAGAAATATGCATTTTCTGCGATAATCATGGTGAGACTTCTGTTAGAAGTATGCAGAATCATCGAGATCGTACTTTTCGATTTATTTAATGCGAGAAACACGTTGTCTGGTGTTTCCACCACTCCACAGTTGGTTTGATTGGCAGAACCGCCGATGTTTGGTTTTCGTCGGGTTTCAAGCTGAGATATGCATTTTCTACGATAATCTTGGTGAGACTTCTGTCAGAAGTATGCAGAATCTTCGAGATCGCTCTATTCGAGCTATTTAATGCGAGAAACTCGTTATCTGGTTGTTTTCACCACTCCACGGTGCGTTTGATATGCAGAAACGGCGACATCTTTATTTTCGTGAGGTTTTCAGCTGATATATGCATTTTCTGCGATAATCTTGGTGAGAGTTCTGTCAGAAGTATGCAGAATCATCGAGATCGCTCTTTTCGAACAACTTAATACGAGAAACACGTTTTCTGGTGTTTTCGCCACTCCACAGTACGTTTGATGTGCAGAACTGGAGATATCTTGGTTTTCGTGAGGTTTCAAGCTGAGATATGCAATTTCTGCGATAATCTTGGTGAGACTTCAGTCAGAAGTATGCAGAATCATCTAGATAGCTCGTTTCGAGCTATTTAATGCGAGAAACACGTTTTCTGGTGAATTCACCACTCCACAGTACGTTAGACATGCAGAACCGGAGATATCTTCGTTTCGGTTGGGTTTCAAGCTGAGATATGCATTTTCTGCGATAATATTGGTGAGACTTCAGTCAGAAGTATGCAGAATCATCTAGATCGCTCGTTTCGAGCTAGATGATGCGAGTAACACGTTTTCTGGTGAATTCACCACTCCACAGTACGTTAGACATGCAGAACCGGAGATATCTTCGTTTCGGTCGGGTTTCAAGCTGAGATATGCATTTTCTGCGATAATCTTGGTGAGTGTTCTGTCAGAAGTATGCAGAATCATCTAGATCGCTCGTTTCGAGCTATTTAATGCGACAAAAAGTTATCTGGTGTTTTCAGCACTCCACAGTGCGTTTGATATGCAGATCCGGCGATATCTTGATTTTCGTGGTGTTTCCAGCTGAGATATGCATTTTCTGCGATAATCTTGGTGAGTCTTCTGTCAGAAGTATGCAGAATCATCGAGATCCCCCTTTTCGAGCTATTTAATGCGAGAAACACGTTCTCTGGTTGTTTTCACCACTCCACAGTGCGTTTGATATGTAGAACCGGCGACATCTTGATATTCGTGAGGTGTCACGCTGAGATATGCATTTTCAGCGATAATCTTGGTGATTCTTCTGTCAGAAGTATGCAGAATCTTCGATATCGCTCTTTTCGAGCTAGTTAATGCGAGAAACACGTTATCTGGCGTTTTCACCACTCAACAGTGCGTATGATATGCAGAACCGACGATATATTGGTTTTCGTGGGGTTTCAAGCTCAGATATGCATTTTCTGCGATAATCTTGGTGAGACCTCTGTCCGAAGTATGCAGAGTCATCGAGATCGTACTTGTCGAGCTATTTAATGCGAGAAACACGTTTTCTGGGGTTTTCACCACTCCACAGTTCGTTGGATATGCAGAACAGGAGATATCTTGGTTTTCGTGGGGTTTCTAGCAGAAATATGCATTTTCTGCGATAATCATGGTGAGACTTCTGTTAGAAGTATGCAGAATCATCGAGATCGTACTTTTCGATTTATTTAATGCGAGAAACACGTCTGGTGTTTCCACCACTCCACAGTTGGTTGATTGGCAGAACCGCCGATGTTTGGTTTTCGTCGGGTTTCAAGCTCAGATATGCATTTTCTGCGATAATCTTGGTGAGACCTCTGTCCGAAGTATGCAGAGTCATCGAGATCGTACTTGTCGAGCTATTTAATGCGAGAAACACGTTTTCTGGGGTTTTCACCACTCCACAGTTCGTTGGATATGCAGAACAGGTGATATCTTGGTTTTCGAGGGGGTTCAAGCTGAGATATGCATTTTCTGCGATAAACTTGGTGAGACTTCTGTCCGAAGTATGCTGAATCATCGAGATCGCTCTTTTCGAGCTAGTTAATGCGAGAAACACGTTCTCTGGTTGTTTTCACCACTCCACAGTGCGTTTCATATGTAGAACCGGCGACATCTTGATATTCGTGCGGTGTCAAGCTGAGATATGAATTTTCAGCGATAATCTTGGTGAGTCTTCTGTCAGAAGTATGCAGAATCTTCGATATCGCTCTTTTCGAGCTAGTTAATGCGAGAAACACGTTATCTGGCGTTTTCACCACTCAACAGTGCGTATGATATGCAGAACCGACGATATATTGGTTTTCGTGGGGTTTCAAGCTCAGATATGCATTTTCTGCGATAATCTTGGTGAGACCTCTGTCAGAAGGATGCAGGATCATCTAGATCGCTCTTTTTGAGCTATTTAATGCGAAAAAACCAGTTTTCTGGTGTTTTCAACATTCCACAGTGCGTTTGATATGCAGAACCGGCGATATCTTGATTTTCGTGGTGTTTCCAGCTGAGATATGCATTTTCTGTGATAATCTTGGTGAGTGTTCTGTCAGAAGTATGCAGAATCATCGGGATCGCTTTTTTTCGAGCAATCTAATGCGAGAAACACGTTTTCTGGTGTTTTCACCACTCCACAGTGCGTTTTATATGCAGAACCAGCGATATCTGGGTTTTCGTGAGGTTTCAAGCTGAGATATGCATTTTCTGCGATATTCTTGGTGAGACTTCTGTGCGAAGTATGCTTAATCATCGAGATCGCTCGTTTCGAGCTATTTAATGCGAGAAACACATTATCTGGTGTTTTCACCACTCCACAGTGCGTATGATGTGCAGAACCGACGATATCCTGGGTTTCGTGTGGTTTCAAGCTCAGATATGCATTTTCTGCGATAATATTGGTGAGACTTCAGACAGAACTATGCAGAATCATCTAGATCGATCTTTTCGAGCTACTTAATGCGAGAAACACGTTATCTGGTTGTTTTCATCACTGCACAGTGCGTTTGATATGCAGAACCGGCGACATCTTGATTTTCGTGGGGTTTCTAGCTGAGATATGCATTTTCTGCGATAATATTGGTGAGACTTCTGTCCGAAGTATGCAGCGTCATCGAGAACGTACTTATCGAGCTATTTAATGCGAGAAACACGTTTTCTGGGGTTTTCACCTCTCCACAGTTCGTTTGATATGCAGAACCGGCGATGTTTGGTTTTCGTCGGGTTTCAAGTTGAGATATGCGTTTTCTACGATAATCTTGGTGAAACATCTGTCCGAAGTATGCAGAATCATTAAGAGCGCTCTTTTCGAGCTATTTAATGCGAAAAAACAAGTTTTCTGGTGTTTTCACCAGTCCACAGTGCGTTGGATATGCAGAACCGGCGATATCTTGATTTTCGTGGTGTTTCCAGCTGAGATATGCATTTTCTACGATAAGCTTGGTGAGACTTCTGTCCGAAGTATGCTGGAACATCGAGTTCGCTCTTTTCGAGCTAGTTAATGCGAGAAAAACCTTATCCGGTGTTTTCACCACTCCACAGTGCGTGTGATATGCAGAACCAGCGATATCTAGGCTTTCGTGGGGTTTCAAGCTGAGATATGCATTTTTTACGATTATCATGGTGAGACTTCTGTCCGAAGTATGCAGAATCATCGCGATAGCTCGTTTCGAGCTATTCAATGCGAGAAACACGTTATCTGGTGTTTTCACCACTCCACAGTGCGTTTGATATGCAGAACCGGAGAAATTTTGGTTTTCGTCGGGTTTCAAGCTGAGATATGCATTTTCTACGATAAGCTTGGTGAGACTTCTGTCCGAAGTATGCTGGAACATCGAGATCGCTCTTTTCGAGCTAGTTAATGCGGAAAAGCCTCATCCGGTGTTTTCACCACTCCACAGTGCGTTTGATATGCAGAACCAGCGATATCTTGGCTTTCGTGGGGTTTCAAGCTGAGATATGCATTTTTTACGATAATCTTGGTGAGACTTCTGTCCGAAGTATGCAGAATCATCGAGATCGCTCTTTTCGGACTAGTTAGTGCGAGAAACACGTTATCTGGTGTTTTCACCACTCCACAGTGCGTTTGATATGCAGAACAGTAGATATCTTGGTTTTCGTGGGGTTTCAAGTTGAGATATGCATTTTCTGCGATAATCTTGTTGAGACTTCTATCCGAAGTATCCAGAATCATCGAGATCGCTCGTTTCGAGCTATTTAATGCGAGAAACACGTTTTCTGGGGTTTTCCCCACTCCACAGTGCGTTTGATATGCTGAACACAGCGATATCTTGGTTTTCGCGGGGTTTCAAGCTGAGATATGCATTTTTTACGATAATTTTTGTGAGACTTCTGTCCGAAGTATGCAGAATCATCGAGATCGCTCGTTTCGAGCTATTTAATGCGAGAAACACGTTATCTGGTGTTTTCACCACTCCACAGTGCGTTTGATATGCAGAAAAGTAGATATCTTGGTTTTCGTGGGGTTTCAACCTGAGATAGGCATTTTCTGCGATAATCTTGTTGAGACTTCTATCCGAAGTATCCAGAACCATCGAGATCGCTCGTTTCGAGCTATTCAATGCGAGAAACACGTTATCTGGTGTTTTCACCACTCCACAGTTCGTTTGATATGCAGAACCGGAGAAATTTTGGTTTTCGTCGGGTTTCAAGCTGAGATATGCATTTTCTACGATAAGCTTGGTGAGACTTCTGTCCGAAGTATGCTGGAACATCGAGATCGCTCTTTTCGAGCTAGTTAATGCGAGAAAAGCCTCATCCGGTGTTTTCACCACTCCACAGTGCGTTTGATATGCAGAACCAGCGATATCTTGGCTTTCGTGGGGTTTCAAGCTGAGATATGCATTTTTTACGATAATCATGGTGAGACTTCTGTCCGAAGTATGCAGAATCATCGAGATCGCTCTTTTCGGACTAGTTAGTGCGAGAAACACGTTATCTGGTGTTTTCACCACTCCACAGTGCGTTTGATATGCAGAACAGTAGATATCTTGGTTTTCGTGGGGTTTCAAGTTGAGATATGCATTTTCTGCGATAATCTTGTTGAGACTTCTATCCGAAGTATCCAGAATCATCGAGATCGCTCGTTTCGAGCTATTTAATTCGAGAAACACGTTATCTGGTGTTTTCACCAGTCCACAGTGCGTTGGATATGCAGAACCGGAGATATTTTGGTTTTCGTCGGGTTTCAAGCTGAGATATGCATTTTCTACGATATGCTTGGTGAGACTTCTGTCCGAAGTATGCTGGAACATCGAGATCGCTCTTTTCGTGCTAGTTAATGCGAGAAAAACCTTATCCGGTGTTTTCAGCACTCCACAGTGCGTTTGATATGCAGAACCAGCGATTTCTTGGCTTTCGTGGGGTTTCTAGCTGAGATATGCATTTTCTGCGATAATCTTGGTGAGACTTCTGTCCGAAGTTTGCAGAATCATCGAGATCGCTCGTTTCGAACTATTTAATGCGAGAAACACGTTTTCTGGGGTTTTCACCACTCCACAGAGCGTTTGATATGCAGAACCGGCGATATCTTGGTTTTCGTGGGGTTTCTAGCTGAGATATGCATTTTCTGCGATAATCTTGGTGAGACTTCTGTCCGAAGTTTGCAGAATCATCGAGATCGCTCGTTTCGAACTATTTAATGCGAGAAACACGTTTTCTGGGGTTTTCACCACTCCACAGTGCGTTTGATATGCAGAACCGGCGATATCTTGGTTTTCGTGGGGTTTCAAGCTGAGATATGCATTTTCTGCGATAATCTTGGTGAGACTTCTGTCCGAAGTATGCAGAATCATCGAGATCGCTCGTTTCGAGCTATTTAATGCGAGAAACACGTTATCTGGTGTTTTCACCACTCCACAGTGCGTTTGATATGCAGAAAAGTAGATATCTTGGTTTTCGTGGGGTTTCAAGTTGAGATATGCATTTTCTGCGATAATCTTGTTGAGACTTCTATCCGAAGTATCCAGAATCATCGAGATCGCTCGTTTCGAGCTATTCAATGCGAGAAACACGTTATCTGGTGTTTTCACCACTCCACAGTTCGTTTGATATGCAGAACCGGAGAAATTTTGGTTTTCGTCGGGTTTCAAGCTGAGATATGCATTTTCTACGATAAGCTTGGTGAGACTTCTGTCCGAAGTATGCTGGAACATCGAGATCGCTCTTTTCGAGCTAGTTAATGCGAGAAAAGCCTCATCCGGTGTTTTCACCACTCCACAGTGCGTTTGATATGCAGAACCAGCGATATCTTGGCTTTCGTGGGGTTTCAAGCTGAGATATGCATTTTTTACGATAATCTTGGTGAGACTTCTGTCCGAAGTATGCAGAATCATCGAGATCGCTCTTTTCGGACTAGTTAGTGCGAGAAACACGTTATCTGGTGTTTTCACCACTCCACAGTGCGTTTGATATGCAGAACAGTAGATATCTTGGTTTTCGTGGGGTTTCAAGTTGAGATATGCATTTTCTGCGATAATCTTGTTGAGACATCTATCCGAAGTATCCAGAATCATCGAGATCGCTCGTTTCGAGCTATTTAATTCGAGAAACACGTTATCTGGTGTTTTCACCAGTCCACAGTGCGTTGGATATGCAGAACCGGAGATATTTTGGTTTTCGTCGGGTTTCAAGCTGAGATATGCATTTTCTACGATATGCTTGGTGAGACTTCTGTCCGAAGTATGCTGGAACATCGAGATCGCTCTTTTCGTGCTAGTTAATGCGAGAAAAACCTTATCCGGTGTTTTCAGCACTCCACAGTGCGTTTGATATGCAGAACCAGCGATTTCTTGGCTTTCGTGGGGTTTCTAGCTGAGATATGCATTTTCTGCGATAATCTTGGTGAGACTTCTGTCCGAAGTTTGCAGAATCATCGAGATCGCTCGTTTCGAACTATTTAATGCGAGAAACACGTTTTCTGGGGTTTTCACCACTCCACAGTGCGTTTGATATGCAGAACCGGCGATATCTTGGTTTTCGTGGGGTTTCAAGCTGAGATATGCATTTTCTGCGATAATCTCGGTGAGACTTCTGTCCGAAGTATGCTGAATCATCGAGATCGCCCTTTTCGGACTAGTTAGTGCGAGAAACACGTTATCTGGTGTTTTCACCACTCCACAGTGCGTTTGATATGCAGAACGGTAGATATCTTGGTTTTCGTGGGGTTTCAAGTTGAGATATGCATTTTCTGCGATAATCTTGTTGAGACTTCTATCCGAAGTATCCAGAATCATCGAGATCGCTCGTTTCGAGCTATTTAATGCGAGAAACACGTTATCTGGTATTTTCACCAGTCCACAGTGCGTTGGATATGCAGAACCGGAGATATTTTGGTTTTCGTCGGGTTTCAAGCTGAGATATGCATTTTCTACGATATGCTTGGTGAGACTTCTGTCCGAAGTATGCTGGAACATCTTAGATCGCTCTTTTCAAGATAGTTAATGCGAAAAAAACCTTATCCGGTGTTTTCACCACTCCACAGTGCGTTTGATATGCAGAACCAGCGATATCTTGGCTTTCGTGGGGTTTCAAGCTGAGATATGCATTTTCTGCGATAATCTTGGTGAGACTTCTGTCCGAAGTATGCTGAATCATCGAGATCGCTCTTTTCGATCTAGTTAGTGCGAGAAACACGTTATCTGGTGTTTTCACCACTCCACAGTGCGTTTTATATGCAGAACAGTAGATATCTTGGTTTTCGTGGGGTTTTAAGCTGAGATATGCATTTTCTGCGATAATCTTGTTGAGACTTCTATCCGAAGTATCCAGAATCATCGAGATCGCTCGTTTCGAGCTATTTAATGCGAGAAACACGTTATCTGGTGTTTTCACCAGTCCACAGTGCGTTGGATATGCAGAACCGGAGATATCTTGGTTTTCGTGGGGTATCAAGCTGAGATATGCATTTTCTGTGATTATCTTGGTGAGTGTTCTGTCAGAAGTATGCAGAATCATCGGGATCGCTTTTTTCGAGCTATCTAATGCCAGAAACACGTTATCTGGTGTTTTCACCACTCCACAGTGCGTTTGATATGCAGAACCGGCAACATCTTGATTTTCGTGAGGTTTCTAGGTGAGATATGCATTTTCTGCGATAATCTTGGTGAGACATCTGTGCGAAGTATGCTTAATCATCGAGATCGCTCGTTTCGAGCTATTTAATGCGAGAAGCACGTTATCTGGTGTTTTCACCACTCCACAGTGCGTATGATGTGCAGAACCGGCGATATCTTGGTTTTCGTCGGGTTTCAAGCTGAGACATTCATTTTTGGCGATAATCTTGGTGTTTCATCTATGAAAAGTATGCAGAATCATCGAGAACGTTCTTTTCGAGCAACTTAATACGGGAAACACGTTTTCTGGTGTTTTCAACATTCCACAGTGCGTTTGATATGCAGAACCGGCGATATCTTGATTTTCGTGGTGTTTCCAGCTGAGATATGCATTTTCTACGATAATGTTGGTGAGACTTCTGTCCGAAGTATGCAGAAACATCGAGAGCGCTCTTTTCGAGCTATTTAATGTGAGAAACACGTTTTCTGGGGTTTTCACCACACCACAGTTCGTTGGATATGCAGAACCGGAGATATCTTGGTTTTCGTGGGGTATCAAGCTGAGATATGCATTTTCTGTGATTACCTTGGTGAGTGTTCTGTCAGAAGTATGCAGAATCATCGGGATCGCTTTTTTCGAGCTATCTAATGCCAGAAACACGTTATCTGGTGTTTTCACCACTCCACAGTGCGTTTGATATGCAGAACCGGCGACATCTTGATTTTCGTGAGGTTTCTAGCTGAGATATGCATTTTCTACGATAATCTTTTGAGTGTTCTGTCAGAAGTATGCAGAATCATCTAGATCGCTCGTTTCAAGCTATTTAATGCGAGTAACACGTTTTCTGGTGTTTTCACCACTCCACGGTGCGTTTGACATACAGATCCGGAGATATCTTGGTTTCGGTCGGGTTTCAAGCTGAGATATGCATTTTCTACGATAATCTTGGTGAGACTTCTGTCAGAAGTATGCAGAATCTTCGAGATCGCTCTATTCGAGCTATTTAATGCGAGAAACTCGTTATCTGGTTGTTTTCACCACTCCACGGTGCGTTTGATATGCAGAACCGGCGACATCTTTATTTTCGTGAGGTTTTCAGCTGATATATGCATTTTCTGCGATAATCTTGGTGAGAGTTCTGTCAGAAGTATGCAGAATCATCGAGATCGCTCTTTTCGAGCAACTTAATACGAGAAACACGTTTTCTGGTGTTTTCGCCACTCCACAGTACGTTTGATGTGCAGAACTGGAGATATCTTGTTTTTCGTGAGGTTTCAAGCTGAGATATGCAATTTCTGCGATAATCTTGGTGAGACTTCAGTCAGAAGTATGCAGAATCATCTAGATAGCTCGTTTCGAGCTATTTAATGCGAGAAACACGTTTTCTGGTGAATTCACCACTCCACAGTACGTTAGACATGCAGAACCGGAGATATCTTCGTTTCGGTTGGGTTTCAAGCTGAGATATGCATTTTCTGCGATAATATTGGTGAGACTTCAGTCAGAAGTATGCAGAATCATCTAGATCGCTCGTTTCGAGCTAGATGATGCGAGTAACACGTTTTCTGGTGAATTCACCACTCCACAGTACGTTAGACATGCAGAACCGGAGATATCTTCGTTTCGGTCGGGTTTCAAGCTGAGATATGCATTTTCTGCGATAATCTTGGTGAGTGTTCTGTCAGAAGTATGCAGAATCATCTAGATCGCTCGGTTCGAGCTATTTAAGGCGACAAAAAGTTATCTGGTGTTTTCAGCACTCCACAGTGCGTTTGATATGCAGATCCGGCGATATCTTGATTTTCGTGAGGTGTCACGCTGAGATATGCATTTTCAGCGATAATCTTGGTGATTCTTCTGTCAGAAGTATGCAGAATCTTCGATATCGCTCTTTTCGAGCTAGTTAATGCGAGAAACACGTTATCTGGCGTTTTCACCACTCAACAGTGCGTATGATATGCAGAACCGACGATATATTGGTTTTCGTGGGGTTTCAAGCTCAGATATGCATTTTCTGCGATAATCTTGGTGAGACCTCTGTCCGAAGTATGCAGAGTCATCGAGATCGTACTTGTCGAGCTATTTAATGCGAGAAACACGTTTTCTGGGGTTTTCACCACTCCACAGTTCGTTGGATATGCAGAACAGGAGATATCTTGGTTTTCGTGGGGTTTCTAGCAGAAATATGCATTTTCTGCGATAATCATGGTGAGACTTCTGTTAGAAGTATGCAGAATCATCGAGATCGTACTTTTCGATTTATTTAATGCGAGAAACACGTCTGGTGTTTCCACCACTCCACAGTTGGTTTGATTGGCAGAACCGCCGATGTTTGGTTTTCGTCGGGTTTCAAGCTCAGATATGCATTTTCTGCGATAATCTTGGTGAGACCTCTGTCCGAAGTATGCAGAGTCATCGAGATCGTACTTGTCGAGCTATTTAATGCGAGAAACACGTTTTCTGGGGTTTTCACCACTCCACAGTTCGTTGGATATGCAGAACAGGTGATATCTTGGTTTTCGAGGGGGTTCAAGCTGAGATATGCATTTTCTGCGATAAACTTGGTGAGACTTCTGTCCGAAGTATGCTGAATCATCGAGATCGCTCTTTTCGAGCTAGTTAATGCGAGAAACACGTTCTCTGGTTGTTTTCACCACTCCACAGTGCGTTTCATATGTAGAACCGGCGACATCTTGATATTCGTGAGGTGTCAAGCTGAGATATGAATTTTCAGCGATAATCTTGGTGAGTCTTCTGTCAGAAGTATGCAGAATCTTCGATATCGCTCTTTTCGAGCTAGTTAATGCGAGAAACACGTTATCTGGCGTTTTCACCACTCAACAGTGCGTATGATATGCAGAACCGACGATATATTGGTTTTCGTGGGGTTTCAAGCTCAGATATGCATTTTCTGCGATAATCTTGGTGAGACCTCTGTCAGAAGGATGCAGGATCATCTAGATCGCTCTTTTTGAGCTATTTAATGCGAAAAAACCAGTTTTCTGGTGTTTTCAACATTCCACAGTGCGTTTGATATGCAGAACCGGCGATATCTTGATTTTCGTGGTGTTTCCAGCTGAGATATGCATTTTCTGTGATAATCTTGGTGAGTGTTCTGTCAGAAGTATGCAGAATCATCGGGATCGCTTTTTTTCGAGCAATCTAATGCGAGAAACACGTTTTCTGGTGTTTTCACCACTCCACAGTGCGTTTTATATGCAGAACCAGCGATATCTGGGTTTTCGTGAGGTTTCAAGCTGAGATATGCATTTTCTGCGATATTCTTGGTGAGACTTCTGTGCGAAGTATGCTTAATCATCGAGATCGCTCGTTTCGAGCTATTTAATGCGAGAAACACATTATCTGGTGTTTTCACCACTCCACAGTGCGTATGATGTGCAGAACCGACGATATCCTGGGTTTCGTGTGGTTTCAAGCTCAGATATGCATTTTCTGCGATAATATTGGTGAGACTTCAGACAGAACTATGCAGAATCATCTAGATCGATCTTTTCGAGCTACTTAATGCGAGAAACACGTTATCTGGTTGTTTTCATCACTCCACAGTGCGTTTGATATGCAGAACCGGCGACATCTTGATTTTCGTGGGGTTTCTAGCTGAGATATGCATTTTCTGCGATAATATTGGTGAGACTTCTGTCCGAAGTATGCAGCGTCATCGAGAACGTACTTATCGAGCTATTTAATGCGAGAAACACGTTTTCTGGGGTTTTCACCTCTCCACAGTTCGTTTGATATGCAGAACCGGCGATGTTTGGTTTTCGTCGGGTTTCAAGTTGAGATATGCGTTTTCTACGATAATCTTGGTGAAACATCTGTCCGAAGTATGCAGAATCATTAAGAGCGCTCTTTTCGAGCTATTTAATGCGAAAAAACAAGTTTTCTGGTGTTTTCAACATTCCACAGTGCGTTTGATATGCAGAACCGGCGATATCTTGATTTTCGTGGTGTTTCCAGCTGAGATATGCATTTTCTACGATAATGTTGGTGAGTCTTCTGTCAGAAGTATGCAGAATCATCGAGAACCCCCTTCTCGAGCTATTTGATGCGAGAAACACGTTAACTGGTGTTTTAACCACTCCACAGTGCGTTTGATATGCGGAACCAACGACATCTTGGATTTCGTCGGGTGTCAAGCTGAGACCTGCATTTTCTACGATAATATTGGTGAGACTGCTGTACGAAGTATGCAGAATCATCGAGTTCGTACTTTTCGAGCTATTTAATGCGAGGAACACGTTATCTGGTGTTTTCCCCACTCCACAGTTGGTTTGATATGCAGAACCGACGATATATTGGTTTTCGTGGGGTTTCAAGCTCAGATATGCATTTTCTGCGATAATCATGGTGAGACTTCTGTCCGAAGTATGCAGAATCATCGAGATCGCTCTATTCGAGCTATTGAATGTGACAAAACGTTATCTGGTGTTTTCAGCACTCCACAGTGCGTTTGATATGCAGAACCAGCGATATCTTGGTTTTCGTGGGGTTTCAAGCTGAGAGATGCATTTTTTACGATAATCTTGGTGAGACATCTGTCCGAAGTATGCTTAATCATCGAGATCGCTCGTTTCGAACTATTTAATGCGAGAAACACGTTATGTGGTGTTTTCACCACTCCACAGTGCGTTTGATATGCAGAACCAGCGATATCTTGGCTTCCGTGGGGTTTCAAACTGAGATATGCATTTTCTACGATAATGTTGGTGAGACTTCTGTCCGATGTATGCAGAAACATCGAGATCGCACTTTTCGAGCTATTTAATGCGAGAAACACGTAATCTGGTGTTTTCACCACTCCACAGTGCGTTTGATATGCAGAACCGACGATATATTGGTTTTCGTGGGGTTTCAAGCTCAGATATGCATTTTCTGCGATAATCTTGGTGAGACCTCTGTCAGAAGGATGCAGGATCATCTAGATCGCTCTTTTTGAGATATTTAATGCGAAAAAACAAGTTTTCTGGTGTTTTCAACATTCCACAGTGCGTACGATATGCAGAACCGACGATATCTTGGTTTTCGTGGGGTTTCAAGCTCAGATATGCATTTTCTAGGATAATCTTGTTGAGACTTCTGTCCGAAGTGTGCAGAATCATCGAGATCGCTCTTTTCGAGCTATTTAATGCGAGAAACACGTAATCTGGTGTTTTCACCACTCCACAGTGCGTTTGATATGCAGAACCAGCGATATCTTGGCTTCCGTGGGGTTTCAAACTGAGATATGCATTTTCTACGATAATGTTGGTGAGACTTCTGTCCGAAGTATGCAGAAACATCGAGATCGCACTTTTCGAGCTATTTAATGCGAGAAACACGTTATCTGGTGTTTTCAGCACTCCACAATGCGTTTGATATGCAGAACCAGCGATATCTGGGTTTTCGTGGGGTTTCAAGCTGAGATATGTATTTTCTGCGATAATCTAGGTGAGACTTCTGTCCGAAGTATGTAGAATCATCTAGATCGCTCTTTTTGAGCTATTTAATGCGAGAAACACGTTTTCTGGTCTATTCACCACTCCACAGTACGTTTGACATACAGATCCGGAGATATCTTGGTTTCGGTCGGGTTTCAAGCTGAGATATGCATTTTCTACGATAATCTTGGTGAGACCTCTGTCCGAAGTATGCAGAGTCATCGAGATCGTACTTGTCGAGCTATTTAATGCGAGAAACACGTTTTCTGGGGTTTTCACCACTCCACAGTTCGTTGGATATGCAGAACAGGAGATATCTTGGTTTTCGTGGGGTTTCTAGCAGAAATATGCATTTTCTGCGATAATCATGGTGAGACTTCTGTCCGAAGTATGCAGAATCATCGAGATCGCACTTTTCCAGCTATTTAATGCGACAAACACGTTTTCTGGGGTTTTCACCACACCACAGTTCGTTGGATGTGCAGAATCGGAAATATCTTGGTTTTCGTGGGGTTTCAAGCTGAGATATGCATTTTCTGCGATAATCTTGGTGAGACCTCTGTCCGAAGTATGCAGAAACATCGAGATTGCTCTTTTCGACCTATTTAATGCGAGAAACACGTTATCTGGTGTTTTCACCACTCCACAGTGCGTTTGATATTCAGAACCAGCGAAATCTTGGTTTTCGTGGGATTTCAAGCTGAGATATGCATTTTTTACGATAATCACGGTGAGACTTCTGTCCGAAGTATGCAGAATCATCGAGATCGCACTTTTCGAGCTATTTCATGCGAGAAACACGTTTTCTGGTGTTTTCAGCACTCCACAGTTGGTTTGATATGCAGAACCGCCGATGTTTGGTTTTCGTCGGGTTTCAAGATGAGATATGCATTTTCTACGATAATCTTGGTGAAACATCTGTCCGAAGTATGCAGAAACATCAAGAGCGCTCTTTTCCAGCTATTTAATGCGACAAACACGTTTTCTGGGGTTTTCACCACACCACAGTTCGTTGGATGTGCAGAATCGGAAATATCTTGGTTTTCGTGGGGTTTCAAGCTGAGATATGCATTTTCTGCGATAATCTTGGTGAGACCTCTGTCCGAAGTATGCAGAAACATCGAGATTGCTCTTTTCGACCTATTTAATGCGAGAAACACGATATCTGGTGTTTTCACCACTCCACAGTGCGTTTGATATTCAGAACCAGCGAAATCTTGGTTTTCGTGGGATTTCAAGCTGAGATATGCATTTTTTACGATAATCACGGTGAGACTTCTGTCCGAAGTATGCAGAATCATCGAGACCGCACTTTTCGAGCTATTTCATGCGAGAAACACGTTTTCTGGGGTTTTCACCACACCACAGTTCATTGGATATGCAGAACAGGTGATACCTTGGTTTCCTAGGGGTTTCAAGCTGAGATATGCATTTTCTGCGATAAACCTGGTGAGACTTCTGTCCGAAGTATGCTGAATCATCGAGATCGCTCTTTTCGAGCTAGTTAATGCGAGAAAAATCTTGTCTGGTGTTTTCACCACTCCACAGTGCGTTTGATATGCAGAACCAGCGATATCTTGGCTTTCGTGGGGTTTCAAGCTGAGATATGCATTTTTTACGATAATCTTGGTGAGACTTCTGTCCGAAGTATGCAGAATCATCGAGATCGCTCTTTTCGAGCTATTTAATGCGAGAAACACGTTATCTGGTTTTTTCACCACTCCACAGTTCGTTGGATATGCAGAACAGGTGATATCTTGGTTTTCGAGGGGGTTCAAGCTGAGATATGCATTTTCTGCGATAAACTTGGTGAGACTTCTGTCCGAAGTATGCTGAATCATCGAGATCGCTCTTTTCGAGCTAGTTAATGCGAGAAACACGTTCTCTGGTTTTTTTCACCACTCCACAATGCGTTTCATATGTAGAACCAGCGACATCTTGATATTCGTGAGGTGTCAATCTGAGATATGAATTTTCAGCGATAATCTTGGTGAGTCTTCTGTCAGAAGTATGCAGAATCTTCGATATCGCTCTTTTCGAGCTAGTTAATGCGAGAAACACGTTATCTGGCGTTTTCACCACTCAACAGTGCGTATGATATGCAGAACCGACGATATATTGGTTTTCGCGGGGTTTCAAGCTCAGATATGCATTTTCTGCGATAATCTTGGTGAGACCTCTGTCAGAAGGATGCAGGATCATCTAGATCGCTCTTTTTGAGCTATTTAATGCGAAAAAACCAGTTTTCTGGTGTTTTCAACATTCCACAGTGCGTTTGATATGCAGAACCAGCGATATCTTGGCTTCCGTGGGGTTTCAAACTGAGATATGCATTTTCTACGATAATGTTGGTGAGACTTCTGTCCGATGTATGCAGAAACATCGAGATCGCACTTTTCGAGCTATTTAATGCGAGAAACACGTAATCTGGTGTTTTCACCACTCCACAGTGCGTTTGATATGCAGAACCGACGATATATTGGTTTTCGTGGGGTTTCAAGCTCAGATATGCATTTTCTGCGATAATCTTGGTGAGACCTCTGTCAGAAGGATGCAGGATCATCTAGATCGCTCTTTTTGAGCTATTTAATGCGAAAAAACCAGTTTTCTGGTGTTTTCAACATTCCACAGTGCGTACGATATGCAGAACCGACGATATCTTGGTTTTCGTGGGGTTTCAAGCTCAGATATGCATTTTCTAGGATAATCTTGTTGAGACTTCTGTCCGAAGTGTGCAGAATCATCGAGATCGCTCTTTTCGAGCTATTTAATGCGAGAAACACGTAATCTGGTGTTTTCACCACTCCACAGTGCGTTTGATATGCAGAACCAGCGATATCTTGGCTTCCGTGGGGTTTCAAACTGAGATATGCATTTTCTACGATAATGTTGGTGAGACTTCTGTCCGAAGTATGCAGAAACATCGAGATCGCACTTTTCGAGCTATTTAATGCGAGAAACACGTTATCTGGTGTTTTCAGCACTCCACAATGCGTTTGATATGCAGAACCAGCGATATCTGGGTTTTCGTGGGGTTTCAAGCTGAGATATGTATTTTCTGCGATAATCTAGGTGAGACTTCTGTCCGAAGTATGTAGAATCATCTAGATCGCTCTTTTTGAGCTATTTAATGCGAGAAACACGTTTTCTGGTCTATTCACCACTCCACAGTACGTTTGACATACAGATCCGGAGATATCTTGGTTTCGGTCGGGTTTCAAGCTGAGATATGCATTTTCTACGATAATCTTGGTGAGACCTCTGTCCGAAGTATGCAGAGTCATCGAGATCGTACTTGTCGAGCTATTTAATGCGAGAAACACGTTTTCTGGGGTTTTCACCACTCCACAGTTCGTTGGATATGCAGAACAGGAGATATCTTGGTTTTCGTGGGGTTTCTAGCAGAAATATGCATTTTGTGCGATAATCATGGTGAGACTTCTGTCCGAAGTATGCAGAATCATCGAGATCGCACTTTTCCAGCTATTTAATGCGACAAACACGTTTTCTGGGGTTTTCACCACACCACAGTTCGTTGGATGTGCAGAATCGGAAATATCTTGGTTTTCGTGGGGTTTCAAGCTGAGATATGCATTTTCTGCGATAATCTTGGTGAGACCTCTGTCCGAAGTATGCAGAAACATCGAGATTGCTCTTTTCGACCTATTTAATGCGAGAAACACGTTATCTGGTGTTTTCACCACTCCACAGTGCGTTTGATATTCAGAACCAGCGAAATCTTGGTTTTCGTGGGATTTCAAGCTGAGATATGCATTTTTTACGATAATCACGGTGAGACTTCTGTCCGAAGTATGCAGAATCATCGAGATCGCACTTTTCGAGCTATTTCATGCGAGAAACACGTTTTCTGGTGTTTTCAGCACTCCACAGTTGGTTTGATATGCAGAACCGCCGATGTTTGGTTTTCGTCGGGTTTCAAGATGAGATATGCATTTTCTACGATAATCTTGGTGAAACATCTGTCCGAAGTATGCAGAAACATCAAGAGCGCTCTTTTCCAGCTATTTAATGCGACAAACACGTTTTCTGGGGTTTTCACCACACCACAGTTCGTTGGATGTGCAGAATCGGAAATATCTTGGTTTTCGTGGGGTTTCAAGCTGAGATATGCATTTTCTGCGATAATCTTGGTGAGACCTCTGTCCGAAGTATGCAGAAACATCGAGATTGCTCTTTTCGACCTATTTAATGCGAGAAACACGATATCTGGTGTTTTCACCACTCCACAGTGCGTTTGATATTCAGAACCAGCGAAATCTTGGTTTTCGTGGGATTTCAAGCTGAGATATGCATTTTTTACGATAATCACGGTGAGACTTCTGTCCGAAGTATGCAGAATCATCGAGATCGCACTTTTCGAGCTATTTCATGCGAGAAACACGTTTTCTGGGGTTTTCACCACACCACAGTTCATTGGATATGCAGAACAGGTGATACCTTGGTTTCCTAGGGGTTTCAAGCTGAGATATGCATTTTCTGCGATAAACCTGGTGAGACTTCTGTCCGAAGTATGCTGAATCATCGAGATCGCTCTTTTCGAGCTAGTTAATGCGAGAAAAATCTTGTCTGGTGTTTTCACCACTCCACAGTGCGTTTGATATGCAGAACCAGCGATATCTTGGCTTTCGTGGGGTTTCAAGCTGAGATATGCATTTTTTACGATAATCTTGGTGAGACTTCTGTCCGAAGTATGCAGAATCATCGAGATCGCTCTTTTCGAGCTATTTAATGCGAGAAACACGTTATCTGGTTTTTTCACCACACCACAGTTCGTTGGATATGCAGAACAGGTGATATCTTGGTTTTCGAGGGGGTTCAAGCTGAGATATGCATTTTCTGCGATAAACTTGGTGAGACTTCTGTCCGAAGTATGCTGAATCATCGAGATCGCTCTTTTCGAGCTAGTTAATGCGAGAAACACGTTCTCTGGTTGTTTTCACCACTCCACAATGCGTTTCATATGTAGAACCAGCGACATCTTGATATTCGTGAGGTGTCAATCTGAGATATGAATTTTCAGCGATAATCATGGTGAGACTTCTGTCCGAAGTATGCAGAATCATCGAGATCGCTCTATTCGAGCTATTTAATGCGACAAAACGTTATCTGGTGTTTTCAGCACTCCACAGTGCGTTTGATATGCAGAACCAGCGATATCTTGGTTTTCGTGGGGTTTCAAACTGAGATATGCATTTTCAGCGATAATCTTGGTGAGTCTTCTGTCAGAAGTATGCAGAATCCTCGAGATCGCTCTTTTCGGGCTAGTTAATGCGAGAAACACGTTATCTGGCGTTTTCACCACTCCACTGTGCGTTTGATATGCAGAACCAGCGATATCTTGGTTTTCGTCGGGTTTCAAGCTGAGATATGCATTTTCTACGATAAGCTTGGTGAGACTTCTGTCAGAAGTATGCAGAATCATCGGGATCGCTCTATTCGAGCTATTTAATGCGAGAATCACGTTATCTGGTTGTTTTCACCACTCCACAGTATGTATGATATGCAGAACCGACGATATCTTGGTTTTCGTGGGGTTTCAAGCTCAGATATGCATTTTCTGCGATAATCTTGGTGAGACTTCTGTCCGAAGTATGCAGAGTCATCGAGATCGCTCTATTCGAGCTATTTAATGCGAGAAACACGTTATCTGGTGTTTTCACCACTCCACAGTTCGTTGGATATGCAAAACAGGTGATATCTTGGTTTTCGAGGGGGTTCAAGCTGAGATATGCATTTTCTGCGATAAACTTGGTGAGACTTCTGTCCGAAGTATGCTGAATCATCGAGATCGCTCTTTTCGAGCTAGTTAATGCGAGAAACACGTTCTCTGGTTGTTTTCACCACTCCACAATGCGTTTCATATGCAGAACCGACGATATATTGGTTTTCGTGGGGTTTCAAGCTCAGATATGCATTTTCTGCGATAATCATGGTGAGACTTCTGTCCGAAGTATGCAGAATCATCGAGATCGCTCTATTCGAGCTATTTAATGCGACAAAACGTTATCTGGTGTTTTCAGCACTCCACAGTGCGTTTGATATGCAGAACCAGCGATATCTTGGTTTTCGTGGGGTTTCAAACTGAGATATGCATTTTCAGCGATAATCTTGGTGAGTCTTCTGTCAGAAGTATGCAGAATCCTCGAGATCGCTCTTTTCGGGCTAGTTAATGCGAGAAACACGTTATCTGGCGTTTTCACCACTCCACTGTGCGTTTGATATGCAGAACCAGCGATATCTTGGTTTTCGTCGGGTTTCAAACTGAGATATGCATTTTCAGCGATAATCTTGGTGAGTCTTCTGTCAGAAGTATGCAGAATCCTCGAGATCGCTCTTTTCGAGCTATTTAATGCGAGAAACACGTTATCCGGTGATTTCACCACTCCACAGTGCGTTTGATATGCAGTACCAGCGATATCTTGGTTTTCGTGGGGTTTGAAGCTGAGATATGCATTTTTTACGATAGTCTTGATGAGACTTCTGTCCGAAGTATGCAGAATCATCGAGATCGCTCTATTCGAGCTATTTAATGCGACAAAACGTTATCCGGTGTTTGCACCGCTCCACAGTGCGTATGATATGCAGAACCGACGATATCTTGGTTTTCGTGGGGTTTCAAGCTCAGATATGCATTTTCTGCGATAATCTTGGTGAGACTTCTGCCCGAAGTATGCAGAATCATCGAGATCGCTCTTTTCGAGCTATTTAATGCGAGAAACACGTTATCCGGTGATTTCACCACTCCACAGTGCGTTTGATATGCAGTACCAGCGATACCTTGGTTTTCGTGGGGTTTCTAGCTGAGATATGCATTTTTTACGATAGTCTTGATGAGACTTCTGTCCGAAGTATGCAGAATCATCGAGATCGCTCTTTTCGAGCTATTTAATGCGAGAAACACGTTATCTGGTGTTTTCACCACTCCACAGTGCGATTGATATGCAGAACCAGCGATATCTGGGTTTTCGTGGGGTTTCAAGCTGAGATATGCATTTTCTGCGATAATCTTGGTGAGTCTTCTGTCAGAAGTATGCAGAATCTTCGAGATCGCTCTTTTCGAGCTATTTAATGCGAGAAACACGTAATCTGGTGTTTTCACCACTCCACAGTGCGTTTGATATGCAGAACCAGCGATATCTTGGCTTCCGTGGGGTTTCAAACTGAGATATGCATTTTCTACGATAATGTTGGTGAGACTTCTGTCCGAAGTATGCAGAAACATCGAGATCGCACTTTTCGAGCTATTTAATGCGAGAAACACGTTATCTGGTGTTTTCAGCACTCCACAATGCGTTTGATATGCAGAACCAGCGATATCTGGGTTTTCGTGGGGTTTCAAGCTGAGATATGCATTTTCTGCGATAATCTAGGTGAGACTTCTGTCCGAAGTATGTAGAATCATCTAGATCGCTCTTTTTGAGCTATTTAATGCGAGAAACACGTTTTCTGGTCTATTCACCACTCCACAGTACGTTTGACATACAGATCAGGAGATATCTTGGTTTCGGTCGGGTTTCAAGCTGAGATATGCATTTTCTACGATAATCTTGGTGAGACCTCTGTCCGAAGTATGCAGAATCATCGAGATCGCTCTTTTCGAGCTATTTAATGCGAGAAACACGTTATCTGGTGTTTTCACCACTCCACAGTGCGATTGATATGCAGAACCAGCGATATCTGGGTTTTCGTGGGGTTTCAAGCTGAGATATGCATTTTCTGCGATAATCTTGGTGAGTCTTCTGTCAGAAGTATGCAGAATCATCGAGATCGCTCTATTCGAGCTATTTAATGCGACAAAACGTTATCCGGTGTTTGCACCGCTCCACAGTGCGTATGATATGCAGAACCGACGATATCTTGGTTTTCGTGGGGTTTCAAGCTCAGATATGCATTTTCTGCGATAATCTTGGTGAGACTTCTGCCCGAAGTATGCAGAATCATCGAGATCGCTCTTTTCGAGCTATTTAATGCGAGAAACACGTTATCCGGTGATTTCACCACTCCACAGTGCGATTGATATGCAGAACCAGCGATATATTGGCTTCCGTGGGGTTTCAAACTGAGATATGCATTTTCTACGATAATGTTGGTGAGACTTCTGTCCGAAGTATGCAGAAACATCGAGATCGCACTTTTCGAGCTATTTAATGCGAGAAACACGTTATCTGGTGTTTTCAGCACTCCACAATGCGTTTGATATGCAGAACCAGCGATATCTGGGTTTTCGTGGGGTTTCAAGCTGAGATATGCATTTTCTGCGATAATCTAGGTGAGACTTCTGTCCGAAGTATGTAGAATCATCTAGATCGCTCTTTTTGAGCTATTTAATGCGAGAAACACGTTTTCTGGTCTATTCACCACTCCACAGTACGTTTGACATACAGATCCGGAGATATCTTGGTTTCGGTCGGGTTTCAAGTTGAGATATGCTTTTTCTACGATAATCTTGGTGAGACCTCTGTCCGAAGTATGCAGAGTCATCGAGATCGTACTTGTCGAGCTATTTAATGCGAGAAACACGTTCTCTGGTTGTTTTCACCACTCCACAGTGCGTTTGATATGTAGAACCGGCGACATCTTGATATTCGTGAGGTGTCAAGCTGAGATATGCATTTTCAGCGATAATCTTGGTGATTCTTCTGTCAGAAGTATGCAGAATCTTCGATATCGCTCTTTTCGAGCTATTTAACGCGACAAAACGTTATCCGGTGTTTTCATCACTCAACAGTGCGCATGATATGCAGAACCGACGATATATTGGTTTTCGTGGGGTTTCTAGCTCAGATATGCATTTTCTGCGATAATCTTGGTGAGACCTCTGTCCGAAGTATGCAGAGTCATCGAGATCGTACTTGTCGAGCTATTTAATGCGAGAAACACGTTTTCTGGGGTTTTCACCACTCCACAGTTCGTTGGATATGCAGAACAGGAGATATCTTGGTTTTCGTGGGGTTTCTAGCAGAAATATGCATTTTCTGCGATAATCATGGTGAGACTTCTGTTAGAAGAATGCAGAATCATCGAGATCGCACTTTTCGATCTAGTTAATGCGAGAAACACGTTGTCTGGTGTTTCCACCACTCCACAGTTGGTTTCATATGCAGAACCGCCGATGTTTGGTTTTCTTCGGGTTTCAAGATGAGATATGCATTTTCCACGATAATCTTGGTGAAACATCTGTCCGAAGTATGCAGAAACATCGAGATCGCTCTATTCGAGCTATTTAATGCGAGAAACACGTTATCTGGTGTTTTCACCACTCCACAATGCGTTTCATATGTAGAACCAGCGACATCTTGATATTCGTGAGGTGTCAATCTGAGATATGAATTTTCAGCGATAATCTTGGTGAGTCTTCTGTCAGAAGTATGCAGAATCTTCGATATCGCTCTTTTCGAGCTAGTTAATGCGAGAAACACGTTATCTGGCGTTTTCACTACTCAACAGTGCGTATGATATGCAGAACCGACGATATATTGGTTTTCGCGGGGTTTCAAGCTCAGATATGCATTTTCTGCGATAATCTTGGTGAGACCTCTGTCAGAAGGATGCAGGATCATCTAGATCGCTCTTTTTGAGCTATTTAATGCGAAAAAACGAGTTTTCTGGTGTGTTCAACATTCCACAGTGCGTTTGATATGCAGTACCAGCGATATCTTGGTTTTCGTGGGGTTTGAAGCTGAGATATGCATTTTTTACGATAGTCTTGATGAGACTTCTGTCCGAAGTATGCAGAATCATCGAGATCGCTCTATTCGAGCTATTTAATGCGACAAAACGTTATCCGGTGTTTGCACCGCTCCACAGTGCGTATGATATGCAGTACCAGCGATACCTTGGTTTTCGTGGGGTTTCTAGCTGAGATATGCATTTTTTACGATAGTCTTGATGAGACTTCTGTCCGAAGTATGCAGAATCATCGAGATCGCTCTTTTCGAGCTATTTAATGCGAGAAACACGTTATCTGGTGTTTTCACCACTCCACAGTGCGATTGATATGCAGAACCAGCGATATCTGGGTTTTCGTGGGGTTTCAAGCTGAGATATGCATTTTCTGCGATAATCTTGGTGAGTCTTCTGTCAGAAGTATGCAGAATCTTCGAGATCGCTCTTTTCGAGCTATTTAATGCGAGAAACACGTAATCTGGTGTTTTCACCACTCCACAGTGCGTTTGATATGCAGAACCAGCGATATCTTGGCTTCCGTGGGGTTTCAAACTGAGATATGCATTTTCTACGATAATGTTGGTGAGACTTCTGTCCGAAGTATGCAGAAACATCGAGATCGCACTTTTCGAGCTATTTAATGCGAGAAACACGTTATCTGGTGTTTTCAGCACTCCACAATGCGTTTGATATGCAGAACCAGCGATATCTGGGTTTTCGTGGGGTTTCAAGCTGAGATATGCATTTTCTGCGATAATCTAGGTGAGACTTCTGTCCGAAGTATGTAGAATCATCTAGATCGCTCTTTTTGAGCTATTTAATGCGAGAAACACGTTTTCTGGTCTATTCACCACTCCACAGTACGTTTGACATACAGATCAGGAGATATCTTGGTTTCGGTCGGGTTTCAAGCTGAGATATGCATTTTCTACGATAATCTTGGTGAGACCTCTGTCCGAAGTATGCAGAATCATCGAGATCGCTCTTTTCGAGCTATTTAATGCGAGAAACACGTTATCTGGTGTTTTCACCACTCCACAGTGCGATTGATATGCAGAACCAGCGATATCTGGGTTTTCGTGGGGTTTCAAGCTGAGATATGCATTTTCTGCGATAATCTTGGTGAGTCTTCTGTCAGAAGTATGCAGAATCATCGAGATCGCTCTATTCGAGCTATTTAATGCGACAAAACGTTATCCGGTGTTTGCACCGCTCCACAGTGCGTATGATATGCAGTACCAGCGATATCTTGGTTTTCGTGGGGTTTCAAGCTGAGATATGCATTTTTTACGATAGTCTTGATGAGACTTCTGTCCGAAGTATGCAGAATCATCGAGATCGCTCTTTTCGAGCTATTTAATGCGAGAAACACGTTATCTGGTGTTTTCACCACTCCACAGTGCGATTGATATGCAGAACCAGCGATATCTGGGTTTTCGTGGGGTTTCAAGCTGAGATATGCATTTTCTGCGATAATCTTGGTGAGTCTTCTGTCAGAAGTATGCAGAATCTTCGAGATCGCTCTATTCGAGCTATTTAATGCGAGAAACACGTTATCCGGTGATTTCACCACTCCACAGTGCGTTTGATATGCAGTACCAGCGATATCTTGGTTTTCGTGGGGTTTCAAGCTGAGATATGCATTTTTTACGATAGTCTTGATGAGACTTCTGTCCGAAGTATGCAGAATCATCGAGATCGCTCTTTTCGAGCTATTTAATGCGAGAAACACGTTATCTGGTGTTTTCACCACTCCACAGTGCGTTTGATATGCAGAACCAGCGATATATTGGCTTCCGTGGGGTTTCAAACTGAGATATGCATTTTCTACGATAATGTTGGTGAGACTTCTGTCCGAAGTATGCAGAAACATCGAGATCGCACTTTTCGAGCTATTTAATGCGAGAAACACGTTATCTGGTGTTTTCAGCACTCCACAATGCGTTTGATATGCAGAACCAGCGATATCTGGGTTTTCGTGGGGTTTCAAGCTGAGATATGCATTTTCTGCGATAATCTAGGTGAGACTTCTGTCCGAAGTATGTAGAATCATCTAGATCGCTCTTTTTGAGCTATTTAATGCGAGAAACACGTTTTCTGGTCTATTCACCACTCCACAGTACGTTTGACATACAGATCCGGAGATATCTTGGTTTCGGTCGGGTTTCAAGTTGAGATATGCATTTTCTACGATAATCTTGGTGAGACCTCTGTCCGAAGTATGCAGAGTCATCGAGATCGTACTTGTCGAGCTATTTAATGCGAGAAACACGTTCTCTGGTTGTTTTCACCACTCCACAGTGCGTTTGATATGTAGAACCGGCGACATCTTGATATTCGTGAGGTGTCAAGCTGAGATATGCATTTTCAGCGATAATCTTGGTGATTCTTCTGTCAGAAGTATGCAGAATCTTCGATATCGCTCTTTTCGAGCTAGTTAATGCGAGAAACACGTTATCTGGCGTTTTCACTACTCAACAGTGTGTATGATATGCAGAACCGACGATATATTGGTTTTCGCGGGGTTTCAAGCTCAGATATGCATTTTCTGCGATAATCTTGGTGAGACCTCTGTCAGAAGGATGCAGGATCATCTAGATCGCTCTTTTTGAGCTATTTAATGCGAAAAAACGAGTTTTCTGGTGTTTTCAACATTCCACAGTGCGTTTGATATGCAGAACCGACGATATCTTGGTTTTCGTGGGGTTTCAAGCTCAGATATGCATTTTCTGCGATAATCTTGGTGAGACTTCTGTCCGAAGTATGCAGAGTCATCGAGATCGCTCTATTCGAGCTATTTAATGCGAGAAACACGTTATCTGGTGTTTTCACCACTCCACAGTGCGTTTGATATGCAGTACCAGCGATATCTTGGTTTTCGTGGGGTTTCAAGCTGAGATATGCATTTTTTACGATAATCTTGGTGAGACTTCTGTCCGAAGTATGCAGAATCATCCAGATCGCTCTATTCGAGCTATTTAATGCGACAAAACGTTATCCGGTGTTTTCACCACTCCACAGTGCGTATGATACGCTGAACCGACGATATCTTGGTTTTCGTGGGGTTTCAAGCTGAGATATGCATTTTCTGCGATAATCTTGGTGAGACTTCTGCCCGAAGTATGCAGAATCATCGAGATCGCTCTTTTCGAGCTATTTAATGCGAGAAACACGTTATCCGGTGATTTCACCACTCCACAGTGCGTTTGATATGCAGTACCAGCGATTACTTGGTTTTCGTGGGGTTTGAAGCTGAGATATGCATTTTTTACGATAGTCTTGATGAGACTTCTGTCCGAAGTATGCAGAATCATCGAGATCGCTCTATTCGAGCTATTTAATGCGACAAAACGTTATGCGGTGTTTGCACCGCTCCACAGTGCGTATGATATGCAGAACCGACGATATCTTGGTTTTCGTGGGGTTTCAAGCTCAGATATGCATTTTCTGCGATAATCTTGGTGAGACTTCTGCCCGAAGTATGCAGAATCATCGAGATCGCTCTTTTCGAGCTATTTAATGCGAGAAACACGTTATCCGGTGATTTCACCACTCCACAGTGCGTTTGATATGCAGTACCAGCGATATCTTGGTTTTCGTGGGGTTTCTAGCTGAGATATGCATTTTTTACGATAGTCTTGATGAGACTTCTGTCCGAAGTATGCAGAATCATCGAGATCGCTCTTTTCGAGCTATTTAATGCGAGAAACACGTTATCTGGTGTTTTCACCACTCCACAGTGCGATTGATATGCAGAACCAGCGATATCTGGGTTTTCGTGGGGTTTCAAGCTGAGATATGCATTTTCTGCGATAATCTTGGTGAGTCTTCTGTCAGAAGTATGCAGAATCTTCGAGATCGCTCTTTTCGAGCTATTTAATGCGAGAAACACGTAATCTGGTGTTTTCACCACTCCACAGTGCGTTTGATATGCAGAACCAGCGATATCTTGGCTTCCGTGGGGTTTCAAACTGAGATATGCATTTTCTACGATAATGTTGGTGAGACTTCTGTCCGAAGTATGCAGAAACATCGAGATCGCACTTTTCGAGCTATTTAATGCGAGAAACACGTTATCTGGTGTTTTCAGCACTCCACAATGCGTTTGATATGCAGAACCAGCGATATCTGGGTTTTCGTGGGGTTTCAAGCTGAGATATGCATTTTCTGCGATAATCTAGGTGAGACTTCTGTCCGAAGTATGTAGAATCATCTAGATCGCTCTTTTTGAGCTATTTAATGCGAGAAACACGTTTTCTGGTCTATTCACCACTCCACAGTACGTTTGACATACAGATCAGGAGATATCTTGGTTTCGGTCGGGTTTCAAGCTGAGATATGCATTTTCTACGATAATCTTGGTGAGACCTCTGTCCGAAGTATGCAGAATCATGGAGATCGCTCTTTTCGAGCTATTTAATGCGAGAAACACGTTATCCGGTGATTTCACCACTCCACAGTGCGTTTGATATGCAGTACCAGCGATATCTTGGCTTCCGTGGGGTTTCAAACTGAGATATGCATTTTCTACGATAATGTTGGTGAGACTTCTGTCCGAAGTATGCAGAAACATCGAGATCGCACTTTTCGAGCTATTTAATGCGAGAAACACGTTATCTGGTGTTTTCAGCACTCCACAATGCGTTTGATATGCAGAACCAGCGATATCTGGGTTTTCGTGGGGTTTCAAGCTGAGATATGCATTTTCTGCGATAATCTAGGTGAGACTTCTGTCCGAAGTATGTAGAATCATCTAGATCGCTCTTTTTGAGCTATTTAATGCGAGAAACACGTTTTCTGGTCTATTCACCACTCCACAGTACGTTTGACATACAGATCCGGAGATATCTTGGTTTCGGTCGGGTTTCAAGTTGAGATATGCATTTTCTACGATAATCTTGGTGAGACCTCTGTCCGAAGTATGCAGAGTCATCGAGATCGTACTTGTCGAGCTATTTAATGCGAGAAACACGTTCTCTGGTTGTTTTCACCACTCCACAGTGCGTTTGATATGTAGAACCGGCGACATCTTGATATTCGTGAGGTGTCAAGCTGAGATATGCATTTTCAGCGATAATCTTGGTGATTCTTCTGTCAGAAGTATGCAGAATCTTCGATATCGCTCTTTTCGAGCTATTTAACGCGACAAAACGTTATCCGGTGTTTTCACCACTCAACAGTGCGCATGATATGCAGAACCGACGATATATTGGTTTTCGTGGGGTTTCTAGCTCAGATATGCATTTTCTGCGATAATCTTGGTGAGACCTCTGTCCGAAGTATGCAGAGTCATCGAGATCGTACTTGTCGAGCTATTTAATGCGAGAAACACGTATTCTGGGGTTTTCACCACTCCACAGTTCGTTGGATATGCAGAACAGGAGATATCTTGGTTTTCGTGGGGTTTCTAGCAGAAATATGCATTTTCTGCGATAATCATGGTGAGACTTCTGTTAGAAGAATGCAGAATCATCGAGATCGCACTTTTCGATCTAGTTAATGCGAGAAACACGTTGTCTGGTGTTTCCACCACTCCACAGTTGGTTTGATATGCAGAACCGCCGATGTTTGGTTTTCGTCGGGTTTCAAGATGAGATATGCATTTTCTACGATAATCTTGGTGAAACATCTGTCCGAAGTATGCAGAAACATCAAGAGCGCTCTTTTCGAGCTATTTAATGCGACAAACACGTTTTCTGGGGTTTTCATCACACCACAGTTCGTTGGATGTGCAGAATCGGAAATATCTTGGTTTTCGTGGGGTTTCAAGCTGAGATATGCATTTTCTGCGATAATCTTGGTGAGACCTCTGTCCGAAGTATGCAGAAACATCGAGATTGCTCTTTTCGACCTATTTAATGCGAGAAACACGTTATCTGGTGTTTTCACCACTCCACAGTGCGTTTGATATTCAGAACCAGCGAAATCTTGGTTTTCGTGGGGTTTCAAGCTGAGATATGCATTTTTTACGATAATCACGGTGAGACTTCTGTCCGAAGTATGCAGAATCATCGAGATCGCACTTTTCGAGCTATTTAATGCGAGAAACACGTTTTCTGGGGTTTTCACCACACCACAGTTCATTGGATATGCAGAACAGGTGATACCTTGGTTTCCGAGGGGTTTAAAGCTGAGATATGCATTTTCTGCGATAAACCTGGTGAGACTTCTGTCCGAAGTATGCTGAATCATCGAGATCGCTCTTTTCGAGCTAGTTAATGCGAGAAAAATCTTGTCTGGTGTTTTCACCACTCCACAGTGCGTTTGATATGCAGAACCAGCGATATCTTGGCTTTCGTGGGGTTTCAAGCTGAGATATGCATTTTTTACGATAATCTTGGTGAGACTTCTGTCCGAAGTATGCAGAATCATCGAGATCGCTCTTTTCGAACTATTTAATGCGAGAAACACGTTATCTGGTTTTATCACCACTCCACAGTTCGTTGGATATGCAGAACAGGTGATATCTTGGTTTTCGAGGGGGTTCAAGCTGAGATATGCATTTTCTGCGATAAACTTGGTGAGACTTCTGTCCGAAGTATGCTGAATCATCGAGATCGCTCTTTTCGAGCTAGTTAATGCGAGAAACACGTTCTCTGGTTGTTTTCACCACTCCACAGTGCGTTTCATATGTAGAACCAGCGACATCTTGATATTCGTGAGGTGTCAAGCTGAGATATGAATTTTCAGCGATAATCTTGGTGAGTCTTCTGTCAGAAGTATGCAGAATCTTCGATATCGCTCTTTTCGAGCTAGTTAATGCGAGAAACACGTTATCTGGCGTTTTCACCACTCAACAGTGCGTATAATATGCAGAACCGACGATATATTGGTTTTCGCGGGGTTTCAAGCTCAGATATGCATTTTCTGCGATAATCTTGGTGAGACCTCTGTCCGAAGTATGCAGAATCATCGAGATCGCTCTATTCGAGCTATTGAATGCGACAAAACGTTATCTGGTGTTTTCAGCACTCCACAGTGCGTTTGATATGCAGAACCAGCGATATCTTGGTTTTCGTGGGGTTTCAAGCTGAGAGATGCATTTTTTACGATAATCTTGGTGAGTCATCTGTCCGAAGTGTGCAGAATCATCGAGATCGCTCTTTTCGAGCTATTTAATGCGAGAAACACGTAATCTGGTGTTTTCACCACTCCACAGTGCGTTTGATATGCAGAACCAGCGATATCTTGGCTTCCGTGGGGTTTCAAACTGAGATATGCATTTTCTACGATAATGTTGGTGAGACTTCTGTCCGAAGTATGCAGAAACATCGAGATCGCACTTTTCGAGCTATTTAATGCGAGAAACACGTTATCTGGTGTTTTCAGCACTCCACAATGCGTTTGATATGCAGAACCAGCGATATCTGGGTTTTCGTGGGGTTTCAAGCTAAGATATGCATTTTCTGCGATAATCTAGGTGAGACTTCTGTCCGAAGTATGTAGAATCATCTAGATCGCTCTTTTTGAGCTATTTAATGCGAGAAACACGTTTTCTGGTCTATTCACCACTCCACAGTACGTATGACATACAGATCCGGAGATATCTTGGTTTCGGTCGGGTTTCAAGCTGAGATATGCATTTTCTACGATAATCTTGGTGAGACCTCTGTCCGAAGTATGCAGAGTCATCGAGATCGTACTTGTCGAGCTATTTAATGCGAGAAACACGTTCTCTGGTTGTTTTCACCACTCCACAGTGCGTTTGATATGTAGAACCGACGATATCTTGATATTCGTGAGGTGTCAAGCTGAGATATGCATTTTCAGCGATAATCTTGGTGATTCTTCTGTCAGAAGTATGCAGAATCTTCGATATCGCTCTTTTCGAGCTATTTAACGCGACAAAACGTTATCCGGTGTTTTCACCACTCAACAGTGCGTATGATATGCAGAACCGACGATATATTGGTTTTCGTGGGGTTTCAAGCTCAGATATGCATTTTCTGCGATAATCTTGGTGAGACCTCTGTCCGAAGTATGCAGAGTCATCGAGATCGTACTTGTCGAGCTATTTAATGCGAGAAACACGTTTTCTGGGGTTTTCACCACTCCACAGTTCGTTGGATATGCAGAACAGGAGATATCTTAGTTTTCGTGGGGTTTCTAGCAGAAATATGCATTTTCTGCGATAATCATGGTGAGACTTCTGTTAGAAGAATGCAGAATCATCGAGATCGCACTTTTCGATCTAGTTAATGCGAGAAACACGTTGTCTGGTGTTTCCACCACTCCACAGTTGGTTTGATATGCAGAACCGCCGATGTTTGGTTTTCGTCGGGTTTCAAGATGAGATATGCATTTTCTACGATAATCTTGGTGAAACATCTGTCCGAAGTATGCAGAAACATCAAGAGCGCTCTTTTCGAGCTATTTAATGCGACAAACACGTTTTCTGGGGTTTTCACCACACCACAGTTCGTTGGATGTGCAGAATCGGAAATATCTTGGTTTTCGTGGGGTTTCAAGCTGAGATATGCATTTTCTGCGATAATCTTGGTGAGACCTCTGTCCGAAGTATGCAGAAACATCGAGATTGCTCTTTTCGACCTATTTAATGCGAGAAACACGTTATCTGGTGTTTTCACCACTCCACAGTGCGTTTGATATTCAGAACCAGCGAAATCTTGGTTTTCGTGGGATTTCAAGCTGAGATATGCATTTTTTACGATAATCACGGTGAGACTTCTGTCCGAAGTATGCAGAATCATCGAGATCGCACTTTTCGAGCTATTTAATGCGAGAAACACGTTTTCTGGGGTTTTCACCACACCACAGTTCATTGGATATGCAGAACAGGTGATACCTTGGTTTCCTAGGGGTTTCAAGCTGAGATATGCATTTTCTGCGATAAACCTGGTGAGACTTCTGTCCGAAGTATGCTGAATCATCGAGATCGCTCTTTTCGAGCTAGTTAATGCGAGAAAAATCTTGTCTGGTGTTTTCACCACTCCACAGTGCGTTTGATATGCAGAACCAGCGATATCTTGGCTTTCGTGGGGTTTCAAGCTGAGATATGCATTTTCTACGATAAGCTTGGTGAGACTTCTGTCAGAAGTATGCAGAATCATCGAGATCGCTCTATTCGAGCTATTTAATGCGACAAAACGTTATCCGGTGTTTTCACCACTCCACAGTGCGTATGATATCCAGAACCGGCGATATCTTGGTTTTCGTGGGGTTTCAAGCTGAGATATGCATTATCTGCGATAATCTTGGTGAGACTTCTGTCCGGAATGTGCAGAATCATCGAGATCGCTCTTTTCAAGCTATTTATTGCGAGAAACACGTTTTCTGGGGTTTTCACCACACCACAGTTCGTTGGATATGCAGAACAGGTGATATCTTGGTTTTCGAGGGGTTTCAAGCTGAGATATGCATTTTTTACGATAATCTTGGTGAGACTTCTGTCCGAAGTATGCAGAATCATCCAGATCGCTCTATTCGAGCTATTTAATGCGACAAAACGTTATCCGGTGTTTTCACCACTCCACAGTGCGTATGATACGCTGAACCGACGATATCTTGGTTTTCGTGGGGTTTCAAGCTCAGATATGCATTTTCTGCGATAATCTTGGTGAGACTTCCGCCCGAAGTATGCAGAATCATCGAGATCGCTCTTTTCGAGCTATTTAATGCGAGAAACACGTTATCCGGTGATTTCACCACTCCACAGTGCGTTTGATATGCAGTACCAGCGATATCTTGGTTTTCGTGGGGTTTCAAGCTGAGATATGCATTTTTTACGATAGTCTTGATGAGACTTCTGTCTGAAGTATGCAGAATCATCGAGATCGCTCTTTTCGAGCTATTTAATGCGAGAAACACGTTATCTGGTGTTTTCACCACTCCACAGTACGATTGATATGCAGTACGAGCGATATCTTGGTTTTCGTGGGGTTTCAAGCTGAGATATGCATTTTGTACGATAATCTTGGTGAGACTTCTGTCCGATGTATGCAGAATCATCGAGATCGCTCTATTCGAGCTATTTAATGCGACCAAACGTTATCCGGTGTTTTCACCACTCCACAGTGCGTATGATACGCTGAACCGACGATATCTTGGTTTTCGTAGGGTTTCAAGCTGAGATATGCATTTTCTGCGATAATCTTGGTGAGACTTCTGCCCGAAGTATGCAGAATCATCGAGATCGCTCTTTTCGAGCTATTTAATGCAAGAAACACGTTATCCGGTGATTTCACCACTCCACAGTGCGTTTGATATGCAGAACTAGCGATATCTGGGTTTTCGTGGGGTTTCAAGCTGAGATATGCCTTTTTTACGATAATCTTGATGAGACTTCTGTCCGAAGTATGCTTAATCATCAAGATCGCTCGTTTCGACCTATTTAATGCGAGAAACACGTTATCTGGTGTTTTCACCACTCCACAGTGCGTATGATATCCAGAACCGGCGATATCTTGGTTTTCGTGGGGTTTCAAGCTGAGATATGCATTATCTGCGATAATCTTGGTGAGACTTCTGTCCGGAATGTGCAGAATCATCGAGATCGCTCTTTTCAAGCTATTTATTGCGAGAAACACGTTTTCTGGTGTTTTCACCACTCCACAGTGCGTATGATATCCAGAACCGGCGATATCTTGGTTTTCGTGGGGTTTCAAGCTGAGATATGCATTATCTGCGATAATCTTGGTGAGACTTCTGTCCGGAATGTGCAGAATCATCGAGATCGCTCTTTTCAAGCTATTTATTGCGAGAAACACGTTTTCTGGGGTTTTCACCACACCACAGTTCGTTGGATATGCAGAAAAGGTGATATCTTGGTTTTCGAGGGGTTTCAAGCTGAGATATGCATTTTCTGCGATAAACTTCGTGAGACTTCTGTCCGAAGTATGCAGCATCATCGAGATCGCTCTTTTCGAGCTATTTAATGCGAGAAACACGTTATCTGGTGTTTTCACCACTCCACAGTGCGTTTGATATGCAGTACCAGCGATATCTTGGTTTTCGTGGGGTTTCAAGCTGAGATATGCATTTTTTACGATAGTCTTGATGAGACTTCTGTCCGAAGTATGCAGAATCATCGAGATCGCTCTATTCGAGCTATTTAATGCGACAAAACGTTATCCGGTGTTTGCACCGCTCCACAGTGCGTATGATATGCAGAACCGACGATATCTTGGTTTTCGTGGGGTTTCAATCTCAGATATGCATTTTCTGCGATAATCTTGGTGAGACTTCTGCCCGAAGTATGCAGAGTCATCGAGATCGCTCTTTTCGAGCTATTTAATGCGAGAAACACGTTATCCGGTGATTTCACCACTCCACAGTGCGTTTGATATGCAGAACTAGCGATATCTGGGTTTTCGTGGGGTTTCAAGCTCAGATATGCATTTTCTGCGATAATCTTGGTGAGACTTCTGCCCGAAGTATGCAGAATCATCGAGATCGCTCTTTTCGAGCTATTTAATGCGAGAAACACGTTATCCGGTGATTTCACCACTCCACAGTGCGTTTGGTATGCAGTACCAGCGATATCTTGGTTTTCGTGGGGTTTCAAGCTGAGATATGCATTTTTTACGATAGTCTTGATGAGACTTCTGTCCGAAGTATGCAGAATCATCGAGATCGCTCTTTTCGAGCTATTTAATGCGCGAAACACGTTATCCGGTGTTTTCACCACTCCACAGTGCGTATGATACGCTGAACCGACGATATCTTGGTTTTCGTGGGGTTTCAAGCTGAGATATGCATTTTCTGCGATAATCTTGGTGAGACTTCTGCCCGAAGTATGCAGAATCATCGAGATCGCTCTTTTCGAGCTATTTAATGCGAGAAACACGTTATCCGGTGATTTCACCACTCCACAGTGCGTTTGATATGCAGAACTAGCGATATCTGGGTTTTCGTGGGGTTTCAAGCTGAGATATGCATTTTTTACGATAATCTTGATGAGACTTCTGTCCGAAGTATGCTTAATCATCAAGATCGCTCGTTTCGACCTATTTAATGCGAGAAACACGTTATCCGGTGATTTCACCACTCCACAGTGCGTTTGGTATGCAGTACCAGCGATATCTTGGTTTTCGTGGGGTTTCAAGCTGAGATATGCATTTTTTACGATAGTCTTGATGAGACTTCTGTCCGAAGTATGCAGAATCATCGAGATCGCTCTTTTCGAGCTATTTAATGCGCGAAACACGTTATCCGGTGTTTTCACCACTCCACAGTGCGTATGATACGCTGAACCGACGATATCTTGGTTTTCGTGGGGTTTCAAGCTGAGATATGCATTTTCTGCGATAATCTTGGTGAGACTTCTGCCCGAAGTATGCACAATCATCGAGATCGCTCTTTTCGAGCTATTTAATGCGAGAAACACGTTATCCGGTGATTTCACCACTCCACAGTGCGTTTGATATGCAGAACTAGCGATATCTGGGTTTTCGTGGGGTTTCAAGCTCAGATATGCATTTTCTGCGATAATCTTGGTGAGACTTCTGCCCGAAGTATGCAGAATCATCGAGATCGCTCTTTTCGAGCTATTTAATGCGAGAAACACGTTATCCGGTGATTTCACCACTCCACAGTGCGTTTGGTATGCAGTACCAGCGATATCTTGGTTTTCGTGGGGTTTCAAGCTGAGATATGCATTTTTTACGATAGTCTTGATGAGACTTCTGTCCGAAGTATGCAGAATCATCGAGATCGCTCTTTTCGAGCTATTTAATGCGCGAAACACGTTATCCGGTGTTTTCACCACTCCACAGTGCGTATGATACGCTGAACCGACGATATCTTGGTTTTCGTGGGGTTTCAAGCTGAGATATGCATTTTCTGCGATAATCTTGGTGAGACTTCTGCCCGAAGTATGCAGAATCATCGAGATCGCTCTTTTCGAGCTATTTAATGCGAGAAACACGTTATCCGGTGATTTCACCACTCCACAGTGCGTTTGATATGCAGAACTAGCGATATCTGGGTTTTCGTGGGGTTTCAAGCTGAGATATGCATTTTTTACGATAATCTTGATGAGACTTCTGTCCGAAGTATGCTTAATCATCAAGATCGCTCGTTTCGACCTATTTAATGCGAGAAACACGTTATCTGGTGTTTTCACCACTCCACAGTGCGTATGATATCCAGAACCGGCGATATCTTGGTTTTCGTGGGGTTTCAAGCTGAAATATGCATTATCTGCGATAATCTTGGTGAGACTTCTGTCCGGAATGTGCAGAATCATCGAGATCGCTCTTTTCAAGCTATTTATTGCGAGAAACACGTTATCTGGTGTTTTCACCACTCCACAGTGCGTTTGATATTCAGAACCAGCGAAATCTTGGTTTTCGTGGGGTTTCAAGCTGAGATATGCATTTTTTACGATAATCACGGTGAGACTTCTGTCCGAAGTATGCAGAATCATCGAGATCGCACTTTTCGAGCTATTTAATGCGAGAAACACGTTTTCTGGGGTTTTCACCACACCACAGTTCATTGGATATGCAGAACAGGTGATACCTTGGTTTCCGAGGGGTTTCAAGCTGAGATATGCATTTTCTGCGATAAACCTGGTGAGACTTCTGTCCGAAGTATGCTGAATCATCGAGATCGCTCTTTTCGAGCTAGTTAATGCGAGAAAAATCTTGTCTGGTGTTTTCACCACTCCACAGTGCGTTTGATATGCAGAACCAGCGATATCTTGGCTATCGTGGGGTTTCAAGCTGAGATATGCATTTTTTACGATAATCTTGGTGAGACTTCTGTCCGAAGTATGCAGAATCATCGAGATCGCTCTTTTCGAGCTAATTAATGCGAGAAACACGTAATCTGGTGTTTTCACCACTCCACAGTGCGTTTGATATGCAGAACCGACGATATATTGGTTTTCGTGGGGTTTCAAGCTCAGATATGCATTTTCTGCGATAATCATGGTGAGACTTCTGTCCGAAGTATGCAGAATCATCGAGATCGCTCTATTCGAGCTATTGAATGCGACAAAACGTTATCTGGTGTTTTCAGCACTCCACAGTGCGTTTGATATGCAGAACCAGCGATATCTTGGTTTTCGTGGGGTTTCAAGCTGAGAGATGCATTTTTTACGATAATCTTGGTGAGACATCTGTCCGAAGTATGCTTAATCATCGAGATCGCTCGTTTCGAACTATTTAATGCGAGAAACACGTTATGTGGTGTTTTCACCACTCAACAGTGCGTATGATATGCAGAACCGACGATATATTGGTTTTCGTGGGGTTTCAAGCTCAGATATGCATTTTCTGCGATAATCTTGGTGAGACCTCTGTCCGAAGTATGCAGAGTCATCGAGATCGTACTTGTCGAGCTATTTAATGCGAGAAACACGTTCTCTGGTTGTTTTCACCACTCCACAGTGCGTTTGATATGTAGAACCGACGATATCTTGATATTCGTGAGGTGTCAAGCTGAGATATGCATTTTCAGCGATAATCTTGGTGATTCTTCTGTCAGAAGTATGCAGAATCTTCGATATCGCTCTTTTCGAGCTATTTAACGCGACAAAACGTTATCCGGTGTTTTCACCACTCAACAGTGCGTATGATATGCAGAACCGACGATATATTGGTTTTCGTGGGGTTTCAAGCTCAGATATGCATTTTCTGCGATAATCTTGGTGATTCTTCTGTCAGAAGTATGCAGAATCTTCGATATCGCTCTTTTCGAGCTATTTAACGCGACAAAACGTTATCCGGTGTTTTCACCACTCAACAGAGCGTATGATATGCAGAACCGACGATATATTGGTTTTCGTGGGGTTTCAAGCTCAGATATGCATTTTCTGCGATAATCATGGTGAGACCTCTGTCCGAAGTATGCAGAGTCATCGAGATCGTACTTGTCGAGCTATTTAATGCGAGAAACACGTTCTCTGGTTGTTTTCACCACTCCACAGTGCGTTTGATATGTAGAACCGACGATATCTTGATATTCGTGAGGTGTCAAGCTGAGATATGCATTTTCAGCGATAATCTTGGTGATTCTTCTGTCAGAAGTATGCAGAATCTTCGATATCGCTCTTTTCAAGCTATTTAACGCGACAAAACGTTATCCGGTGTTTTCACCACTCAACAGTGCGTATGATATGCAGAACCGACGATATATTGGTTTTCGTGGGGTTTCAAGCTCAGATATGCATTTTCTGCGATAATCTTGGTGAGACCTCTGTCCGAAGTATGCAGAGTCATCGAGACCGTACTTGTCGAGCTATTTAATGCGAGAAACACGTTTTCTGGGGTTTTCACCACTCCACAGTTCGTTGGATATGCAGAACAGGAGATATCTTGGTTTTCGTGGGGTTTCTAGCAGAAATATGCATTTTCTGCGATAATCATGGTGAGACTTCTGTTAGAAGAATGCAGAATCATCGAGATCGCACTTTTCGATCTAGTTAATGCGAGAAACACGTTTTCTGGGGTTTTCACCTCTCCACAGTTCGTTTGATATGCAGAACAGGCGATGTTTGGTTTTCGTCGGGTTTCAAGTTGAGATATGCATTTTCTACGATAATCTTGGTGAAACATCTGTCCGAAGTATGCAGAAACATTAAGAGCGCTCTAGTCGAGCTATTTAATGCGAGAAACACGTTTTCTGGGGTTTTCACCACACCACAGTTCGTTGGATGTGCAGAACCGGAGTTATCTTGGTTTTCGTGCGGTTTCTAGCTGAGATATGCATTTTCTGCGATAATATTGTTGAGACTTGAGACAGAAGTATGCAGAATCATCTAGATCGATCTTTTCGAGCTATTTAATGCGAAAAAACAAGTTTTCTGGTGTTTTCAACATTCCACAGTGCGTTTGATATGCAGAACCGGCGATATCTTGATTTTCGTGGTGTTTCAAACTGAGATATGCATTTTATACGATAATCATTGTGAGACTTCTGTCAGAAGTATGCAGAATCATCTAGATCGATCTTTTCGAGCTACTTAATGCGAGAAACACGTTATCTGGTTGTTTTCATCACTCCACAGTGCGTTTGATATGCAGAACCGGCGACATCTTGATTTTCGTGGGGTTTCTAGCTGAGATATGCATTTTCTGCGATAATATTGTTGAGACTTCTGTCCGAAGTATGCAGAGTCATCGAGAACGTACTTATCGAGCTATTTAATGCGAGAAACACGTTTTCTGGGGTTTTCACCTCTCCACAGTTCGTTTGATATGCAGAACCGGCGATGTTTGGTTTTCGTCGGGTTTCAAGTTGAGATATGCATTTTCTACGATAATCTTGGTGAAACATCTGTCCGAAGTATGCAGAAACATTAAGAGCGCTCTTTTCGAGCTATTTAATGCGAGAAACACGTTTTCTGGGGTTTTCACCACACCACAGTTCGTTGGATGTGCAGAACCGGAGATATCTTGGTTTTCGTGCGGTTTCAAGCTGAGATATGCATTTTCTGCGATAATCTTGGTGAAACATCTGTCCGAAGTATGCTGAAACATCGAGATCGCTCTTTTCGACCTATTTAATGCGAGAAACACGTTATCTGGTGTTTTCACCACTCCAGAGTGCGTTTGATATGCAGAACCAGCGAAATCTTGGTTTTCGTGGGGTTTCAAGCTGAGATATGCATTTTATACGATAATCATTGTGAGACTTCTGTCAGAAGTATGCAGAATCATCGAGATCGCACTTTTCGAGCTATTTAATGCGAGAAACACGTTATCTGGTGTTTTCACCACTCCACAGTGCGTATGATGTGCAGAACCGACGATACCCTGGTTTTCGTGTGGTTTCAAGCTCAGATATGCATTTTCTGCGATAATATTGGTGAGAGTTCAGACAGAAGTATGCAGAATCATCTAGATCGATCTTTTCGAGCTATTTAATGCGAAAAAACAAGTTTTCTGGTGTTTTCAACATTCCACAGTGCGTTTGATATGCAGAACCGGCGATATCTTGATTTTCGTGGTGTTTCCAGCTGAGACATGCATTTTCTACGATAATGATGGTGAGACTTCTGTCAGAAGTATGCAGAATCATCGGGATCGCATTTTTCGAGCAATCTAATGCGAGAAACACGTTTTCTGGTGTTTTCACCACTCCACAGTGCGTATGATGTGCAGAACCCACGATATCCTGGTTTTCGTGTGGTTTCAAGCTCAGATATGCATTTTCTGCGATTATATTGGTAAGACTTCAGTCAGAAGTATGCAGAATCATCTAGATCGCTCGTTTCGAGCTATTTAATGCGAAAAAACAAGTTTTCTGGTGTTTTCAACATTCCACAGTGCGTTTGATATGCAGAACCGGCGATATCTTGATTTTCGTGGTGTTTCCAGCTGAGACATGCATTTTCTACGATAATGATGGTGAGACTTCTGTCAGAAGTATGCAGAATCATCGGGATCGCATTTTTCGAGCAATCTAATGCGAGAAACACGTTTTCTGGTCTATTCACCACTCCACAGTACGTTTGACATACAGATTCGGAGATATCTTGGTTTCGGTCGGGTTTCAAGCTGAGATATGCATTTTCTACGATAATCTTGGTGAAACTTCTGTCAGAAGTATGCAAAACCTTCGAGAACGCTCCTTTCGAGCTACTTAATGCGAGAAACACGTTTTCTGGTGGTTTCACCACTCCACAGTGCGTTTGATATGCAGAACCGGCGATATCTTGGTTTTCGTCGGGTTTCATGCTGAGACATTCATTTTCGGCGATAATCTTGGTGTTTCATCTATGAGAAGTATGCAGAATCATCGAGAACGTTCTTTTCGAGCAACTTAATACGGGAAACACGTTTTCTGGTGTTTTCTCCACTCCATAGTGCGTTTGAAATGCAGAACCGGCGACATCTTGATTTTCGTGAGGTTTCTAGCTGAGATATGCATTTTCTACGATAATCTTGGTGAGAGTTCTGTCAGAAGTATGCAAAACCTTCGAGAACGCTCCTTTCGAGCTACTTAATGCGAGAAACACGTATTCTGGTGGTTTCACCACTCCACAGTGCGTTTGATATGCAGAACCGGCGATATCTTGGTTTTCGTCGGGTTTCATGCTGAGACATTCATTTTCGGCGATAATCTTGGTGTTTCATCTATGAGAAGTATGCGGAATCATCGAGAACGTTCTCTTCGAGCAACTTAATACGAGAAACACGTATTCTGGTGTTTTCGCCACTCCACAGTACGTTTGATGTGCAGAACCGGAGGTATCTTGGTTTTCGTGAGGTTTCAAGCTGAGATATGCATTTTCTGAAGCAATCTTGGTGAGACTTCTTTCCGAAGTATGCAGAATCATCTAGATCGCTCGGTTCGAGCTATTTAATGCGAGACACACGTTATCTTGTGTATTGACGACTCCACAGTGCGTTTGATATGCAGAACCGGCGATATCTTGGTTTCCGTCGGGTTTCAAGCTGAGACATTCATTTTTGGCGATAATCTTGGTGTTTCATCTATGAGAAGTATGCAGAATCATCGAGAACGTTCTTTTCGAGCAACTTAATACGGGAAACACGTTTTCTGGTGTTTTCTCCTCTCCATAGTGCGTTTGATATGCAGAACCGGCGACATCTTGATTTTCGTGAGGTTTCTAGCTGAGATATGCATTTTCTACGATAATCTTGGTGAGTGTTCTGTCAGAAGTATGCAGAATCATCTAGATCGCTCGTTTCAAGCTATTTAATGCGAGTAACACGTTTTCTGGTGTTTTCACCACTCCACGGTGCGTTTGATATGCAGAACCGGCGACATCTTGATTTTCGTGAGGTTTTCAGCTGATATATGCATTTTCTGCGATAATCTTGGTGAGAGTTCTGTCAGAAGTATGCAGAATCATCGAGATCGCTCTTTTCGAGCAACTTAATACGAGAAACACGTTTTCTGGTGTTTTCGCCACACCACAGTACGTTTGATGTGCAGAACTGGAGATATCTTGGTTTTCGTGAGGTTTCAAGCTGAGATATGCAATTTCTGCGATAATCTTGGTGAGACTTCAGTCAGATGTATGCAGAATCATCTAGATAGCTCGTTTCGAGCTATTTAATGCGAGAAACACGTTTTCTGGTGAATTCACCACTCCACAGTACGTTAGACATGCAGAACCGGAGATATCTTCGTTTCGGTTGGGTTTCAAGCTGAGATATGCATTTTCTGCGATAATATTGGTGAGACTTCAGTCAGAAGTATGCAGAATCATCAAGATCGCTCGTTTCGAGCTATTTAATGCGAAAAAACAAGTTTTCTGGTGTTTCGACCACTCCACAGAGCGTTTGATATGTAGAGCCGCCGATAACTTGGTTATCGTGGGGTTTCCAGCTGAAATATGCATTTTCTGCGATAATCTTGGTGTTTCATCTATGAGAAGTATGCAGAATCATCGAGAACTCTCTTTTCGAGCTAGATGATGCGAGTAACACGTTTTCTGGTGTGTTCACCACTCCACGGTGCGTTTGATATGCAGAACCGGCGATATCTTGATTTTCGTGGTGTTTCCAGCTGAGATATGCATTTTCTGCGATAATCTTGGCGAGACTTCAGTCAGAAGTATGCAGAATCATCTAGATCGATCGTTTCGAGCTATTTAATGCGAGAAACACGTCATCTGGTTGTTTTCACCACTCCATAGTGCGTTTGATATGCAGAACCGGCGACATTTTGATTTTCGTGAGGTTTCTAGCTGAGATATGCATTTTCTGCGATAATATTGGTGAGACTTCAGTCAACAGTATGCAGAATCATCTAGATCGCTCGTTTCGAGCTATTTAATGCGAGAAACACGTTTTCTGGTGAATTCACCACTCCACAGTACGTTAGACATGCAGAACCGGCGATATCTTGATTTTCGTGGTGTTTCCAGCTGAGATATGCATTTTCTGCGATAATCTTGGTGAGTCTTCTGTCAGAAGTATGCAGAATCATCGAGATCCCTCTTTTCGAGCTATTTAATGCGAGAAACACGTTCTCTGGTTGTTTTCACCACTCCACAGTTGGTTTGATATGCAGAACCGCCGATGTTTGGTTTTCGTCGGGTTTCAAGATGAGATATGCATTTTCTACGATAATCTTGGTGAAACATCTGTCCGAAGTATGCAGAAACATCAAGAGCGCACTTTTCGAGCTATTTAATGCGACAAACACGTTTTCTGGGGTTTTCACCACACCACAGTTCGTTGGATGTGCAGAATCGGAAATATCTTGGTTTTCGTGGGGTTTCAAGCTGAGATATGCATTTTCTGCGATAATCTTGGTGAGACCTCTGTCCGAAATATGCAGAAACATCGAGATTGCTCTTTTCGACCTATTTAATGCGAGAAACACGTTATCTGGTGTTTTCACCACTCCACAGTGCGTTTGATATTCAGAACCAGCGAAATCTTGGTTTTCGTGGGGTTTCAAGCTGAGATATGCATTTTTTACGATAATCACGGTGAGACTTCTGTGCGAAGTATGCAGAATCATCGAGATCGCACTTTTCGAGCTATTTAATGCGAGAAACACGTTTTCTGGGGTTTTCACCACACCACAGTTCATTGGATATGCAGAACAGGTGATACCTTGGTTTCCGAGGGGGTTCAAGCTGAGATATGCATTTTCTGCGATAAGCTTGGTGAGACCTCTGTCAGAAGGATGCAGGATCATCTAGATCGCTCTTTTTGAGCTATTTAATGCGAAAAAACCAGTTTTCTGGTGTTTTCAACATTCCACAGTGCGTTTGATATGCAGAACCGGCGATATCTTGATTTTCGTGGTGTTTCCAGCTGAGATATGCATTTTCTGTAATAATCTTGGTGAGTGTTCTGTCAGAAGTATGCAGAATCATCGGGATCGCATTTTTCGAGCAATCTAATGCGAGAAACACGTTTTCTGGTGTTTTCACCACTCCACAGTGCGTATGATGTGCAGAACCCACGATATCCTGGTTTTCGTGTGGTTTCAAGCTCAGATATGCATTTTCTGCGATTATATTGGTAAGACTTCAGTCAGAAGTATGCAGAATCATCTAGATCGCTCGTTTCGAGCTATTTAATGCGAAAAAACAAGTTTTCTGGGGTTTTCAAAATTCCACAGTGCGTTTGATATGTAGAACCGGCGATATCATGATATTCGTGGTGTTTCCAGCTGCGATATGCATTTTCTGCGATAATCTTGGTGAGTCTTCTGTCAGAAGTATGTAGAATCATCTAGATCGTTCTTTTTGAGATATTTATTGCGAGAAACACGTTTTCTGGTCTATTCACCACTCCACAGTACGTTTGACATACAGATCCGGAGATATCTTGGTTTCGGTCGGGTTTCAAGCTGAGATATGCATTTTCTACGATAATCTTGGTGAAACTTCTGTCAGAAGTATGCAAAACCTTCGAGAACGCTCCTTTCGATCTACTTAATGCGAGAAACACGTTTTCTGGTTGTTTCACCACTCCACAGTGCGTATGATATGCAGAACCGGCGATATCTTGGTTTTCGTCGGGTTTCATGCTGAGACATTCATTTTCGGCGATAATCTTGGTGTTTCATCTATGAGAAGTATGCAGAATCATCGAGAACGTTCTTTTCGAGCAACTTAATACGGGAAACACGTTTTCTGGTGTTTTCTCCACTCCATAGTGCGTTTGATGTGCAGAACCGGAGGTATCTTGGTTTTCGTGAGGTTTCAAGCTGAGATATGCATTTTCTGAAGCAATCTTGGTGAGACTTCTTTCCGAAGTATGCAGAATCATCTAGATCGCTCGGTTCGAGCTATTTAATGCGAGAAACACGTTTTCTGGTGAATTCACCACTCCACAGTACGTTAGACATGCAGAACCGGAGATATCTTCGTTTCGGTTGGGTTTCAAGCTGAGATATGCATTTTCTGCGATAATATTGGTGAGACTTCAGTCAGAAGTATGCAGAATCATCAAGATCGCTCGTTTCGAGCTATTTAATGCGAGAAACACGTTTTCTGGTGAATTCACCACTCCACAGTACGTTAGACATGCAGAACCGGAGATATCTTCGTTTCGGTTGGGTTTCAAGCTGAGATATGCAATTTCTGCGATAATCTTGGTGAGACTTCAGTCAGATGTATGCAGAATCATCTAGATAGCTCGTTTCGAGCTATTTAATGCGAGAAACACGTTTTCTGGTGAATTCACCACTCCACAGTGCGTTTGATATGCAGAACCGGCGATATCTTGGTTTTCGTCGGGTTTCATGCTGAGACATTCATTTTCGGCGATAATCTTGGTGTTTCATCTATGAGAAGTATGCAGAATCATCGAGAACGTTCTCTTCGAGCAACTTAATACGAGAAACACGTATTCTGGTGTTTTCGCCACTCCACAGTACGTTTGATGTGCAGAACCGGAGGTATCTTGGTTTTCGTGAGGTTTCAAGCTGAGATATGCATTTTCTGAAGCAATCTTGGTGAGACTTCTTTCCGAAGTATGCAGAATCATCTAGATCGCTCGGTTCGAGCTATTTAATGCGAGAAACACGTTTTCTGGTGAATTCACCACTCCACAGTACGTTAGACATGCAGAACCGGAGATATCTTCGTTTCGGTTGGGTTTCAAGCTGAGATATGCATTTTCTGCGATAATATTGGTGAGACTTCAGTCAGAAGTATGCAGAATCATCAAGATCGCTCGTTTCGAGCTATTTAATGCGAGAAACACGTTTTCTGGTGAATTCACCACTCCACAGTACGTTAGACATGCAGAACCGGAGATATCTTCGTTTCGGTTGGGTTTCAAGCTGAGATATGCAATTTCTGCGATAATCTTGGTGAGACTTCAGTCAGATGTATGCAGAATCATCTAGATAGCTCGTTTCGAGCTATTTAATGCGAGAAACACGTTTTCTGGTGAATTCACCACTCCACAGTACGTTAGACATGCAGAACCGGAGATATCTTCGTTTCGGTTGGGTTTCAAGCTGAGATATGCATTTTCTGCGATAATATTGGTGAGACTTCAGTCAGAAGTATGCAGAATCATCAAGATCGCTCGTTTCGAGCTATTTAATGCGAAAAAACAAGTTTTCTGGTGTTTCGACCACTCCACAGTGCGTTTGATATGTAGAGCCGCCGATAACTTGTTTATCGTGGGGTTTCCAGCTGAAATATGCATTTTCTGCGATAATCTTGGTGTTTCATCTATGAGAAGTATGCAGAATCATCGAGAACTCTCTTTTCGAGCTAGATGATGCGAGTAACACGTTTTCTGGTGTGTTCACCACTCCACGGTGCGTTTGATATGCAGAACCGGCGACATCTTGATTTTCGTGAGGTTTCTAGCTGAGATATGCATTTTCTACGATAATCTTGGTGAGAGTTCTGTCAGAAGTATGCAAAACCTTCGAGAACGCTCCTTTCGAGCTACTTAATGCGAGAAACACGTTTTCTGGTGGTTTCACCACTCCACAGTGCGTTTGATATGCAGAACCGGCGATATCTTGGTTTTCGTCGGGTTTCATGCTGAGACATTCATTTTCGGCGATAATCTTGGTGTTTCATCTATGAGAAGTATGCAGAATCATCGAGAACGTTCTCTTCGAGCAACTTAATACGAGAAACACGTATTCTGGTGTTTTCGCCACTCCACAGTACGTTTGATGTGCAGAACCGGAGGTATCTTGGTTTTCGTGAGGTTTCAAGCTGAGATATGCATTTTCTGAAGCAATCTTGGTGAGACTTCTTTCCGAAGTATGCAGAATCATCTAGATCGCTCGGTTCGAGCTATTTAATGCGAGAAACACGTTTTCTGGTGAATTCACCACTCCACAGTACGTTAGACATGCAGAACCGGAGATATCTTCGTTTCGGTTGGGTTTCAAGCTGAGATATGCATTTTCTGCGATAATATTGGTGAGACTTCAGTCAGAAGTATGCAGAATCATCAAGATCGCTCGTTTCGAGCTATTTAATGCGAGAAACACGTTTTCTGGTGAATTCACCACTCCACAGTACGTTAGACATGCAGAACCGGAGATATCTTCGTTTCGGTTGGGTTTCAAGCTGAGATATGCAATTTCTGCGATAATCTTGGTGAGACTTCAGTCAGATGTATGCAGAATCATCTAGATAGCTCGTTTCGAGCTATTTAATGCGAGAAACACGTTTTCTGGTGAATTCACCACTCCACAGTACGTTAGACATGCAGAACCGGAGATATCTTCGTTTCGGTTGGGTTTCAAGCTGAGATATGCATTTTCTGCGATAATATTGGTGAGACTTCAGTCAGAAGTATGCAGAATCATCAAGATCGCTCGTTTCGAGCTATTTAATGCGAAAAAACAAGTTTTCTGGTGTTTCGACCACTCCACAGTGCGTTTGATATGTAGAGCCGCCGATAACTTGTTTATCGTGGGGTTTCCAGCTGAAATATGCATTTTCTGCGATAATCTTGGTGTTTCATCTATGAGAAGTATGCAGAATCATCGAGAACTCTCTTTTCGAGCTAGATGATGCGAGTAACACGTTTTCTGGTGTGTTCACCACTCCACGGTGCGTTTGATATGCAGAACCGGCGACATCTTGATTTTCGTGAGGTTTCTAGCTGAGATATGCATTTTCTACGATAATCTTGGTGAGAGTTCTGTCAGAAGTATGCAAAACCTTCGAGAACGCTCCTTTCGAGCTACTTAATGCGAGAAACACGTTTTCTGGTGGTTTCACCACTCCACAGTGCGTTTGATATGCAGAACCGGCGATATCTTGGTTTTCGTCGGGTTTCATGCTGAGACATTCATTTTCGGCGATAATCTTGGTGTTTCATCTATGAGAAGTATGCAGAATCATCGAGAACGTTCTCTTCGAGCAACTTAATACGAGAAACACGTATTCTGGTGTTTTCGCCACTCCACAGTACGTTTGATGTGCAGAACCGGAGGTATCTTGGTTTTCGTGAGGTTTCAAGCTGAGATATGCATTTTCTGAAGCAATCTTGGTGAGACTTCTTTCCGAAGTATGCAGAATCATCTAGATCGCTCGGTTCGAGCTATTTAATGCGAGAAACACGTTTTCTGGTGAATTCACCACTCCACAGTACGTTAGACATGCAGAACCGGAGATATCTTCGTTTCGGTTGGGTTTCAAGCTGAGATATGCATTTTCTGCGATAATATTGGTGAGACTTCAGTCAGAAGTATGCAGAATCATCAAGATCGCTCGTTTCGAGCTATTTAATGCGAGAAACACGTTTTCTGGTGAATTCACCACTCCACAGTACGTTAGACATGCAGAACCGGAGATATCTTCGTTTCGGTTGGGTTTCAAGCTGAGATATGCATTTTCGGCGATAATCTTGGTGAGTCTTCTGTCAGAAGTATGCAGAATCATCGAGATCCCTCTTTTCGAGCTATTTAATGCGAGAAACACGTTCTCTGGTTGTTTTCACCACTCCACAGTTGGTTTGATATGCAGAACCGCCGATGTTTGGTTTTCGTCGGGTTTCAAGATGAGATATGCATTTTCTACGATAATCTTGGTGAAACATCTATCCGAAGTATGCAGAAACATCAAGAGCGCACTTTTCGAGCTATTTAATGCGACAAACACGTTTTCTGGGGTTTTCACCACACCACAGTTCGTTGGATGTGCAGAATCGGAAATATCTTGGTTTTCGTGGGGTTTCAAGCTGAGATATGCATTTTCTGCGATAATCTTGGTGAGACCTCTGTCCGAAATATGCAGAAACATCGAGATTGCTCTTTTCGACCTATTTAATGCGAGAAACACGTTATCTGGTGTTTTCACCACTCCACAGTGCGTTTGATATTCAGAACCAGCGAAATCTTGGTTTTCGTGGGGTTTCAAGCTGAGAAATGCATTTTTTACGATAATCACGGTGAGAGTTCTGTGCGAAGTATGCAGAATCATCGAGATCGCACTTTTCGAGATATTTAATGCGAGAAACACGTTTTCTGGGGTTTTCACCACACCACAGTTCATTGGATATGCAGAACAGGTGATACCTTGGTTTCCGAGGGGTTTCAAGCTGAGATATGCATTTTCTGCAAAAAACCTGGTGAGACTTCTGTCCGAAGTATGCTGAATCATCGAGATCGCACTTTTCGAGCTAGTTAATGCGAGAAAAACCTTGTCTGGTGTTTTCACCACTCCACAGTGCGTTTGATATGCAGAACCAGCGATATCTTGGCTTTCGTGGGGTTTCAAGCAGAGATATGCATTTTTTACGATAATCTTGGTGAGACTTCTGTCCGTAGTATGCAGAATCATCGAGATCGCTCTGTTCGAGCTATTTAATGCGAGAAACACGTTATCTGGTTTTTTCACCACTCCACAGTTCGTTGGATATGCAGAACAGGTGATATCTTGGTTTTCGAGGGGGTTCAAGCTGAGATATGCATTTTCTGCGATAAACTTGGTGAGACTTCTGTCCGAAGTATGCTGAATCATCGAGATCGCTCTTTTCGAGCTAGTTAATGCGAGAAACACGTTCTCTGGTTGTTTTCACCACTCCACAGTGCGTTTCATATGTAGAACCGGCGACATCTTGATATTCGTGAGGTGTCAAGCTGAGATATGAATTTTCAGCGATAATCTTGGTGAGTCTTCTGTCAGAAGTATGCAGAATCTTCGATATCGCTCGTTTCGAGCTAGTTAATGCGAGGAACACGTTATCTGGCGTTTTCACCACTCAACAGTGCGTATGATATGCAGAACCGACGATATATTGGTTTTCGTGGGGTTTCAAGCTCAGATATGCATTTTCTGCGATAATATTGGTGAGACTTCTGTCCGAAGTATGCAGAGTCATCGAGAACGTACTTATCGAGCTATTTAATGCGAGAAACACGTTTTCTGGGGTTTTCACCTCTCCACAGTTCGTTTGATATGCAGAACCGGCGATGTTTGGTTTTCGTCGGGTTTCAAGTTGAGATATGCATTTTCTACGATAATCTTGGTGAAACATCTGTCCGATGTATGCAGAAACGTTAAGAGCGCTCTTTTCGAGCTATTTAATGCGAGAAACACGTTATCTGGTGTTTTCACCACTCCACAGTGCGTTTGATATTCAGAACCAGCGAAATCTTGGTTTTCGTGGGGTTTCAAGCTGAGATATGCATTTTTTACGATAATCACGGTGAGACTTCTGTGCGAAGTATGCAGAATCATCGAGATCGCACTTTTCGAGCTATTTAATGCGAGAAACACGTTTTCTGGGGTTTTCACCACACCACAGTTCATTGGATATGCAGAACAGGTGATACCTTGGTTTCCGAGGGGTTTCAAGCTGAGATATGCATTTTCTGCGAAAAACCTGGTGAGACTTCTGTCCGAAGTATGCTGAATCACCGAGATCGCACTTTTCGAGCTAGTTAATGCGAGAAAAACCTTGTCTGGTGTTTTCACCACTCCACAGTGCGTTTGATATGCAGAACCAGCGATATCTTGGCTTTCGTGGGGTTTCAAGCAGAGATATGCATTTTTTACGATAATCTTGGTGAGACTTCTGTCCGAAGTATGCAGAATCATCGAGATCGCTCTGTTCGAGCTATTTATTGCGAGAAACACGTTATCTGGTTTTTTCACCACTCCACAGTTCGTTGGATATGCAGAACAGGTGATATCTTGGTTTTCGAGGGGGTTCAAGCTGAGATATGCATTTTCTGCGATAAACTTGGTGAGACTTCTGTCCGAAGTATGCTGAATCATCGAGATCGCTCTTTTCGAGCTAGTTAATGCGAGAAACACGTTCTCTGGTTGTTTTCACCACTCCACAGTGCGTTTCATATGTAGAACCGGCGACATCTTGATATTCGTGCGGTGTCAAGCTGAGATATGAATTTTCAGCGATAATCTTGGTGAGTCTTCTGTCAGAAGTATGCAGAATCTTCGATATCGCTCTTTTCGAGCTAGTTAATGCGAGGAACACGTTATCTGGCGTTTTCACCACTCAACAGTGCGTATGATATGCAGAACCGACGATATATTGGTTTTCGTGGGGTTTCAAGATCAGATATGCATTTTCTGCGATAATCTTGGTGAGACCTCTGTCAGAAGGATCCAGGATCATCTAGATCGCTCTTTTTGAGCTATTTAATGCGAAAAAACCAGTTTTCTGGTGATTTCAACATTCCACAGTGCGTTTGATATGCAGAACCGGCGATATCTTGATTTTCGTGGTGTTTCCAGCTGAGATATGCATTTTCTGTGATAATCTTGGTGAGTGTTCTGTCAGAAGTATGCAGAATCATCGGGATCGCTTTTTTCGAGCAATCTAATGCGAGAAACACGTTCTCTGGTTGTTTTCACCACTCCACAGTGCGTTTTATATGCAGAACCAGCGATATCTGGGTTTTAGTGAGGGTTCAAGCTGAGATATGCATTTTCTGCGATAATCTTGGTGAGACTTCAGTCAGAAGTATGCAGAATCATCTAGATCGCTCTTTTCGAGCTATTTAATGCGAAAAAACAAGTTTTCGGGTGTTTTCAACATTCCACAGTGCGTATGATATGCAGAACCGACGATATATTGGTTTTCGTGGGGTTTCAAGATCAGATATGCATTTTCTGCGATAATCTTGGCGAGACTTCAGTCAGAAGTATGCAGAATCATCTAGATCGATCGTTTCGAGCTATTTAATGCGAGAAACACGTCATCTGGTTGTTTTCACCACTCCATAGTGCGTTTGATATGCAGAACCGGCGACATTTTGATTTTCGTGAGGTTTCTAGCTGAGATATGCATTTTCTGCGATAATATTGGTGAGACTTCAGTCAACAGTATGCAGAATCATCTAGATCGCTCGTTTCGAGCTATTTAATGCGAGAAACACGTTTTCTGGTGAATTCACCACTCCACAGTACGTTAGACATGCAGAACCGGAGATATCTTCGTTTCGGTCGGGTTTCAAGCTGAGATATGCATTTTCTGCGATAATCTTGGTGAGTGTTCTGTCAGAAGTATGCAGAATCATCTAGATCGCTCGTTTCGAGCTATTTAATGCGACAAAAAGTTATCTGGTGTTTTCGGCACTCCACAGTGCGTTTGATATGCAGAACCAGCGATATCTTGGTTTTCGTGGGGTTTCAAGCTGAGATATGCATTTTTTACGATAATCTTGGTGAGACTTCAGTCAGAAGTATGCAGAATCATCTAGATCGCTCTTTTCGAGCTATTTAATGCGAAAAAACAAGTTTTCGGGTGTTTTCAACATTCCACAGTGCGTTTGATATGCAGAACCGGCGATATCTTGATTTTCGTGGTGTTTCCAGCTGAGATATGCATTTTCTGCGATAATCTTGGTGAGTCTTCTGTCAGAAGTATGCAGAATCATCGAGATCCCTCTTTTCGAGCTATTTAATGCGAGAAACACGTTCTCTGGTTGTTTTCACCACTCCACAGTTGGTTTGATATGCAGAACCGCCGATGTTTGGTTTTCGTCGGGTTTCAAGATGAGATATGCATTTTCTACGATAATCTTGGTGAAACATCTGTCCGAAGTATGCAGAAACATCAAGAGCGAACTTTTCGAGCTATTTAATGCGACAATCACGTTTTCTGGGGTTTTCACCACACCACAGTTCGTTGGATGTGCAGAATCGGAAATATCTTGGTTTTCGTGGGGTTTCAAGCTGAGATATGCATTTTCTGCGATAATCTTGGTGAGACCTCTGTCCGAAGTATGCAGAAACATCGAGATTGCTCTTTTCGACCTATTTAATGCGAGAAACACGTTATCTGGTGTTTTCACCACTCCACAGTGCGTTTGATATTCAGAACCAGCGAAATCTTGGTTTTCGTGGGGTTTCAAGCTGAGAAATGCATTTTTTACGATAATCACGGTGAGAGTTCTGTGCGAAGTATGCAGAATCATCGAGATCGCTCTTTTCGAGCTAGTTAATGCGAGAAACACGTTCTCTGGTTGTTTTCACCACTCCACAGTGCGTTTCATATGTAGAACCGGCGACATCTTGATATTCGTGAGGTGTCAAGCTGAGATATGAATTTTCAGCGATAATCTTGGTGAGTCTTCTGTCAGAAGTATGCAGAATCTTCGATATCGCTCTTTTCGAGCTAGTTAATGCGAGGAACACGTTATCTGGCGTTTTCACCACTCAACAGTGCGTATGATATGCAGAACCGACGATATATTGGTTTTCGTGGGGTTTCAAGCTCAGATATGCATTTTCTGCGATAATATTGGTGAGACTTCTGTCCGAAGTATGCAGAGTCATCGAGAACGTACTTATCGAGCTATTTAATGCGAGAAACACGTTTTCTGGGGTTTTCACCTCTCCACAGTTCGTTTGATATGCAGAACCGGCGATGTTTGGTTTTCGTCGGGTTTCAAGTTGAGATATGCATTTTCTACGATAATCTTGGTGAAACATCTGTCCGATGTATGCAGAAACATTAAGAGCGCTCTTTTCGAGCTATTTAATGCGAGAAACACGTTATCTGGTGTTTTCACCACTCCACAGTGCGTTTGATATGCAGAACCAGCGAAATCTTGGTTTTCGTGGGGTTTCAAGCTGAGATATGCATTTTATACGATAATCATTGTGAGACTTCTGTCAGAAGTATGCAGAATCATCGAGATCGCACTTTTCGAGCTATTTAATGCGAGAAACACGTTTTCTGGTGTTTTCACCACTCCACAGTGCGTTTTATATGCAGAACCAGCGATATCTGGGTTCTCGTGAGGTTTCAAGCTGAGATATGCATTTTCTGCGATAATCTTGGTGAGTGTTCTGTCAGAAGTATGCAGAATCATCTAGATCGCTCGTTTCAAGCTATTTAATGCGAGTAACACGTTTTCTGGTGTTTTCACCACTCCACGGTGCGTTTGATATGCAGAACCGGCGACATCTTGATTTTCGTGAGGTTTTCAGCTGATATATGCATTTTCTGCGATAATCTTGGTGAGAGTTCTGTCAGAAGTATGCAGAATCATCGAGATCGCTCTTTTCGAGCAACTTAATACGAGAAACACGTTTTCTGGTGTTTTCGCCACACCACAGTACGTTTGATGTGCAGAACTGGAGATATCTTGGTTTTCGTGAGGTTTCAAGCTGAGATATGCAATTTCTGCGATAATCTTGGTGAGACTTCAGTCAGAAGTATGCAGAATCATCTAGATAGCTCGTTTCGAGCTATTTAATGCGAGAAACTCGTTTTCTGGTGAATTCACCACTCCACAGTACGTTAGACATGCAGAACCGGAGATATCTTCGTTTCGGTTGGGTTTCAAGCTGAGATATGCATTTTCTGCGATAATATTGGTGAGACTTCAGTCAGATGTATGCAGAATCATCTAGATCGCTCGTTTCGAGCTATTTAATGCGAAAAAACAAGTTTTCTGGTGTTTCGACCACTCCACAGTGCGTTTGATATGTAGAGCCGCCGATAACTTGGTTATCGTGGGGTTTCCAGCTGAAATATGCATTTTCTGCGATAATCTTGGTGTTTCATATATGAGAAGTATGCAGATTCATCGAGAACTATCGTTTCGAGCTAGATGATGCGAGTAACACGTTTTCTGGTGTGTTCACCACTCCACAGTGCGTTTGATATGCAGAACCGGCGATATCTTGATTTTCGTGGTGTTTCCAGCTGAGATATGCATTTTCTGCGATAATCTTGGCGAGACTTCAGTCAGAAGTATGCAGAATCATCTAGATCGATCGTTTCGAGCTATTTAATGCGAGAAACACGTCATCTGGTTGTTTTCACCACTCCATAGTGCGTTTGATATGCAGAACCGGCGACATTTTGATTTTCGTGAGGTTTCTAGCTGAGATATGCATTTTCTGCGATAATATTGGTGAGACTTCAGTCAACAGTATGCAGAATCATCTAGATCGCTCGTTTCGAGCTATTTAATGCGAGAAACACGTTTTCTGGTGAATTCACCACTCCACAGTACGTTAGACATGCAGAACCGGAGATATCTTCGTTTCGGTCGGGTTTCAAGCTGAGATATGCATTTTCTGCGATAATCTTGGTGAGTGTTCTGTCAGAAGTATGCAGAATCATCTAGATCGCTCGTTTCGAGCTATTTAATGCGACAAAAAGTTATCTGGTGTTTTCGGCACACCACAGTTCATTGGATATGCAGAACAGGTGATACCTTGGTTTCCGAGTGGTTTCAAGCTGAGATATGCATTTTCTGCGAAAAACCTGGTGAGACTTCTGTCCGAAGTATGCTGAATCATCGAGATCGCACTTTTCGAGCTAGTTAATGCGAGAAAAACCTTGTCTGGTGTTTTCACCACTCCACAGTGCGTTTGATATGCAGAACCAGCGATATCTTGGCTTTCGTGGGGTTTCAAGCAGAGATATGCATTTTTTACGATAATCTTGGTGAGACTTCTGTCCGTAGTATGCAGAATCATCGAGATCGCTCTGTTCGAGCTATTTAATGCGAGAAACACGTTATCTGGTTTTTTCACCACTCCACAGTTCGTTGGATATGCAGAACAGGTGATATCTTGGTTTTCGAGGGGGTTCAAGCTGAGATATGCATTTTCTGCGATAAACTTGGTGAGACTTCTGTCCGAAGTATGCTGAATCATCGAGATCGCTCTTTTCGAGCTAGTTAATGCGAGAAACACGTTCTCTGGTTGTTTTCACCACTCCACAGTGCGTTTCATATGTAGAACCGGCGACATCTTGATATTCGTGAGGTGTCAAGCTGAGATATGAATTTTCAGCGATAATCTTGGTGAGTCTTCTGTCAGAAGTAAGCAGAATCTTCGATATCGCTCTTTTCGAGCTAGTTAATGCGAGGAACACGTTATCTGGCGTTTTCACCACTCAACAGTGCGTATGATATGCAGAACCGACGATATATTGGTTTTCGTGGGGTTTCAAGCTCAGATATGCATTTTCTGCGATAATATTGGTGAGACTTCTGTCCGAAGTATGCAGAGTCATCGAGAACGTACTTATCGAGCTATTTAATGCGAGAAACACGTTTTCTGGGGTTTTCACCTCTCCACAGTTCGTTTGATATGCAGAACCGGCGATGTTTGGTTTTCGTCGGGTTTCAAGTTGAGATATGCATTTTCTACGATAATCTTGGTGAAACATCTGTCCGATGTATGCAGAAACATTAAGAGCGCTCTTTTCGAGCTATTTAATGCGAGAAACACGTTTTCTGGGGTTTTCACCACACCACAGTTCGTTGGATGTGCAGAACCGGAGATATCTTGGTTTTCGTGCGGTTTCAAGCTGAGATATGCATTTTCTGCGATAATCTTGGTGAGACCTCTGTCCGAAGTATGCTGAAACATCGAGATCGCTCTTTTCGACCTATTTAATGCGAGAAACACGTTATCTGGTGTTTTCACCACTCCACAGTGCGTTTGATATGCAGAACCAGCGAAATCTTGGTTTTCGTGGGGTTTCAAGCTGAGATATGCATTTTATACGATAATCATTGTGAGACTTCTGTCAGAAGTATGCAGAATCATCGAGATCGCACTTTTCGAGCTATTTAATGCGAGAAACACGTTTTCTGGTGTTTTCACCACTCCACAGTGCGTTTTATATGCAGAACCAGCGATATCTGGGTTTTCGTGAGGTTTCAAGCTGAGATATGCATTTTCTGCGATAACCTTGGTGAGACTTCTGTGCGAAGTATGCTTAATCATCGAGATCGCTCGTTTCGAGCTATTTAATGCGAGAAACACGTTATCTGGTGTTTTCACCACTCCACAGTGCGTATGATGTGCAGAACCGACGATATCCTGGTTTTCGTGTGGTTTCAAGCTCAGATATGCATTTTCTGCGATAATGATGGTGAGACTTCTGTCAGAAGTATGCAGAACCTTCGAGAACGCTCTTGTCGAGCTACTTAATGCGCGAAACAAGTTTTCTGGTGTTTTCAACATTCCACAGTGCGTTTGATATGCAGAACCGGCGATATCTTGATTTTCGTGGTGTTTCCAGCTGAGACATGCATTTTATACGATAATCATTGTGAGACTTCTGTCAGAAGTATGCAGAATCATCGAGATCGCACTTTTCGAGCTATTTAATGCGAGAAACACGTTTTCTGGGGTTTTCACCTCTCCACAGTTCGTTTGATATGCAGAACCGGCGATGTTTGGTTTTCGTCGGGTTTCAAGTTGAGATATGCATTTTCTACGATAATCTTGGTGAAACATCTGTCCGATGTATGCAGATACATTAAGAGCGCTCTTTTCGAGCTATTTAATGCGAGAAACACGTTTTCTGGGGTTTTCACCACACCACAGTTCGTTGGATGTGCAGAACCGGAGATATCTTGGTTTTCGTGCGGTTTCAAGCTGAGATATGCATTTTCTGCGATAATCTTGGTGGGACCTCTGTCCGAAGTATGCTGAAACATCGAGATCGCTCTTTTCGACCTATTTAATGCGAGAAACACGTTATCTGGTGTTTTCACCACTCCACAGTGCGTTTGATATGCAGAACCAGCGAAATCTTGATTTTCGTGGGGTTTCAAGCTGAGATATGCATTTTATACGATAATCATTGTGAGACTTCTGTCAGAAGTATGCAGAATCATCGAGATCGCACTTTTCGAGCTATTTAATGCGAGAAACACGTTATCTGGTGTTTTCACCACTCCACATTGCGTATGATGTGCAGAACCGACGATACCCTGGTTTTCGTGTGGTTTCAAGCTCAGATATGCATTTTCTGCGATAATATTGGTGAGACTTCAGACAGAAGTATGCAGAATCATCTAGATCGATCTTTTCGAGCTATTTAATGCGAAAAAACAAGTTTTCTGGTGTTTTCAACATTCCACAGTGCGTTTGATATGCAGAACCGGCGATATCTTGATTTTCGTGGTGTTTCCAGCTGAGATATGCATTTTCTACGATAATGATGGTGAGACTTCTGTCAGAAGTATGCAGAACCTTCGAGAACGCTCTTGTCGAGCTACTTAATGCGCGAAACAAGTTTTCTGGTGTTTTCACCACTCCACGGTACGTTTGATGTGCAGAACCGCATATAACTTGGTTTTGGTCGGGTTTCAAGCTGAGATATGCATTTTCTACGATAATCTTGGTGAGACTTCTGTCAGAAGTATGCAGGATCTTCGAGAACGCTCTTTTCGAGCTACTTAATGGGAAAAAACAAGTTTTCTGGTGTTTTCACCACTCCACAGTGCGTCTGATATGCAGAACCGGCGATATCTTGGTTTTCGTGGGGTTTCCAGCTGAGATATACTTTTTCTGCGATAATCTTGGTGAGTCTTCTGTCAGAAGTATGCAGAATCTTCGAGATCGCTCTATTCGAGCTATTTAATGCGAGAAACACGTTATCTGGTTGTTTTCATCACTTCACATTGCGTTTGATATGCAGAACCGGCGACATCTTGATTTTCGTGGGGTTTCTAGCTGAGATATGCATTGTCTGCGATAATATTGGTGAGACTCCTGTCCGAAGTATGCACAATCATCGAGATCGCACTTTTCGAGCTATTTTATGCGAGAAACACGTTATTTGGTGTTTTCACCACTCCACAGTGCGTGTGATATGCAGAACCGGCGATATCTTGGTTTTCGTGGGGTATCAAGCTGAGATATGCATTTTCTGCGATAATCTTGGTGAGACTCCTGTCCGAAGTATGCTTAATCATCAAGATCGCTCGTTTCGACCTATTTAATGCGAGAAACACGTTATCTGGTGTTTTCACCACTCCACAGTGCGTATGATATGCAGAACCGGCGATATCTTGGTTTTCGTGGGGTTTCAAGCTGAGATATGCATTATCTGCGATAATCTTGGTGAGACTTCTGTCCGAAGTATGCTGAATCATCGAGATCGCTCTTTTCGAGCTATTTAATGCGAGAAACACGTTATCTGGTGTTTTCACCACTCCACAGTTGGTTTGATATGCAGAACCGGAGATATCTTGGTTTTCGTGGGGTATCAAGCTGAGATATGCATTTTCTGCGATAATCTTGGTGAGACTCCTGTCCGAAGTATGCACAATCATCGAGATCGCACTTTTCGAGCTATTTTATGCGAGAAACACGTTATTTGGTGTTTTCACCACTCCACAGTGCGTGTGATATGCAGAACCGGCGATATCTTGGTTTTCGTGCTGTTTCCAGCTGAGATATGCATTTTCTGTGATTATCTTGGTGAGTGTTCTGTCAGAAGTATGCAGAATCATCGGGATCGCTTTTTTCGAGCTATCTAATGCGAGAAACACGTTTTCTGGGGTTTTCACCACACCACAGTTCGTTGGATATGCAGAACCGGAGATATCTTGGTTTTCGTGGGGTTTCAAGCTGAGATATGCATTTTCTGCGATAATCTTGGTGAGACTTCTGCCCGAAGTATGCAGAATCATCGAGATCGCTCTTTTCGAGCTATTCAATGCGAGAAACACGTTATCCGGTGATTTCACCACTCCACAGTGCGTTTGATATGCAGAACCAGCGATATCTGGGTTTTCGTGGGGTTTCAAGCTGGGATATGCATTTTTTACGATAATCTTGATGAGACTTCTGTCCGAAGTATGCTTAATCATCAAGATCGCTCGTTTCGACCTATTTAATGCGAGAAACACGTTATCTGGTGTTTTCACCACTCCACAGTGCGTATGATATGCAGAACCGGCGATATCTTGGTTTTCGTGGGGTTTCAAGCTGAGATATGCATTATCTGCGATAATCTTGGTGAGACTTCTGTCCGAAGTGTGCTGAATCATCGAGATCGCTCTTTTCGAGCTAGTTAATGCGAGAAACACGTTCTCTGGTTGTTTTCACCACTCCACAGTGCGTTTCATATGTAGAACCGGCGACATCTTGATATTCGTGAGGTGTCAAGCTGAGATATGAATTTTCAGCGATAATCTTGGTGAGTCTTCTGTCAGAAGTATGCAGAATCTTCGATATCGCTCTTTTCGAGCTAGTTAATGCGAGGAACACGTTATCTGGCGTTTTCACCACTCAACAGTGCGTATGATATGCAGAACCGACGATATATTGGTTTTCGTGGGGTTTCAAGCTCAGATATGCATTTTCTGCGATAATCTTGGTGAGACCTCTGTCAGAAGGATACAGGATCATCTAGATCGCTCTTTTTGAGCTATTTAATGCGAAAAAACCAGTTTTCTGGTGTTTTCAACATTCCACAGTGCGTTTGATATGCAGAACCGGCGATATCTTGGTTTTCGTGCTGTTTCCAGCTGAGATATGCATTTTCTGTGATTATCTTGGTGAGTGTTCTGTCAGAAGTATGCAGAATCATCGGGATCGCTTTTTTCGAGCAATCTAATGCGAGAAACACGTTTTCTGGGGTTTTCACCTCTCCACAGTTCGTTTGATATGCAGAACCGGCGATGTTTGGTTTTCGTCGGGTTTCAAGTTGAGATATGCATTTTCTACGATAATCTTGGTGAAACATCTGTCCGATGTATGCAGAAACATTAAGAGCGCTCTTTTCGAGCTATTTAATGCGAGAAACACGTTTTCTGGGGTTTTCACCACACCACAGTTCGTTGGATGTGCAGAACCGGAGATATCTTGGTTTTCGTGCGGTTTCAAGCTGAGATATGCATTTTCTGCGATAATCTTGGTGAGACCTCTGTCCGAAGTATGCTGAAACATCGAGATCGCTCTTTTCGACCTATTTAATGCGAGAAACACGTTATCTGGTGTTTTCACCACTCCACAGTGCGTATGATATGCAGAACCAGCGAAATCTTGGTTTTCGTGGGGTTTCAAGCTGAGATATGCATTTTATACGATAATCATTGTGAGACTTCTGTCAGAAGTATGCAGAATCATCGAGATCGCACGTTTCGAGCTATTTAATGCGAGAAACACGTTATCTGGTGTTTTCACCACTCCACATTGCGTATGATGTGCAGAACCGACGATACCCTGGTTTTCGTGTGGTTTCAAGCTCAGATATGCATTTTCTGCGATAATATTGGTGAGACTTCAGACAGAAGTATGCAGAAACATCTAGATCGATCTTTTCGAGCTATTTAATGCGAAAAAACAAGTTTTATGGTGTTTTCAACATTCCACAGTGCGTTTGATATGCAGAACCGGCGATATCTTGATTTTCGTGGTGTTTCCAGCTGAGATATGCATTTTCTACGATAATGATGGTGAGACTTCTGTCAGAAGTATGCAGAACCTTCGAGAACGCTCTTGTCGAGCTACTTAATGCGCGAAACAAGTTTTCTGGTGTTTTCACCACTCCACGGTACGTTTGATGTGCAGAACCGCATATAACTTGGTTTTGGTCGGGTTTCAAGCTGAGATATGCATTTTCTACGATAATCTTGGTGAGACTTCTGTCAGAAGTATGCAGGATCTTCGAGAACGCTCTTTTCGAGCTACTTAATGGGAAAAAACAAGTTTTCTGGTGTTTTCACCACTCCACAGTGCGTCTGATATGCAGAACCGGCGATATCTTGGTTTTCGTGGGGTTTCCAGCTGAGATATACTTTTTCTGCGATAATCTTGGTGAGTCTTCTGTCAGAAGTATGCAGAATCTTCGAGATCGCTCTATTCGAGCTATTTAATGCGAGAAACACGTTATCTGGTTGTTTTCATCACTTCACATTGCGTTTGATATGCAGAACCGGCGACATCTTGATTTTCGTGGGGTTTCTAGCTGAGATATGCATTTTCTGCGATAATCTTGGTGAGACCTCTGTCCGAAGTATGCAGAAACATCGAGATTGCTCTTTTCGACCTATTTAATGCGAGAAACACGTTATCTGGTGTTTTCACCACTCCACAGTGCGTTTGATATTCAGAACCAGCGAAATCTTGGTTTTCGTGGGGTTTCAAGCTGAGAAATGCATTTTTTACGATAATCACGGTGAGAGTTCTGTGCGAAGTATGCAGAATCATCGAGATCGCACTTTTCGAGCTATTTAATGCGAGAAACACGTTTTCTGGGGTTTTCACCACACCACAGTTCATTGGATATGCAGAACAGGTGATACCTTGGTTTCCGAGGGGTTTCAAGCTGAGATATGCATTTTCTGCAAAAAACCTGGTGAGACTTCTGTCCGAAGTATGCTGAATCATCGAGATCGCACTTTTCGAGCTAGTTAATGCGAGAAAAACCTTGTCTGGTGTTTTCACCACTCCACAGTGCGTTTGATATGCAGAACCAGCGATATCTTGGCTTTCGTGGGGTTTCAAGCAGAGATATGCATTTTTTACGATAATCTTGGTGAGACTTCTGTCCGTAGTATGCAGAATCATCGAGATCGCTCTGTTCGAGCTATTTAATGCGAGAAACACGTTATCTGGTTTTTTCACCACTCCACAGTTCGTTGGATATGCAGAACAGGTGATATCTTGGTTTTCGAGGGGGTTCAAGCTGAGATATGCATTTTCTGCGATAAACTTGGTGAGACTTCTGTCCGAAGTATGCTGAATCATCGAGATCGCTCTTTTCGAGCTAGTTAATGCGAGAAACACGTTCTCTGGTTGTTTTCACCACTCCACAGTGCGTTTCATATGTAGAACCGGCGACATCTTGATATTCGTGAGGTGTCAAGCTGAGATATGAATTTTCAGCGATAATCTTGGTGAGTCTTCTGTCAGAAGTATGCAGAATCTTCGATATCGCTCTTTTCGAGCTAGTTAATGCGAGGAACACGTTATCTGGCGTTTTCACCACTCAACAGTGCGTATGATATGCAGAACCGACGATATATTGGTTTTCGTGGGGTTTCAAGCTCAGATATGCATTTTCTGCGATAATATTGGTGAGACTTCTGTCCGAAGTATGCAGAGTCATCGAGAACGTACTTATCGAGCTATTTAATGCGAGAAACACGTTTTCTGGGGTTTTCACCTCTCCACAGTTCGTTTGATATGCAGAACCGGCGATGTTTGGTTTTCGTCGGGTTTCAAGTTGAGATATGCATTTTCTACGATAATCTTGGTGAAACATCTGTCCGATGTATGCAGAAACATTAAGAGCGCTCTTTTCGAGCTATTTAATGCGAGAAACACGTTTTCTGGGGTTTTCACCACACCACAGTTCGTTTGATGTGCAGAACTGGAGATATCTTGGTTTTCGTGAGGTTTCAAGCTGAGATATGCAATTTCTGCGATAATCTTGGCGAGACTTCAGTCAGAAGTATGCAGAATCATCTAGATCGATCGTTTCGAGCTATTTAATGCGAGAAACACGTCATCTGGTTGTTTTCACCACTCCATAGTGCGTTTGATATGCAGAACCGGCGACATTTTGATTTTCGTGAGGTTTCTAGCTGAGATATGCATTTTCTGCGATAATATTGGTGAGACTTCAGTCAACAGTATGCAGAATCATCTAGATCGCTCGTTTCGAGCTATTTAATGCGAGAAACACGTTTTCTGGTGAATTCACCACTCCACAGTACGTTAGACATGCAGAACCGGAGATATCTTCGTTTCGGTCGGGTTTCAAGCTGAGATATGCATTTTCTGCGATAATCTTGGTGAGTGTTCTGTCAGAAGTATGCAGAATCATCTAGATCGCTCGTTTCGAGCTATTTAATGCGACAAAAAGTTATCTGGTGTTTTCGGCACACCACAGTTCATTGGATATGCAGAACAGGTGATACCTTGGTTTCCGAGGGGTTTCAAGCTGAGATATGCATTTTCTGCGAAAAACCTGGTGAGACTTCTGTCCGAAGTATGCTGAATCATCGAGATCGCACTTTTCGAGCTAGTTAATGCGAGAAAAACCTTGTCTGGTGTTTTCACCACTCCACAGTGCGTTTGATATGCAGAACCAGCGATATCTTGGCTTTCGTGGGGTTTCAAGCAGAGATATGCATTTTTTACGATAATCTTGGTGAGACTTCTGTCCGTAGTATGCAGAATCATCGAGATCGCTCTGTTCGAGCTATTTAATGCGAGAAACACGTTATCTGGTTTTTTCACCACTCCACAGTTCGTTGGATATGCAGAACAGGTGATATCTTGGTTTTCGAGGGGGTTCAAGCTGAGATATGCATTTTCTGCGATAAACTTGGTGAGACTTCTGTCCGAAGTATGCTGAATCATCGAGATCGCTCTTTTCGAGCTAGTTAATGCGAGAAACACGTTCTCTGGTTGTTTTCACCACTCCACAGTGCGTTTCATATGTAGAACCGGCGACATCTTGATATTCGTGAGGTGTCAAGCTGAGATATGAATTTTCAGCGATAATCTTGGTGAGTCTTCTGTCAGAAGTAAGCAGAATCTTCGATATCGCTCTTTTCGAGCTAGTTAATGCGAGGAACACGTTATCTGGCGTTTTCACCACTCAACAGTGCGTATGATATGCAGAACCGACGATATATTGGTTTTCGTGGGGTTTCAAGCTCAGATATGCATTTTCTGCGATAATATTGGTGAGACTTCTGTCCGAAGTATGCAGAGTCATCGAGAACGTACTTATCGAGCTATTTAATGCGAGAAACACGTTTTCTGGGGTTTTCACCTCTCCACAGTTCGTTTGATATGCAGAACCGGCGATGTTTGGTTTTCGTCGGGTTTCAAGTTGAGATATGCATTTTCTACGATAATCTTGGTGAAACATCTGTCCGATGTATGCAGAAACATTAAGAGCGCTCTTTTCGAGCTATTTAATGCGAGAAACACGTTTTCTGGGGTTTTCACCACACCACAGTTCGTTGTATGTGCAGAACCGGAGATATCTTGGTTTTCGTGCGGTTTCAAGCTGAGATATGCATTTTCTGCGATAATCTTGGTGAGACCTCTGTCCGAAGTATGCTGAAACATCGAGATCGCTCTTTTCGACCTATTTAATGCGAGAAACACGTTATCTGGTGTTTTCACCACTCCACAGTGCGTTTGATATGCAGAACCAGCGAAATCTTGGTTTTCGTGGGGTTTCAAGCTGAGATATGCATTTTATACGATAATCATTGTGAGACTTCTGTCAGAAGTATGCAGAATCATCGAGATCGCACTTTTCGAGCTATTTAATGCGAGAAACACGTTTTCTGGTGTTTTCACCACTCCACAGTGCGTTTTATATGCAGAACCAGCGATATCTGGGTTTTCGTGAGGTTTCAAGCTGAGATATGCATTTTCTGCGATAACCTTGGTGAGACTTCTGTGCGAAGTATGCTTAATCATCGAGATCGCTCGTTTCGAGCTATTTAATGCGAGAAACACGTTATCTGGTGTTTTCACCACTCCACAGTGCGTATGATGTGCAGAACCGACGATATCCTGGTTTTCGTGTGGTTTCAAGCTCAGATATGCATTTTCTGCGATAATGATGGTGAGACTTCTGTCAGAAGTATGCAGAACCTTCGAGAACGCTCTTGTCGAGCTACTTAATGCGCGAAACAAGTTTTCTGGTGTTTTCAACATTCCACAGTGCGTTTGATATGCAGAACCGGCGATATCTTGATTTTCGTGGTGTTTCCAGCTGAGACATGCATTTTCTGTGATAATCTTGGTGAGTGTTCTGTCAGAAGTATGCAGAATCATCGGGATCGCTTTTTTCGAGCAATCTAATGCGAGAAACACGTTTTCTGGTGTTTTCACCACTCCACAGTGCGTTTTATATGCAGAACCAGCGATATCTGGGTTTTCGTGAGGTTTCAAGCTGAGATATGCATTTTCTGCGATAATCTTAGTGAGACTTCTGTGCGAAGTATGCTTAATCATCGAGATCGCTCGTTTCGAGCTATTTAATGCGAGAAACACGTTATCTGGTGTTTTCACCACTCCACAGTGCGTATGATGTGCAGAACCGACGATATCCTGGTTTTCGTGTGGTTTCAAGCTCAGATATGCATTTTCTGCGATAATATTGGTGAGACTTCAGATAGAAGTATGCAGAATCATCTTGATCGACCTTTTCGAGATACTTAATGCGAGAAACACGTTATCTGGTTGTTTTCACCACTCCACAGTGCGTTTGATATGCAGAACCGGCGATATCTTGGTTTTCGTGGGGTTTCAAGCTGAGATATGCATTCTCTACGATAATCTTGGTGAAACATCTGTCCGAAGTATGCAGAAACATTAAGAGCGCTCTTTTCGAGCTATTTAATGCGAGAAACACGTTTTCTGGGGTTTTCACCACTCCACAGTGCGTCTGATATGCAGAACCGGCGATATCTTGGTTATCGTGGGGTTTCCAGCTGAGATATACATTTTCTGCGATAATCTTGGTGAGTCTTCTGTCAGAAGTATGCAGAATCTTCGAGATCGCTCTATTCGAGCTATTTAATGCGAGAAACACGTTATCTGGTTGTTTTCATCACTCCACTGTGCGTCTGATATGCAGAACCGGCGACATCTTGATTTTCGTGGGGTTTCTAGCTGAGATATGCATTTTCTGCGATAATATTGGTGAGACTTCTGTCCGAAGTATGCAGAGTCATCGAGATCGTACTTTTCGAGCTATTTAATCCGAGAAACACGTTTTCTGGGGTTTTCACCTCTCCACAGTTGGTTTGATATGCAGAACCGGCGATGTTTGGTTTTCTTCGGGTTTCAAGTTGAGATATGCATTTTCTACGATAATCTTGTTGAAACATCTGTCCGAAGTATGCAGAATCATTAAGAGCGCTCTTTTCGAGCTATTTAATGCGAGAAACATGTTTTCTGGGGTTTTCACCACACCACAGTTCGTTGGATGTGCAGAACCGGAGATATCTTGGTTTTCGTGGGGTTTCAAGCTGAGATATGCATTTTCTGCGATAATCTTGGTGAGACCTCTGTCCGAAGTATGCAGAAACATCGAGATCGCTCTTTTCGACCTATTTAATGCGAGAAACACGTTATCTGGTGTTTTCACCACTCCACAGTGCGTTTGATATGCAGAACCAGCGAAATCTTGGTTTTCGTGGGGTTTCAAGCTGAGATATGCATTTTTTACGATAATCATGGTGAGACTTCTGTCAGAAGTATGCAGAATCATCGAGATCGCACTTTCCGAGCCATTTAATGCGTGAAACACGTTATCTGGTGTTTTCAGCACTCCACAGTGCGTTTTATATGCAGAACCAGCGATATCTGGGTTTTCGTGGGGTTTCAAGCTGAGATATGCATTTTCTGCGATAATCTTGGTGAGACTTCTGTCCGAAGTATGCAGAAACATCAAGATCATACTTTTCGAGCTATTTAATGCGAGAAACACGTTATCTGGTGTTTTCACCACTCCACAGTTGGTTTGATATGCAGAACCGGCGATGTTTGGTTTTCTTCGGGTTTCAAGTTGAGATATGCATTTTCTACGATAATCTTGGTGAAACATCTGTCCGAAGTATGCAGAATCATTAAGAGCGCTCTTTTCGAGCTATTTTATGCGAGAAACACGTTATTTGGTGTTTTCACCACTCCACAGTGCGTGTGATATGCAGAACCGGCGATATCTTGATTTTCGTGGTGTTTCCAGCTGAGATATGCATTTTCTGTGATTATCTTGGTGAGTGTTCTGCCAGAAGTATGCAGAATCATCGGGATCGCTTTTTTCGAGCTATCTAATGCCAGAAACACGTTTTCTGGTGTTTTCACCACACCACAGTGCGTTTGATATGCAGAACCGGCGACATCTTGGATTTCGTCGGGTTTCAAGCTGAGATATGTATTTTCTACGATAATCTTGGTGAGACTTCAGGCAGAAGTATGCAGAATCATCTAGATCGATCATGTCGAGATATTTAATGCGAAAAAACAAGTTTTCTGGTGTTTTCAACATTCCACAGTGCGTCTGATATGCAGAACCGGCGATATCTTGATTTTCGTGGTGTTTCCAGCTGATATATGCATTTTCTACGATAATGTTGGTGAGACTTCTGTCAGAAGTATGCAGAATCTTCGAGAACGCTCTTTTCGAGCTACTTAATGCGCGAAACAAGTTTTCTGGTGTTTTCACCACTCCACGGTACGTTTGATATGCAGAACCGGCGACATCTTGGATTTCGTCGGGTTTCAAGCTGAGATATGTATTTTCTACGATAATCTTGGTGAGACTTCTGTGCGAAGTATGCTTAATCATCGAGATCGCTCGTTTCGAGCTATTTAATGCGAGAAACACGTTATCTGGTGTTTTCACCACTCCACAGTGCGTGTGATATGCAGAACCGGCGATATCTTGATTTTCGTGGTGTTTCCAGCTGAGATATGCATTTTCTGTGATTATCTTGGTGAGTGCTCTGTCAGAAGTATGCAGAATCATCGGGATCGCTTTTTTCGAGCTATCTAATGCCAGAAACACGTTTTCTGGTGTTTTCACCACACCACAGTGCGTTTGATATGCTGAACCGGCGACATCTTGGATTTCGTCGGGTTTCAAGCTGAGATATGTATTTTCTACGATAATCTTGGTGAGACTTCAGACAGAAGTATGCAGAATCATCTAGATCGATCATTTCGTGCTATTTAATGCGAAAAAACAAGTTTTCTGGTGTTTTCAACATTCAACAGTGCGTCTGATATGCAGAACCGGCGATATCTTGATTTTCGTGGTGTTTCCAGCTGATATATGCATTTTCTACGATAATGTTGGTGAGACTTCTGTCAGAAGTATGCAGAATCTTCGAGAACGCTCTTTTCGAGCTACTTAATGCGCGAAACAAGTTTTCTGGTGTTTTCACCACTCCACGGTACGTTTGATATGCAGAACCGGCGACATCTTGGATTTCGTCGGGTTTCAAGCTGAGATATGTATTTTCTACGATAATCTTGGTGAGACTTCTGTGCGAAGTATGCTTAATCATCGAGATCGCTCGTTTCGAGCTATTTAATGCGAGAAACACGTTATCTGGTGTTTTCACCACTCCACAGTGCGTATGATGTGCAGAACCGACGATATCCTGGTTTTCGTGTGGTTTCAAGCTCAGATATGCATTTTCTGCGATAATATTGGTGAGACTTCAGACAGAAGTATGCAGAATCATCTAGGTCGATCTTTTCGAGCTACTTAATTCGAGAAACACGTTATCTGGTTGTTTTCATCACTCCACAGTGCGTTTGATATGCAGAACCGGCGACATCTTGATTTTCGTGGGGTTTCTAGCTGAGATATGCATTTTCTGCGATAATATTGGTGAGACTTCTGTCCGAAGTATGCAGAGTCATCGAGAACGTACTTATCGAGCTATTTAATGCGAGAAACACGTTTTCTGGGGTTTTCACCTCTCCACAGTTCGTTTGATATGCAGAACCGGCGATATCTTGGTTATCGTGGGGTTTCCAGCTGAGATATACATTTTCTGCGATAATCTTGGTGAGTCTTCTGTCAGAAGTATGCAGAATCATCTAGATCGATCTTTTCGAGCTACTTAATGCGAGAAACACGTTATTTGGTTGTTTTCATCACTCCACAGTGCGTTTGATATGCAGAACCGGCGACATCTTGATTTTCGTGGGGTTTCTAGCTGAGATATGCATTTTCTGCGATAATATTGGTGAGACTTCTGTCCGAAGTATGCAGAGTCATCGAGATCGTACTTTTCGAGCTATTTAATCCGCGAAACACGTTTTCTGGGGTTTTCACCTCTCCACAGTTGGTTTGATATGCAGAACCGGCGATGTTTGGTTTTCTTCGGGTTTCAAGTTGAGATATGCATTTTCTACGATAATCTTGGTGAAACATCTGTCCGAAGTATGCAGAATCATTAAGAGCGCTCTTTTCGAGCTATTTAATGCGAGAAACACGTTTTCTGGGGTTTTCACCACACCACAGTTCGTTGGATATGCAGAACCGGAGATATCTTGGTTTTCGTGCGGTTTCAAGCTGAGATATGCATTTTCTGCGATAATCTTGGTGAGACTTCTGTGCGAAGTATGCAGAATCATCGAGATCGCACTTTTCGAGCTATTTTATGCGAGAAACACGTTATTTGGTGTTTTCACCACTCCACAGTGCGTGTGATATGCAGAACCGGCGATATCTTGATTTTCGTGGTGTTTCCAGCTGAGATATGCATTTTCTGTGATTATCTTGGTGAGTGTTCTGTCAGAAGTATGCAGAATCATCGGGATCGCTTTTTTCGAGCTATCTAATGCCAGAAACACGTTATCTGGTGTTTTCACCACTCCACAGTGCGTATGATGTGCAGAACCGACGATATCCTGGATTTCGTGGGGATTCAAGCTCAGATATGCATTTTGTGCGATAATATTGGTGAGACTTGAGACAGAAGTATGCAGAATCATCTACATCGATCTTATCGAGCTATTTAATGCGAAAAAACAAGTTTTCTGGTGTTTTCAACATTCCACAGTGCGTTTGATATGCAGAACCGGCGATATCTTGATTTTCGTTGTGTTTCCAGCTGAGATATGCATTTTCTACGATAATGTTGGTGAGACTTCTGTCCGAAGTATGCAGAAACATCGAGAGCGCTCTTTTCGAGCTATTTAATGTGAGAAACACGTTTTCTGGGGTTTTCACCACACCACAGTTCGTTGGATATGCAGAACCGAAGATATCTTGGTTTTCGTGGGGTATCAAGCTGAGATATGCATTTTCTGTGATTATCTTGGTGAGTGTTCTGTCAGAAGTATGCATAATCATCGGGATCGCTTTTTTCGAGCTATCTAATGCCAGAAACACGTTATCTTGTGTTTTCACCACTCCACAGTTGGTTTGATATGCAGAACCGGAGATATCTTGGTTTTCGTGGGGTATCAAGCTGAGATATGCATTTTCTGCGATAATCTAGGTGAGACTTCTGTCCGAAGTATGCAGAAACATCGAGAGCGCTCTTTTCGAGCTATTTAATGCGAGAAACACGTTTTCTGGGGTTTTCACCACACCACAGTTCGTTGGATATGCAGAACCGGAGATATCTTGGTTTTCGTGGGGTTTCAAGCTGAGATATGCATTTTCTGCGATAATCTTGGTGAGACTTCTGTGCGAAGTATGCTTAATCATCGAGATCGCTCGTTTCGAGCTATTTAATGCGAGAAGCACGTTATCTGGTGTTTTCACCACTCCACAGTGCGTATGATGTGCAGAACCGACGATATCCTAGTTTTCGTGGGGTTTGAAGCTCAGATATGCATTTTCTGTGATAATATTGGTGAGACTTCAGACAGAAGTATGCAGAATCATCTAGATCGATCTTTTCGAGCTATTTAATGCGAAAAAACAAGTTTTCTGGTGTTTTCAACATTCCACAGTGCGTTTGATATGCAGAACCGGATATATCTTGATTTTCGTGGTGTTTCCAGCTGAGATATGCATTTTCTACGATAATGATGGTGAGACTTCTGTCAGAAGTATGCAGAACCTTCGAGAACGCTCTTTTCGAGCTACTTAATGCGCGAAACAAGCTTTCTGGTGTTTTCACCACTCCACGGTAGGTCTGATGTGCAGAACCGGATATAACTTGGTTTTGGTCGGGTATCAAGCTGAGATATGCATATTCTACGATAATCTTGGTGAGACTTCTGTCAGAAGTATGCAGAATCATCGAGATCGCACTTTTCGAGCTATTTAATGCGAGAAACACGTTATCTGGTGTTTTCAACACTCCACAATGCGTTTGATATGCAGAACCGGTGACATGTTGATTTTCGTGAGGTTTTCAGCTGATATATGCATTTTCTGCGATAATCTTGGTGAGAGTTCTGTCAGAAGTATGCAGTATCATCGAGATCGCTCTTTTCGAGCAACTTAATACGAGAAACTAGTTTTCTGGTGTTTTCGCCACTCCACAGTACGTTTGATGTGCAGAACTGGAGATATCTTGGTTTTCGTGAGGTTTCAAGCTGAGATATGCAATTTCTGCGATAATCATGGTGAGACTTCTGTTAGAAGTATGCAGAATCATCGAGATCGCACTTTTCGATCTATTTAATGCGAGAAACACGTTGTCTGGTGTTTCCACCACTCCACAGTTGGTTTGATATGCAGAACCGCCGATGTTTGGTTTTCGTCGGGTTTCAAGATGAGATATGCATTTTCTACGATAATCTTGGTGAAACATCTGTCCGAAGTATGCAGAAACATCAAGAGCGCTCTTTTCGAGCTATTTAATGCGAGAAACACGTTTTCTGGGGTTTTCACCACACCACAGTTCGTTGGATGGGCAGAATCGGAAATATCTTGGTTTTCGTGGGGTTTCAAGCTGAGATATGCATTTTCTGCGATAATCTTGGTGAGACCTCTGTCCGAAGTATGCAGAAACATCGAGATCGCTCTTTTCGACCTATTTAATGCGAGAAACACGTTATCTGGTGTTTTCACCACTCCGCAGTGCGTTTGATATTCAGAACCAGCGAAATCTTGGTTTTCGTGGGGTTTCAAGCTGAGATATGCATTTTTTACGATAATCACGGTGAGACTTCTGTCCGAAGTATGCAGAATCATCGAGATCGCACTTTTCGAGCTATTTAATGCGAGAAACACGTTTTCTGGGGTTTCCACCACACCACAGTTCATTGGATATGCAGAACAGGTGATACCTTGGTTTTCGAGGGGTTTCAAGCTGAGATATGCATTTTCTGCGATAAACCTGGTGAGACTTCTGTCCGAAGTATGCTGAATCATCGAGATCGCTCTTTTCGAGCTAGTTAATGCGAGAAAAACCTTGTCTGGTGTTTTCACCACTCCACAGTGCGTTTGATATGCAGAACCAGCGATATCTTGGCTTTCGTGGGGTTTCAAGCTGAGATATGCATTTTCTACGATAATCTTGGTGAGACTTCTGTCCGAAGTATGCAGAATCATCGAGATCGCTCTTTTCGAGCTATTTAATGCGAGAAACACGTTATCTGGTTTTTTCACCACTCCACAGTTCGTTTGATATGCAGAACCAGCGATATCTTGGTTTTCTTCGGGTTTCAAGCTGAGATATGCATTTTCTACGATAATCTTGGTGAGACTTCTGTCCGAAGTATGCAGAATCATCGAGATCGCACTTTTCTCGCTATTTAATGCGAGAAACAAAGATATCTGGTGTTTTCAGCACTCCACAGAGCGTATGATATGCAGAACCGGCGATATCTTGGTTTTCGTGGGGTTTCAAGCTCAGATATGCATTTTTTACGATAATCTTGGTGAGACATCTGTCCGAAGTATGCTTAATCATCGAGATCGCTCGTTTCGAACTATTTAATGCGAGAAACACGTTATGTGGTGTTTTCACCACTCCACAGTGCGTACGATATGCAGAACCGACGATATCTTGGTTTTCGTGGGGTTTCAAGCTCAGATATGCATTTTCTAGGATAATCTTGGTGAGACTTCTCTCCGAAGTATGCTGAATCATCTAGATCGCTCTTTTTGAGCTATTTAATGCGAAAAAACCAGTTTTCTGGTGTTTTCAACATTCCACAGTGCGTTTGATATGCAGAACCAGCGATATCTTGGTTTTCTTCGGGTTTCAAGCTGAGATATGCATTTTCAACGATAATCTTGGTGAGACTTCTGTCCGAAGTATGCAGAATCATCGAGATCGCACTTTTCTAGCTATTTAATGCGAGAAACAAAGATATCTGGTGTTTTCAGCACTCCACAGAGCGTATGATATGCAGAACCGGCGATATCTTGGTTTTCGTGGGGTTTCAAGCTGAGATATGCATTGTCAGCGATAATCTTGTTGAGACTCCTGTCCGAAGTATGCAGAATCATCGAGATCGCACTTTTCGAGCTATTTTATGCGAGAAACACGTTATTTGGTGTTTTCACCACTCCACAGTGCGTGTGATATGCAGAACCGGCGATATCTTGATTTTCGTGGTGTTTCCAGCTGAGATATGCATTTTCTGTGATTATCTTGGTGAGTATTCTGTCAGAAGTATGCAGAATCGTCGATATCGCTCTTTTCGAGCTAGTTAATGCGAGAAACACGTTATCTGGCGTTTTCACCACTCAACAGCGCGTATGATATGCAGAACCGACGATATATTGGTTTTCGTGGGGTTTCAAGCTCAGATATGCATTTTCTGCGATAATCTTGGTGAGACCTCTGTCAGAAGGATGCAGGATCATCTAGATCGCTCTTTTTGAGCTATTTAATGCGAAAAAACCAGTTTTCTGGTGTTTTCAACATTCCACAGTGCGTTTGATATGCAGAACCGGCGATATCTTGATTTTCGTGGTGTTTCCAGCTGAGATATGCATTTTCTGCGATAATCTTGGTGAGTCTTCTGTCAGAAATATGCAGAATCATCGTGATCCCTCTTTTCGAGCTATTTAATGCGAGAAACACGTTCTCTGGTTGTTTTCACCACTCCACAGTGCGTTTGATATGTAGAACCGGCGACATCTTGATATTCGTGAGGAGTCAAGCTGAGATATGAATTTTCAGCGATAATCTTGGTGAGTCTTCTGTCAGAAGTATGCAGAACCTTCGATATCGCTCTTTTCGAGCTAGTTAATGCGAGAAACACGTTATCTGGCGTTTTCACCACTCAACAGTGCGTATGATATGCAGAACCGACGATATATTGGTTTTCGTGGGGTTTCAAGCTCAGATATGCATTTTCTGCGATAATCATGGTGAGACTTCTGTCCGAAGTATGCAGAATCATCGAGATCGCTCTATTCGAGCTATTTAATGCGACAAAACGTTATCTGGTGTTTTCAGCACTCCACAGTGCGTTTGATATGAAGAACCAGCGATATCTTGGTTTTCGTCGGGTTTCAAGCTGAGATATGCATTTTCTACGATAATCTTGGTGAGACTTCTGTCCGAAGTATGCAGAATCATCGAGATCGCACTTTTCTAGCTATTTAATGCGAGAAACAAAGATATCTGGTGTTTTCAGCACTCCACAGAGCGTATGATATGCAGAACCGGCGATATCTTGGTTTTCGTGGGGTTTCAAGCTGAGATATGCATTGTCTGCGATAATCTTGTTGAGACTTCTGTCCGAAGTGTGCAGAATCTTCGAAATCGCTCTTTTCGGGCTAGTTAATGCGAGAAACACGTTATCTGGCGTTTTCACCACTCCACAGTGCGTTTGATATGCAGAACCAGCGATATCTTGGTTTTCGTCGGGTTTCAAGCTGAGATATGCATTTTCTACGATAAGCTTGGTGAGACTTCTGTCAGAAGTATGCAGAATCATCGGGATCGCTCTTTTCGAGCTATTTAATGCGAGAATCACGTTATCTGGTTGTTTTCACCACTCCACAGTATGTATGATATGCAGAACCGACGATATCTTGGTTTTCGTGGGGTTTCAAGCTCAGATATGCATTTTCTGCGATAATCTTGGTGAGACTTCTGTCAGAAGTATGCAGTATCATCGAGATCGCTCTTTTCGAGCTACTTAATGCGAGAAACACGTTATCTGGTGTTTTCGCCACTCCACAGTGCGTTTGACATGCTGAACCGGAGATATCTTGGTTACGGTCGGGATTCAAGCTGAGATATGCATTTTCTACGATAATCTTGGTGATACTTCTGTCAGAAGTATGCAGAATCTTCGAGAACACTCTTTTCGAGCTACTTAATGCGAGAAACACGTGTTCTGGTGTATTCGCCACTTCACAGTACGTTTGACATGCAGAACCGAAGATATCTTGGTTTCGGTCGGGTTTCAAGCTGAGACAATCGTTTTCTGCGATAATCTTGGTGATTCTTCTGTCAGAAGATTGCGGAATCATCGAGAACGCTCTTTTCGAGCTGTTCAATGCGAGAAACACGTTATCTGGTGTTTTCACCACTCCACAGTGCGTTTGATTTGCAGAACCGGCGACATCTTGGCTTTCGTCGGGTATCCAGCTGAGATATGCATTTTCTACGATAATCTTGGTGAGTCTTCTGTGAGAAGTATGCAGAATCATCGAGATCGCTCTATTCGAGCTATTTAATGCGAGAAACACGTTATCTGGTTGTTTTCACTACTCCACAGTGCGTTTGATATGCAGAACCGGCGACATGTTGATTTTTGTGAGGTTTCTAGCTGAGATATGCATTTTCTGCGATAATATTGGTGAGACTTCAGTCAGAAGTATGCATAATCATCTAGATCGCTCGTTTCGAGCTATTTAATGCGAAAAAACAAGTTTTCTGGTGTTTTGACCACTCCACAGTGCATTTGATATGTAGAGCCGCCGATAACTTGGTTTTCGTGGGGTTTCCAGCTACAATATGCATTTTCTTCGATAATCTTGGTGAGTCTTCAGTCAGAAGTATGCAGAATCATCGAGATCGCTCTATTCGAGCTATTTAATGCGGGAAACACGTTATCTGGTGTTTTGACCACTCCACAGTGCGTTTGATATGTAGAGCCGCCGATAACTTGGTTTTCGTGGGGTTTCCAGCTGGTATATGCATTTTCTGCGATAATCTTGGTGAGACTTCAGTCAGAAGTATGCAGAATAATCGAGATCGCTCGTTTCGAGCTACTTAATGCGAGAAACACGTTATCTGGTGTTTTCGCCACTCCACAGTGCCTTTGACATGCAGAACCGAAGATATCTTGGTTTCGGTCGTGTTTCAAGCTGAGATATGCATTTTCTGCGATAATCTTGGTGAGTCTTCTGTCAGAAGTGTGCACAATCATCTAGATCGCTCTTTTCGAGCTATTTAATGCGAGAAACACGTTTTCTTGTGTTTTCACCACTCCACTGTGCGTTTGATATGCAGAACCGGCGACATCTTGGATTTCGTCGGGTTTCAAGCTGAGATATGCATTTTCTGCGGCAATCTTGGTGAGACTTCTGTCCGAAGTATGCAGAATCATCGAGATCGCTCTTTTCGAGCTATTTAATGCGGGAAACACGTTATCTGGTTGTTTTCACTACTCCACAGGGCGTTTGATATGCAGAACCGGCGATATCTTGGTTTTCGTGGGGTTTCCAGCTGAGATATGCATTTTCTGCGATAATCTTGGTGAGACTTTAGTCAGAAGTATGCAGAATCATCTAGATCGCTCGTTTCGAGCTAATTAATGTGAAAAAACAAGATTTCTGGTGTTTTGACCGCTCCACAAGTACGTTTGATATGTAGAGCCACCGATAAATTGGTTTTCGTGGGGTTTCCAGCTGAAATATGCATTTTCTGCGATAATCTTTGTGTTTCATCTATGAGAAGTATGCAGAATCATCCAGAACGCTCGTTTCGAGCTAGTTAATGCGAGTAACACGTTTTCTGGTGTTTTCACCACCCCACAGTGCGTTTGATATGCAGAACCGGCGATATCTGGGTTTTCGTGGGGTTTCAAGCTGAGATATGCATTTTCTGCGATAATCTTGGTGAGACCTCTGTCCGAAGTATGCAGAATCATCGAGATCGTACTTTTCGAGCTTTTTAATGCGAGAAACACGTTTTCTTGTGTTTTCACCACCCCGCAGTGCGTCTGAAATGCAGAACCGGCGATATCTTGGTTTTCGTGGGGTTTGTAGCTGAGATATGCATTTTCTGCGATAATCTTGGTGAGTCTTCTGTCAGAAGTGTGCACAATCATCTAGATCGCTCTTTTCGAGCTATTTAATGCGAGAAACACGTTTTCTGGTTTTTTCACCACTCCACAGTGCGTCTGAAATGCAGAACCGGCGATATCTTGGTTTTCGTGGGGTTTGTAGCTGAGATATGCATTTTCTGCGATAATCTTGGTGAGTCTTCTGTCAGAAGTGTGCACAATCATCGAGATCGCTCTTTTCGAGCTAGTTAATGCGAGAAAAACCTTGTCTGGTGTTTTCACCACTCCACAGTGCGTTTGATATGCAGAACCAGCGATATCTTGGCATTCGTGGGGTTTCAAGCTGAGATATGCATTTATTACGATAATCTTGGTGAGACTTCTGTCCGAAATATGCAGAATCATCGAGATCGCTCTATTCGAGCTATTTAATGCGAGAAACACGTTATCTGGTGTTTTCACCACTCCACAGTGCGTATGATATGCAGAACCGGCGATATCTTGGTTTTCGTGGGGTTTCAAGCTGAGATATGCATTTTCTACGATAATTGTGGTGAGACTTCTGTCAGAAGTATGCAGGATCATCGGGATCCCTCTTTTCGAGCTATTTAATGCGAGAATCACGTTATCTGGTTGTTTTCACCACTTCACATTGCGTTTGATATGCAGAACCGGCGACATCTTGATTTTCGTGAGGTTTCCAGCTGAGATATACATGTTCTGCGATAATCTTCGTGAGTCTTCTGTCAGAAGTATGCAGAATCATCTAGATCGCTCTTTTCGAGCTATTTAATGCGAGAAACACGTTTTCTGGTGTATTCACCACTCCACAGTACGTTTGACATGCAGAACCGGAGATATCTTGGTTTCGGACGGGTTTCAAGCTGAGATATGCATTTTCTACGATAATCTTGGTGAGACTTCTGTCAGAAGTATGCAGTATCATCGAGATCGCTCTTTTCGAGCTACTTAATGCGAGAAACACGTTATCTGGTGTTTTCGCCACTCCACAGTGCGTTTGACATGCTGAACCGGAGATATCTTGGTTACGGTCGGGTTTCAAGCTGAGATATGCATTTTCTACGATAATCTTGGTGATACATCTGTCAGAGGTATGCAGAATCTTCGAGAACACTCTTTTCGAGCTATTTAATGCGAGAAACACGTTATCTGGTTGTTTTCACTACTCCACAGTGCGTTTGATATGCAGAACCGGCGACATCTTGATTTTCGTGAGGTTTCTAGCTGAGATATGCATTTTCTGCGATAATATTGGTGAGACTTCAGTCAGAAGTATGCAGAATCATCTAGATCGCTCGTTTCGAGCTATTTAATGCGAAAAAACAAGTTTTCTGGTGTTTTGACCACTCCACAGTGCGTTTGATATGTAGAGCCGCCGATAACTTGGTTTTCGTGGGGTTTCCAGCTAAAATATGCATTTTCTTCGATAATCTTGGTGAGTCTTCAGTCAGAAGTATGCAGAATCATCGAGATCGCTCTATTCGAGCTATTTAATGCGGGAAACACGTTATCTGGTGTTTTGACCACTCCACAGTGCGTTTGATATGCAGAACCTGCGACATCTTGATTTTCGTGAGGTTTCAAGCAGAGATATGCATTTTCTGCGATAATCTTGGTGAGTCTTTTGTCAGTAGTATGCAGAATCATCTAGATCGCTCTTTTCGAGCTATTTAATGCGAAAAAACAAGTTTTCTGGTGTTTTCAACATTCCACAGTGCGTTTGATATGCAGAACCGGCGATATCTTGATTTTCGTGGTGTTTCCAGCTGAGATATACATGTTCTGCGATAATCTTCGTGAGTCTTCTGTCAGAAGTATGCAGAATCATCTAGATCGCTCTTTTCGAGCTATTTAATGCGAGAAACACGTTTTCTGGTGTATTCACCACTCCACAGTACGTTTGACATGCAGAACCGGAGATATCTTGGTTTCGGAAGGGTTTCAAGCTGAGATATGCATTTTCTACGATAATCTTGGTGAGACTTCTGTCAGAAGTATGCAGAATCATCGAGATCGCTCTATTCGAGCTATTTAATGCGGGAAACACGTTATCTGGTGTCTTGACCACTCCACAGTGCGTTTGATATGCAGAACCTGCGACATCTTGATTTTCGTGAGGTTTCAAGCAGAGATATGCATTTTCAGCGATAATCATGGTGAGACTTCTGTTAGAAGTATGCAGAATCTTCGAGAACGCTCTTTTCGAGCTACTTAATGCGAGAAACACGTTTTCTGGTGTATTCGCCACTCCACAGTACGTTTGACATGTAGAACCGAAGATATCTTGGTTTCGGACGGGTTTCAAGCCGAGACATGCATTTTCTGCGATAATCTTGGTGATTCTTCTGTCAGAAGTATGCAGAATCATCGAGAACGCTCTTTTCGAGCTGATTAATGCGAGAAACACGTTATCTGGTGTTTTCACAACTCCACAGTGCGTTTGATTTGCAGAACCGGCGACATCTTGGCTTTCGTCGGGTATCAAGCTGAGATATGCATTTTCTACGATAATCTTGGTGAGTCTTCTGTCAGAAGTATGCAGAATCATCAAGATCGCTCTATTCGAGCTATTTAATGCGAGAAACACGTTATCTGGTTGTTTTCACTACTCCACAGTGTGTTTGATATGAAGAACCGGCGACATCTTGATTTTCGTGAGTTTTCTAGCTGAGATAGGCATTTTCCGCGATAATATTGGTGAGACTACAGTCAGAAGTATGCAGAATCATCTAGATCGCTCGTTTGGAGCTATTTAATGCGAAAAAACAAGTTTTCTGGTATTTTGACCACTCCACAGTGCGTTTGATATGTAGAGCCGCCGATAACTTTGTTTTCGTGGGGTTTCCAGCTAAAATATGCATTTTCTTCGATAATCTTGGTTTAGTCTTCTGTCAGAAGTATGCAGAATCATCCAGATCTCTCCATTCGAGCTATTTAATGCGAGAAACACGTTATCTGGTGTTTTCATCACTCCACAGGGCGTTTGATATGCAGAACCGGCGATATCTTGGTTTTCGTGGGGTTTCCAGCTGAGATATGCATTTTCTGCGATAATCTTGGTGAGACTTTAGTCAGAACTATGCAGAATCATCTAGATCGCTCGTCTCGAGCTATTTAATGTGAAAAAACAAGATTTCTGGTGTTTTGACCGCTCCACAGTGCGTTTTATATGTAGAGCCGCCGATAACTTGGTTTTCGTGGGGTTTCCAGCTGAAATATGCATTTTCTGCGATAATCTTTGTGTTTCATCGATGAGAAGTATGCAGAATAATCCAGACCCCTCTCTTCGAGCTAGTTAATGCGAGTAACACGTTTTCTGGTGTTTTCACCACCCCACAGTGCGTTTGATATGCAGAACCGGCGACATCTTGATTTTCGTGAGGTTTCAAGCTGAGATATGCATTTTCTGCGATAATCTTGGTGAGTCTTTTGTCAGTAGTATGCAGAATCATCTAGATCGCACTTTTCGAGCTATTTAATGCGAAAAAACAAGTTTTCTGGTGTTTTCAACATTCCACAGTGCGTATGATATGCAGAAACGGCGATATCTTGATTTTCGTGGTGTTTCCAGCTGAGATATGCATTTTCTGCGATAATCTAGGTGAGTCTTCTGCCAGAACTATGCAGAATCATCTAGAACGCTCTATTCGAGCTATTTAATGCGACAAAACGTTATCTGGTTTTTTCACCACTCCACAGTGCGTTTGATATGCAGTACCAGCGATATCTTGGTTTTCGTGGGGTTACAAGCTGAGATATGCATTTTTTACGATGATCTTGGTGAGACTTCTGTCCGAAGTATGCAGAATCATCGAGATCGCACTTTTCGAGCTATTTAATGCGAGAAACACGTTTTCTGGGGTTTTCACCACACCAAAGTTCGTTGGATATGCAGAACAGGTGATATCTTGGTTTTCGAGTGGTTTCAAGCTGAGATATGCATTTTCTGCGATAATCTTGGTGAGACTTCTGTCCGAAGTATGCTGAATCATCGAGATCGCTCTATTCGAGCTATTTAATGCGACAAAACGTTATCTGGTTTTTTCACCACTCCACAGTGCGTTTGATATGCAGTACCAGCGATATCTTGGTTTTCGTGGGGTTACAAGCTGAGATATGCATTTTTTACGATGATCTTGGTGAGACTTCTGTCCGAAGTATGCAGAATCATCGAGATCGCTCGTTTCGAACTATTTAATGCGGGAAACACGTTATCTGGTGTTTTCTCCACTCCACAGTGCGTATGATATGCAGAACCGACGATATCTTGGTTTTCGTGGGGTGTCAAGCTCAGATATGCATTTTCTGCGATAATCTTGGTGAGACTTCTGTCCGAAGCATGCAGAGTCATCGAGATCGTACTTTTCGAGCTATTTAAAGCGAGAAACACGTTTTCTGGGGTTTTCACCACACCACAGTTCGTTGGATATGCAGAACAGGTGATATCTTGGTTTTCGTGGGGTTTCTAGAAGAGATATGCATTTTCTGCGATAATCATGGTGAGACTTCTGTTAGAAGTATGCAGAATCATCGAGATCGCACATTTCGATCTATTTAATGCGAGAAACACGATGTCTGGTGTTTTCACCACTCCACAGGTGATTAGATATGCAGAACCGGCGATATCTGGGTTTTCGTGGGGTTTCAAGCTGAGATATGCATTTTCTGCGATAATCTTGGTGAGTCCTCTGTCCGAAGTATGCAGAAACATCGAGATCGCTCTTTTCGACCTATTTAATGCCACAAAACGTTATCTGGTTTTTTTCACCACTCCACAGTGCGTTTGATATGCAGAACCAGCGAAATCTTGGTTTTCGGGGGGATTCAAGCTGAGATATGCATTTTTTACGATAATCATGGTGAGACTTCTGTCCGAAGTATGCAGAATCATCGAGATCGCTCTTTTCGAGCTAGTTAATGCGAGAAAAACCTTATCTGGTGTTTTCACCACTCCACAGAGCGTTTGATATGCAGAACCAGTGATATCTTGGCTTTCGTGGGGTTTCAAGCTCAGATATGCATTTTCTGCGAATATCTTGGTGAGACTTCTCTCCGAAGTATGCAGAGCCATCGAGATCGTACTTTTCGAGCTATTTAATGCGAGAAACACGTTTTCTGGGGTTTTCACCACTCCACAGTTCGTTGGATATGCAGAACAGGAGATATCTTGGTTTTCGTGGGGTTTCTAGCAGAGATATGCATTTTCTGCGATAATCATGGCGATACTTCTGTTAGAAGTATGCAGAATCATCGAGATCGCACTTTTCGATCTATTTTATGCGAGAAACACGTTGTCTGGAGTTTTCACCACTCCACAGTGCGTTTGATATGCAGTACCAGCGATATCTTGGCTTTCGTGGGGTTTCAAGCTGAGACATGCATTTTCAGCGATAATCATGGTGAGACTTCTGTTAGAAGTATGCAGAATCATCGAGATCGCTCTTTTCGAGCTATTTAATGCGAGAAACACGTTGTCTGGTGTTTTCACCACTCCACAGTTGGTGTGATATGCAGAACCGGCGATGTTTGGTTTTCGTCGGGTTTCAAGTTGAGATATGCACTTTCTACGATAATCATGGTGAGACTTCTGTCCGAAGTATGCAGAATCATCCAGATCGCACTTTTCGAGCTATTTAATGCGAGAAACACGTTTTCTGGGGTTTTCGCAACACCACAGTTCGTTGGATATGCAGAACCGGCGACATCTTGGCTTTCGTCGGGTATCAAGCTGAGATATGCATTTTCTACGATAATCTTGGTGAGTCTTCTGTCAGAAGTATGCAGAATCATCAAGATCGCTCTATTCGAGCTATTTAATGCGAGAAACACGTTATCTGGTTGTTTTCACTACTCCACAGTGTGTTTGATATGAAGAACCGGCGACATCTTGAATTTCGTGAGTTTTCTAGCTGAGATAGGCATTTTCCGCGATAATATTGGTGAGACTTCTGTCAGAAGTATGCAGAATCATCGATATCGCACTTTCCGAGCCATTTAATGCGAGAAACACGTTATCTGGTGTTTTCAGCACTCCACAGTGCGTTTTATATGCAGAACCAGCGATATCTGGGTTTTCGTGGGGTTTCAAGCTGAGATATGCATTTTCTGCGATAATCTTGGTGAGACTTCTGTCCGAAGTATGCAGAAACATCAAGATCATACTTTTCGAGCTATTTAATGCGAGAAACACGTTATCTGGTGTTTTCACCACTCCACAGTTGGTTTGATATGCAGAACCGGCGATGTTTGGTTTTCTTCGGGTTTCAAGTTGAGATATGCATTTTCTACGATAATCTTGGTGAAACATCTGTCCGAAGTATGCAGAATCATTAAGAGCGCTCTTTTCGAGCTATTTTATGCGAGAAACACGTTATTTGGTGTTTTCACCACTCCACAGTGCGTGTGATATGCAGAACCGGCGATATCTTGATTTTCGTGGTGTTTCCAGCTGAGATATGCATTTTCTGTGATTATCTTGGTGAGTGTTCTGCCAGAAGTATGCAGAATCATCGGGATCGCTTTTTTCGAGCTATCTAATGCCAGAAACACGTTTTCTGGTGTTTTCACCACACCACAGTGCGTTTGATATGCAGAACCGGCGACATCTTGGATTTCGTCGGGTTTCAAGCTGAGATATGTATTTTCTACGATAATCTTGGTGAGACTTCAGACAGAAGTATGCAGAATCATCTAGATCGATCATTTCGAGATATTTAATGCGAAAAAACAAGTTTTCTGGTGTTTTCAACATTCCACAGTGCGTCTGATATGCAGAACCGGCGATATCTTGATTTTCGTGGTGTTTCCAGCTGATATATGCATTTTCTACGATAATGTTGGTGAGACTTCTGTCAGAAGTATGCAGAATCTTCGAGAACGCTCTTTTCGAGCTACTTAATGCGCGAAACAAGTTTTCTGGTGTTTTCACCACTCCACGGTACGTTTGATATGCAGAACCGGCGACATCTTGGATTTCGTCGGGTTTCAAGCTGAGATATGTATTTTCTACGATAATCTTGGTGAGACTTCTGTGCGAAGTATGCTTAATCATCGAGATCGCTCGTTTCGAGCTATTTAATGCGAGAAACACGTTATCTGGTGTTTTCACCACTCCACAGTGCGTATGATGTGCAGAACCGACGATATCCTGGTTTTCGTGTGGTTTCAAGCTCAGATATGCATTTTCTGCGATAATATTGGTGAGACTTCAGACAGAAGTATGCAGAATCATCTAGATCGATCTTTTCGAGCTACTTAATGCGAGAAACACGTTATCTGGTTGTTTTCATCACTCCACAGAGCGTTTGATATGCAGAACCGGCGATATCTTGGTTTTCGTGGGGTTTCAAGCTGAGATATGCATTCTCTACGATAATCTTGGTGAAACATCTGTCCGAAGTATGCAGAAACATTAAGAGCGCTCTTTTCGAGCTATTTAATGCGAGAAACACGTTTTCTGGGGTTTTCACCACACCACAGTTCGTTGGATATGCAGAACCGGAGATATCTTGGTTTTCGTCGGGTTTCAAGCTGAGATATGTATTTTCTACGATAATCTTGGTGAGACTTCTGTGCGAAGTATGCTTAATCATCGAGATCGCTCGTTTCGAGCTATTTAATGCTAGAAACACGTTATCTGGTGTTTTCACCACTCCACAGTGCGTTCGATATGCAGAACCGGCGATATCTTGATTTTCGTGGTGTTTCCAGCTGAGATATGCATTTTCTGTGATTATCTTGGTGAGTGCTCTGTCAGAAGTATGCAGAATCATCGGGATCGCTTTTTTCGAGCTATCTAATGCCAGAAACACGTTTTCTGGTGTTTTCACCACACCACAGTGCGTTTGATATGCAGAACCGGCGACATCTTGGATTTCGTCGGGTTTCAAGCTGAGATATGTATTTTCTACGATAATCTTGGTGAGACTTCAGACAGAAGTATGCAGAATCATCTAGATCGATCATTTCGTGCTATTTAATGCGAAAAAACAAGTTTTCTGGTGTTTTCAACATTCAACAGTGCGTCTGATATGCAGAACCGGCGATATCTTGATTTTCGTGGTGTTTCCAGCTGATATATGCATTTTCTACGATAATGTTGGTGAGACTTCTGTCAGAAGTATGCAGAATCTTCGAGAACGCTCTTTTCGAGCTACTTAATGCGCGAAACAAGTTTTCTGGTGTTTTCACCACTCCACGGTACGTTTGATATGCAGAACCGGCGACATCTTGGATTTCGTCGGGTTTCAAGCTGAGATATGTATTTTCTACGATAATCTTGGTGAGACTTCAGACAGAAGTATGCAGAATCATCTAGATCGATCTTTTCGAGCTACTTAATGCGAGAAACACGTTATCTGGTTGTTTTCTTCACTCCACAGTGCGTTTGATATGCAGAACCGGCGACATCTTGATTTTCGTGGGGTTTCTAGCTGAGATATGCATTTTCTGCGATAATATTGGTGGGACTTCTGTCCGAAGTATGCAGAGTCATCGAGAAGGTACTTATCGAGCTATTTAATGCGAGAAACACGTTTTCTGGGGTTTTCACCTCTCCACAGTTCGTTTGATATGCAGAACCGGCGATATCTTGGTTATCGTGGGGTTTCCAGCTGAGATATACATTTTCTGCGATAATCTTGGTGAGTCTTCTGTCAGAAGTATGCAGAATCATCTAGATCGATCTTTTCGAGCTACTTAATGCGAGAAACACGTTATTTGGTTGTTTTCATCACTCCACAGTGCGTTTGATATGCAGAACCGGCGACATCTTGATTTTCGTGGGGTTTCTAGCTGAGATATGCATTTTCTACGATAATCTTGGTGAGTCTTCTGTCAGAAGTATGCAGAATCTTCGAGATCGCTCTATTCGAGCTATTTAATCCGACAAACACGTTATCTGGTTGTTTTCTTCACTCCACAGTGCGTTTGATATGCAGAACCGGCGACATCTTGATTTTCGTGGGGTTTCTAGCTGAGATATGCATTTTCTGCGATAATATTGGTGAGACTTCTGTCCGAAGTATGCAGAGTCATCGAGATCGTACTTTTCGAGCTATTTAATCCGCGAAACACGTTTTCTGGGGTTTTCACCTCTCCACAGTTGGTTTGATATGCAGAACCGGCGATGTTTGGTTTTCTTCGGGTTTCAAGTTGAGATATGCATTTTCTACGATAATCTTGGTGAAACATCTGTCCGAAGTATGCAGAATCATTAAGAGCGCTCTTTTCGAGCTATTTAATGCGAGAAACACGTTTTCTGGGGTTTTCACCACACCACAGTTCGTTGGATGTGCAGAACCGGAGATATCTTGGTTTTCGTGGGGTTTCAAGCTGAGATATGCATTTTCTGCGATAATCTTGGTGAGACATCTGTCCGAAGTATGCAGAAACATCGAGATCGCTCTTTTCGACCTATTTAATGCGAGAAACACGTTTTCTGGAGTTTTCACCACTCCACAGTGCGTTTGATATGCAGAACCAGCGAAATCTTGGTTTTCGTGGGGTTTCAAGCTGAGATATGCATTTTTTACGATAATCATGGTGAGACTTCTGTCCGAAGTATGCAGAAACATCAAGATCATACTTTTCGAGCTATTTAATGCGAGAAACACGTTATCTGGTGTTTTCACCACTCCACAGTTGGTTTGATATGCAGAACCGGAGATATCTTGGTTTTCGTGGGGTTTCAATCTGAGATATGCATTTTGTGCGATAATCTTGGTGAGACTCCTGTCCGAAGTATGCAGAATCATCGAGATCGCTCTTTTCGACCTATTTAATGCGAGAAACACGTTATCTGGAGTTTTCACCACTCCACAGTGCGTTTTATATGCAGAACCAGCGATATCTGGGTTTTCGTGGGGTTTCAAGCTGAGATATGCATTTTCTGCGATAATCTTGGTGAGACTTCTGTCCGAAGTATGCAGAAACATCAAGATCATACTTTTCGAGCTATTTAATGCGAGAAACACGATATCTGGTGTTTTCACCACTCCACAGTTGGTTTGATATGCAGAACCGGAGATATCTTGGTTTTCGTGGGGTTTCAATCTGAGATATGCATTTTCTGCGATAATCTTGGTGAGACTCCTGTCCGAAGTATGCAGAAACATCGAGATCGCACTTTTCGAGCTATTTTATGCGAGAAACACGTTATTTGATGTTTTCACCACTCCACAGTGCGTTTGATATGCAGAACCGGCGATATCTTGGTTTTCGTGGGGTTTCAAGCTGAGATATGCATTCTCTACGATAATCTTGGTGAAACATCTGTCCGAAGTATGCAGAAACATTAAGAGCGCTCTTTTCGAGCTATTTAATGCGAGAAACACGTTTTCTGGGGTTTTCACCACACCACAGTTCGTTGGATATGCAGAACCGGAGATATCTTGGTTTTCGTGGGGTATCAAGCTGAGATATGCATTTTCTGTGATTATCTTGGTGAGTGTTCTGTCAGAAGTATGCATAATCATCGGGATCGCTTTTTTCGAGCTATCTAATGCGAAAAAACAAGTTTTCTGGTGTTTTCACCACTCCACGGTACGTTTGATATGCAGAACCGGCGATATCTTGGTTATCGTGGGGTTTCCAGCTGAGATATACATTTTCTGCGATAATCTTGGTGAGTCTTCTGTCAGAAGTATGCAGAATCATCTAGATCGATCTTTTCGAGCTACTTAATGCGAGAAACACGTTATCTGGTTGTTTTCATCACTCCACAGTGCGTTTGATATGCAGAACCGGCGACATCTTGATTTTCGTGGGGTTTCTAGCTGAGATATGCACTTTCTACGATAATCTTGGTGAGACTTCTGTCAGAAGTATGCAGGATCTTTGAGAACGCTCGTTTCGAGCTATTTAATGCGAGAAGCACGTTATCTGGTGTTTTCACCACTCCACAGTTGGTTTGATATGCAGAACCGACGATATCCTGGATTTCGTGGGGATACAAGCTCAGATATGCATTTTCTGCGATAATATTGGTGAGACTTGAGACAGAAGTATGCAGAATCATCTACATCGATCTTATCGAGCTATTTAATGCGAAAAAACAAGTTTTCTGGTGTTTTCAACATTCCACAGTGCGTTTGATATGCAGAACCGGCGATATCTTGATTTTCGTTGTGTTTCCAGCTGAGATATGCATTTTCTACGATAATGTTGGTGAGACTTCTGTCCGAAGAATGCAGAAACATCGAGAGCGCTCTTTTCGAGCTATTTAATGTGAGAAACACGTTTTCTGGGGTTTTCACCACACCACAGTTCGTTGGATATGCAGAACCGGAGATATCTTGGTTTTCGTGGGGTATCAAGCTGAGATATGCATTTTCTGTGATTATCTTGGTGAGTGTTCTGTCAGAAGTATGCATAATCATCGGGATCGCTTTTTTCGAGCTATCTAATGCCAGAAACACGTTATCTTGTGTTTTCACCACTCCACAGTTGGTTTGATATGCAGAACCGGAGATATCTTGGTTTTCGTGGGGTATCAAGCTGAGATATGCATTTTCTGCGATAATCTTGGTGAGACTCCTGTCCGAGGTACGCAGAATCATCGAGATCGCACTTTTCGAGCTATTGAATGCGAGAAACACGTTATCTGGTGTTTTCAGCACTCCACAATGCGTTTGATATGCAGAACCAGCGATATCTGGGTTTTCGTGGGGTTTCAAGCTGAGATATGCATTTTCTGCGATAATCTAGGTGAGACTTCTGTCCGAAGTATGCAGAAACATCGAGAGCGCTCTTTTCGAGCTATTTAATGCGAGAAACACGTTTTCTGGGGTTTTCACCACACCACAGTTCGTTGGATATGCAGAACCGGAGATATCTTGGTTTTCGTGGGGTTTCAAGCTGAGATATGCATTTTCTGCGATAATCTTGGTGAGACTTCTGTGCGAAGTATGCTTAATCATCGAGATCGCTCGTTTCGAGCTATTTAATGCGAGAAGCACGTTATCTGGTGTTTTCACCACTCCACAGTGCGTATGATGTGCAGAACCGACGATATCCTAGTTTTCGTGGGGTTTGAAGCTCAGATATGCATTTTCTGTGATAATATTGGTGAGACTTCAGACAGAAGTATGCAGAATCATCTAGATCGATCTTTTCGAGCTATTTAATGCGAAAAAACAAGTTTTCTGGTGTTTTCAACATTCCACAGTGCGTTTGATATGCAGAACCGGCGATATCTTGATTTTCGTGGTGTTTCCAGCTGAGATATGCATTTTCTACGATAATGATGGTGAGACTTCTGTCAGAAGTATGCAGAACCTTCGAGAACGCTCTTTTCGAGCTACTTAATGCGCGAAACAAGCTTTCTGGTGTTTTCACCACTCCACGGTACGTCTGATGTGCAGAACCGGATATAACTTGGTTTTGGTCGGGTATCAAGCTGAGATATGCATATTCTACGATAATCTTGGTGAGACTTCTGTCAGAAGTATGCAGGATCATCGAGTTCGCACTTTTCGAGCTATTTAATGCGAGAAACACGTTATCTGGTGTTTTCAGCACTCCACAATGCGTTTGATATGCAGAACCGGTGACATCTTGATTTTCGTGAGGTTTTCAGCTGATATATGCATTTTCTGCGATAATCTTGGTGAGAGTTCTGTCAGAAGTATGCAGAATCATCGAGATCGCTCTTTTCGAGCAACTTAATACGAGAAACACGTTTTCTGGTGTTTTCGCCACTCCACAGTACGTTTGATGTGCAGAACTGGAGATATCTTGGTTTTCGTGAGGTTTCAAGCTGAGATATGCAATTTCTGCGATAATCATGGTGAGACTTCTGTTAGAAGTATGCAGAATCATCGAGATCGCACTTTTCGATCTATTTAATGCGAGAAACACGTTGTCTGGTGTTTCCACCACTCCACAGTTGGTTTGATATGCAGAACCGCCGATGTTTGGTTTTCGTCGGGTTTCAAGATGAGATATGCATTTTCTACGATAATCTTGGTGAAACATCTGTCCGAAGTATGCAGAAACATCAAGAGCGCTCTTTTCGAGCTATTTAATGCGAGAAACATGTTTTCTGGGGTTTTCACCACACCACAGTTCGTTGGATGTGCAGAATCGGAAATATCTTGGTTTTCGTGGGGTTTCAAGCTGAGATATGCATTTTCTGCGATAATCTTGGTGAGACCTCTGTCCGAAGTATGCAGAAACATCGAGATCGCTCTTTTCGACCTATTTAATGCGAGAAACACGTTATCTGGTGTTTTCACCACTCCGCAGTGCGTTTGATATTCAGAACCAGCGAAATCTTGGTTTTCGTGGGGTTTCAAGCTGAGATATGCATTTTTTACGATAATCACGGTGAGACTTCTGTTAGAAGTATGCAGAATCATCGAGATCGCACTTTTCGATCTATTTAATGCGAGAAACACGTTGTCTGGTGTTTCCACCACTCCACAGTTGGTTTGATATGCAGAACCGCCGATGTTTGGTTTTCGTCGGGTTTCAAGATGAGATATGCATTTTCTACGATAATCTTGGTGAAACATCTGTCCGAAGTATGCAGAAACATCAAGAGCGCTCTTTTCGAGCTATTTAATGCGAGAAACACGTTTTCTGGGGTTTTCACCACACCACAGTTCATTGGATATGCAGAACAGGTGATACCTTGGTTTTCGAGGGGTTTCAAGCTGAGATATGTATTTTCTGCGATAAACCTGGTGAGACTTCTGTCCGAAGTATGCTGAATCATCGAGATCGCGCTTTTCGAGCTAGTTAATGCGAGAAAAACCTTGTCTGGTGTTTTCACCACTCCACAGTGCGTTTGATATGCAGAACCAGCGATATCTTGGCTTTCGTGGGGTTTCAAGCTGAGATATGCATTTTCTAGGATAATCTTGGTGAGACTTCTGTTCGAAGTATGCAGAATCATCGAGATCGCTCTTTTCGAGCTATTTAATGCGAGAAACACGTTATCTGGTTTTTTCACCACTCCACAGTTCGTTTGATATGCAGAACCAGCGATATCTTGGTTTTCTTCGGGTTTCAAGCTGAGATATGCATTTTCTACGATAATCTTGGTGAGACTTCTGTCCGAAGTATGCAGAATCATCGAGATCGCACTTTTCTAGCTATTTAATGCGAGAAACAAAGATATCTGGTGTTTTCAGCACTCCACAGAGCGTATGATATGCAGAACCGGCGATATCTTGGTTTTCGTGGGGTTTCAAGCTCAGATATGCATTTTTTACGATAATCTTGGTGAGACATCTGTCCGAAGTATGCTTAATCATCGAGATCGCTCGTTTCGAACTATTTAATGCGAGAAACACGTTATGTGGTGTTTTCACCACTCCACAGTGCGTACGATATGCAGAACCGACGATATCTTGGTTTTCGTGGGGTTTCAAGCTCAGATATGCATTTTCTAGGATAATCTTGGTGAGACTTCTCTCCGAAGTATGCTGAATCATCTAGATCGCTCTTTTCGAGCTATTTAATGCGAGAAACACGTTATCTGGTGTTTTCTCCACTCCACAGTGCGTTTGATATGCAGAACCAGCGATATCTTGGTTTTCTTCGGGTTTCAAGCTGAGATATGCATTTTCAACGATAATCTTGGTGAGACTTCTGTCCGAAGTATGCAGAATCATCGAGATCGCACTTTTCTAGCTATTTAATGCGAGAAACAAAGATATCTGGTGTTTTCAGCACTCCACAGAGCGTATGATATGCAGAACCGGCGATATCTTGGTTTTCGTGGGGTTTCAAGCTGAGATATGCATTGTCTGCGATAATCTTGTTGAGACTTCTGTCCGAAGTGTGCAGAATCTTCGAAATCGCTCTTTTCGGGCTAGTTAATGCGAGAAACACGTTATCTGGCGTTTTCACCACTCCACAGTGCGTTTGATATGCAGACCCAGCGATATCTTGGTTTTCGTCGGGTTTCAAGCTGAGATATGCATTTTCTACGATAAGCTTGGTGAGACTTCTGTCAGAAGTATGCAGAATCATCGGGATCGCTCTTTTCGAGCTATTTAATGCGAGAATCACGTTATCTGGTTGTTTTCACCACTCCACAGTATGTATGATATGCAGAACCGACGATATCTTGGTTTTCGTGGGGTTTCAAGCTCAGATATGCATTTTCTGCGATAATCTTGGTGAGACTTCTGTCAGAAGTATGCAGTATCATCGAGATCGCTCTTTTCGAGCTACTTAATGCGAGAAACACGTTATCTGGTGTTTTCGCCACTCCACAGTGCGTTTGACATGCTGAACCGGAGATATCTTGGTTAAGGTCGGGATTCAAGCTGAGATATGCATTTTCTACGATAATCTTGGTGATACTTCTGTCGGAAGTATGCAGAATCTTCGAGAACACTCTTTTCGAGCTACTTAATGCGAGAAACACGTGTTCTGGTGTATTCGCCACTCCACAGTACGTTTGACATGCAGAACCGAAGATATCTTGGTTTCGGTCGGGTTTCAAGCTGAGACAATCGTTTTCTGCGATAATCTTGGTGATTCTTCTGTCAGAAGTATGCGGAATCATCGAGAACGCTCTTTTCGAGCTGTTCAATGCGAGAAACACGTTATCGGGTGTTTTCACCACTCCACAGTGCGTTTGATTTGCAGAACCGGCGACATCTTGGCTTTCGTCGGCTATCCAGCTGAGATATGCATTTTCTACGATAATCTTGGTGAGTCTTCTGTGAGAAGTATGCAGAATCATCGAGATCGCTCTATTCGAGCTATTTAATGCGAGAAACACGTTATCTGGTTGTTTTCACTACTCCACAGTGCGTTTGATATGCAGAACCGGCGACATGTTGATTTTTGTGAGGTTTCTAGCTGAGATATGCATTTTCTGCGATAATATTGGTGAGACTTCAGTCAGAAGTATGCAGAATCATCTAGATCGCTCGTTTCGATCTATTTAATGCGAAAAAACAAGTTTTCTGGTGTTTTGACCACTCCACAGTGCATTTGATATGTAGAGCCGCCGATAACTTGGTTTTCGTGGGGTTTCCAGCTAAAATATGCATTTTCTTCGATAATCTTGGTGAGTCTTCAGTCAGAAGTATGCAGAATCATCGAGATCGCTCTATTCGAGCTATTTAATGCGGGAAACACGTTATCTGGTGTTTTGACCACTCCACAGTGCGTTTGATATGTAGAGCCGCCGATAACTTGGTTTTCGTGGGGTTTCCAGCTGGTATATGCATTTTCTGCAATAATCTTGGTGTTTCATCTATGAGAAGTATGCAGAATCATCGAGAGCGCACTTTTCGAGCTACTTAATGCGATAAACACGCTATCTGGTGTTTTCACCACTCCACTGTGCGTTTGATATGCAGAACCGGCGACATCTTGGATTTCGTCGGGTTTCAAGCTGAGATATGCATTTTCTGCGGCAATCTTGGTGAGACTTCTGTCCGAAGTATGCAGAATCATCGAGATCGCTCTTTTCGAGCTATTTAATGCGGGAAACACGTTTTCTTGTGTTTTCAACACCCCACAGTGCGTTTGACATGCTGAACCGGAGATATCTTGGTTACGGTCGGGATTCAAGCTGAGATATGCATTTTCTAGGATAATCTTGGTGATACATCTGTCAGAGGTATGCAGAATCTTCGAGAACACTCTTTTCGAGCTATTTAATGCGAGAAACACGTTATCTGGTTGTTTTCACTACTCCACAGTGCGTTTGATATGCAGAACCGGCGACGTCTTGATTTTCGTGAGGTTTCTAGCTGAGATATGCATTTTCTGCGATAATATTGGTGAGACTTCAGTCAGAAGTATGCAGAATCATCTAGATCGCTCGTTTCGAGCTATTTAATGCGAAAAAACAAGTTTTCTGGTGTTTTGACCACTCCACAGTGCGTTTGATATGTAGAGCCGCCGATAACTTGGTTTTCGTGGGGTTTCCAGCTAAAATATGCATTTTCTTCGATAATCTTGGTGAGTCTTCAGTCAGAAGTATGCAGAATCATCGAGATCGCTCTATTCGAGCTATTTAATGCGGGAAACACGTTATCTGGTGTTTTGACCACTCCACAGTGCGTTTGATATGCAGAACCTGCGACATCTTGATTTTCGTGAGGTTTCAAGCTGAGATATGCATTTTCTGCGATAATCTTGGTGAGTCTTTTGTCAGTAGTATGCAGAATCATCTAGATCGCTCTTTTCGAGCTATTTAATGCGAAAAAACAAGTTTTCTGGTGTTTTCAACATTCCACAGTGCGTTCGATATGCAGAACCGGCGATATCTTGATTTTCGTGGTGTTTCCAGCTGAGATATGCATTTTCTTCGATAATCTTGGTGAGTCTTCAGTCAGAAGTATGCAGAATCATCGAGATCCCTCTTTTCGAGCTATTTAATGCGAGAATCACGTTATCTGGTTGATTTCACCACTTCACAGTGCATTTGATATGCAGAACCGGCGACATCTTGATTTTCGTGAGGTTTCCAGCTGAGATATACATGTTCTGCGATAATCTTCGTGAGTCTTCTGTCAGAAGTATGCAGAATCATCTAGATCGCTCTTTTCGAGCTATTTAATGCGAGAAACACGTTTTCTGGTGTATTCACCACTCCACAGTACGTTTGACATGCAGAACCGGAGATATCTTGGTTTCGGAAGGGTTTCAAGCTGATATATGCATTTTCTACGATAATCTTGGTGAGACTTCTGTCAGAAGTATGCAGAATCATCGAGATCGCTCTTTTCGAGCTACTTAATGCGAGAAACACGTTATCTGGTGTTTTCGCCACTCCACAGTGCGTTTGACATGCAGAACCGGAGATATCATGGTTACGGTCGGGATTCAAGCTGAGATATGCATTTTCTACGATAATCTTGGTTATACTTCTGTCAGAAGTATGCAGAATCTTCGAGAACGCTCTTTTCGAGCTACTTAATGCGAGAAACACGTTTTCTGGTGTATTCGCCACTCCACAGTACGTTTGACATGCAGAACCGAAGATATCTTGGTTTCGGACGGGTTTCAAGCCGAGACATGCATTTTCTGCGATAATCTTGGTGATTTTTCTGTCAGAAGTATGCAGAATCATCGAGAACGCTCTTTTCGAGCTGATTAATGCGAGAAACACGTTATCTGGTGTTTTCACAACTCCACAGTGCGTTTGATTTGCAGAACCGGCGACATCTTGGCTTTCGTCGGGTATCAAGCTGAGATATGCATTTTCTACGATAATCTTGGTGAGTCTTCTGTCAGAAGTATGCAGAATCATCAAGATCGCTCTATTCGAGCTATTTAATGCGAGAAACACGTTATCTGGTTGTTTTCACTACTCCACAGTGTGTTTGATATGAAGAACCGGCGACATCTTGATTTTCGTGAGTTTTCTAGCTGAGATAGGCATTTTCCGCGATAATATTGGTGAGACTACAGTCAGAAGTATGCAGAATCATCTAGATCGCTCGTTTGGAGCTATTTAATGCGAAAAAACAAGTTTTCTGGTATTTTGACCACTCCACAGTGCGTTTGATATGTAGAGCCGCCGATAACTTGGTTTTCGTGGGGTTTCCAGCTGGTATATGCATTTTCTGCAATAATCTTGGTGTTTCATCTATGAGAAGTATGCAGAATCATCGAGAGCGCACTTTTCGAGCTACTTAATGCGATAAACACGCTATCTGGTGTTTTCACCACTCCACTGTGCGTTTGATATGCAGAACCGGCGACATCTTGGATTTCGTCGGGTTTCAAGCTGAGATATGCATTTTCTGCGGCAATCTTGGTGAGACTTCTGTCCGAAGTATGCAGAATCATCGAGATCGCTCTTTTCGAGCTATTTAATGCGGGAAACACGTTTTCTTGTGTTTTCAACACCCCACAGTGCGTTTGATATGCAGAACCGGAGATATCTTGGTTTCGGTCGTGTTTCAAGCTGAGATATGCATTTTCTGCGATAATCTTGGTGAGACTTCAGTCAGAAGTATGCAGAATCATCGAGATCGTACTTTTCCTGCTCTTTAATGCGAGAAACACGTTTTCTTGTGTTTTCACCACACCGCAGTGCGTCTGAAATGCAGAACCGGCGATATCTTGGTTTTCGTGGGGTTTGTAGCTGAGATATGCATTTTCTGCGATAATCTTGGTGAGTCTTCTGTCAGAAGTGTGCACAATCATCTAGATCGCTCTTTTCAAGCTATTTAATGCGAGAAACACGTTTTCTGGTTTTTTCACCACTCCACAGTGCGTCTGAAATGCAGAACCGGCGATATCTTGGTTTTCGTGGGGTTTGTAGCTGAGATATGCATTTTCTGCGATAATCTTGGTGAGTCTTCTGTCAGAAGTGTGCACAATCATCTAGATCGCTCTTTTCGAGCTATTTAATGCGAGAAACACGTTTTCTTGTGTTTTCACGACCCCACAGTGCGTTTGATATGCAGAACCGGAGATATCTTGGTTTCGGTCGGGTTTCAAATTGAGATATGCATTTTCAGCGATAATCTTGGTGAGTCTTCTGCCAGAAGTATGCAGAAACATCGAGATCGCTCTTTTCGACATATTTAATGTGAGAAACACGTTTTCTGGTGTTTTCACCACACCACAGTTCGTTGGATGTGCAGAACCGGAGATATCTTGGTTTTCGTGGGGTTTCAACCTGAGATATGCATTTTCTGCGATAATCTTGGTGAGACCTCTGTCCGAAGTATGCAGAAACATCGAGATGGATCTTTTCGACCTATTTAATGCGAGAAACACGTTATCTGGTGTTTTCACCACTCCACAGTGCGTTTGATATGTAGAGCCACCGATAAATTGGTTTTCGTGGGGTTTCAAGCTGAGATATGCATTTTCTGCGATAAACTTGGTGAGACTTCTGTCCGAAGTATGCTGAATCATCGAGATCGCTCTTTTCGAGCTAGTTAATGCGAGAAAAACCTTGTCTGGTGTTTTCACCACTCCACAGTGCGTTTGATATGCAGAACCAGCGATATCTTGGCATTCGTGGGGTTTCAAGCTGAGATATGCATTTATTACGATAATCTTGGTGAGACTTCTGTCCGAAATATGCAGAATCATCGAGATCGCTCTATTCGAGCTATTTAATGCGAGAAACACGTTATCTGGTGTTTTCACCACTCCGCAGTGCGTATGATATGCAGAACCGGCGATATCTTGGTTTTCGTGGGGTTTCAAGCTGAGATATGCATTTTCTACGATAATTGTGGTGAGACTTCTGTCAGAAGTATGCAGGATCATCGAGATCGCTCTTTTCGAGCTATTTAATGCGAGAAACACGTTTTCTGGTGTATTCACCACTCCACAGTACGTTTGACATGCAGAACCGGAGATATCTTGGTTTCGGACGGGTTTCAAGCTGAGATATGCATTTTCTACGATAATCTTGGTGAGCCTTCTGTCAGAAGTATGCAGTATCATCGAGATCGCTCTTTTCGAGCTACTTAATGCGAGAAACACGTTATCTGGTGTTTTCGCCACTCCACAGTGCGTTTGACATGCTGAACCGGAGATATCTTGGTTACGGTCGGGATTCAAGCTGAGATATGCATTTTCTACGATAATCTTGGTGATACATCTGTCAGAGGTATGCAGAATCTTCGAGAACACTCTTTTCGAGCTATTTAATGCGAGAAACACGTTATCTGGTTGTTTTCACTACTCCACAGTGCGTTTGATATGCAGAACCGGCGACATCTTGATTTTCGTGAGGTTTCTAGCTGAGATATGCATTTTCTGCGATAATATTGGTGAGACTTCAGTCAGAAGTATGCAGAATCATCTAGATCGCTCGTTTCGAGCTATTTAATGCGAAAAAACAAGTTTTCTGGTGTTTTGACCACTCCACAGTGCGTTTGATATGTAGAGCCGTCGATAACTTGGTTTTCGTGGGGTTTCCAGCTAAAATATGCATTTTCTTCGATAATCTTGGTGAGTCTTCAGTCAGAAGTATGAAGAATCATCGAGATCGCTCTATTCGAGCTATTTAATGCGGGAAACACGTTATCTGGTGTTTTGACCACTCCACAGTGCGTTTGATATGCAGAACCTGCGACATCTTGATTTTCGTGAGGTTTCAAGCTGAGATATGCATTTTCTGCGATAATCTTGGTGAGTCTTTTGTCAGTAGTATGCAGAATCATCTAGATCGCTCTTTTCGAGCTATTTAATGCGAAAAAACAAGTTTTCTGGTGTTTTCAACATTCCACAGTGCGTTCGATATGCAGAACCGGCGATATCTTGATTTTCGTGGTGTTTCCAGCTGAGATATGCATTTTCTTCGATAATCTTGGTGAGTCTTCAGTCAGAAGTATGCAGAATCATCGAGATCCCTCTTTTCGAGCTATTTAATGCGAGAATCACGTTATCTGGTTGATTTCACCACTTCACAGTGCATTTGATATGCAGAACCGGCGACATCTTGATTTTCGTGAGTTTTCTAGCTGAGATAGGCATTTTCCGCGATAATATTCGTGAGACTACAGTCAGAAGTATGCAGAATCATCTAGATCGCTCGTTTGGAGCTATTTAATGCGAAAAAACAAGTTTTCTGGTATTTTGACCACTCCACAGTGCGTTTGATATGTAGAGCCGCCGATAACTTTGTTTTCGTGGGGTTTCCAGCTGAGATATGCATTTTCTGCGATAATCTTGGTGAGACTTTAGTCAGAACTATGCAGAATCATCTAGATCGCTCGTCTCGAGCTATTTAATGTGAAAAAACAAGATTTCTGGTGTTTTGACCGCTCCACAGTGCGTTTTATATGTAGAGCCGCCGATAACTTGGTTTTCGTGGGGTTTCCAGCTGAAATATGCATTTTCTGCGATAATCTTTGTGTTTCATCGATGAGAAGTATGCAGAATAATCCAGACCGCTCTCTTCGAGCTAGTTAATGCGAGTAACACGTTTTCTGGTGTTTTCACCACCCCACAGTGCGTTTGATATGCAGAACCGGCGACATCTTGATTTTCGTGAGGTTTCAAGCTGAGATATGCATTTTCTGCGATAATCTTGGTGAGTCTTTTGTCAGTAGTATGCAGAATCATCTAGATCGCTCTTTTCGAGCTATTTAATGCGAAAAAACAAGTTTTCTGGTGTTTTCAACATTCCACAGTGCGTATGATATGCAGAAACGGCGATATCTTGATTTTCGTGGTGTTTCCAGCTGAGATATGCATTTTCTGCGATAATCTAGGTGAGTCTTCTGCCAGAACTATGCAGAATCATCTAGAACGCTCTATTCGAGCTATTTAATGCGACAAAACGTTATCTGGTTTTTTCACCACTCCACAGTGCGTTTGATATGCAGTACCAGCGATATCTTGGTTTTCGTGGGGTTACAAGCTGAGATATGCATTTTTTACGATGATCTTGGTGAGACTTCTGTCCGAAGTATGCAGAATCATCGAGATCGCACTTTTCGAGCTATTTAATGCGAGAAACACGTTTTCTGGGGTTTTCACCACACCAAAGTTCGTTGGATATGCAGAACAGGTGATATCTTGGTTTTCGAGTGGTTTCAAGCTGAGATATGCATTTTCTGCGATAATCTTGGTGAGACTTCTGTCCGAAGTATGCTGAATCATCGAGATCGCTCTATTCGAGCTATTTAATGCGACAAAACGTTATCTGGTTTTTTCACCACTCCACAGTGCGTTTGATATGCAGTACCAGCGATATCTTGGTTTTCGTGGGGTTACAAGCTGAGATATGCATATTTACGATGATCTTGGTGAGACTTCTGTCCGAAGTATGCAGAATCATCGAGATTGCTCTATTCGTGCTATTTAATGCGACAAAACGTTATCTGGTGTTTCCAGCACTCCACAGTGCGATTTATATCCAGAACCAGCGATATCTTGGTTTTCGTGGGGTTTCAAGCTGAGATATGCAATTTCGGCGATAATCTTGGTGAGACTTCTGTTAGAAGTATGCAGAATAATCGAGATCGCACATTTCGATCTATTTAATGCGAGAAACACGATGTCTGGTGTTTTCACCACTCCACAGGTGATTAGATATGCAGAACCGGCGATATCTGGGTTTTCGTGGGGTTTCAAGCTGAGATATGCATTTTCTGCGATAATCTTGGTGAGACCTCTGTCCGAAGTATGCAGAAACATCGAGATCGTACTTTTCGAGCTATTTAATGCGAGAAACACGTTTTCTGGGGTTTTCACCACTCCACAGTTCGTTGGATATGCAGAACAGGAGATATCTTGGTTTTCGTGGGGTTTCTAGCAGAGATATGCATTTTCTGCGATAATCATGGCGATACATCTGTTAGAAGTATGCAGAATCATCGAGATCGCACTTTTCGATCTATTTTATGCGAGAAACACGTTGTCTGGAGTTTTCACCACTCCACAGTGCGTTTGATATGCAGTACCAGCGATATCTTGGTTTTCGTGGGGTTACAAGCAGAGATATGCATTTTTTACAATAATCTTGTTGAGACTTCTGTCCGAAGTATGCTGAATCATCGAGATCGCTCTTTTCGAGCTAGTTAATGCGAGAAAAACCTTATCTGGTGTTTTCACCACTCCACAGTGAGTTTGATATGCAGAACCAGCGATATCTTGGCTTTCGTGGGATTTCAAGCTGAGACATGCATTTTCAGCGATAATCATGGTGAGACTTCTGTTAGAAGTATGCAGAATAATCGAGATCGCTCTTTTCGAGCTATTTAATGCGAGAAACACGTTGTCTGGTGTTTTCACCACTCCACAGTTGGTGTGATATGCAGAACCGGCGATGTTTGGTTTTCGTCGGGTTTCAAGTTGAGATATGCACTTTCTACGATAATCATGGTGAGACTTCTGTCCGAAGTATGCAGAATCATCCAGATCGCACTTTTCGAGCTATTTAATGCGAGAAACACGTTTTCTGGGGTTTTCGCCACACCACAGTTCGTTGGATATGCAGAACCGGCGACATCTTGGCTTTCGTCGGGTATCAAGCTGAGATATGCATTTTCTACGATAATCTTGGTGAGTCTTCTGTCAGAAGTATGCAGAATCATCAAGATCGCTCTATTCGAGCTATTTAATGCGAGAAACACGTTATCTGGTTGTTTTCACTACTCCACAGTGTGTTTGATATGAAGAACCGGCGACATCTTGAATTTCGTGAGTTTTCTAGCTGAGATAGGCATTTTCCGCGATAATATTGGTGAGACTACAGTCAGAAGTATGCAGAATCATCTAGATCGCTCGTTTGGAGCTATTTAATGCGAAAAAACAAGTTTTCTGGTATTTTGACCACTCCACAGTGCGTTTGATATGTAGAGCCGCCGATAACTTTGTTTTCGTGGGGTTTCCAGCTAAAATGTGCATTTTCTTCGATAATCTTGGTGAGTCTTCTGCCAGAAGTATGCAGAATCATCCAGATCTCTCCATTCGAGCTATTTAATGCGAGAAACACGTTATCTGGTGTTTTCATCACTCCACAGGGCGTTTGATATGCAGAACCGGCGATATCTTGGTTTTCGTGGGGTTTCCAGCTGAGATATGCAGTTTCTGCGATAATCTTGGTGAGACTTTAGTCAGAACTATGCAGAATCATCTAGATCGCTCGTCTCGAGCTATTTAATGTGAAAAAACAAGATTTCTGGTGTTTTGACCGCTCCACAGTGCGTTTTATATGTAGAGCCGCCGATAACTTGGTTTTCGTGGGGTTTCCAGCTGAAATATGCATTTTCTGCGATAATCGTTGTGTTTCATCGATGAGAAGTATGCAGAATAATCCAGAACGCTCTCTTCGAGCTAGTTAATGCGAGAAACACGTTATCTGGTGTTTCCAGCACTCCACATTTCGTTGGATATGCAGAACAGGAGATATCTTGGTTTTCGTGGGGTTTCTAGCAGAGATATGCATTTTCTGCGATAATCATGGCGATACATCTGTTAGAAGTATGCAGAATCATCGAGATCGCACTTTTCGATCTATTTTATGCGAGAAACACGTTGTCTGGAGTTTTCACCACTCCACAGTGCGTTTGATATGCAGTACCAGCGATATCTTGGTTTTCGTGGGGTTACAAGCAGAGATATGCATTTTTTACAATAATCTTGTTGAGACTTCTGTCCGAAGTATGCTGAATAATCGAGATCGCTCTTTTCGAGCTATTTAATGCGAGAAACACGTTATCTGGTGTTTCCAGCACTCCACAGTGCTTTTTATATGCAGAACCAGCGATATCTTGGTTTTCGTGGGGTTTCAAGCTGAGATATGCAATTTCTGCGATAATCTTGGTGATACATCCGTCCGAAGTATGCTTAATCATTGAGATCGCTCGTTTCGAGCTATTTAATGCGAGAAACACGTTATCTGGTGTTTTCACCACTCCACAGTACGTATGATATGCAGAACCGACGATATCTTGGTTTTCGTGGGGTTTCAAGCTCAGATATGCATTTTCTGCGATAATCTTGGTGAGACTTCTGTCCGAAGTATGCAGAGTCATCGAGATCGTGCTTTTCGAGCTATTTAATGCGAGAAACACGTTTTCTGGGGTTTTCGCCACACCACAGTTCGTTGGATATGCAGAACAGGTGATATCTTGGTTTTCGAGGGGTTTCAAGCTGAGATATGCATTTTCTGCTATAAACTTGGTGAGACTTCTGTCCGAAGTATGCTGAATCATCGAGATCGCTCTTTTCGAGCTAGTCAATGCGAGAAAAACCTTGTCTGGTGTTTTCACCACTCCACAGTGTGTTTGATATGCAGAACCAGCGATATCTTGGCTTTCGTGGGGTTTCAAGCTGAGATATGCATTTTCAGCGATAATCATGGTGAGACTTCTGTTAGAAGTATGCAGAATCATCGAGATCGCACTTTTCGATCTATTTAATGCGAGAAACACGTTGTCTGGTGTTTTCACCACTCCACAGTTGGTGTGATATGCAGAACCGGCGATGTTTGGTTTTCGTCGGGTTTCAAGTTGAGATATGCACTTTCTACGATAATCATGGTGAGACTTCTGTCCGAAGTATGCAGAATCATCGAGATCGCTCTTTTCGAGCTAGTCAATGCGAGAAAAACCTTGTCTGGTGTTTTCACCACTCCACAGTGTGTTTGTTATGCAGAACCAGCGATATCTTGGCTTTCGTGGGGTTTCAAGCTGAGATATGCATTATCAGCGATAATCATGGTGAGACTTCTGTTAGAAGTATGCAGAATCATCGAGATCGCACTTTTCGATCTATTTAATGCGAGAAACACGTTGTCTGGTGTTTTCACCACTCCACAGTTGGTGTGATATGCAGAACCGGCGATGTTTGGTTTTCGTCGGGTTTCAAGTTGAGATATGCACTTTCTACGATAATCATGGTGAGACTTCTGTCCGAAGTATGCAGAATCATCCAGATCGCACTTTTCGAGCTATTTAATGCGAGAAACACGTTTTCTGGGGTTTTCGCCACACCACAGTTCGTTGGATACGCAGAACAGGTGATATCTTGGTTTTCGGGGGGTTTCAAGCTGAGATATGCATTTTCTGCTATAAACTTGGTGAGACTTCTGTCCGAAGTATGCAGATTCATCGAGATCGCTCTTTTCGAGCTAGTTAATGCGAGAAAAACCTTGTCTGGTGTTTTCACCACTCCACAGTGCGGTTGATATGCAGAACCAGCGATATCTTGGCTTTCGTGGGGTTTCAAGCTGCGATATGCATTTTTTACGATAATCTTGGTGAGACTTCTGTCCGAAGTATGCAGAATCATCGAGATCGCTCTTTTCGAGCTAGTTAATGCGAGAAAAACCTTGTCTGGTGTTTTCACCACTCCACAGTGCGTTTGATATGCAGTACCAGCGATATCTTGGTTTTCGTGGGGTTTCAAGCTGAGATATGCATTTTTTACGATAATCTTGGTGAGACTTCTGTCCGAAGTATGCAGAATCATCGAGATCGCTCTTTTCGAGCTATTTAATGCTAGAAACACGTTATCTGGTGTTTTCACCACTCCACAGAGCGTTTGATATGCAGTACCAGCGATATCTTTGTTTTCGTGGGGTTTCAAGTTGAGATATGCATTTTCTAGGATAATCTTGGTGAGACTTCTGTCCGAATTATGCTGAATCATCTAGATCGCTCTTTTCGAGCGATTTAATGCGAGAAACACGTTATCTGGTGTTTTCACCATTCCACAGTGCGTTTGATATGCAGAACCAGCGATATCTTGGCTTTCGTGGGGTGTCTAGCAGAGATATGCATTTTCTGCGATAATCATGGCGAGACTTCTGTAAGAAGTATGCAGAATCATCGAGATCGCACTTTTCGATCTATTTAATGCGAGAAACACGTTGTCTGGTGTTTTCACCACTCCACAGTTGGTGTGATATGCAGAACCGGCGATGTTTGGTTTTCGAGGGGTTTCAAGCTGGGATATGCATTTTCTGCGATAAACTTGGTGAGACTTCTGTCCGAAGTATGCTGAATCATCGAGATCGCTCTTTTCGAGCTAGTTAATACGAGAAAAACCTTGTCTGGTGTTTTCACCACGCCACAGTGCGTTTGATATGCAGAACCAGCGATATCTTGGCTTTCGTGGGGTTTCAAGCTGCGATATGCATTTTTTACGATAATCTTGGTGAGACTTCTGTCCGTAGTATGCAGAGTCATCGAGATCGTACTTTGCGAGCTATTTGATGCGAGAAACACGTTTTCTGGAGTTTTCACCACTCCACAGTTCGTTGGATATGCAGAACAGGAGATATCTTGGTTTTCGTGGGGTTTCAAGCTGAGATATGCATTTTCTGCGATAAACTTGGTGAGACTTCTGCCCGAAGTATGATTAATCATCGAGATCGCTCGTTTCGAGCTATTTAATGCGAGAAACACGATATCTGGTGTTTTCACCACTCCACAGTGCGTATGATATGCAGAACCGACGATATCTTGGTTTCCGTGGGGTTTCAAGCTCAGATATGCATTTTCTGCGATAATCTTGGTGAGACTTCTGTCCGTAGTATGCAGAGTCATCGAGATCGTACTTTGCGAGCTATTTGATGCGAGAAACACGTTTTCTGGGGTTTTCACCACTCCACAGTTCGTTGGATATGCAGAACAGGAGATATCTTGGTTTTCGTGGGGTTTCAAGCTGAGATATGCATTTTCAGCGATAATCATGGTGAGACTTCTGTTAGAAGTATGCAGAATCATCGAGATCGCACTTTTCGATCTATTTAATGCGAGAAACACGTTGTCTGGTGTTTTCACCACTCCACAGTTGGTGTGATATGCAGAACCGGCGATGTTTGGTTTTCGTCGGGTTTCAAGTTGAGATATGCACTTTCTACGATAATCATGGTGAGACTTCTGTCCGAAGTATGCAGAATCATCGAGATCGCTCTTTTCGAGCTAGTCAATGCGAGAAAAACCTTGTCTGGTGTTTTCACCACTCCACAGTGTGTTTGTTATGCAGAACCAGCGATATCTTGGCTTTCGTGGGGTTTCAAGCTGAGATATGCATTATCAGCGATAATCATGGTGAGACTTCTGTTAGAAGTATGCAGAATCATCGAGATCGCACTTTTCGATCTATTTAATGCGAGAAACTCGTTGTCTGGTGTTTTCACCACTCCACAGTTGGTGTGATATGCAGAACCGGCGATGTTTGGTTTTCGTCGGGTTTCAAGTTGAGATATGCACTTTCTACGATAATCATGGTGAGACTTCTGTCCGAAGTATGCAGAATCATCCAGATCGCACTTTTCGAGCTATTTAATGCGAGAAACACGTTTTCTGGGGTTTTCGCCACACCACAGTTCGTTGGATACGCAGAACAGGTGATATCTTGGTTTTCGGGGGGTTTCAAGCTGAGATATGCATTTTCTGCTATAAACTTGGTGAGACTTCTGTCCGAAGTATGCAGATTCATCGAGATCGCTCTTTTCGAGCTAGTTAATGCGAGAAAAACCTTGTCTGGTGTTTTCACCACTCCACAGTGCGGTTGATATGCAGAACCAGCGATATCTTGGCTTTCGTGGGGTTTCAAGCTGCGATATGCATTTTTTACGATAATCTTGGTGAGACTTCTGTCCGAAGTATGCAGAATCATCGAGATCGCTCTTTTCGAGCTAGTTAATGCGAGAAAAACCTTGTCTGGTGTTTTCACCACTCCACAGTGCGTTTGATATGCAGTACCAGCGATATCTTGGTTTTCGTGGGGTTTCAAGCTGAGATATGCATTTTTTACGATAATCTTGGTGAGACTTCTGTCCGAAGTATGCAGAATCATCGAGATCGCTCTTTTCGAGCTATTTAATGCTAGAAACACGTTATCTGGTGTTTTCACCACTCCACAGAGCGTTTGATATGCAGTACCAGCGATATCTTTGTTTTCGTGGGGTTTCAAGTTGAGATATGCATTTTCTAGGATAATCTTGGTGAGACTTCTGTCCGAATTATGCTGAATCATCTAGATCGCTCTTTTCGAGCGATTTAATGCGAGAAACACGTTATCTGGTGTTTTCACCATTCCACAGTGCGTTTGATATGCAGAACCAGCGATATCTTGGCTTTCGTGGGGTGTCTAGCAGAGATATGCATTTTCTGCGATAATCATGGCGAGACTTCTGTAAGAAGTATGCAGAATCATCGAGATCGCACTTTTCGATCTATTTAATGCGAGAAACACGTTGTCTGGTGTTTTCAGCACTCCACAGTTGGTGTGATATGCAGAACCGGCGATGTTTGGTTTTCGAGGGGTTTCAAGCTGGGATATGCATTTTCTGCGATAAACTTGGTGAGACTTCTGTCCGAAGTATGCTGAATCATCGAGATCGCTCTTTTCGAGCTAGTTAATACGAGAAAAACCTTGTCTGGTGTTTTCACCACGCCACAGTGCGTTTGATATGCAGAACCAGCGATATCTTGGCTTTCGTGGGGTTTCAAGCTGCGATATGCATTTTTTACGATAATCTTGGTGAGACTTCTGTCCGTAGTATGCAGAGTCATCGAGATCGTACTTTGCGAGCTATTTGATGCGAGAAACACGTTTTCTGGAGTTTTCACCACTCCACAGTTCGTTGGATATGCAGAACAGGAGATATCTTGGTTTTCGTGGGGTTTCAAGCTGAGATATGCATTTTCTGCGATAAACTTGGTGAGACTTCTGCCCGAAGTATGATTAATCATCGAGATCGCTCGTTTCGAGCTATTTAATGCGAGAAACACGATATCTGGTGTTTTCACCACTCCACAGTGCGTATGATATGCAGAACCGACGATATCTTGGTTTCCGTGGGGTTTCAAGCTCAGATATGCATTTTCTGCGATAATCTTGGTGAGACTTCTGTCCGTAGTATGCAGAGTCATCGAGATCGTACTTTGCGAGCTATTTGATGCGAGAAACACGTTTTCTGGGGTTTTCACCACTCCACAGTTCGTTGGATATGCAGAACAGGAGATATCTTGGTTTTCGTGGGGTTTCAAGCTGAGATATGCATTTTCTGCGATAAACTTGGTGAGACTTCTGCCCGAAGTATGCTGAATCATCGAGATCGCTCTTTTCGAGCTAGTTAATGCGAGAAACACGTTTTCTGGGGTTTTCTCCACTCCACAGTTCGTTGGATATGCAGAACAGAAGATATCTTGGTTTTCGTGGGGTTTCAAGCTGAGATATGCATTGTCTGCGATAATCTTGGTGAGACGTCTGTCCGAAGTGTGCAGAATCATCGAGATCGCTCTTTTGGAGCTATTTAATGCGAGAAACACGTTTTCTGGGGTTTTCACCACACCACAGTTCGTTGGATATGCAGAACAGGTGATATCTAGGTTTTCGAGGGGTTTCAAGATGAGATATGCATTTTCTGCGATAAACTTGGAGAGACTTCTGTCCGAAGTATGCTGAATCATCGAGATCGCTCTTTTCGAGCTAGTTAATGCGAGAAAAACCTTGTCTGGTGTTTTCACCACTCCACAGTGCGTTTGATATGCAGAACCAGCGATATCTTGGCATTCGTGGGGTTTCAAGCTGAGATATGCATTTATTACGATAATCTTGGTGAGACTTCTGTCCGAAATATGCAGAATCATCGAGATCGCTCTATTCGAGCTATTTAATGCGAGAAACACGTTATCTGGTGTTTTCACCACTCCACAGTGCGTATGATATGCAGAACCGGCGATATCTTGGTTTTCGTGGGGTTTCAAGCTGAGATATGCATTTTCTACGATAATTGTGGTGAGACTTCTGTCAGAAGTATGCAGGATCATCGGGATCCCTCTTTTCGAGCTATTTAATGCGAGAATCACGTTATCTGGTTGTTTTCACCACTTCACATTGCGTTTGATATGCAGAACCGGCGACATCTTGATTTTCGTGAGGTTTCCAGCTGAGATATACATGTTCTGCGATAATCTTCGTGAGTCTTCTGTCAGAAGTATGCAGAATCATCTAGATCGCTCTTTTCGAGCTATTTAATGCGAGAAACACGTTTTCTGGTGTATTCACCACTCCACAGTACGTTTGACATGCAGAACCGGAGATATCTTGGTTTCGGACGGGTTTCAAGCTGAGATATGCATTTTCTACGATAATCTTGGTGAGACTTCTGTCAGAAGTATGCAGTATCATCGAGATCGCTCTTTTCGAGCTACTTAATGCGAGAAACACGTTATCTGGTGTTTTCGCCACTCCACAGTGCGTTTGACATGCTGAACCGGAGATATCTTGGTTACGGTCGGGATTCAAGCTGAGATATGCATTTTCTACGATAATCTTGGTGATACATCTGTCAGAGGTATGCAGAATCTTCGAGAACACTCTTTTCGAGCTATTTAATGCGAGAAACACGTTATCTGGTTGTTTTCACTACTCCACAGTGCGTTTGATATGCAGAACCGGCGACATCTTGATTTTCGTGAGGTTTCTAGCTGAGATATGCATTTTCTGCGATAATATTGGTGAGACTTCAGTCAGAAGTATGCAGAATCATCTAGATCGCTCGTTTCGAGCTATTTAATGCGAAAAAACAAGTTTTCTGGTGTTTTGACCACTCCAAGTGCGTTTGATATGTAGAGCCGCCGATAACTTGGTTTTCGTGGGGTTTCCAGCTAAAATATGCATTTTCTTCGATAATCTTGGTGAGTCTTCAGTCAGAAGTATGCAGAATCATCGAGATCGCTCTATTCGAGCTATTTAATGCGGGAAACACGTTATCTGGTGTTTTGACCACTCCACAGTGCGTTTGATATGCAGAACCTGCGACATCTTGATTTTCGTGAGGTTTCAAGCTGAGATATGCATTTTCTGCGATAATCTTGGTGAGTCTTTTGTCAGTAGTATGCAGAATCATCTAGATCGCTCTTTTCGAGCTATTTAATGCGAAAAAACAAGTTTTCTGGTGTTTTCAACATTCCACAGTGCGTTCGATATGCAGAACCGGCGATATCTTGATTTTCGTGGTGTTTCCAGCTGAGATATGCATTTTCTTCGATAATCTTGGTGAGTCTTCAGTCAGAAGTATGCAGAATCATCGAGATCCCTCTTTTCGAGCTATTTAATGCGAGAATCACGTTATCTGGTTGATTTCACCACTTCACAGTGCATTTGATATGCAGAACCGGCGACATCTTGATTTTCGTGAGGTTTCCAGCTGAGATATACATGTTCTGCGATAATCTTCGTGAGTCTTCTGTCAGAAGTATGCAGAATCATCTAGATCGCTCTTTTCGAGCTATTTAATGCGAGAAACACGTTTTCTGGTGTATTCACCACTCCACAGTACGTTTGACATGCAGAACCGGAGATATCTTGGTTTCGGAAGGGTTTCAAGCTGATATATGCATTTTCTACGATAATCTTGGTGAGACTTCTGTCAGAAGTATGCAGAATCATCGAGATCGCTCTTTTCGAGCTACTTAATGCGAGAAACACGTTATCTGGTGTTTTCGCCACTCCACAGAGCGTTTGACATGCAGAACCGGAGATATCATGGTTACGGTCGGGATTCAAGCTGAGATATGCATTTTCTACGATAATCTTGGTTATACTTCTGTCAGAAGTATGCAGAATCTTCGAGAACGCTCTTTTCGAGCTACTTAATGCGAGAAACACGTTTTCTGGTGTATTCGCCACTCCACAGTACGTTTGACATGCAGAACCGAAGATATCTTGGTTTCGGACGGGTTTCAAGCCGAGACATGCATTTTCTGCGATAATCTTGGTGATTCTTCTGTCAGAAGTATGCAGAATCATCGAGAACGCTCTTTTCGAGCTGATTAATGCGAGAAACACGTTATCTGGTGTTTTCACAACTCCACAGTGCGTTTGATTTGCAGAACCGGCGACATCTTGGCTTTCGTCGGGTATCAAGCTGAGATATGCATTTTCTACGATAATCTTGGTGAGTCTTCTGTCAGAAGTATGCAGAATCATCAAGATCGCTCTGTTCGAGCTATTTAATGCGAGAAACACGTTATCTGGATGTTTTCACTACTCCACAGTGTGTTTGATATGAAGAACCGGCGACATCTTGATTTTCGTGAGTTTTCTAGCTGAGATAGGCATTTTCCGCGATAATATTGGTGAGACTACAGTCAGAAGTATGCAGAATCATCTAGATCGCTCGTTTGGAGCTATTTAATGCGAAAAAACAAGTTTTCTGGTATTTTGACCACTCCACAGTGCGTTTGATATGTAGAGCCGCCGATAACTTTGTTTTCGTGGGGTTTCCAGCTAAAATGTGCATTTTCTTCGATAATCTTGGTGAGTCTTCTGCCAGAAGTATGCAGAATCATCCAGATCTCTCCATTCGAGCTATTTAATGCGAGAAACACGTTATCTGGTGTTTTCATCACTCCACAGGGCGTTTGATATGCAGAACCGGCGATATCTTGGTTTTCGTGGGGTTTCCAGCTGAGATATGCATTTTCAGCGATAATCATGGTGAGACTTCTGTTAGAAGTATGCAGAATCATCGAGATCGCACTTTTCGATCTATTTAATGCGAGAAACACGTTGTCTGGTGTTTTCACCACTCCACAGTTGGTGTGATATGCAGAACCGGCGATGTTTGGTTTTCGTCGGGTTTCAAGTTGAGATATGCACTTTCTACGATAATCATGGTGAGACTTCTGTCCGAAGTATGCAGAATCATCCAGATCGCACTTTTCGAGCTATTTAATGCGAGAAACACGTTTTCTGGGGTTTTCGCCACACCACAGTTCGTTGGATATGCAGAACAGGTGATATCTTGGTTTTCGGGGGGTTTCAAGCTGAGATATGCATTTTCTGCTATAAACTTGGTGAGACTTCTGTCCGAAGTATGCAGATTCATCGAGATCGCTCTTTTCGAGCTAGTTAATGCGAGAAAAACCTTGTCTGGTGTTTTCACCACTCCACAGTGCGGTTGATATGCAGAACCAGCGATATCTTGGCTTTCGTGGGGGTTTCAAGCTGCGATATGCATTTTTTACGATAATCTTGGTGAGACTTCTGTCCGAAGTATGCAGAATCATCGAGATCGCTCTTTTCGAGCTAGTTAATGCGAGAAAAACCTTGTCTGGTGTTTTCACCACTCCACAGTGCGTTTGATATGCAGTACCAGCGATATCTTGGTTTTCGTGGGGTTTCAAGCTGAGATATGCATTTTTTACGATAATCTTGGTGAGACTTCTGTCCGAAGTATGCAGAATCATCGAGATCGCTCTTTTCGAGCTATTTAATGCTAGAAACACGTTATCTGGTGTTTTCACCACTCCACAGAGCGTTTGATATGCAGTACCAGCGATATCTTTGTTTTCGTGGGGTTTCAAGTTGAGATATGCATTTTCTAGGATAATCTTGGTGAGACTTCTGTCCGAATTATGCTGAATCATCTAGATCGCTCTTTTCGAGCGATTTAATGCGAGAAACACGTTATCTGGTGTTTTCACCATTCCACAGTGCGTTTGATATGCAGAACCAGCGATATCTTGGCTTTCGTGGGGTGTCTAGCAGAGATATGCATTTTCTGCGATAATCATGGCGAGACTTCTGTAAGAAGTATGCAGAATCATCGAGATCGCACTTTTCGATCTATTTAATGCGAGAAACACGTTGTCTGGTGTTTTCACCACTCCACAGTTGGTGTGATATGCAGAACCGGCGATGTTTGGTTTTCGAGGGGTTTCAAGCTGGGATATGCATTTTCTGCGATAAACTTGGTGAGACTTCTGTCCGAAGTATGCTGAATCATCGAGATCGCTCTTTTCGAGCTAGTTAATACGAGAAAAACCTTGTCTGGTGTTTTCACCACGCCACAGTGCGTTTGATATGCAGAACCAGCGATATCTTGGCTTTCGTGGGGTTTCAAGCTGCGATATGCATTTTTTACGATAATCTTGGTGAGACTTCTGTCCGTAGTATGCAGAGTCATCGAGATCGTACTTTGCGAGCTATTTGATGCGAGAAACACGTTTTCTGGAGTTTTCACCACTCCACAGTTCGTTGGATATGCAGAACAGGAGATATCTTGGTTTTCGTGGGGTTTCAAGCTGAGATATGCATTTTCTGCGATAAACTTGGTGAGACTTCTGCCCGAAGTATGATTAATCATCGAGATCGCTCGTTTCGAGCTATTTAATGCGAGAAACACGATATCTGGTGTTTTCACCACTCCACAGTGCGTATGATATGCAGAACCGACGATATCTTGGTTTCCGTGGGGTTTCAAGCTCAGATATGCATTTTCTGCGATAATCTTGGTGAGACTTCTGTCCGTAGTATGCAGAGTCATCGAGATCGTACTTTGCGAGCTATTTGATGCGAGAAACACGTTTTCTGGGGTTTTCACCACTCCACAGTTCGTTGGATATGCAGAACAGGAGATATCTTGGTTTTCGTGGGGTTTCAAGCTGAGATATGCATTTTCTGCGATAAACTTGGTGAGACTTCTGCCCGAAGTATGCTGAATCATCGAGATCGCTCTTTTCGAGCTAGTTAATGCGAGAAACACGTTTTCTGGGGTTTTCTCCACTCCACAGTTCGTTGGATATGCAGAACAGAAGATATCTTGGTTTTCGTGGGGTTTCAAGCTGAGATATGCATTGTCTGCGATAATCTTGGTGAGACGTCTGTCCGAAGTGTGCAGAATCATCGAGATCGCTCTTTTGGAGCTATTTAATGCGAGAAACACGTTTTCTGGGGTTTTCACCACACCACAGTTCGTTGGATATGCAGAACAGGTGATATCTAGGTTTTCGAGGGGTTTCAAGATGAGATATGCATTTTCTGCGATAAACTTGGAGAGACTTCTGTCCGAAGTATGCTGAATCATCGAGATCGCTCTTTTCGAGCTAGTTAATGCGAGAAAAACCTTGTCTGGTGTTTTCACCACTCCACAGTGCGTTTGATATGCAGAACCAGCGATATCTTGGCATTCGTGGGGTTTCAAGCTGAGATATGCATTTATTACGATAATCTTGGTGAGACTTCTGTCCGAAATATGCAGAATCATCGAGATCGCTCTATTCGAGCTATTTAATGCGAGAAACACGTTATCTGGTGTTTTCACCACTCCACAGTGCGTATGATATGCAGAACCGGCGATATCTTGGTTTTCGTGGGGTTTCAAGCTGAGATATGCATTTTCTACGATAATTGTGGTGAGACTTCTGTCAGAAGTATGCAGGATCATCGGGATCCCTCTTTTCGAGCTATTTAATGCGAGAATCACGTTATCTGGTTGTTTTCACCACTTCACATTGCGTTTGATATGCAGAACCGGCGACATCTTGATTTTCGTGAGGTTTCCAGCTGAGATATACATGTTCTGCGATAATCTTCGTGAGTCTTCTGTCAGAAGTATGCAGAATCATCTAGATCGCTCTTTTCGAGCTATTTAATGCGAGAAACACGTTTTCTGGTGTATTCACCACTCCACAGTACGTTTGACATGCAGAACCGGAGATATCTTGGTTTCGGACGGGTTTCAAGCTGAGATATGCATTTTCTACGATAATCTTGGTGAGACTTCTGTCAGAAGTATGCAGTATCATCGAGATCGCTCTTTTCGAGCTACTTAATGCGAGAAACACGTTATCTGGTGTTTTCGCCACTCCACAGTGCGTTTGACATGCTGAACCGGAGATATCTTGATTTTCGTGAGGTTTCTAGCTGAGATATGCATTTTCTGCGATAATATTGGTGAGACTTCAGTCAGAAGTATGCAGAATCATCTAGATCGCTCGTTTCGAGCTATTTAATGCGAAAAAACAAGTTTTCTGGTGTTTTGACCACTCCAAGTGCGTTTGATATGTAGAGCCGCCGATAACTTGGTTTTCGTGGGGTTTCCAGCTAAAATATGCATTTTCTTCGATAATCTTGGTGAGTCTTCAGTCAGAAGTATGCAGAATCATCGAGATCGCTCTATTCGAGCTATTTAATGCGGGAAACACGTTATCTGGTGTTTTGACCACTCCACAGTGCGTTTGATATGCAGAACCTGCGACATCTTGATTTTCGTGAGGTTTCAAGCTGAGATATGCATTTTCTGCGATAATCTTGGTGAGTCTTTTGTCAGTAGTATGCAGAATCATCTAGATCGCTCTTTTCGAGCTATTTAATGCGAAAAAACAAGTTTTCTGGTGTTTTCAACATTCCACAGTGCGTTCGATATGCAGAACCGGCGATATCTTGATTTTCGTGGTGTTTCCAGCTGAGATATGCATTTTCTTCGATAATCTTGGTGAGTCTTCAGTCAGAAGTATGCAGAATCATCGAGATCCCTCTTTTCGAGCTATTTAATGCGAGAATCACGTTATCTGGTTGATTTCACCACTTCACAGTGCATTTGATATGCAGAACCGGCGACATCTTGATTTTCGTGAGGTTTCCAGCTGAGATATACATGTTCTGCGATAATCTTCGTGAGTCTTCTGTCAGAAGTATGCAGAATCATCTAGATCGCTCTTTTCGAGCTATTTAATGCGAGAAACACGTTTTCTGGTGTATTCACCACTCCACAGTACGTTTGACATGCAGAACCGGAGATATCTTGGTTTCGGAAGGGTTTCAAGCTGATATATGCATTTTCTACGATAATCTTGGTGAGACTTCTGTCAGAAGTATGCAGAATCATCGAGATCGCTCTTTTCGAGCTACTTAATGCGAGAAACACGTTATCTGGTGTTTTCGCCACTCCACAGAGCGTTTGACATGCAGAACCGGAGATATCATGGTTACGGTCGGGATTCAAGCTGAGATATGCATTTTCTACGATAATCTTGGTTATACTTCTGTCAGAAGTATGCAGAATCTTCGAGAACGCTCTTTTCGAGCTACTTAATGCGAGAAACACGTTTTCTGGTGTATTCGCCACTCCACAGTACGTTTGACATGCAGAACCGAAGATATCTTGGTTTCGGACGGGTTTCAAGCCGAGACATGCATTTTCTGCGATAATCTTGGTGATTCTTCTGTCAGAAGTATGCAGAATCATCGAGAACGCTCTTTTCGAGCTGATTAATGCGAGAAACACGTTATCTGGTGTTTTCACAACTCCACAGTGCGTTTGATTTGCAGAACCGGCGACATCTTGGCTTTCGTCGGGTATCAAGCTGAGATATGCATTTTCTACGATAATCTTGGTGAGTCTTCTGTCAGAAGTATGCAGAATCATCAAGATCGCTCTATTCGAGCTATTTAATGCGAGAAACACGTTATCTGGATGTTTTCACTACTCCACAGTGTGTTTGATATGAAGAACCGGCGACATCTTGATTTTCGTGAGTTTTCTAGCTGAGATAGGCATTTTCCGCGATAATATTGGTGAGACTACAGTCAGAAGTATGCAGAATCATCTAGATCGCTCGTTTGGAGCTATTTAATGCGAAAAAACAAGTTTTCTGGTATTTTGACCACTCCACAGTGCGTTTGATATGTAGAGCCGCCGATAACTTTGTTTTCGTGGGGTTTCCAGCTAAAATATGCATTTTCTTCGATAATCTTGGTGAGTCTTCTGTCAGAAGTATGCAGAATCATCCAGATCTCTCCATTCGAGCTATTTAATGTGAAAAAACAAGATTTCTGGCGTTTTGACCGCTCCACAGTGCGTTTTATATGTAGAGCCGCCGATAACTTGGTTTTCGTGGGGTTTCCAGCTGAAATATGCATTTTCTGCGATAATCTTTGTGTTTCATCGATGAGAAGTATGCAGAATAATCCAGACCGCTCTCTTCGAGCTAGTTAATGCGAGTAACACGTTTTCTGGTGTTTTCACCACCCCACAGTGCGTTTGATATGCAGAACCGGCGACATCTTGATTTTCGTGAGGTTTCAAGCTGAGATATGCATTTTCTGCGATAATCTTGGTGAGTCTTTTGTCAGTAGTATGCAGAATCATCTAGATCGCTCTTTTCGAGCTATTTAATGCGAAAAAACAAGTTTTCTGGTGTTTTCAACATTCCACAGTGCGTATGATATGCAGAAACGGCGATATCTTGATTTTCGTGGTGTTTCCAGCTGAGATATGCATTTTCTGCGATAATCTAGGTGAGTCTTCTGCCAGAACTATGCAGAATCATCTAGAACGCTCTATTCGAGCTATTTAATGCGACAAAACGTTATCTGGTTTTTTCACCACTCCACAGTGCGTTTGATATGCAGTACCAGCGATATCTTGGTTTTCGTGGGGTTACAAGCTGAGATATGCATTTTTTACGATGATCTTGGTGAGACTTCTGTCCGAAGTATGCAGAATCATCGAGATCGCACTTTTCGAGCTATTTAATGCGAGAAACACGTTTTCTGGGGTTTTCACCACACCAAAGTTCGTTGGATATGCAGAACAGGTGATATCTTGGTTTTCGAGTGGTTTCAAGCTGAGATATGCATTTTCTGCGATAATCTTGGTGAGACTTCTGTCCGAAGTATGCTGAATCATCGAGATCGCTCTATTCGAGCTATTTAATGCGACAAAACGTTATCTGGTGTTTCCAGCACTCCACAGTGCGATTTATATCCAGAACCAGCGATATCTTGGTTTTCGTGGGGTTTCAAGCTGAGATATGCAATTTCGGCGATAATCTTGGTGAGACATCTGTCCGAAGTATGCTTAATCATCGAGATCGCTCGTTTCGAACTATTTAATGCGGGAAACACGTTATCTGGTGTTTTCTCCACTCCACAGTGCGTATGATATGCAGAACCGACGATATCTTGGTTTTCGTGGGGTGTCAAGCTCAGATATGCATTTTCTGCGATAATCTTGGTGAGACTTCTGTCCGAAGCATGCAGAGTCATCGAGATCGTACTTTTCGAGCTATTTAAAGCGAGAAACACGTTTTCTGGGGTTTTCACCACACCACAGTTCGTTGGATATGCAGAACAGGTGATATCTTGGTTTTCGTGGGGTTTCTAGAAGAGATATGCATTTTCTGCGATAATCATGGTGAGACTTCTGTTAGAAGTATGCAGAATCTTCGAGATCGCACATTTCGATCTATTTAATGCGAGAAACACGATGTCTGGTGTTTTCACCACTCCACAGGTGATTAGATATGCAGAACCGGCGATATCTGGGTTTTCGTGGGGTTTCAAGCTGAGATATGCATTTTCTGCGATAATCTTGGTGAGACCTCTGTCCGAAGTATGCAGAAACATCGAGATCGCTCTTTTCGACCTATTTAATGCCACAAAACGTCATCTGGTTTTTTTCACCACTCCACAGTGCGTTTGATATGCAGAACCAGCGAAATCTTGGTTTTCGGGGGGATTCAAGCTGAGATATGCATTTTTTACGATAATCATGGTGAGACTTCTGTCCGAAGTGTGCAGAATCATCGAGATCACTCTTTTCGAGCTATTTAATGCGAGAAACACGTTTTCTGGGGTTTTCACCACACCACGGTTCGTTGGATATGCAGAACAGGTGATATCATGGTTTTCGAGGGGTTTCAAGCTGAGATATGCATTTTCTGCGATAAACTTGGAGAGACTTCTGTCCGAAGTATGCTGAATCATCGAGATCGCTCTTTTCGAGCTTGTTAATGCGAGAAAAACCTTATCTGGTGTTTTCACCACTCCACAGAGCGTTTGATATGCAGAACCAGTGATATCTTGGCTTTCGTGGGGTTTCAAGCTCAGATATGCATTTTCTGCGAATATCTTGGTGAGACTTCTCTCCGAAGTATGCAGAGCCATCGAGATCGTACTTTTCGAGCTATTTAATGCGAGAAACACGTTTTCTGGGGTTTTCACCACTCCACAGTTCGTTGAATATGCAGAACAGGAGATATCTTGGTTTTCGTGGGGTTTCTAGCAGAGATATGCATTTTCTGCGACAATCATGGCGATACTTCTGTTAGAAGTATGCAGAATCATCGAGATCGCACTTTTCGATCTATTTTATGCGAGAAACACGTTGTCTGGAGTTTTCACCACTCCACAGTGCGTTTGATATGCAGTACCAGCGATATCTTGGCTTTCGTGGGGTTTCAAGCTGAGATATGCATTTTCAGCGATAATCATGGTGACACTTCTGTTAGAAGTATGCAGAATCATCGAGATCGCTCTTTTCGACCTATTTAATGCCACAAAACGTCATCTGGTTTTTTTCACCACTCCACAGTGCGTTTGATATGCAGAACCAGCGAAATCTTGGTTTTCGGGGGGATTCAAGCTGAGATATGCATTTTTTACGATAATCATGGTGAGACTTCTGTCCGAAGTGTGCAGAATCATCGAGATCACTCTTTTCGAGCTATTTAATGCGAGAAACACGTTTTCTGGGGTTTTCACCACACCACGGTTCGTTGGATATGCAGAACAGGTGATATCTTGGTTTTCGAGGGGTTTCAAGCTGAGATATGCATTTTCTGCGATAAACTTGGAGAGACTTCTGTCCGAAGTATGCTGAATCATCGAGATCGCTCTTTTCGAGCTTGTTAATGCGAGAAAAACCTTATCTGGTGTTTTCACCACTCCACAGAGCGTTTGATATGCAGAACCAGTGATATCTTGGCTTTCGTGGGGTTTCAAGCTCAGATATGCATTTTCTGCGAATATCTTGGTGAGACTTCTCTCCGAAGTATGCAGAGCCATCGAGATCGTACTTTTCGAGCTATTTAATGCGAGAAACACGTTTTCTGGGGTTTTCACCACTCCACAGTTCGTTGAATATGCAGAACAGGAGATATCTTGGTTTTCGTGGGGTTTCTAGCAGAGATATGCATTTTCTGCGACAATCATGGCGATACTTCTGTTAGAAGTATGCAGAATCATCGAGATCGCACTTTTCGATCTATTTTATGCGAGAAACACGTTGTCTGGAGTTTTCACCACTCCACAGTGCGTTTGATATGCAGTACCAGCGATATCTTGGCTTTCGTGGGGTTTCAAGCAGCGATATGCATTTTCAGCGATAATCATGGTGACACTTCTGTTAGAAGTATGCAGAATCATCGAGATCGCTCTTTTCGAGCTATTTAATGCGAGAAACACGTTGTCTGGTGTTTTCACCACTCCACAGTTGGTGTGATATGCAGAACCGGCGATGTTTGGTTTTCGTCGGGTTTCAAGTTGAGATATGCACTTTCTACGATAATCATGGTGAGACTTCTGTCCGAAGTATGCAGAATCATCCAGATCGCACTTTTCGAGCTATTTAATGCGAGAAACACGTTTTCTGGGGTTTTCGCCACACCACAGTTCGTTGGATATGCAGAACCGGCGACATATTGGCTTTCGTCGGGTATCAAGCTGAGATATGCATTTTCTACGATAATCTTGGTGAGTCTTCTGTCAGAAGTATGCAGAATCATCAAGATCGCTCTATTCGAGCTATTTAATGCGAGAAACACGTTATCTGGTTGTTTTCACTACTCCACAGTGTGTTTGATATGAAGAACCGGCGACATCTTGAATTTCGTGAGTTTTCTAGCTGAGATAGGCATTTTCCGCGATAATATTGGTGAGACTACAGTCAGAAGTATGCAGAATCATCTAGATCGCTCGTTTGGAGCTATTTAATGCGAAAAAACAAGTTTTCTGGTATTTTGACCACTCCACAGTGCGTTTGATATGTAGAGCCGCCGATAACTTTGTTTTCGTGGGGTTTCCAGCTAAAATGTGCATTTTCTTCGATAATCTTGGTGAGTCTTCTGTCAGAAGTATGCAGAATCATCCAGATCTCTCCATTCGAGCTATTTAATGCGAGAAACACGTTATCTGGTGTTTTCATCACTCCACAGGGCGTTTGATATGCAGAACCGGCGATATCTTGGTTTTCGTGGGGTTTCCAGCTGAGATATGCATTTTCTGCGATAATCTTGGTGAGACTTTAGTCAGAACTATGCAGAATCATCTAGATCGCTCGTCTCGAGCTATTTAATGTGAAAAAACAAGATTTCTGGTGTTTTGACCGCTCCACAGTGCGTTTTATATGTAGAGCCGCCGATAACTTGGTTTTCGTGGGGTTTCCAGCTGAAATATGCATTTTCTGCGATAATCGTTGTGTTTCATCGATGAGAAGTATGCAGAATAATCCAGAACGCTCTCTTCGAGCTAGTTAATGCGAGAAACACGTTGTCTGGTGTTTTCACCACTCCACAGTTGGTGTGATATGCAGAACCGGCGATGTTTGGTTTTCGTCGGGTTTCAAGTTGAGATATGCACTTTCTACGATAATCATGGTGAGACTTCTGTCCGAAGTATGCAGAATCATCGAGATCGCACTTTTCGAGCTATTTAATGCGAGAAACACGTTTTCTGGGGTTTTCACCACACCACAGTTCGTTGGATATGCAGAACAGGTGATATCTTGGTTTTCGAGGGGTTTCAAGCTGAGATATGCATTTTTTACGATAATCTTGGTGAGACTTCTGTCCGAAGTATGCAGAATCATCGAGATCGCTCTATTCGAGCTAGTTAATGCGAGAAACACGTTATCTGGTGTTTTCACCACTCCACAGTGCGTTTCATATGCAGAACCGGCGACATCTTAGCTGCCGTAGGATATCAAGCTGAGATATGCATTTTCTACGATAATCTTGGTGAGACTTCTGTCAGAAGTATGCAGAATCATCGGGATCGCTCTTTTCGAGCTATTTAATGCGAGAAACACGTTTTCTGGGGTTTTTACCACTCCACAGTTCGTTGGATATGCAGAACAGGAGATATCTTGGTTTTCGTGGGGTTTCTAGCAGAGATATGCATTTTCTGCGATAATCATGGTGAGACTTCTGTTAGAAGTATGCAGAATCATCGAGATCGCACTTTTCAATCTATTTAATGCGAGAAACACGTTATCTGGTGTTTTCACCACTCCACAGTGCGTATGATATGCAGAACCGACGATATCTTGGTTTTCGTGGAGTTTCAAGCTCAGATATGCATTTTCTGCGATAATCTTGGTGAGACTTCTGTCCGAAGTATCCAGAGTCATCGAGATCGTACTTTTCGAGATATTTAATGCGAGAAACACGTCTTCTGGTGTTTTCACCACACCACAATTCGTTGGATGTGCAGAACCGGAGATATCTTGGTTTTCGTGGGGTTTCAAGCTGAGATATGCATTTTCTGCGATAATCTTGGTGAGAATTCTGTCCGAAGTATGCAGAAACATCGAGATCGCTCTTTTCGACCTATTTAATGCGAGAAACACGTTATCTGGTGTTTTCACCACTCCACAGTGCGTTTGATATTCAGAACCAGCGCAATCTTGGTTTTCGTGGGGTTTCAAGCTGAGATATGCATTTTTTACGATAATCATGGTGAGACTTCTGTCCGAAGTATGCTGAATCATCGAGATCGCTCTTTTCGAGCTAGTTAATACGAGAAAAACCTTGTCTGGTGTTTTCACCACTCCACAGTGCGTTTGATATGCAGAACCGGCGACATCTTGGCTTTCGTCGGGGTTCAAGCTGAGATATGCATTTTCTGCGATAATCTTTGTGAGTCTTCTGTCAGAAGTATGCAGAATCATCGAGATCCCTCTTTTCGAGCTACTTACTGCTGGAAACACGTTATCTGGTGTTTTCACCACTCCACAGTGCGTTAGATATGCAGAACCGGCGAAATCTTGGATTTCGTCGTGATTCAAGCTGAGATATGCATTTTCTACGATAATCTTGGTGAGACTTCTGTCAGAAGTATGCAGAATCATCGGGATCGCTCTTTTCGAGCCTTTTAATGCGAGAAACACGTTTTCTGGTGTTTTCACCACCCCACAGTGCGTTTGATATGCAGAACCGGCGACATCGTGGTTTTCGTCGGGTTTCAATCTGAGATATGCATTTTCTGCGATAATATTGGTGAGTCTTCAGTCAGAAGTAGGCAGAATCACCTAGATCGCTCGTTTCGAGCTATTTAATGCGAGAAACACGTTATCTGGTTGTTTTCACCACTCCACAGTGCGTTTGATATGCAGAACTGGCGTCCACTTGATTTTCGTGAGGTTGCAAGCTGAGATATGCATTTTCTGCGATAATCTTGGTGTTTCATCTATGAGAAGTATGCAGAATCATCGAGAACGCTCTTTTCGAGCTAGTTAATGCGAGAAACACGTTTTCTGGTGTTTTCACCACACCACAGTGCGTTTGATATGCAGAACCGGCGATATCTGGGTTTTCGTGGGTTTTCAAGCTGAGATATGCATTTTCTGCGATAATCTTGGTGAGACCTCTGTCAGAAGTATGCAGAATCATCTAGATCGCTCTTTTCGAGTTATTTAATGCGAGAAACACGTTTTCTGGTGTATTCACCACTCCACAGTACGTTTGACATGCAGATCCGGAGATATCTTGGATTCGGTCGGGTTTCAAGTTGAGATATGCATTTTCTACGATAATCTTGGTGAGACATCTGTCAGAAGTATGCAGAACCTTCGAGAACGCTCTTTTCGAGCTACTTAATTCGAGAAACACGTTTTCTGGTGTTTTCACCACTTCACAGTACGTTTGATGTGCAGAACCGGAGATATCTTGGTTTTCGTGAGGTTTCAAGCTGAGATATGCATTTTCTGCGGCAATCTTGGTGAGACTTCTGTCCGAAGTATGCAGAATCATCTAGATCGCTCTTTTCGAGCTATTTAATGCGAGAAACACGTTTTCTGGTGTATTCACCACTCCACAGTGCGTTTGATATGCAGAACCGGCGATATCTGGGTTTTCGTGGGTTTTCAAGCTGAGATATGCATTTTCTGCGATAATCTTGGTGAGACCTCTGTCAGAAGTATGCAGAATCATCTAGATCGCTCTTTTCGAGTTATTTAATGCGAGAAACACGTTTTCTGGTGTATTCACCACTCCACAGTACGTTTGACATGCAGATCCGGAGATATCTTGGATTCGGTCGGGTTTCAAGCTGAGATATGCATTTTCTACGATAATCATGGTGAGACATCTGTCAGAAGTATGCAGAACCTTCGAGAACGCTCTTTTCGAGCTACTTAATGCGAGAAACACGTTTTCTGGTGTTTTCACCACTTCACAGTACGTTTGATGTGCAGAACCGGAGATATCTTGGTTTTCGTGAGGTTTCAAGCTGAGCTATGCATTTTCTGCGGCAATCTTGGTGAGACTTCTGTCCGAAGTATGCAGAATCATCTAGATCGCTCTTTTCGAGCTATTTAATGCGAGAAACACGTTTTCTGGTGTATTCACCACTCCACAGTGCGTTTGATATGCAGAACCGGCGATATCTTGGATTTCGTGGTGTTTCCAGCTGAGATATGCATTTTCTGCGATAATCTTGGTGAGACTTCAGTCAGAAGTATGCAGAATCATCTAGATCGCTGGTTTCGAGCTATTTAATGCGAAAAAACAAGCTTTCTGGTGTTTTCAACATTCCACAGTGCGTTTGATATGCAGAACCGGCGATCTCTTGATTTTCGTGGTGTTTCCAGTTGAGATATGCATTTTCTGCGATAAGCTTTGTGAGTCTTCTGCCAGAAGTATGCAGAATCATCTACATCGCTCTTTTCGAGTTATTTAATGCGAGAAACACGTTTTCTGGTGTATCCACCACTCCACAGTACGCTTGACATGCAGATCCGGAGATATCTTGTATTCGGTCGGGTTTCAAGCTGAGATATGCATTTTCTACGATAATCTTGGTGAGACATCTGTCAGAAGTATGCAGAACCTTCGAGAACGTTCTTTTCGAGCTACTTAATGCGAGAAACACGTTTTCTGGTGTTTTCACCACTTCACAGTACGTTTGATGTGCAGAACCGGAGATATCTTGTATTCGGTCGGGTTTCAAGCTGAGATATGCATTTTCTACGATAATCTTGGTGAGACATCTGTCAGAAGTATGCAGAACCTTCGAGAACGCTCTTTTCGAGCTAGTTAATGCGAGAAACACGTTTTCTGGTGTTTTCACCACTTCACAGTACGTTTGATGTGCAGAACCGGAGATATCTTGGTTTTCGTGAGGTTTCAAGCTGCGATATGCATTTTCTGCGATAATCCTGGTGAGACTTCTGTCAGAAGTATGCAGAACCTTCGAGAACGCTCTTGTCGAGCTACTTAATGCGAGAAACACGTTTTCTGGTGTTTTCACCACTCCACAGTGCGTTTGATATGTAGGGCCGCCGATAACTTGGTTTTCGTGGGGTTTCCAGCTGAAATATGCATTTTCTGCGATAATATTGGTGATACTTCAGTCAGAAGTATGCAGAATCATCTAGATCGCTTGTATCGAGCTATTTAATGCGAGATACACGTTATCTGGTTGTTTTCACCACTCCCCAGTGCGTCTGATATGCAGAACCGACGATATCTTGGATTTCGTGGTGCTTCCAGCAGAGATATGCATTTTCTGCGATAAGCTTTGTGAGTCTTCTGCCAGAAGTATGCAGAATCATCTACATCGCTCTTTTCGAGCTATTTAATGCGAGAAACACGTTTTCTGGTGTATTCACCACTCCACAGTACGTTTGATATGCAGAACCGGAGATATCTTGGTTTTCGTGAGGTTTCAAGCTGAGATATGCATTTTCAGCGATAATCTTGGTGAGACTTCAGTCAGAAGTATGCAGAATCTTCTAGATCGCTGGTTTCGAGCTATTTAATGCGAAAAAACACGTTTTCTGGTGTTTTCACCACTTCACAGTACGTTTGATGTGCAGAACCGGAGATATCTTGGTTTTCGTGAGGTTTCAAGCTGAGATATGCATTTTCTACGATAATCTTGGTGAGACATCTGTCAGAAGTATGCAGAACCTTCGAGAACGCTCTTTTCGAGCTACTTAATGCGAGAAACACGTTTTCTGGTGTTTTCACCACTTCACAGTACGTTTGATGTGCAGAACCGGAGATATCTTGGTTTTCGTGAGGTTTCAAGCTGAGATATGCATTTTCTGCGGCAATCTTGGTGAGACTTCTGTCCGAAGTATGCCGAATCATCTAGATCGCTCTTTTC